>CM043703.1:75958226-76580726 GCA_023935145.1 Bretschneidera sinensis | reverse complement strand
AAATATTTTTGTAATATAACCGTCAAAACAATTTTTGGAGACAATTTAAAAGGCTATATATAATTCATATTCGTGAAGTAGAGAACATTCTAAAATTATTGTAATTCAATACGGTTGTTCAACTAGTCGTATAGGTCACATTTTAAAATAGAACCCTTTACCAAATGGTTAGACTAGTGCATGATGTTCAAGACAAGGCTTAATGGATTTTACTTTATATTTAGTCCTTGCAATTTTAACGCACAACTTTTGCTTTTTAGACCACATATTTCATATATGCTATAAATAATTTAGATTTCGTATCAAATGGGATTAATTGACATTCTTATCAAATGCCAAAAAACATGAAACTTACAATGCCCGTGTCTTAAAAAAAAACATGACTCACATCACAAAAATTTCATAAAATTGATCTTAATAAAGCTTGTTACTGTACAACAACTTTCTCTTATAAAAAAGAAATTTATACAACATTTAAAATTTCCACGCGGAGGCACGTGCAGGTTATGTAACTGCCTTTCGCCTTTATCTCAGTACCATATATATATATTATTGTTTTAGCCTTTCTTTCTTATTTTTTATGGCTCCCAAACACTTTTTAGTGCCTCCAACACACATGCCTCTATATGAGTAGTATGATTTCAATGCCACTTTCTGAACTTGAGAATCTAGATATAATTTTATAGATAAACCAATATTTCACAAGATTAACACATAAAATCTCCTGATCGAATTCGATGAAAGTCTCAATAGAATATAGTATTCTCATTACAAAATTTTGGAATCTAAATTTATATATAAGAGAATTCTAATAACTCATTAATTAAGCAATTTAACATAATGTGTCTAGAAATTTTATCTGCGACCTCACAAATTTATTCAACGATTTAATAAATTTTAATATCTTCTTATTAGATATGTTAGTACGTAACATCAAGTAATACTAGTGCACAGTAAAAATTGAAGCATCCATAACGAATATCTACCTTTAAGAATGTTGAAAATATTTGTATATGAATGCTTTAATTCTTGTTACTAATAATAATTTTTATTAACAACTAAATACAATAATCAAGGAAATAAGAATAAGAAAACTTATCTATAGAGATATGCAGAAGCATGGTCCTTAAAGAGGCAGATTTCTCGTCCCCACAGTTTTTGACTTGGTGCGTATGGTCTAAACGCATCTACCCTCCAAGATTCAACTATAATAATGTTTTGTATGAACGTGCATCCACTACAAAAGTTAAAGTTTTGCCACTGAAATTTTTTTACTATTTGACTTTCACAATACTTGATAAATTATTGGGAGAAAAAGTGTAGAGATGGGTTATTCAATATATATTTTTATAGGTTCTTTAACTTAAGAGTTACAAGCCCACTAAATATTGAAATTATGGGTGAGATAATGATCAATAATGACGTAATGGCTAGTGGCTTAATGGTCCAACGGTTAGTGGCTTAAATCTGAGTTAGTGACCTTATTAAGTTTCTAACGATTAATTTAACCTCAATATTTCCAACAACTAGTTAGAACTATAACTACTGGTTACACAAAATATCAAGTGTTTTGAAACACTTATATATATATAAAAAAAAAAAAAAAAGAGTTAACAGGTGCTACAGCCATGTTGGCCACAGGAATAAGCTTATTAGTGTCGAGTGACAAAACGTCCTAACAAGGATAGTTGAACGGAATAAATGAGCGCCACATATGGGCTCTTGAATACAAAGCTAATTGGCCGTTGAAACACTTTGAAGCAATTCGGAGTGACTAATTTGATCCACGTGTCACAGAGGCACTCAAAAGTTCCAGTCTCGTTTGAATGCATGTTGGAGATAGTTAAGGGTGGTTTAAGCAGTTTTCGATTTGACACTCTATGTTAAGCAGTAATTAGTAGGATTATTTAGTTTTATGCTTGAATTTTTGGAGGAACAATTATCTTATTGTACTGTAAATACTGCCTTTGGGTCTTCATTAAAGCTCTTACACATTTCATCATCAAATTGATATTATCTTTTTTTATCGTAAGAGTAGTAGTAACGTAACAGAAAGAGTAAAAAATATTTATAACTTTTAGAAATCCATTTGTTAGTACCGAGTACTAAGATTTGGAATCAGAAAAAAAAAAATCACTAAAAAATCATAAGAGATTCTTTCTTTTATAAAGAGATTGAGCAGTAAATTTTTCTCCCATAGCTTGAATTGAGTGCATTCGATTTGGACTGTTTGCTATCAAAGTTCACTGGCACTCTTTCAACGTCATCAAAAAAATCGAATTGTGTATTGATCGATTTATTGGTTAACAAAAGTTAAAGAAACTTTTATTCATGTAACAAATAGAGCAAACAACAACACATGTCAATAACAACCACAAAAATAGAGAACCGGGAACAATACCATCTTCAAAGTATTTTTCACAAACACCTCAGTTGCACTCCTGAAGAAATCAAAACATGCATTCTGTTTACCCAAAAAATTCAAGAATACAACTTGAAGAGGTTTACATAATCCTGATCCAATCATAGCATGCATTCTGTTCACCCTACAACCACAAGTAATCTACTCATTTTCAGTGGAATGAACAGGCTTATTCCTACTCATTTGTTGTCACCTCAATGTCAACTCTGGCCACTTTTAGTTAAGCTGCCCAAAATTGAAAAAGACCTCGGGATTTACATTGATAAAAAGTTAGTAGTTAAAAGCACGTAAATAAAACAATTGAAAGTTACGGGATTAAAATGAAATTCACAGGTGACCCAAATAGAGATTTAACCAATAAAATAAAAATGACCAAAGCTTTAGGGAGTGAGAAAACTAAGCACCAGCACTAGCACTAGCACCAATGATCATCTCCTTTGCCACTTTATATCTTATTTTTTGTATTGCAAACAATATTCATCTTTTTAATAGACCAACAAGTGTGCCATACCAAAATTATAAAATAATAAAACAATCCATAAATTTCATGTAGAGTTTGAAAACTTTATAAACTTCAAGGGTCAATCTTCCTTCAAGAAATTCTTCAGTACTTTGAGATATTACTCTTCTCAGTCAATGTTAATTTGCTTAGTAGCTATATAAGTTGTTGGATGCTTTTCTTTTCTTTTAAGCCTTAATCAGAGTGTCATGGGTATACTTGTGAAAAGTATTTTTAATTTTTCATTTTACTTTTTTTAAATATATTTTTTCAATAATTTGCATATTTTTTATATAATTTGAAGACAATATTTTTCTTCTTAACTTAATATTTGAAAAATGGAGAAACAAAAAAAATTGTTTCTCAAAATTTTCAATATTATCTTGAAAAAAATACAATTTTATCAAATTATGTTTAAAATGCTTAAATTATTAAAAAAATATTGAAAAAATAAAAACGAAAAATCGAAAACATTCTTCCACAAGAGTACAAGTATTACTTCTATATACTGTCTTGGTTTTTAATTTTCTTTTGAATAAGATAGCTTAAAAGGCATCTCATTTGTAATAGTGGGCTGCTTGATAAGAAGTCAGTAACCTCATAATATTCTCAAATCTTGTTCTAATGATCACTTGATTCGTTCTTTAATGGACTAATTAATGGGTAGGTGCAAATCAAAATTTCCCCCAGCTAAATAAGTTGGTTAGCCACGTCCGGTGTGATTGCCACCAATGAGAAAATTGTTTGGCATTCGATTTTGAGTAAGATACCTTTGGAAAATAGGCTAAAGCTAAAGGGCCACCCAATGCCCATCTGACCGTATCGAAAAAAGCAACAAAGGGAACCCAATAGCCACCAAAGCAAGTGCAAGAAACTTTCTCGGTCTCGCTGTTTGAGAATCTTCTAAAGCATCTCCATTTCAGGGTCAAAAGAGGGAAAAGTGGATCAAAAGCTAGTGTGAAAAGGAGAGTACCTAATGATGAAGAGAGGGAACGAAGCTTCAAATTTTGACAGTTTCTGCTTTATGGTTGTGGACCAACCCGATGGTATCCAAACTGGGGCACTGATCAGCCACTAATATTTGAGGTTGAAAGTTGGAACTACATAGAAAAAGAAGAAAATGTCTTAGGTTACAGGGACTGCAAAGAAATCAGTATATGCAGCATTATGCATAACAAGACATGTTTGGGAATAGGTCAGTTGGAAATAAATCCCTTGTGTGCCTTTTATTCTATTAATTAGTTTCTGACATGAAGAGAGTTTTTATTTCAGTAACTAAATAATAGTCAGGATATATATCAGCATATCAATTAAGATTTTCCTGTTTTATTGGGGATTTCTAAATTAAACCAAACTTGATCACATTGTACTGGTAATAGATTAATCTTCTCCCAAAATTGCGAGCTATCAAGGCGGTCTTCAACGGGACATGACCACTGTAATGACAGAACATCTCTTCTAACTATAACGGATAAGATATGTCCAACATTAAACGTGGATCTTTCTCCTATTTTAGAGATTTCCTTTTTTCTCCCGAAGAGGCAGATTAGTGAATTGTCACTTATCCATTTTAGAGCTCACGTAAGGTAAGGTTACGTGTGATGATTGTATGTCCTACACTGAGCAAAATATTGATTTTTTGGTTGATTGTTCAGTTAAAGGAGTTATTATTTTGGTTTGGTTTATAATGTAAACGATAAATTGATGCAACTTAAAGATTAAATGGAGACAATGAATTAAATATAAGAGAACAATCAAATATAAACTCTGAAAAAAAGCTTGTAAATAAATTTTGTGTACAAATCATTTCTTTTTTATTTAAAAAATTATTAAGAAGATCTTCTGCTCAGCTCAGCAATACATCACAATGAATTAAATAAAAATACGGTGATCCTCAACGTTCAAGTCACTAGTCACATCCATAGTAGGCGTGAAGTTCAGGAGTGTTCATTAATTGGTTAAAATCGAGTAATCGAACTATTTTGCATCATTTAAATAAAATAGTTTGATTAATCGGTTAAATCAATATTAAATTGATTAATTAATTAATACTCATTGATTAATTGATTAAATGATGGTTAAATTTTTTAATCGTTTTGATCGTATAACTGATTAAAAAATTAATTTATTAATATTAATATTAATAATATCCTAAATATAAATATATAATATATAATGAATTAAAAAACTTTGAGTATAAACTATATATAAAAACATATAAACTAAATATAATATATATAATAATTTTTTTTTAAAAAAAAAAACCTTAAGTATATAAACAGTGTTGGTTAATCAATTAACCAATGGCAACCGGCCGAAATCAATTTGCTAAGTCAATATTGAAAGACTTAGGTTAATTTGATCAAAAAAATTCAAAAAAAATTTAATCGAAAAAGTCAATTAAAATTATTAACCGATTGTTTCGATCATACCAACCGTTTGCACACCCTAATGAAAGCAACTATAGAAAATAACAAAAAAAAGAAGAAAAAAAAACACATATAGAAGCATAAGTTTTTTTTTTTTTTCCATATTGATAATAGTAATAGTGAGTTTTTTTTAGCAAACCATTGTGTTTAAAAATCTTATTTCCCAACTCATTGTACTTTTAAAATTATTTCCAATATGATAGTACTTTTTACCACATAAACAATCCACTTATTAACCAAACCATTAACCAAACATCATTTACTTGTTACCAGAGGTGAGCGTGGGTCGGTTTAGTCTAAAAATTCAACCCAACCCAACCCATGAACCCATCCAACCTCAACTCAACCCAACTCATTCTAATTGGTTTGGATCGGTTTGGGTCACTGGGTTGATATATTTTTTCTACCAAAAAATTAAATCTATATATTACATAACAAAAAAATATTATACTAAATCCAAAACCAAATCCATACATATTTCAAGTAAAAGTTGTGTGTACCAGCTTTACATAAACTAATATTCAATACTTTTGTTAACATCTTGGATATTGATATGAAAACAAGCATTAATAGATACCCTTTCCAACATACAACACACCAAAATTTGCCAACCAAACGAGATGACTAGAAGCACAACAAACTCTATGTTCTTTACTTTCTCAAATGGGTCAATAGTTTTCAATGCTAAATCCATGAAATTGACTGTACATTGTTTTAGTGCAGAAGAGAAGGCAACACTGAAAGTGAAAATCAAACGAATTTCTGTAAGCCCAAGAAAAAGTAATTTAATTTTTTTTATATCAATATGATATTTTAAGGAGTGTTTTGTTTGTTTATGAAAAATTAATTAATTAATTATTATGTTTTACATCTATCTTTGTGATACGTGGATCGTACGTCCATGTAATGTTAAAAAAACAATTTAAAGATTACAATCAAGATTCATCACATGATTTATGAGTAAAGTTTAATTAAAGTTTAACTTATTCATAGTCGGTGGGAATCCTCTTCAAAAGGGTAAACCTTTCAAAAAGTCTTCGTAATAAAATATATATTTTTCGTAATAAAATATTTTATTAACTAAATGTGCTTTCTAATCCAAAAAGGCAAGTGATTAAAGATTTTTTATAGTTTTTTTTTCTAATGATTTCTTATAGTTGATATTTACTTATTACTATCAATTAGTTACAGGGAGATGCATAATTGATTGTCTTAATTTAGTGTAAGCTATATATCCTTGCTATAATCAAAATTCTCCATTTCTTAAAGCTAAAGAATGTTTAACCATATTAAAGAGAACAGACATAAAACTCTAGTAATGAAAGTTAACATTAGATTTGAAAATATAAAAGCCTGAGGGCAATTAAAACATTGGTTCCAAACTTAGTACTGTTTGTTTTCGAAAAGGAAAAATGTAAAAGGAAAAGGAAAAGTGCAAAAACCAGGCCATCACTTTCTCAGAAAAAGGAAGACTGCATAGTAATGCATACCTTTTTGGCTTTCTCTCACCAAACTTTACATTCGCCACTTGGGTTTCTTTCAAGAGAAAACAATAGCCCCATAGCCCGCACAAAGAAACGAAGAAAGAGATAATGAGGAGACTAAAATTTTCAATCAGAGAGGCTAAGTTTAGTGAATTGTAATTTCTTTTTTCCAAAATACTCATCATTCTATTATCTAATTACAACAAGTTATGCCATGTTTGGCTGTTTTGATTTGGACTGTGCTACATATAATTTTACTCATTCATTATACTATAATTATTTAAACAGTAATTTTATATTTAATAAATATAATATATATATATATAAATATAATTATATATTTGACCAGGTTACCGGTTTGGATCGGTTTGAAAATTTTGAACTCATGACCCAACCCAACCCATCGGGTTCAAAAATATTTCAACCCAATCTAACCCAACTTCTAAACCGACCCAACCTAACCCAACCCATTGTATCGGTTTGGGTCGGGTCCACAGATCAATCAGGTTCCATGCTCACCCCTACTTGTTACCTTTTTGTATAATAACAAAACTTCAACCGATACTAAAACAAATAAAACGAGAATGATTTGTAATATCAACTACAACTCAATAGTTTCTCATCTTCAAAAAATTCCTTAACAAATCATTAGAAAAATCCCATACGCTGGCTTGCAAACCCCAACTGCAATTTAAAAATCAAAGCTACAAAAAAAATGCTAAAAATACAAATAAATCAACTCCATAAAGCAGCCAGCACATTAGAAAAACCACAAACACTGGCTTGCAAACCTAAATTACAACAACAAAAAAAAAAACCATCAGAAGATTACAACTCCAAACAAATATAAAACCAGTTACCATAAAACTGAAATAATGACAAGGCCATAATAGACAAATCTAAAGCATCTACAACACACAGCCTGAATCAAACCCATCACAACACAACCCAAATCA
Source organism: Bretschneidera sinensis (assembly GCA_023935145.1). Classification (NCBI taxonomy): domain Eukaryota; kingdom Viridiplantae; phylum Streptophyta; class Magnoliopsida; order Brassicales; family Akaniaceae; genus Bretschneidera; species Bretschneidera sinensis. Next base: position 76,572,936 of record CM043703.1, on the reverse strand, counting down.
TTCAGTTAGCTCTTTATGCTTTCATTTTTCATCATGAAAAAAAATAAAAAAAAATAACCTTGAAATAATGAAAACTTATCATTTTTGTAACAAAGCAAGAATATGTATTCAAAAAATTATTGTAAATCACATTTCACTAAGTCCTTACTTTGTCGATTCTGAATTAACACAACATATTAGTTGAGACTTTCTGAGGCTTGGCTGGGCAATTTGGTCGATCATGACCTGGTTCTCTACAAAGTCCACAATGCACTATTGTTTGCCCTTCTTTGATGTCTATCTCATTTTGAAGCCTTGTAGAACGTGGTCGACCTTTCTCTGATCGTTTAAGACTCTGATTTTGTCCAATATGCTTCATGAGCGAGGGGATAAATTGAGGAGCCCAAGTTCTGACATAAACTTCAATTGAATAATATTTTTTCACATATTTCCAACTATTAAGAGAAAGATTACCTTATACACTTAAAACGTGAGAACAAGGATACTTATCAATCTGTCATTTTTAACATGTACTACCTTTATCTAAATTAACAATCTACGTGTTTTTACCTTTTTGTGTCACTACTTCAAACAACCCTTTATCTCGATTAAAGGATTTTAAGGCATAAGCATTTGCCTTTGACATTAGACCTACTTGTTTTGCAACAACATGTGGAGCATGCATTTCTCCCTTTTTTTTAGTACTTATCCCAAGAGCCCGTCTAGGTTCAAAGTAATGAACCGACATATAGAAGGTAAGTTGAACACATGCAGTAATAGGCAGATAATGAGCTCGTTTCAACACACTATTAAATTTTTTTGACGAGTTTGTAGTCATCATTCCACAACGTTTACCTCCATCATGTGCAAGAACCCATTTAGAAAGTTGATGATTTTCAATCCATTCACGAGCTTTAGGTTTGATTCTTCCTATCTCCTCCATAATAGCATTAAAATTTTGAACTTGATTTTGACTGCCAGCTTGGTAAGCTAATGCTTTTAAGCGAGTGTCACCAAATTTCTTATGGAAGTTGCTTATAAAATGTCGCAAGCAATAGCGATGAAAATATTGTGGCTCTAACCATGGAGAACCATACTCATTAATTACCTTGATGATACCATTGTGTCGATTAGATATTAGACAAATCTCATTTCGTTGTTAGATGACATATTTTTTAACATGATGAAGAAACCAATGCCACGAGCTATAACTCTCTTCCTCAATAATGGCAAATGCAAGTGGTAATACTGACCATTACCATTAATCCTCATCGCAGTCAACATTTTTCCTCTGTATTTTCCATATAAATGTCTACTATCTATACTCATAACTGGATGAAAATGTTTGAAGCCCTCAATAAATAGAGCAAAAGCCCGAAATACACATTGGAATTGTACCTCATTTGCACTCTCTAAAGATATTATAACCCATTCCACAATAGTATATTGGTTATAAAATTGTAATGCATCCATGAATTTAGGTAGAACTTTATATGAAATATCCCAATCACCAAAAATCTACTCAATTTCCTTCTACTTACCTATTCATACTTTCTTATAGGAAACTGTGTAACCCAATTTATCAATTATTTATGCTCTTAAAGCTTTTATTATAATTGATGGTTGTTCTTTAATAAGATGCTTTATTTCATGTGCAATCAAACTTGCATCTATGTGCGGGTGGTTTCGACTAAGCTTTAGGTATAAACAAGTGTGAGGACCATTGTACTGCGTGATCTTAAATAAACCATAAGTGCTACACTTGCATGTACAAAGCTTCCATTAGCATCCAAACCCTATGTTTTTTGCACTTCAATCTCCAAATAGTTGGACATGTTTCCACCACTTTATATTGTTGATTCCTTCTGATATAGTACAATTTAACTGCCCTAATCTCATCATCTTTATTGGTAAAAAGTAACCCTTTGCATAACTCTTGGGTTGGATCATAGTTAATACCTTTTTGGCAATAGAGACCAATTACTTACCACTTCCTTATCTGCTCCATCAACAATAGTTGTACTTGGTGCCTCATGCAAAGGTACACCTGGTGGGATACATCTTATTCCATGCCTAACCTCTAATGTTGTTTCTTCTCCATTGAATTCAATTGTAGCTTTTTCTCCCTCTAACATGTCATTGAAACACATTTCATCATCAACATCTTCATCTAGCATCTCATTATTTACATAAGTATTATGCAAAACACATGTATAATTCTCACCATGAACTATTTGTGATATCACGTTCCATCCATACCCCTACCTACCACACCACAATCAGCATCCACTCAATTTCTATAAGGAAATGAAATGTCACTACTCACTGAAGAAAGCCCATGGCAAATGTTAACACCAATATTACTTTAACTTGGTCTATCAAGTGAGCTTGCTGAGTAATTAACTTACAAATTTAAAGGGCTTGACTCCATTATAGTTGTTGAACACATGAGTTGGTCGAGACAAACAAGTTCAACTTCGAGATACAAATCGATATTACTTAACTCAGAATGCATAGTTAGAGCATCAAACATGATATCTATATCATCATCATCTTTAACTGGAATAGGAATGTACCATTTGTCCAACAACTGAAGGATACCTGCATATCATTTTCAACTAGTATTTTTCCCTATCAAATGGTGTGATAGAATACATCTTATCAAGCAGTTTCTCATATTTTATCCCAAACTTAACCTTAATAGCTTTGTTAAGTGGCTTATCATAAGATAGCCCATCCGACCTTTGTATAGTGCTTCCATCCCAATAGCAAAGTAATGTAATACATCTTCCCGTCATACCTAGTCATCCCAATACCATAAATTGTTAACTACGTTGTCATTATATGAAGCTTACATAAAAGAATTTTATTTTATCCATCATCTAATATGCTCAAGTATGTTATCAAAGTAAAAAATTCATTTTAAAACATGTTTTCATCATTTTGTAATGTATAATATTCCTCTACCTCAAAAAATATAAAAACAAAACAAAAATATAACTAAGGGAAATGGAATAATTAGCCTCAAGCCAGCTGCATATCTTCATACCTACCATAAAGGATAATGGTTTCAAGAAAGTGAAAAAAAAATAAAATTAAAGGCCCTCAAAATGGTTTTAGAAAGGCATGAGATAAATTTATCGTGAGTTCAATATGCAAAATCTACAACACAGACTTTGAGGCCATCAAAATTCTTTTAAAACCACTGGTGGAGATATACATACATGAAAATTCTAGCCCTTTAAGGGATTTACATACATGCTAACTTGATTCATACAACACATGGATCATGATCTACTTTTTTTGGCAAAGAAAAAAGTATCCATGAACATCAAATAACTTTGCAAGCTCATCAAAATAAAGATGAAGCAAAACACTCATGATTGAAACGAAGAAAACCTAGAATTACAACATTGTGGGAATGGTCTCATCTTGTCTAGCGCTAATAAGAAGTTGGAACTATTTTAAATTGTTTTAAAGAAATAGATAAGACCATATCAACAAATCTTTTAACAAGGTTTAGAAAGAATTAAAGAGAGTAAATTTGTAAGTGGGGAATTATCATAAAATCAAACAAAAAAATGACAAAAAGTTTACTTCTTTCTTACCTATCATAAGACAAGAACAATCCTCTAGTCCTTTGAAAAGAACATGCACGTCAACCTTCAATTCCATTCCTTGCAGATCGATTGTTGTGCTCTTTGTCAATGAGGAATTTAGAAACAAAATCCACAAACAAGAAGCATAAGTATGAATCAAGTCAAATCTTAATTACGAGGTGAGGTGAGAGATGATGAAGAAAGAGCCAAGAGAGAGGCGAGGCCTTGCATACTTGTTTTAGGAATTTTGATTTTTGGGTATTTACTATTTAGATAAATGACTCGGTTTGGCCGTTTCAGTAACATGTAAGTGATGTTTGGTTAACAATTTGGGTAATAAATGGATTGCTTATGTGGTAAAAAAAAGTACTATCAAATCATAATAAGTTTAAAAGTACAATGAGTTGAGAAATAAGATTTCCAAACATAATAGTTTGGTAAAAAAAACTCTAGTAATAGTCGTAGAGGCCGGAGCATTATTAATTTATGTTTGTTTATAACGCTAATGATACTTGACCCATCAAAATAAATCATGAAAAATAGATTAATAAATTTGCAAGACGTAAAGAAGTTAGATCGGTAATTTTTTTTATTTTACCCTTAAAAGGCACTATAACGAGTGAAAATAGATGAGGTGACAGAAAATATTTGGTATGGTTCCTTTTAATGGTCAATTTCCGTGGGCCAAATAATAGTACATTGCACAAATTTTTATTTATGTGTTTGTTTAAAAATGTTTGAAATGTAGATAAAAACTATGCATATTTGAAATGATGTATAGTATTTATTCATATTAAATAGAAAAACTAACATTAAAAAATTATATATAACTGAATTTGATAGATTCGCAAAACTAATTCACACATAGAATTCAACTTTTACACACATCATGCTTTTTCTAGTACAAATAATAAGCTCTAAGACTTTGAGCTATAATACCTATTGCCATTATTCTTTATGAAATTATTGCAATATCCAACTTAAGACTTTTAATTTATAAATTATAAATATAAAAACTTGTGTTAATCTTCAGAGACAAGAATATGATATCAGTCATTTCAACAATATTTACATAATCGAATTGTCATTTAAGCCTTTAGATGAGTTAAAAAAATTGAAAAATCGTTCTTCCTTCGTATAAACTGAATTTTTGTGGGGGAAATAGTGGTAGAGAGAAAGAGTTGTATGGGTGGGTACTAGAGGGGCCAATGGATAAGGAGGTTTGCCAAAGGCCTAGGGTTTAATTGTAATGTAGCTGCAGGACTGTGTCGGTCTTGGAGAAGGTCTCAAGTTGGTTGTTGATCTTAGTATTTTTAACTTGGAAATTTTTTACGATGCCACTTTTGTTATTTCATTTATCTGTAAAGTAGATTTTGAAATGCACCTTTTCGGGACTCTTATCTTCGATTGTAGGTCTTTTCTCAACTCTCTCAATTACTTCAAGCTTAAGAATGTTTACATGGATGGTAATGCTTTTTATGATGCATTGGAAAAGTTTGTTGCCGCGTGTCCAACAACTTGTTCTTTTGATTCTCCACCCCTTTTTTGGTCTTGTTATTGGACTCAATAGGGGCGTTTGTTTTCCCTGTTGTATTTATGTGAACTTTTTGTAGTGTTTGAATTATTTTTTTATGAATGGTTTAATTCTTATCACTAAAAATAAGTTGTATTAACAAATTAAACACAATTATTAGAGAAGATGAGAATAAAAAAGCTTAGCTATAGAGGCACTCGAAAGTATTATTGTTCTTAAATGTAGATTTTGCGTCCTCAAAATTCTTGATTTGATACGTATGGTCTTAACGCGTCTACTCTCCAAGTTTCAACTATACTACTTTTTTGTATAAATGCGTATCCACTACAAAAGCAAGATGATTGCTACCAAAAATTCATTACTACTTAAAGCTCACAATACTTACAAAATTATCAAGATATAATTCTCACAAAAAGAAGAGTAGAAGATAAGAGATTGTTATAGTATCTTACAAATGAGAGATGATAGAAATTTATATAGTGGTATCCCCAACGACTAGCTTGACTAATAATGGACCATAACAATTAATTGGACCATAACTATTAATTAGACTTTAATAATTAGTTTGACCACAACCGCTAAGTTGACGAAGATGATAAGTGTTTTGATACATTCAAAAATAAAGCTAACATGTAGTTGTGCTTTTAATATGATTTCCACTTTCGCAAAAGAGAAAAAGAAAGAAAGAGAGTGATAGAGTGTGAAGAAAGGGGCCTGGAGAGACGAAGAACTTGCATTTATTAATATGGTCTCTTGATTTTTCAAGGTTTAAGAGTAAAGAGCATAATAGACAAACACACATATATATTGAAACGGTAAGGGTATTCGAAATTTGGGGAGAATGGAAACCAAAATTTTTAGTAAATTCGGTTCGGTTAGTTTGGTGGGATTAATTTTTTTTTTTTTTAATAATTTCGATAAGAAAACTTTTTTATCCACGACAAGAAATGCTGTTTCCACGCCTTTTTAAATTTATTTTGTTATTTTGCTTTTAGAAGACAAAAATAATTTATAAAAATGATGTAAGTGTATTTTTGACTAGTTTCTCGAACAACTTTTGTTGCCAAAAAGCTTAAACTATGTCAACGTCCATTTTTTAAGATGAGTTTTTGATGAATCAGTAGACAAAAATAGTTTAAAAAAAACTGATATAAACCCAAAATCACAACATTGGTTTTGTAGTTTTGTTTATCCCAAAATCAGTATTGATTAAAATTACATTATTAAATTGTCTTAAAATAACAAAGGTATTTATACCATTCCTTTTATATATATATATATATATATATATATATATATATTATCAGTGGCTTGTGTTCTTGATTAAGAATTTAATATTTATTATTATTGTTATTATCATAATTAATTTAATTATTAATATTAGTAAATAATTATTATTATATTAAATATTATTATTTTAATAAATATTATTCATATTTCTATGGTCCTCATATATCTTTATTGGTAATTTCAATATCTAAAAGTACTTTTAAAACATATTAATCAAAATCATCAATTATTTTAAGAACATTTTTAATATAATTTTTACCTAACACCAAATAACTTTTAAATATATAACATTTTTATCCTCACTATAGCAAAATAAAAAAGTAAGCCACCGAATTCTAAATGGATATAACGGTGCTCTTTCAATAATTTGGCCTGGTATCTGCTTTTTGTTTATATATATATATATTTGGAGGTCTTCAAATAAAAAAAAAAAGCGGCATGTAATAGATTTTAACTAGTAAAATAATTTAGTGTCATGTAATTTGCTAAATATGAAATACCGAAACATACCGAATGTATTTGGGTAATATGATATTCTATTTCGGTGTGGTTTTTATATGAAAAATATATAACCGAAGATTTCGGTTTGGAACTAAACTTCCCAATCCAGTTTTGTTATCAACCGAATTGCACGTTTGCAACACGAATATTCAGAACTTGTTTGAACTACCATCTACTTATCAAGGCTTCACTGACCAAAGCTAGAAACAAAGCGCTACAAGATCTGTATAACTGAGCTGAATTTATCCATAGACATGAAAGTCGTTGGGTTCTCTCAAGAGAAAAAAAAGAAAAGAAAGTCGTTGGGCCTTCCATTATCCGACTAGCTTATGGGCTGAATCTAGAGAAATAACTTCAAAGAATAGACCAATAAAAAGTTTTCTAAAAAACCCATTGAAAAGTTGGTTACCTGTGTCATTTGCCACTTGCGAGCAACACTCCCCAACTATTGAAAAGACCAACTCTTCTAATGCCTAATCCACCCAAGCCTTGGGCGCACAAAAAATATCCCAATTGACTAAATGAATTTTCCTTTTTGGACTCTAAAGAAATGATCTAAAAATATGCTCAATCTTATTTATGATGCTAGCAGGCAATCGGAAAGAACTTATTGTATATGCTGGGATAGAAGCCAAAATTGAGACCATCTGAGCCCAAAAGCTGATTATACCAAGAGTCGATTCTATGCTGAATATGATCAATAATATAATTGAAGGTCTATGCATATTTGTAATAACAGGGACCCCAAATATATTATCAATCTTATTTTCACAAGGAATATGCAGCATATTAGCTAAATAACTAGCTCTATCAGAGCCCACATTAGGTGAAAAGTAAATGCAGATTTTGTAAAATTAACAGATTCCTAAGACGCTTGAAAAAAATCATCCAAAAGCAGCTCAAGTGCAATACAATCAAATAGCGTGATAGAAAATAAAGCAATCATCTGCAAAGCTCATAACTGGAATGACAGGCCCATTTCAAGAAGCTTTTAATCCATGAATTTCATTTTCCACTGATTTCTTTGAAAGAGATCGTACAAAAACCTCATTACATAAAATAAACAAGTAGGGCAATGTGAAATCTCCTTGACAGAAACCTCTAGTGGGCTTAATGGTATTAGAAAATGAGCCATATATAAGAATTCGCATGGTATATGTGAGACACTGCATAATCCATTGAATCCAGCACACGGGAAAACCATGAATTTTCAACAGTCTCCAAAAAATTTCATTCAATCTTATCATATGCCTTCCCAAAATCTAACTTGAAGCCATACCCCACAAATACCTCTTTTATGTATAAGTGAGTTAAAAAGTTAATGCACAATTGCAATGTTATCTGATATAGATCGTTGAGACATGCATTTTGAAATTGAGAAATCATTTTATGCATGATAGAGGGTGTATTGAGGTTTTGAGTTGTGAGATTGGGAAAGTTTTCACAAAATTTTATCTAGAAAAATTGTATATTGTGGTGTAGTGAGTTTTAACAGCTTTCCTCCATCCAAAAGTTGCAAAAGTAGTGGAATAACGATTAGCTCATGGACGTAGGCAAGAGGTGTTGAACCACATTAAAAATTCTTGTGTTATTTTTCTCTTTATTTTTGCTATTGTAATTGCGTAGTTGTTTTAGGATGTATGAATTCCCAACAAGTAGTATTAGAGCTAAGGTTCGATAACGGCAAAAATTCAGAGATTTGATGCGATGAAGAAGCAACTCAGATGTGTTGTTGAAGATCAAATTTTAAGCCTAGGTGGATGATTGTTGAGATTAGGCTCAAAATTTGATTAAACGGTATTGAAGGCCCGATAGGAAGGTTTAGATCGGGTGGAGGCAAACTAGTGCGGGGATCAAAACATTTGCGGATTTGAGTTGAGGGAGGAATTTGTTGAGATACTCTCATTTAATTTCTCTTTATTTTGCCGGACCACGTAAAAATTTTGGTGTTATTTTTCTCTTTATTTTTGCTATTGTAATTGCGTAGCTGTTTTAGGGTGTTTGAATTCTTAACAAAATTAAAATAATATAACTCTCATTTAATTTCTTAGAGATAAAACTAATCCTAAAAATTGTTGAACAATTTGAATCACACTGTCACCCACTATAAACCAATATATTTTTAAAAAAAACTTAGCATTAAATCCATCTGGTCCATAAGATCTATCTTATCCCAAAGACCAAGCCTCTTATGTTAGGAATACCAAGAGGGAGGTGAATTGGTTCTACAAAATAAACCACTATGATTAGTACAATCTAATAAGATAAACTATAAAATTGAAATTAAAATGCTTGCCAAATTAAAGAGTAAGGAGAGAAAGAGAGAGAGAGAGAGAGAGAGAGAGAGAGAGAGAGAGAGAGAATGGACACAGATTTATAGTAGTTCAATAATGATTGTTCCTACGTCCACTTCTTCAATAGGCCTCCCCGATCTATTGAGTTCCACAATGTAAACATCGTTACACCTGCTTGGGTTTCCGGGTACCAAGCAAACCTTACACTCTACTTGAATTTTTGGTTAGCAAGCAACCTGATAGAGATACACACTCTAAGCACTCAATCTCATAAATACACAATAAACACTGCACTCAAATTAGTAAACTAAAGTGATGCGTGAGATTGATGCTCTATGTTTTGCTCTGAATTTACTCTAGCTTTCTATATATATAGCCATCAGTTGTGCCTTTAGAAAAGGCAACTCCGAAATTTGCTCATTTTGAACTTATGATGGAGATTCTCTTTAAATATTGATCTTTTGAGCTCCAATGGACATCTTCAGGTGTCTACCCAAATCTTCTTACCAAATATCTTCAACGTTTTAGTAGATTGGGTCTTCAAACTGGTCCAAACATGAACTTCACTAGGTTAAGCACATGGCTCCTCCCCAGGCGCTTAGCACTGTCTCAAGCACCTACCCTGGCGCCTAGCCCTAGCTTGCAACTCCTTTTGACTTTTTCTTCAACTAACCAGGACTTACTGTGCAATTTCTCTTACCAGGAACCTAGCACATTTTCAATAACTTATCCAGGTACCTAAGCCTTCCTCAAACGCCTATGCAGTTGTCTAGTCCATGCACGTAACTCCTTTAAACCATTTTTCAGCTGGTACAAGTCTTACTGTCAATTTCCTCACTTTCTGAACATTTTCTGCAAGATTCCTCTACCAGGTGCCTAGCTAGGCGCCTAGCACTCTACTAGGTTCTTGGCTAGACACCTAAGCCTTTTTAGTCGACTATGTCATTGTCTAGTCCTTGCACGCATACTCCTCGAGCTATTTCTTATCTAGAACACCGTTAATGTGCAAAACTCCCACTTTTTCAACATTTCAGCAACTCAAGTTCTACTAGGCACTTGTCCTCCTATAAGGCACCTAGGCCCTCCTCTAGACGCCTAGACAGCCGCCTAGTGCCTCATCAGCTTTTTTCTTCATTTTTCGTGATATTCTCTCTAATTCTTCAAACATCTCGGATTCCATATTCCATAATCTTCTCAAAATCTTCTTGGGATCCGCAATCTTCTTAGAATCTTGTTGGATTCAAAAATCTCTCTATGATATTGTCAATGAATGCTCTAATTCTGTCATCTTATAGCAAATGCTTGATTTTGCTATCTTACATTAAATGTCATGCACACTCAATAAACTTATCAAAAATAAATGAAGGGTTTATCTACATCAAAAATTTTAGAGATTAAACTAAATACACTAATAGTCTCCTACTTTTTGATATAGACAAAACCATCAATAGATAGTGCAAATAAATTTAAACAAAACAGCAAATGTAAAGATCTAAACTAAATAATCTAAACTTCTCTCCTTTTTTTTTTTTTTATAACATCAAAAGGCAGGTATGGTGCTCCCCCTAAACACTTGGGGATTAAATAAAACACACAATCTCAGCTCCCTCTGAACACGCGGGGATTAAACTAACTAAAACATGCAACAAAAACGAAACAAAAAATTAAATACACACACACACACACATAAATAAACATATAATTAACAAAAACTACTGACTAAATTTAGACAACTCAACCATTGTTAGATTTATTTTTACCTCATCTACCTTTTCGTTTGGTAGAGATTTCTTGTCTTCTAAGTCTACAAGACAAAGGTTAGCGACTTGCTTTTCGACATCCGAATCTTGGAATTCACCATTACTCCAGGTTTCTATTAAACTTTATCTCTTCTTGAAATGTGATCCTTTTAGTCTTGAACAATTTGCCTTCATGTACCGGGCTTGTTGCATTCAAAGCACACATGTTCTCTGCTTCTTGATAACTCACTTTTCTGATATGAAAGTTTACGAGTAGAATCATTAGAAAAAATCAGACAATATAGATTTAATCACTTTCTTACCCTTTTTGAATCGTTCAGGATTTCTTTTGAATTGTTTGGTCAACTTGGCAATGTCACCATCTTCATCTGATGAGTCTTCTTCATCATCACCCGTTACTTGAAAGGCAATGGTCTTCTTTTGGTTGTCTTCGTTAGCCTTCAACGCCTTCAGGTTGATTTCGTGGGTCATTAATGAACCAACAAGGTCCTCCATAGTCATCGTTGTAATCTTTTTCAATTCCTCGATCGCTGACATCTTGGGTAGTCACTCATTGGGTAAGGATTTGATCATCTTGATCACCAGATCCGTTTGAGTAAACTCATTCCCAAGCGACTTCAGCTTGTTCACTATCTAATTGAACTAGGTGGCCATCTCCAAAATGATCTCGCCTGCACCAATCTTGAATGAATCAAATGAGGACATTAGAATACTTATTTTAGTTAATTTCACTTTACTAGTACATTCGAAAGTAGCCTCTAGTTTATTCCAGATTTCTTGGACAGTTTCATATGACTGAATCCAGTTGAACTGGTTCTTTTTGTTGGTGATTTATAAAATAAAATATGGTTTTAACTTAGGATGATTTGAAAATTTGAAGGATAAGAGAAAGAAAGCAAATTAAATTTGGCTCAAGGACAGTCGATTATAAGATTAATACAGTCGACTATAGGATCAGACATAAACTTTTGTAGGTCTATCCAATAAACTGGAACCCACCAAAAACTTTTGTAGGTCTGTCTAATCAACTTTAAAAAGGACTTAGTCGACTGAAACAACAAAATTTTGAATTTTTTTGAACTTTAAATGATAGTTTAGGATTAAACCAAGGTTTTTCTTGTAAAGAGACACTCATTAACTCTATAAATAAAGTTGATAACTATCATATTTTATAGTTTTTGACAGATTCTTTCTTCTTCTTCTTCATCTCTTTTCTCTCAAAATCGATCTTCTTGTATTTAGAAATCTTGCAAACTTCAAAACACAAGTTCTGTATATCCATAAAACTCATAGAAGTTAATATGGGTTATTCTTCACGAGTGCAAAGTGCAGAACGACAACATACCTTCATTGTATCTTAAAGGAAATTCATCGAAAAACTTATTGCACCGTTGAGGGGCAAATTAAACCTTAAGGAAAATGATCTGGTTATGCCTTGAAGCCATTACTCACATTTATCTATTGTATTTTGATAAACAGCCCTAAAAAATTCCCTAGACTCTTGTTGATTCCACTGTAAAGTAGCTGCATAGCCTTATTGTTGGTTTCCTGTTGAGTCTTTCCAACTGTAGTGCACTCATCTTAATCTTTCTTGACTTCAATATCGTCAATTTTCTTGACATGTTTGTACGAGCCTTTGTTGATCACTCTTTAACAGTTTGAGTCTATGCTCTTGATGAAGATGACCCACCTTTTCTTCAAGAACGAGTAGTTCGACCCATCAAAGACAAGAGGGTTAAACTTGGCAAGTTGCTCAACATTGTTGGACCTGATTGTAGTGTATGTATGCATCTTTCAGGAACTCCTTGACGATTAGTCAAATGAAATGGAGACCTACTCTAATACCAATTGTTAGGAATACCAAGAGGGGGCTGAATTAGCTCTACAAAATAAACCATTATGATTAGCACAATCTAATCAGATAAACTATAAAATTGAAAATAAAATGCTGACTAAATTAAAGAGTAAGGAGAGAGAGAATCGACATAGATTTATAGTGGTTTGACAATGATTGTGCCACTTCTTCAATAGGCCTTTCCGGTCTACTAAGTTCCACTATGTAAACGCCGTTACACTTGCTTGGGTTTTCGGGTACCAAGTGAACCTTACACTCTGCTTGATTTTTCGGGTGGCAAGCAACCTTATAGAGATACACACTCTCAATGCCTAATCTCACATATTACATAATAAACACTACACTCAAAGTAGTAAACTAAATTTATGCTTGAGATTGATGTCGTGTGTTTTGCTTTGACTTCACTTTCGTTTCTTGTATATATAGCCATCAGTTGTGCCTTCAGAAAAAATAATTCCAAAATTTGCTTTTTCTGAACTTATGATGGAAATTCTATTTAAATACTGATATTTTGATATCTAATAGACATCTCCAGGTGTCTGGGTCAGTCGTCTTGCAAAACGTTTTCAACTCTTCAGTAGATCAGCTCTTCAAACAGTCCAAACTTGAACTTCACTAAGTCAGATGCCTGGCTCCTTCCTAGGCGCCTAGAACTATCTCAGATGCCTAGCCCTGCCTTTGTCGACTATGCAGTAGTCTTTTCATTGCATGCATGCTCTTCGAGCTATTTCTTCATCCGAAGCATATTTACTGTGTAAAACTCCCACTTTTTCAATATTTCAGCAACTTAACTTCTACCAGGCCTTTTTCCAGGCGCCTGGCCTCTTGTCAGGCTCCTATGAAAGCGCCTAGGCCCTCTTCCAGGCCACTAGTGCCTTGTCAGCTCATTTTTTCATTTTTAGCAATCTTTTCTCTGATTATTCAACCATCTCAAATTCCGTAATCTTCTTAAGATCTACATCAAAATATATGGGGATTGAACTAAATACCCAACAACCTGTTTTATTTCTTAATAAGAAAAAGATTGCATTAACCACTCAATGTCATAAACATCTAAAGTTTTCCTAAATTAGAGCTGGATTCGAACCGAGTAGCTTGCGAGCAGCTCGCGGCTCAGCTCGTCAAAGCTTGACTCATGGCTCGTTAAATTCGAGCTTGTTTAAATAAATGAGTTGAGCTTAAGCCATTTAAGACTCGATAGCTAGCAAGATAACTCGAAACAATTAAATATTATATATTTATGTATACACGAAATTTATCAAAACTAAACTGAAGTTTGAAATATTTCTTCATTTCTTAAGAACTTGCATCAATGTTAAAGCAATAAAAATTTGAATGTGTTGATATTTAAGTGCAAAGAACCCAAATATAGTCCTCAAATAATTATATGAAGAACTCATCATCAAAGACTAAAATTTCAATCTAAGGTCATGCTTTGATAACAAAGCCTTTGAAAGTCAATTGGAAGTTGAAGTGCAAGAGGAGCTTTTATAGGGAAACTCCATTAATGAAAAGTGTTTTCAACCGATATGGGATGTGGAATTTAAGCCTGCACAATATATCCCTGAATCCCACATCGCCTATACAACAGTTGAGGTAACGGTTGTTCGCCTATAAGTATTGCCATGCAAACTTCTTTGAATCCCACATCGATTGTAGTCTAGTAGCTGTTGGGAGAAAGTCTTATAAATACCTCACGGACTTTAACTTAAACCTTCATTATTCCAAACTTGTCTATAGTAATTGGGAAGTCTCAATAAATTGGTTAAAAATTTATTATGAAAGCCATTTGAGTTTCTTATGAAATTGAGCTTGAATTAGCTCGCGTGTTAGCTCGAATTTGTCATTTTTTTGTTGAGTCGAGTTCGAGCTATAATTTTTGAGCTCGAGGCTCGATTCGATTAGTATTTATTTTTACGAGTCAAGTCCGAACTCCCCTCATCTCGAGCTCGGCTTCGCTTGAATCCACCCCTAGCCTCATCATATCCAATGAAAAATCAAATGCAGCTAGTGTTAGAATATATAAAATGTTTTAATATTAGTATTTATAAAACTGGTTGGATTGGGTTCCTGAGGTGGAATTTTTGGGCTTGACATCCACTTGATCTCGTGGGTGGGCCAGATACACCTAAAGGATTTAACTGTAGTTGGGTAGTGGTTGTGGGCTTGATAAACCTAATGGGCTATGATGGACGGCCCATTGTGTTTATTATAAATATAAGCTAAGACCCATATCCTCTCTTAACCTAGGTGAGTTTTTTCTATTATAATGCTGTTGTATTAAATAGAGAGTAAGGAGAGGAAGAACCTTAGCTAGATGGTCTGGCACCTAATGGTGTGTTGAGATCCATGTGGTGTTACCAGAATAACAATATGTCGCAAACATTAGGTATATGATATTAAATATATCAAATTAGTAATACAATGTATGTAATAGATCTTTAGAATTATTAACATGTGGTATCAGAGCTAGTCTTTACATGTGTTTAAATCTATTGTTCACATAATGTTTGTTTATAAATAAATTGCTGTTGAATAATATTTGATTGTTTATAAGTGGTTTATCTATCATACGTAATATTATTTTTTCAAGGATGAAAATTTTGTTTTTCCATTCTTTCATTGTGTTGAAGTCAGGCTATAAGTAGAGATCACGATGTGAGCTTAAATGGGTAAATCAGTAGATCTGTTATTGATCGTTAAATGATTACTTGTAACATGCGGTTTCGTTTGCTTAGATTTAAAATCCATTACGGTAATTCATTCATAGATTTGATTTTGTTAAGCATGTGATAAGAGTTTTTGTTCATGAAAATTATTCGATTTTGTTAAGATCCTATGTTTGGATGTGAACCTTTGAATTGTGACCTACCTGGTTTGGTATCGGAGTTAATTAATGGAGCATTATCCATTAAAGGTTCTTGGGTTGTATTTTTGGATCTATTAAAAGGCCAAAACCCTTTGACTTGTTCAGCGGTTAAGCCACCTGAGCTAACTCCTTAGATTGTCGTACTTATTGAATTAGCGAAAAGTTGAACATGGGTTTGTTCTTGTCTTAACTGCCTCATCTAACAACTACTAGAACCATTTAATGGACAATTAAAAGGGTGTAAAAATCATGCTTATAAGCTTATTTCTCTCATTGATATTAGTCAATTCATGTTGTTTTTTACTAAAATTAGTAATTATTTTAAGATTAGGAAGCTCAACAGATGGCCATTACTAATAGTACCTCTCATCACAAACCAAAGGGAAAGGCAAAATTTTCACGATCAATAGAAGCTCTTTTTGCATGGGCTTCTCTTTAACTTAAGTTGGTTACCTAATAAAAAGTTCCGTTCAGTCAAAATCCAAGTAGGCGTGTACGAATTGTTTTGCCATATACTTTTAATTAATTCATTAAAAAACATGATGGCAATGACCTTTCAGATGCATAACAAGGGACCTCTACTCCTGTAAGTTTCAAAAATAAATCTTACCCATGATGAACGGTGGATTCATCGAGTTGAATTAATAAATGGTGGCTTTACTTTACAGAAGTGGACCCACCAGTAAAAATATGGTATTTGCATAAATAACAAGTGTTATTGTATATGTATATCATTTTGGTTTGGGTTTTTAGCTTTTTACATTCTTAACCTGAGCCCAACTAAACTTTCAATCGGGTGTTCAAAAAAAAATTGACTCATACTGAACTATTTAAAAAAAAAAAACAAAGGTGCACTAAACCGAAACAAACTTGTTACTAGGAACAGCGTCCTTGGCAAGCTTTAACAATTCAAAATTTAGTCAAACACCACTATCATAACTATAACACATGGTCAATAATATTCGTTCTTTTAATTTCTCCTTTATTTTTCAGTGACCTACTACTAAAGATTCTGTTTACATCAAGCATGTGGTAATGATCATTGATCTAAATACATAGGGTTTTGTACTGTACAATAGTTGTGAGATAAAATTTTTATTTAAGCTTTAATCTTTTAGCAACCGTAGGTATCGCTCTTTTTCATCTGAGACCCATGCATCTGGTTTAATAAGGTGGATATCGCGAGAGTGCAGATTATGATGAGTAGGCATATGAAAACGAGTGAAACCTACTAAGTCTAATACAAACTTTTTATAAGTAGTAAGGAGGCTCCTATGATAGGTACGCTTTTAATGTATTAGACAAGATGCCGTTTTGTCATCCAAACACAAAGCAAGGATGACGGATAAAGAGCCAACATTTGACTTTGAAGGGGGTCAAATTCTTCATCATTGGTCTATGTGAGAAATTCTAAAGCTCGAGAGATTTTGGTGCAAAAGAGTGAGGATTTAAAGCTCTCTCTTACTTAGGCCGAAGTCGAGCCCCTTGTGTTTCAAGGAAATTAATTGAAATTTTGATTCAAGTATTATTATCATGCACTACTAATAATACCAAGAATACATTTTGCAATTTTTATTCAAACAAAGAAGCATCAAATATTAACTTTAAAGTAATGCGGTAAAAGTAAGTATATAAAGGAAATAAATTGCTTTGACGATGAAGAAAAAAATATTAAAACTACTTGCAAAGTATAAATTAGAAGTAAATTAAAGTGCATACATTTAAACTAGACGGATTAATAATGTAAGTTAAACTAGATGGATGAAGACTAAATTATGTTAAACTAGATGAATTGAACTTGAAGACTAAATTGAATAAATTAAACTAAGCTACTTTAAACTAGATTAGTTAAAAAAAATATAGGAATTAAGCTAAATAGATTTAAATTAAACTACCTTAAAGATAGGAAAGGGGGGCCCAAAATTCTTCTTAAAGAAGTAAAGTTCACATGTAATTAATAACAACTTAAAATAAAACATCTAACTCAGAGAATATAAAAATTCTTAATGTACTAAACTAAAGGAAAGAACTTTAAAACTACCGTTAACTTAACATTGCATTTAACAAAGAGATTACATATGACTAGTAACCAACTAAATAAAGACATATAACTAGTGAAAAATAAAATGCTAAGAAACTAGTAAGTATCTTAAGATTAAACTTTTTAAGTGAGCCAAATTAATCTAATTTATTTTCAAGGTGGTTTAAACACACGAATCATGCTAACAATTTGTTTTACAAAAAAGGTAGAAGCTTAACCAACCTTATTTGGCTAAGGAAAATTTCCACATGCGGGGATTATCCTCGGAGATCCTTGTGCTCTTGTGGACTTAGTGAAGTTGGGAGAATGATTCCAATGGAGATTAAAAGACCAAAAAAAAAGGTGGCCGAAAATGATGAAGAACTCTCACTAGTTCTTCTTTTTGTGTTTCACTGTTTGCTATTTTCTCACCTTTATTGAACACTCTCTTCTCTTTTTTTATATTCCTCCCTTTGATCTTCCTATTCTTCTCTATTTTCCTATCTTTTCTCAATCCTTTCATTCTCTATAAACTTTCTCTCTTTTTTGCATTACTTTGCCTTGGTGTTGTGTTGGTTTCTTTGTGTTAGCAAAATGGGTATTTATAGGAGGAGTAAGGGTTGGACAAGAGATTAAAATAAAAGAAAAATAATGGGTGAAAAGAATGTACATGGTTGGTTATATAGGGAAGGGGAAAAGTAGTTTCAACTTTTGAGATGAAAATGGTGTTTCACTTTTAGGGTGTAAAAGTGGGGCTAGGAAGTGAGGTGTGGTAAACCAAATGAAAAGTGAAAGGGAAAAGACTTTTAGGTGGCTAGACATGGGGAAGAATGAGGGGTTTGTTTGAGGTTAAAAAAAATAAAGAAGAAGGTTTGTAAAAAGGTGAACAAGAAATGACATTTTAGAGTGTTTTCAAAAAAGCAAAATAAATGCAAAAAAAAGTGAGGAGAAACTCTCCTTGCTTTGGATGACCAAAATGGGGTAGAAAAGACACAATTTTCTTTGGTTTTTGATATATAATAAAGTGAAGAAGCTTAGGGACAAAAAAAGTGCAATTACAAAGCAAAATAAAGGAGAAAAAAGTTTCAAATTCTATTTAAAAAAAACTATTGTTTTTTAGGTGCTATTTTTGGGGTATAAAATGTGACTTTTTGGATAGAAAAAGGTGTTATTTAACATTTAAGAAAGGGTGGAAGATTAATAAGGTAATTTCCAGTTAACTAAGCAAAAGGAAAAGAAGATAAACTCTTTTTTCGTACACATGGTTGTCCAAAGAGAGAAAAATCAGTTAACTTTATAAGTGCATTGTTGTTGCTTTTTAGGTGAAAAAAGTCTTATTTTGTGTGGAAAAGAGGTAGCATTTGGTAAAAACGAAGATGAGGGAATCTAGGAGGGAGATGTGAGTTCAAAAAGAAAAAAGAAAGGGTGAAAATTCCTCATTATGGCCAGCCACATAGGGAGAGGAGAGAGATATATTTTTTGTTATAAAAAAGTAACTTTTACTTTAAGAAAAGTGAACCAATCAAGGAGTGCCAAGTTGGGGGGGGGGGTGAAATCAGAAGTTCATCCTTAAAAATTAGAAGTCTTATTGGGCTTGAAATTTGGGCCAAAAGTGTTTGGGCTTAGGAAAGATCAAAGGGCTTTAGTGGGTTTTGGATTAGGTCAAAATTTAAATGAAGACTTTGGTCTTGGATTAGTTGAATCAAATAAGGTCCAACTAATTTAAACCCAAAGTGAATTAAATGGATTGAACAAAAGGGTCTTGCAATTGCTCTTACTTCCCAATTAAATACCAACTTCCTCATCTACCAAGTCCGAGCACGCTATGATCAAAGATTCGTCATAGGAACCCGTGTGTAGTCCGTTCAAAATTTTTGGAATGAAATT
Source organism: Bretschneidera sinensis (assembly GCA_023935145.1). Classification (NCBI taxonomy): domain Eukaryota; kingdom Viridiplantae; phylum Streptophyta; class Magnoliopsida; order Brassicales; family Akaniaceae; genus Bretschneidera; species Bretschneidera sinensis. Next base: position 76,553,348 of record CM043703.1, on the reverse strand, counting down.
GGGTGTCTATATCAACCAATAATTGATCAAAATAATGCATTGAATTAGTTTTTAGATGGCATAAAAGTTCATCGTCGAGTTATTGTGTAATTTTTTAATTGGTAGGAAACTGAAATAAGTATAAAACCTGATTGTTGGGTTGATCAAGAATATGGGTACTTAGAATTTTATAAGTGGTCGACTTGATATGTGAATACATTCTTGAGTTAAAGTAGAAATTCTTCTTGAACATGATTGTTGGTGACTTAACCCGTTTTATATATGGTTGTTGAGGCATGTTCGTAAATTTGAGTCATTGGCAAAATGATTGAATATGAAAATTTGATGAAATAAATTTAAATAAATTCATAAAAAAAATTTATATAACCTGGGACTTGGATTTATTGGAATTTTTCTATTCTTTACAATGTGGTTATTGAATAAAACAAGAGGACACATAGTAGAGGTGAAATTATTGTACCCATAAGATGGATGGTTATTGTTTCTCTCGGTTTTGGGAAATTTCATGGCTTGATGTGGGTGTTAGCTGCCAAAGTGGCACACTCATTGATACTTGTGAGATCTCACTCAAACATGTTGCGGGATGATTATTGTTTCTCCCGGTTTTGAAAAATTTCATGGGTTGATGTGGGTGTAAGCTGCCAAAGTGGCACACTCATTGATACTTATGGGATTTCACTAAAACATGTTGCGAGATGATTTCAATTGCATCATGTAGTTACCTTCCCAAATGGGGTAGTTGTGTGTTGTAATTTGTGGAAATACATAGAACACTGTGGGAAGATGATGGGTCACTTTAGAAGGTTTCTTTGCCCAAAGGGGATAATTCTTTCAAAAATTGATACACTATTTTTATATGCTTCATGTGTAAAGTTTTTAAGTGTATGTTGTATTCTCTACCCACAATGGGAATTTACAACTATACTCTTATATTCTCTGTTTTGGAATATGTTGGTTATTGCCTTTATACTGATGTGTTGCATTCTTGTCTTGAATCAGTCTTCTTTTCTATAAACAATAACTAAGCAACCATTGAGATCCTTACTGGTTCGAATTATAAGAGTTGAAATGCATATTTTTTTATTTTATTTCAAACAATGAATATATTTATTTTGGTGTTGAAACAGTTGCCTTCAAAAGACCTCTCATTAAAGAAAAATCTTCTGCTTTATAGCATAAGTATTAGGTCACATTTCTAGTTAGAGAATTTAAAGTCTTGCTAGGGATCATATTTTACCCACTCTTGATTTTGGGGATATGGAGAACATGTGTTGATTAAATTAGGGAAAAATTAACCAAAACCAAGAAAAAGGCTTAACTCGTAGTTCTGATCTTCTAGAAGTAGTGCATATTGATATTACTGGTACCTAAAATTTGATGGTGAATTCTATTGGTTTTGAGGAGAATAAGGTAGATCAATGCATATACCTAAAGGTCAATGGGAGCAAATTTATTTACCTGGTTTTTTTATGTGATTTACTTATGTAATTATATGCGTTTTAAGTACAACAATTTAATAGTTTTGGTTGCTGAAACTTTTAGTGCTTTAGTTACTGATACATTTTAATTAATTAATTGATAGTAAGCCATTTAAACCGATTGGGTATTAAATTGTTAATTAATTAATTGATAGGATTGTTTATCAGGCTTTTACTGTTCAAAAGTTAGATATTGTTTACATGGTTTTGCCTAAGTAGTAAAAGGTCATTATCTCCCCAGGCTATAAATCATGCATATGTTATTTTAAGCAGTTTAAAATAGAAAAGAAAATTTTGGGCAAGTAGTAGTCGAACCTTTGACTCTTAAGCCCTTGTAATGTTTTAGTCCAATATGAGTGGACTTAAATGCTTTTATTAAACTTACTCTAATTTAATATATCTTATATTGCATCAGAATAAGTTAATGATTAAAATAAAAGCATAATAATAATTATTTTTAATTTAAAATTACTGACGTTCAAATTAATAATAATTATATAATAAACTTAAAAAAAACATATTCTATCGTAAGTTTTGTTTTAAGCCTTAGTTTGAAATAATTTTAAGGGTTGAAGTGGATGGTTGTCACCAAAGTGGTCTGCTCGTTAAATTTTTAAGATTATTTCATACCGTTTTGGGCTGGATTAATACATTCAATCACCTGCCCAAAGGGGGTATTGCGTGTGTTAATAATTAATAAACATGAAACTGTTGCTTGAATACATATTAGTCTAGAATGTCTTATCAACCCAAAGGTTCTAGGTATTTCAAAAATTAGTATGCATTCAGTTGTTAGTTTCTTGTAGTAAATCCTAAATGTGTATTATATTATCTGCCTAAAGATGAGTTTGTAATGATAAACTTAGGGTCTTGTTTTTTTACTATCCAAATTCATTATCATGATTGCTTTATATTTTTTCCCAATCAATTTCATTTGCTGTTAGCAATGGTAATGCCATAATTAAGATCTTAATTGGATCAAATTATAAGAAATGGAAACAAGATATAGAGTTTGCTATAGGAATTGTGTACAATGGTGATATGTTTTTTTTTTTTAAGTATATTGATATTGGGTTTATGCTTGCTGATCCTTTGACCAAGGGTCTTGGGCCTTCAGATTTTGTCAAACATGTTGACAACATGAGTATTGTTAGTTCTTTTAATGTATTTTATTAGTAGAAGTATGACTTTTATGTTAGTTTATATGTTGTTTTCTTTTGGACATCTTTTGAGATGTATTAAAATATTATTGATGGTCATTGTTTTTGTTGATTGATATCATATTATGAGTATTTTGTGCACATTATATATATATATATATATATATATATATATATATATATATATATATATATATATGACATATCATGATGCATTAAAATTTTAAGACTTGGTGTTGTCTTAAGAATGATTTTTATATCATTCTTAAGTTTGTCTTGTAACACTGTTTTGTAAACTTGAGTCATATTGACTGAGACATACTAGCTTCTTAGTGAAGTTGTGGGGTTACTCAAGCTTCTGAGTGAAGCAGGTTAATAGAGGAACTTGAGATTTCTCTAGCTTATGAGTGAAGTAGGTAATAGAGAAATCGAGAACCCCATAAGTTTTTCTCTATCTTCTGGGTGAAGTAGGTAAGAGAGAAACCCTGGATTTCTCTAGCTTCTTGATGAAGTAGGTAATAGAGAAATCGACGACCGATTATAGAATGGTATTTTAGAGATCACATGTTGGTGCTATTTCATTACCACACTCCCATATCTGGATCTAAGTCCGTGAAGTTATTAGCGTATGTGATTATGGATTAGTCTTATGTCAATTGAGATATAATGGTTGCTATAGTCTTATGTTGATGACTTTATTGGATTATACCATGTTTAGGTGTTATCTCAGGAACTTATTTTCCAAAAATTGTGGTCACATATTTAAAATCAGTAATTCAGTCTGAGAGTCGTTTTCTGAAATATTTGTTTAAGACATCTAAAAAACTACATCTAATGTTTGCTCAAGTGGGAGAATGTTAGAATATATAAAATGTTCTAATATTAGTTATGGTCTTCCATTAAAACAGACTGGATTGGGTTCCTGAGATGGACTTTGTGGGCCTAACATCCACTTGATCTCGTGAGTGGGTCAGATACATCTAATGAATTTAAATGTGGTTGGGCAGTGGTGTGGGCTTGACAAACCAAATGGGCTATGATAGGTGGCCCATTGAGTTTATTATAAATATGAGCTAGGCCCACTCTCTCTTTTAACGTAGGTGGGTTTTTCCCATTATAAAACTATTGTATTAAACAAAGAGAGTAAAGAGAGGAAGAACCCTAACTAGATGGTCTTACACGTATTGGTGTATTGAGATCTATATGGTGTTACCAAAATAACAATATGTTGCAAACATAAGGTATATGATATTAAATAGATCAAATTAGTAATACAATGCATGTAATAGATCATTAGAATTACTAATAGCCAGCCCAATTAATATATGTAAATAAGTTACTATAAAACTGTTCAAAAGCCATCCTAATCTTTGATCGATCATAAACCCAACCTTTATCCTTTAGATTCAAACCATGGATTTGATTGGATTTCCTTCTCTGTTTAACTTTATCATGGACAAATTTTATATTACTATTCCCATTTTGTAACGAATTTATTTTTGCTCTCAGGGTCCAATATAACTCTTCATGTTTCAACAATCTTAACTTTTCTTAGAGAGCATAATTTCTCTAGAAATCAAATCAAAGTAACAAAGATTGCCACGAGACAATTGAATTTGCTCAAGCTCTTTTCTAGTGTTCTCCAAATCCTTTTAAAATCTCCAATATTCTTTCTTTTCCATCTAAGGGAAAGAGATTCAAATTTCCTAGCCTCAAAACTGGGGAACCCCTGAATATAAATGGGCATTGCTCGGCGACCACCGATGTAAATGACTCGTGTAATGTCCAAGCATTTTCAAACCTAAAACACCTTAAGGGATTAACCACTACGGGATTGGTATCCAACATTAAAGGTAAATATATGAACCAACCTCAATTAAATTTAGTGTCGCATTTGGAAATTGATCAAACCAAAGAGCATTAGCGACCACTCTATCTAATCTTTGTCTAGGGTACAATTATCTCCTTGTCAGTTATTAATCCGGGTAAATTAGGGACCAACAACATCCATTGAAAACAAATTACAACCTACCAAACAAGACAAAACTCAGCCACAACATGTAAATTTAATCCAAAACGAATTTTCTTCTCCGACTAACAAACATACAATTAAAATCACCAATAATCATCCCACTACCATTAATAGTAGAAGCAATAAATCTAACAGACATCCATACCTGAGTTTGTTGGTGTGCTATAGGGAAGTTGTAAAGACCAGTCAAATGAAAAGGTGCATGTGAAGGACCTTGATACACCATTGGGGGAAATACTTAATTGTTTGTTAGAGAAACTTGCTTATCATCCCAAAGAAGCCATATACCCCAACCCGACCCCAGAAGTCCCAGCCACATCATGACTTGTATACGACAACCAAGAAATAACTGCCTGAGCCCTTGCAAAGGTGCAAGTTTCCATGATCAAGAGAATTTGGGGTTGATCTCGAGCAATAAGGCCTTTAATTTCTGGTATATACTCTCCATAACCCACACCTCGACATTTCCATGCTAGCAACTTAACCATTGATAGATCATGATTGGTATTGGCACTCTTCATCATAGTCGGTGCCATTTTAGGTACCGCTCCTTTTCACTATACTCACTACTCCGGTCTTAATACTCAAGATCCATTTTATTCGAAAAAGAATGAATAAGCGAGAGTACGGAGTAAGTAATCTCCCAAGAAGGATGCACTTTTAATTACTAGACTTTGTATACTCGACATCTTATTGTATGTTAAGTTAGGCCTTAACAATAGACATTTTCTTAGGTATGTGTCATCTAAACAAAAAGCAGAGATGATAGGGAATTTGGAGTCACCATTTAACCTTAAAGGGGCCAAAATCACTTATCATTAGTCTGCGAAACATTTAGGAAAAGAGATTGGGGTATGAGATAATAAGGATTTAATGTTTCCCTTCTCGCTTAGTTGAAACCTAACTCTCATGTTCTTGAAAAATTTAAAAAAAAATTTAATAATTAATTTTGACTACTTTTACTACACACTAACATACACGCATTCACAAATAGTATATCAATCAATTTTGAAAACAACTGTTATATCAACAAAATAATAAAGCATCAATCATGCATAAAGTCATTTAAATAGTGAAAAATATCATTAGGGAGCATAAAACAATATATTTTACCTATCAATAGAAGAAAACACGTTAGTGCAAAAGAAAAATTATAAAAAAAATGAAAGTGAAAAGCACAAAATTTGGAAAATTGAATTAGGTCTACCGATTGGGTTCAGGAGGGACTGGAACCTAAGTCCTATAGGTCCGATCAACCCCAATGAGGAGCAAATAGGCTCCCTAGTGCTAATTTATGAGTTTTTCACTTTTTGAATAAAAACTATTTTTTATTGGTTCCAAAACAAATTTAATCAACAAAAATTCATTGGAAATCCTAATATAAATTACATGTAAATATGCAAACAATCCTAAAAATATTATTTCCATATGACATATAATTTTAATTAATTATTTTTTATATGCAGAACCCTAATCTACATAACATGTGAATTTGGATGTAATCCAAGATCATGTTTTATGAAGTAAATCTATATGATGTACGAAGATAAATTAAAATCCTATAAAGTGTATTAATCAATTATTAATCTACTAAGGTACGAAGTAATCAATCTATCATGTTATAGGAATTTTAAATTGCTAGATATAACCTAATAACCTTTTGTGATTCGGTCTTTCTATGTACTACAGAGGGATTTCTTTGAAGAATTAATTTCGAGTTAGTGCAAGTTTCCCTGTGTGATGTGAATTTCCACCAAATTATGCAAGTTGTGTTTTGATAAATGAACGCACATAAGAATTTGGAATTTGATTCGAGAATTGATGTAAAAAAAATTAGGTTTTCTATTTTCGGGTTTAGTGAAGTGTAAGGTTGATGTAAAAGGAATTGTATGAGGAATTTTTGGCTTTTTTGTGAGGTTTAGAGTTTTAGAGAGAAGAAACGTTTATGGAATTTTAAAGCTCTTAAGGGTTTTAAAGATCTCTAAGTTTTAGGTTCTTTCCATGTCTGCAGCTTGTGTTTTTTCGGTGTCTGTATGAGATATATAGGAGTGCGAGAACTAAGTTTTCTTTGAGACAAAACCTTCCTATTGGAATAGAAAAACTAATTCTTCAAAGAATTGTAGAGGTTTTTGGACTAGAACGCCCAATTATGAAAAGTTTAACAAAACAGGAAAATTGAGAGGTAGTGCACCCGTTTAGACCTGGCTGACTGACTTTAGGAACAAGCCGACCGGCTCCATGACCTAGCCGATTAGCTACGCTTTGATCCTTCTTTTTTGTTTTTGACATGTTTCAGTTTATTTTGACCCGTTTTGGTTTGGTTTAAGTTTGACTGATTAATTCTTATCCAAAATTCAATTTTCATAATACATTTATCCATCTTTGAGTATCTCGAGACCAAAATTTCTTCATCGAACACCATAAGTTGTTTGCTCTAATATGTTAAACGAAATTAGGTGTCTATAACCATCATCGAGGAGTTCACATCGATGTGAAATCTTCCAATACCCTCAAAGGAGCATGTAGTTCCAGCCTTTGTTTTCTATTACCACCAAATCCAAGTATTGAAATTTTTCTGAGGGGACAAATGTCATTTTCGAACTTGATTCACCGAACTTTGATTGAGCGAAAAATTCTTTGAATTATGAACAAGTGTTGATCCTAATGTTATGAGGAAAGGTATGCATATTTGTCCCCCTCTCCATCAAATTATTGGGAAACATTCAAGTTAGAGATGAGTTTTCTTAGGAGCAGATATTTAATAAGTACAATAAGTGTAATGGAGCAGAAACTATGTGAAATGAAATTGAGTGTCTACAGCCATCATCGAGGAGTTCGCAACGATGCTAAATCTCCTAATACCCTCAAAGGACCATATAGTTCCTGCCTTTGTTTTCTACTACCACCAAATCCAAAGTAGTGAAATTTTTCTGAGCGAAAAATGGTAGTTTCGAACTTGATTCACCGAACTTTGACTGAGCGAATAATTCTCGAAATTATAAACAAGTTTGGATCCTGATGCTCGGAGGAAAGATAAATGCATTTGCCCCCCTCAACATCAAATTATTAGGAAACATTAGAATCCAAGATGAGTTTTTTTTTTTAGGAGTAGACATCTAATAAGTGCATTAAGTGTAATGGAGCAGATACCTAATTAGAGTTGAAGTAAAAAATATAAAAAAATTTCAAAAGTTCTCGAAATTATGAACAAGTTTGGATCTTGATGCTAGGAGGAAAGATAAATGAATTTGCCCCCCTCAACATCAAACTATTAGGAAACATTAGAATCCAAGATGAGTTTTTTTTTAGGAGTAGACATCTAATAAGTGCATTAAGTGTAATGGAGCAGATACCTAATTAGAGTTGAAGTAAAAAATATTTAAAAAAATTCAAAAGTTAGTATAATGGAGCATAGTAGACACCTATTTAGACGTTATTTCCTAATCTTCAGCTTTCTTTCTTTTTGATGCTTCTATAATCTTGATTTCTCTCATCTCTTACAAGATGTCGATAAAGCACAAGTGAAATCTAACTGATGTAGGGGGAAATTCCCCAACCAATAACATAATAACATGTGGCACCCTCTAAAGGCAAAAAAATAATTTCATAAGCAAAACAAATCAATAAGCTAGATAGCTACACATGACAAAAGGCAAAACAGTAATCTCACATCAAAACCCTAATTCTATTAGAACACTCTAGTCTATAGGAACCCTAATTTTATTGGGACATTTCAACTTATGGAAATTCTAGTCCTACTATGATAGTCAACATTAACTGCTTTCCTAATTGGACTCTATTTTAAAACTCTGTATAAATGAGGCTCTCATCATCATAGGTACACACAATTTTCATAATTCAGAATCCTCTAGCCTTCTTGCTCTCTACTTTCTCTAACCCTCAGATCACTAACTTACGCATCAGAAAGTTCCCTATGGTTACAACCCTCCGGTCCTCCAGCGACTCCTTAGGGTTTCTTTTATCTTTCTATGTGTAGGTACTCCATTGCGTTCGTTCGGTCGCTTTGAAAATTTTTTGCATCAACAGAATGGTGTCGTTTACGAGAAACCATTACAAGAACTCATTTGTTCTAGATGCCACCCAAAAAAACTTCCATGAATACTATGGCCACAATAGTCACTGCTACTACAACTACCACTACTACCCTCACTCAGTCCTCAACCAATTGAGGCCTATGAACTAGTCCTAAATTCCCAGCAATCCTTGAATATACCATAACCAGCCAAACAAATTATCTGGTGAAAGTCACAACATGATCAGAAATCGCAATTGAACCACTTGGTTAATGTTGACCCTCACCTGTATTTTAATGATGACAAAACACAACTGTTATTATACTAACAGTACAATCTAAGTGTAGCAAGCAACAAAAGCATTCAAGCAAGGATCAAGGTGCAAGAACTCAAACCGAATCAATCTTTCAAGTAAAGACTAAAGAACTAGTATAGGTCTAAGGTTTTAAAACCAATGTAAGTCTCAGTTGTACGTTGTAATAGCTTGTTCAATGGCTCGCACACAAAATGTTTTTAAACATAACCATTTGATCAAATGTTTTTAAGTTAAAACTTATTTTTAACACAGAAAAACTGGGTTGGAAGACAACCCAGTCGATTGGGTAAGACATACCAGTTGACTGGTAAAATGGACAGTGAGTCCCCAGTCGACTGGTAAATTGGACAGACAGTCCCCAGTCAACTGGTATGAATAACCCAATCGACTGGTACTCCGGAAGCTTTAAAAACGAGAATTTTTAAGAGGACCCATTCGACTGGTATCTCGACCCAGTCGACTGGTAGTTCAAAAAATATGACCGTTGGACATGAAACCTAAACTTTTAAAAGCACAATCTTTTCAAATTAAAGTCCTAATGGCCATATTATTTGATGGCTATATAAACCCACTCTATTGAGCATTCAATAGAGAGCTTGATTTATTCAAAAGAGAAGAACACACACAATCAAGTCATTGACTCTTTGAAACACAAAAAGCTTTGAAATATCTTGCTGAGCCATTCTTCAAGCTTTACTTTGAAAAAGAGACATTGTTGAGTTGTATAAGCTTTCATTTGCAGTCTCTCTACCATTTACTTTACAGCATCTTTTGTAAAGGGATTACTTCCGAAAGGAAGGGGATTACTTCCGAGAGGAAGGGATTGTAAGGTTTGTACAACACCAGTGAAGTTGTACGACTAAGTTTCTTAGTGGATTACTTCAAGGAGGTTCCTTGAAGAGAGTGGACGTAGGGTCGGAACGAATCTGATATTGCCGAACCACTATAATCTGAGTTTGCATTCTCTACTCCTTAAACTCTTTATTTACAACACATTACTTGTTTAATTGCTCGTTGCTTATATGTTTTTATAAACTTGAGTTTATTCTGTGAAAGTTTTAAAAACCCAATTCACCCCCCTCTTGGGTTGAAACCTCAGTCTACAATTGGTATCAGAGCAAGGTGCTCTTATTTTAGGCTTAACATCCTAGAGTTGATCCTATGGCAACTATATTTTTAGAAAGAAGAGATCCTTCTAGTCCTCCTCTTCTCCATGGAACAAATTTCACCCATTGAAAAGCTCAAATGAAGATTTTTATTCAAGTATATGATTATTATGCTTTATATTTAATTCTTGAAAATTAAAATGATTTTGATGTAAATGATTGTAAATTCATTCAACTAAATGCTAAAGTTATGAACATGTTTTATAGTTCTCTCGATCAAAATGAAGTTGATCAAATTTCCTCATGTAAGACTGCAAAAGAAATTTGGGATTTATTGGAGGTCATACATGGAGGAAATGAGCAAGAAAGGAATTTCAAATTGAAAAACTTTGTTCATGACTTAGAGCATTTTAAAATGAACGAAAATGAATCAATTTTTGATTCGCAAACTCGTTTTACCATACTTGTTAAAACTTTATCTTTCATGGGTAAAATTTATTCTAACCTTGAACTTGTGAGAATATTTCTTAGGTCTTTGTCAAATCAATGAAAAATTATTTTGACAAAGCATTCTACAAGCTAAAGTTTAGAAGAGCTTGTGGAATCCCTCAAGAAGCATGAAAGCTACTTGGATTACAAAATTGATGGTTCCACCACATCCTTACCTTTTATGAAAATTGAAGATCTTAATCGTGATGGTAATGAAGAAGAAGAAGACTCCTTGAATAAAGAGATCGAATGCGAGGAAATTGCCAACCTATATCTTATGACAATCGACGACGAAAATGAGGTATCGACTTCTTCCTCTTCAAAAAATAACATTGTTAGTAATAGTGAAGAATTGATAGAAGTCATAAATGAAATGTATGAAGAATTGAAGAAATTTGATTCTAGGAACACCATTCTTAAAAAAGAGATGTCATCTCTTTCTAAAGAGATGGTAGGTCTAAGAGAAGAAAAAGATAAACTATCTTCATTACTTTATGATTCTTCTTAAGATCTTCTTAAAGATGAAAATGAAAACTTAAAGAAAAAGATAATAGAATTGAATGACACAATATCTAGACTTATGTTTGGAAAAGAAAAGCTAGATGAAGTGCTATCTTGCCAAAGATTAAATGGAGGAAAATCCGGGTTAGGTTATTCTCCATTAGGCAAGCAAAAATCAAAAGAGAGCTTATTCGTGAAAGCATCATGTGTGAATGAAGCTTCTACTTCAAAGACCACTAGCAAGGTCAAAAGCATTCCCTCAATGAATGCTAGTAGGTGTAGAAATACTAATTCTAATGTATATACTAGAATGAAGCATCCTAGAAATACTCATGCTTATATTTATGCTCATTCAAGAAATTCTTATACACATCTTAGGAATAACCATCATGTGCATCCTAGAAACAATATGTATAATCAAAACTTGCACATTGCATATGCATATCCTAGGAATTACCATCATGGTTATCCTAGAAATAATATGCATACTCATAATAATGCAAGCATGTATCCTAGAAATAATCATCATACATTTTTTAGAAATGGCATGCATATTCATATTCCTCACAATAGAAACATGTATCCTAAGAAACTCCTATCCTAAGAATTATAGAAATGCACAACTAAGAAATCCTAGAAATTTCAATAACTATTATCCTAGTATTGTGCATCATCAATATATCTGTAGATCACCATATATTGTTAAGAAAGTATGGGTCCTAAAAGGAACCATATTTTCAAGGACTAACTCCAAAGGACCCAAGAAATTCTGGGTACCCAAAGTGCATTCGTGTATCCTTGTGTGATGTAGATATGTCTCCACACCAAAGAAAAATGTAACTGTTGGTACCTTGATAGAGGATGCTCAAAGCACATGACCGGTGATAAATATGTATTCAAAGAGTTAACTCTAAGAGATGGTGGATATGTCACCATTGGAGACAACACCAAAATAAAGATCATCGGGTATGGAAAAGTCGGTAATGATTTATCAACCTTAGATAATGTATTGCTAGTATAAGGCCTTAAGACAAATTTACTTAGCATTAGTCAACTATGTGACAAAGGAAACAAAGTCACATTTGAGACCTCTCATTATCTAGTTATAGACATCAAGAGCAACAAGATCAAATTTATTGGCCATAGACATGAAAATGTCTACATAGTTGATTTGAAATTCTTGCATTCTGAAAATGAAAAATGTTTTCCTGCTTTTAGTGAAAATCCATGACTATAGCATAGAAGACTTGGTCATGTGAACATGAACTTGCTAAAAATTATTTCAAGAAAAGATTTAGTCATTGGGCTTCCCACAATCAATTTTGAAAAAGACAAAGTATGTGATGCTTGTCAAATGGAAAAACAAACAAGGATTTCTTTTAAAGCAAAAAATGTAGTCTTAACAACTAGAAGAATTTTTAAGAACAATGCTTTGTGAAAATAGTTTACCAAATTACTTTTAGGCTGAAGCCATGAACACTTCTTGCTATATCTTAAATAGAATTTTAATTAGACCTATGCTTGATAAAACTCCATATGAACTATGGAAAGGTAGAAAGCCTAATATCTCATATTTTCGTACTTTTGGTTGCAAATGCTTCATTCTAAATAACAATAAAACTAACTTGGGTAAATTTGACTCTAAGACCGATGAAGGGATATTTTTAGGATATTCTACATCTATTAAAGCTTATAAAGTTTTCAATAAGAGAACTCTAGTGGTAGAAGAATCTGTACATGTAACTCTTGATGAGTCTAACCCAATTAGTAGTAGAGAAGTTTCCTTTAATGATGATACAGATTTTATTCCAAGAATGGAAACTACTACTCCCATTGTTGACCCAAAGGAGAGTCCACTTCAAGCAAATGAAGAGATGGAAACTTATATTTTGGATCAACCATCTACAAGCCAACTAGAGGAAAGTCTACCCAAAGATTGAAGGTATGTAAATTATCACCCGATTGATCAAGTGATTGGTGATCCTTCACAAGGGGTAAGAACTCGCTCTTCTATTAGAAATATTTGCAATTTTGTAGCTTATTTGTCTCAAGTAGAACCTAAGACTTTTATAGAAGCTGAGAAAGATAATGATTGGATAATTGCAATGCAAGAAGAAATAAATCAATTTGAAATGAACAAAGTATGGAATCTAGTTCCAAGACCTAAGAATCATTCAATATTTGGAACTAAATGGGTATATAGAAATAAGATGGATGAAAATGGAATAGTAACTAGAAACAAGGTTAGACTAGTTGCTAAGGGATATAATCAAGAAGAAGGAATAGACTTTGATGAGACCTATGCTCCCGTAGCTAGATTAGAAGCTATTCGAATGTTATTAGCCTTTGCATGCTTTAATAAGTTCAAGCTATTTCAAATGGATGTAAAAAGTGCTTTTTTAAATGGCTTTATCGAATAAGAGGTTTATGTTAAGCAACCTCTTGGATTTGAAAATCCTAGTCTTCCAAGTCATGTCTACAAGATTTCTAAAGCTCTATATAGGTTGAAGCAAGCTCCAAGGGCATGGTATGAAAGACTAAGTAAATTTTTGATTGACAATGATTTTGTAAGAGGTAGAATAGACACAACTCTCTTCACAAAAACTCACAAAAATGACACTTTGATTGTCCAAATATATGTTGATGATATTATATTTGGTGCTACTAATGAATCTATGTGTCAAGAGTTTGCAAAGTGCATGCAAGGTGAATTTGAAATAAGCATGATGGGAGAGCTTACCTACTTCCTTGGACTTCAAATCAAACAACTAAAAGGAGGAATCTTCATCAATCAATCAAAGTACATTAAGGACCTACTAAAGAGGTTCGGGATGGAAAGCTCAAAGCCGCTTGGAACTCCTATGAGCACAACTACAAAACTTGATCTTGATGAAGGAGGTAAAACTGTAGATACTAAATATTATAGAAGCATGATAGGTGCTTTACTTTATTTGACTGCAAGTAGACCTAATATAATGTTTAGTGTATGCATGTGTGCTAGATTTCAGTCTAATCCTAATGAATCACATGTAGTTGCTGTAAAAAGAATCCTTAGATATCTATAAGGAACCCAAACCATAAGATTATGGTACTCTAGAGATTCATCTTTTAAGCTTGTAGGATATTCAGATGTTGATTTTGCTGGATGTAGGTTAGATAGAAAAAGCACAAGTGGAACATGCCAATTCTTAGGTGCAATGTTAACCTCTTGGTTTTCCAAGAAACAAAATTTCGTTGCACTATTAACCGCCGAGGCGGAATATGTAGCAGCTGGAAGTTGTTGTGCTCAAGTGATATGGATGAAACAACAACTAGAAGACTATGGCATGAACCTAAAAGGCATCCTGATTCATTGTGATAATACTAGTGCTATTAACCTAACCAAGAACCCTATTCAGCACTCTAAAACCAAACATATAGAAATCAGACATCATTTCTTAAGAGACCATGCTAAAAAAGGTGATATAAGATTAGAATTCATACATTCGGAAGATCAAATAGCTGATATTCTTACAAAACCCCAAAGTGAAGCTAGTTTTTGTAAGATTAGAATGTTGATGGGATTGCTGGATTATGATAAACTGAATATCTAATTGCTCCTTCATTCATCATATGCACGATTGACATCTAGTGAAAGAGTATTAATTCTTGTTTAATTATCTCCCTCACTCAAGATGTCATAGATAAACAAATTTCGTGCTACAATTCAAGACTGAAAATTTTCTTAAGGGTCCAGTCGACTGGTAAATCTGTTCCAGTCGACTGGTAAATATGACCCAGTCGACTAGTAAGTCTCTGCCAATTCTTCCAGTTGACTGGTAAGTCACATCCAGTCGACTGGTACATCTAGACCCTGTTTGGAGCCAATTTTTTGAAAATCAGTTGTCATCTAGTCGACCGGTAAAGACAACCTAATCGACTGGTATCTTACTGCCAGTTTACCCAGTCAACTGGTACATAGACCCAGTCGACTGGTATGAAAAATGTTCATCTTTTCAAAATGACCCAGTCGACTGGTATCACGACCTAGTCGACTGGTATCACAATTCTATATAAAGACTGTTCATTTTTTCCTGTTTTTACGCCATTTTCAAGCAACCCAGCTTTTTCTCTCTAGCAAATTTCACCCTTTTGATCCACAAACCATCTAAACTTCATCTAAACCCATCAATATATTTATCCATAACGAGATTTTTAACTTTCTACGGTTAAAATCTCCTATTTTCATCAAAATCTCTTTTTCCCAAAAACCCTATTTTTCCTAAAAATGACCGATAGAATCTGTATCAAATACACTACCGGGGGACCAAATGCGCCTACAAGGCCAAGGTCCACCAAACCTAAGGATCTGAATATGGGAGAAGGGTGTGGCAGGCTCATCAAGCAAAAAGCCCAGAACAGAGCTTGATAAGGCTCTGTTTTCCAGTCCTGCAGCCAAAGCGAGGTATGATTCCGTAATCCATCATAAGAAGATCATGACAGGTAGAGTTGTCGATTTCGACTCTATTCGTCATGGCAACTTCGATATTTTGCCAGCTTTTGAGGCGATACACCTGACCCCACTGGTCAGAGTGCATGAGAAATTCTACCCAAGACTGATTTACCAGTTCTATGCGAACTTGGTGAAACCCAGTCTACTGGCTCTGAGATTCAGAACCAGTGTCCAGAGTGTGGAGTTTGAGGTCAACACTGACCTTCTCATGAGCATACTGAAGATCCCTGTAGGAGGGATCCAATGGAGTCTAGACGGATGGACAGACAATTTTGATGTCGAGGTGGCCTGTCAGATAGTCAGGGGCGACCCTAACTATGTGTACAAACCCACTACATTTCACACATGTAGTGATATGCCCCTGGACTCAAAATTATTCAACTTAATAGTGAGTTGGACCATCCACCCACGACTCGGGAGTCGGGGGTATCTATCTAAGATAGATACAGTATTGATTTGGTGCCTTAAAACAGGGCACCACTTCAATATATATCCCCTGCTGCTCGCCAACATGATTAACGACGAAGCGAGTGACTCCGGGTGTCTACCCTACGGGATGCTCATTACGTTCATACTCTAGCACTTTCAAGTGCCTCTCCCTGCCTTCGAGGCTCAGGATATCGGACCGACGGACATCATCAACATCTCATCACTGAAGAAGATGGGATGCACAATTCGTGACGGCTTCATCTATTCAAAGGCTAAGAAGTACATTCGGATCCGGGAGGATGAGAGCAGTGATGATAAGGGAGCTGCTGTTGATACTGCTGATATGGACACGGATACCCTAGCACCTCCCGTTGGTGACTCGAGTACAGGTCAGACTAGGTATGGTAACTTACTCAGGCTATCACGAGCCTCTAGATGACCATGCAGTCCGGGTTCCAGACCATACAGTCAGAGTACCAGAGATTAAGCTCCTCCATTGATCATCTACGGGACAACTTCGAGCTACATAGAGATCATACTGAGGGTTCATTAGCTGAGATACTAATCTCATTCACGACGGCTCGGATTCTCCTGCTCTTTGAGTCATTTTCCATGTTATTTTGATGTACATAGCGTTTTCTAGCTCTTAGCATGTAGCACGGACATATATATATATATATGTATTTCTGTCTTATATATGACTCTATGAAGCCAGTTCGTGTATTGACTTTTTATATATGATGATACTTTTTCATTATTCATATTTCATGCATCTATTTACTCTATTTGTGATATGCTTGCATAGTTTCTAACTGCTTTTATTCAAGAATATGCTCTGAAACTGGTTATGTTTGTATGAAAACTTCTGGTTCTTCTCGGGAAGGCTTTAAAAGTCCGAATAAAGCCAAATTTTTGCATACAAGTTTGTTTTAGCATACTCTAGTTGACTATGGTAGCTGAGTAGCTTTTTTTTTTTTTTTAATTTTTGGCCCCTTTAGTTGCTGTTGTCAAAACGGGGGAGAAAAATGAGAAAACGAGAAAAACAATGTAAACAGAAACCAATGCATAGATTTAGGGAGAGCACCGCTCCATATAATATTGAAAATGATTCATTTGATTGGTTGAGTTGATATTGATTAGTTGAAATGAAAATATAAACTGTGTTTGCTTGTTTACAGGGTGGTTTTACTCGAAAAACAGAGGAAACTCTGTCCGATTTTTCTGAAAAACCAAATCTTAGTTTTTTAAACTGTTTTCACATTATTAGTTTTGTCATCATAAAAAAAGAGAGATTGTTGACCCTCACGTGTATTTTAATGATGACAAAACACAACTGTTATTATACTAATAGTACAATCTAAGTATAGCAAGCAACAAAAGCATTCAACCAAGAATCAAGGTGCAAGAACTCAAACCGAATCAATCTTTCAAGTAAAGACTGAAGAACTAGTATAGGTCTAAGGTTTTAAAACCAATGTATGTCTCACTTGTACATTGTAATAGCTTGTTCAATGGCTCGCACACAAAATATTTTTAAACATAACCTTTTAATCAAACATTTTAAAGTTAAAACTTATTTTTAACACAGAAAAACTGGGTTGGAAGATAACCCAGTCGACTGGGTACATATACCAGTCGACTGGTATATGGGACAGTAAGTCCCCAGTCGACTGGGTAAGACATACCAGTCGACTGGTAAAATGGACAGTGAGTCCCCAGTCGACTGGATGGAACATACCAGTCGACTGGTAAATTGGACAGACAATCCCCAGTCGACTGGTATGAATAACCCAGTCGACTGGTACTCCAGAAGCTTTAAAAAAGAGAATTTTTAAGAGGACCTAGTCGACTGGTAGTTCAAAAAATATGACTGTTGGACACGAAATCTGAACTTTTAAAAGCACAATCTTTTCAAATTAAAGTCCTAACGGCCATATTATTTGATGGCTATATAAACCCACTCTATTGAGCATTCAATAGAGAGCTTGATTTATTCAAAAGAGAACAACACACACAATCAAGTCATTTACTCTTTAAAAAACAAAAAGCTTTGAAATATCTTGCTGAGCCATTCTTCAAGATTTACTTTGAAAGAAAGACATTGTTGAGTTGTATAAGCTTTCATTTGCAGTCTTTTTACCATTTACTTTACAGCATCTTTTGTAAAGGGATTACTTCCGAAAGGAAGGGGATTATTTCCGAGAGGAAGGGGATAGCTTCCAAGAGGAAGGGATTGTAAGGTTTGTACAACACCGGTGAATTTGTATGACTAAGTTTCTTAGTGGATTACTTCAAGGAGGTTCCTTGAAGAGAGTGGACGTAGGGTCGGAACAAATCCGATATTGCGGAACCACTATAATATGAGTTTGCATTCTCTACTCCTTAAACTCTTTATTTACAGTGCATTACTTATTTAATTGCTTGTTGCTTATATGTTTTTATAAACTTGAGTTTATTCCGCGAAAGTTTTAAAAACCCAATTCACCCCCCTTCTTGGGTTGAAACCTCAATCTACAGTTAACTACCAATATTAGGCAAACCTAGATGCTCCAGTCACGTAAGGAAATTCATGGAACTCATGTAGTTAGTGGCCGACCTAGTTGCTCGACATAGGGGGCAGGCCCTTCCCCCTCAGCCTCAAGCATCACAACAAAACCCTCGGCAAATGGAGCACCATAGCTCCAACCACCATGCTCATATCTCAAACCGTAAGTCCACCACAAGGTGTTTCCTTACCAACCATGGACCAAAGTCCTAAGGTCATTTGGGCTCTAAAAACTACATTGACCTTACTGAAAGGCTAGAGGAGATGGATAAAATGATTAGTAAAGCTTTTAAGCACTGGGGGATCAATTTCCTGAATGAACTTGACTCTTAGGATCTTTCTTTTACTCAAGAAATCATGGATGCACCACACCCTTGACATTTTCGGATGTTAGTTATCAAAACCTACGACGTACCACCAACCCCATAGACTACCTCCATCTACACAAAACCACCATGTTCCTACACTAACACACATACGTAGTCTTGTGTTGAGCATTCCCATTCATATTAGATAAAGTTGTCAGTATCTAGTACTCCCACCTGAAGCTCAGAAGTATAAGCTCTTTGAAAGATCTTAGCCGCATTTTCGCCACGTATTTCCTTAGTAGCAAGGGTCTGAGGAAGACATTTGAGAGCCTCTTTAGCATTATTCAACGAAGGGGTGAAACGCTACGAGAGTACATTTCGTGCTTTAATACAATAGCATAGGAAATTCTTAACGTCGACCTGAAGATCCAGACGGTTGCGTTAAAAAATGGGCTTAGGTCAGGAACTTTCACCTCTAAGCTCACCAGATGCCCAACTAAAGATATAAATGAGATCCTCACTTAAGCTGATGAATATATACTTGTTGAGGAAGACCAAACATTTCGAAGGGAACGAGAAGATGTTGCCAGAAATTACTCAAAAAAATTGAGTATCTATCAGAAAATATAGATTTAGGGATTCCATGCAATTTGACCACCATTTTAGCAAACAGTTTAACAACTTTTTCAATAGTTAAGTGAGTATGCAATGCACCAAAATGAGCACCCTTAGATAGTCTATCAACTACCACCATTATCACTGTATGAAATTGAGAACTAGATAAACTAGTTGTGAAGTCCAATATCTTCGTAGATTTGTTCTAGTATTGGCAATGGCTATAAAAGATCAGCTGGCATTGTAGTGAGGTATTTTGTTGACAAATGACACACTTTATGACAAACTGTTTAATGTCAGATCTTAGCCCTAGCCAGTAAAAGCTTGCTGAGATCTTCATGAAGGTTATTAGTATGTCAACATGTCTTCTAGTGGGGGTTGCATTAAATTCTTCCAAAATAAAAGGTTTAAGGGAAGAAATAGAAACAAGTCTTAACCTACCTTTGTAGTACAACAACCCATTCTTTACTTGATAAGCTTGATCATCAAAAGTACCATTTGTAAGCCCTGATATAATGCCACCAATTCAGGATGAGTTAAATTCTCCTATTGTAATTATTTCAAGAATTCAAATATAGGGATGGTTACTGTAGTCATCAATTAGATCTCTGGTATGCTAGAACTAGAATCATTGTTAGAAGTACTGTTAGGTAATCTGGATAAGGCATCTGCTGCTGCATTCTCTTTTCCAGGTTTATACACAATAGTGTAATGATATCTTAGTAATTTTCTAAGATAATGATGCTACTCTAGAGTCTGAATAACTTGATTCATCAATTTTTTAAAACTTTTTTGGTTAGTTCTAATGATGAACAACAACTATTGTCTCCACTTAAGAACAACTTAGGCAATGGCAAACAATTCTTTAACATAAGTGGATTGTTGGTGTTTGTCTAAGGTTTAAACAAGATTTAAACAAGGAAAGATCAGCATCAAGTGCACACCAGTGTGCGCCGCGGCCTAGCTCATTCCAAGGTGCGGCACCAAGCAAAAGAGGAGTCCTGGAGGAGGTGTGCGCTGCGGCTCAGCCTCCCCCATGTCACGGCACCCAGAAAGGATGAAGAGGGTGCCCTGGTCTGCGCCGCGGCCTAGCCTGATCCAAGCCTCAGCACGAAGCACCAAGCCTCAGCACGCCCTAATCCAAGCCTCAACACGAGGCACACCTGATGCTTTTGTTTTAGCATTTTAAATGATGCGTAAGGCATGATCAAAATGAACAGAATCACTTAGAATTGATTGAGGGCTATGGTTGATTAGTCCTTAAGATCTAAGGGTGAAGATTAACTCTCCAGAGTGGTCAAGAAGTTGGTGCACTATACAAAGGGTCACCTAGCTTCAAAGAGACATAACTTGTGGAAAACTTGTGATTGAAAGTGAGATCATTTGTAAGAGTGCAAAGACACAAAACAAGAGAGACTCATTGTAAAGGCTGGTTGTTTAGAAAGAGAGAGTAGAATAGAAAGGGGATTCAAGGGCTTGTAAGAGGAATTTTCTTGGGAAAATTCCAGGGTTAGTTCTTATCACTTTCTTGCACTTCTTCTTCTTTTGTTCTTCAAGAACCTGTGAGTTCTTGGAAGGGTGTTGTTGATTGTAAAGAACTCCATTGATAAGATAGTGCAGAGAGCTTGGAGGAGCTCACGAGGACGTAGGTAGATTGTCGAACCTCGTCAACAAATTTCTTGTGTTCTTTTCTTTCTTGCTTTGATTGGTTGTTGTCTCTTTTCTTTATACAAGTCACTTTAGACTTGGGTGTTTGGAAGATCACCTCCTGGGCATCTTGAGAGTGGTTTCCTAACATGGATGCTATAGCCATTCTGGTACTAAGCTTCTTGCTATAAAAAGCAATAGGATATCCTTGTTGTTGTAAGATAACTTCAATCCCTACATTTGAAGCACCAGTCTCTACCTCAAAAGGCTTTGTAAAATCTGGTAAGGCTAATACTTGAACTTTTGTCATAGCTTGCTTTAAGTGAGTAAAAGCATTCATGACTTTAGTAGTCCAATGGAAAGCTTCTTTCTTTAAAAGATTAGTCAAGGGGGTAGCCATAGTGGCATATCCTTGGACAAACTTCCTATAATACCTTGTAAGGCCTAAAAAGCCTATTAACTATTTCATATTTTAGGGCACTAGCCAGTCAAGCATAGCTACAACTTTAGAACTATTTGGTCTTACTCCTTCAACAGAAACAATATGACCTAGATATTCTACTGAGTATTGACAAAACAAGCATTTACTAAGTTTTGCATAAAGCTGATGAGAGATTAAGCATTATAGGATAATTCTCAAGTGTTGTAAATGATCATGGAAAAAAACTATAAAAACGTATATCATCAAAGAAAGGAGCAACAAACTTGTGTAATTCATCTAGTAGTTCCTCAATAGTTGGAATGGGAACACTCATGATGGCCTTGATGTGTTCTTAATATTGTTTTGTGAATGTGAGCATACTTCACTCTGATTTGAAGATATCTAGCCCTTAAATCCAACTTGGAAAACAATTTTACTTATGTAATTCATCTAGTAGTTCCTCAATAGTTGGAATGGGAAAACTATCCATAAGTATAATGACATTTAGAACTCTATAATCTATATAGAACCTCCAAGAACCATCTTCATTTTTAAGAAATAGGACATGAGATGAAAAGGGATTATGGATAGGTCTAATGATACCAGTTTGAAGCATTTCATTAAGAAGTTTCTCAATTTCTGTTTTCTGAAAGTGGTGATATCTATAAGGTCTGAAATTTACAGGAGAAGAGCCTGGAAGTACATCAATTTAATGATTAAATGGTCTTGAAGGTGGTAACTGAGTGGATTTTTTAAAGATAGACTCAAATTCTTGCAATAAGGATTGGCCAGCTTCAGGTAAAGTAGCTTTGGTAGCAGAATCCTGTATTGGTACTATAACTGCTACCAAGTGATAGAAAGAGGCAATTCCAACTCCATTAGCTAACTTCCTCAGATGTTTTATGTGTAAGGGATCATGAACTAGATGGGATTCCCCTTTCAATTGAATATTTTTGCCTTGTCATTGAATGTTCATAGTAAGAAGCTTATAATCTGTAAGTATAAGTCCTAATACCTCTAACCATTGGATGCCAGAGCAACTGTAGCACCTTGTAAAGGAAGAATAGAGAGGTCTACTATGAAGATCTGGTCTTGAAGATTAAGTGGAACTACAACATATTGCTTAGTATAGCTCAAGTAGTCTCCATTGCCCACGTAGACTTTAAATGGTTTAATTGGAGAAATGGATAGGGCTAACTTTAGAGCTATTTTGTCTTGTATTAAATTATGTGTGCTACCATTTTCAATTAGCACTTGGAGCTTATGTTCCCTATAAGTTCCAATAATTCTTATTGTTCTTAGATTTAGCTACCCTGCTAAAGCATGCATACTGACTTAAGGAAATTTTTTCTCTTCATCTGATTCTTGGTTTTCTTGATTGGATATAAACTAATATTCTTCCTCCTCCCCATCTCCTACCATCAAGAAAAATTGTCTTTTATATTTGTGATTCTTAGAAAACTAATCATCACAATTATAATACAGTCCTCTTTCCCTTCTAACTTGCATTTCAGCAAGACTCAATCTTTTAACAATAGTATTTGGAGTTAAAGGTAACTCGTTTTGTTCCCCAACTGGTGTCTTCCAAATCCTTGGAGCCAATGAGTATCTTGGCCATTGATTCTTGAATAACTGCCTCATTTCTTTATATTTATCTTCCTGCAGTCTAGCTAATTCCATACCTTGAATCAATGAAGTGGGTTGTACTATCAATAGTTTTATTTTTAATTCAGGTTTGAGACCTGATATAAAGAAACTGATCAAGAAGGTTATTGTAACCCAAAAACCTTAGTGGGTAGCATCTCAAATTTAGCTTGATACTCAACTATTGTAAATTTTTGAGTCAGTTTTGACAAGGCCCTAGTATAATCCTCAAACATTAATGGTCCAAACCACAGTTGTAATGCCCTTAAGAACTCTTTCCAAGTATTAATGAATTTATTGATGTGCAGCCATTTATACTAGGAGAGAGCAGAGCCTTCCATGTGAAATAAAGATATAACAAGTCTTTGATTATATGGACTGTTATAATAATCAAATAATTGCTCAGCTTTAAAGATCCATCCTGGAGAATTCGAGCCATCAAATCTTGAAACATCTAATCTCATGGTTTTAAATTGTTGTGAGATTGGACGAGTGATTGTTACCTCTGTATCTTAATCCAGTGAAGCTTTAGAATTTCTAAAATGATGATTCCCTTTCTATTGTAGTATCTCAAACTTTGAGTCAATTGAACATATGAATTCCTGCATTGTGATCTTTAATTCATCTATCTTCTGATTTGTTTGCTTACGAATTCTGTTGTTTCCTTCCTGAATTCAATATATTCTTGATACTGATCTCTCTATAATTGTTACAGAGTCTTGAGTTGATCAGTGTAAGTCTTGATTTGGTCATCCAACTTCGATAATATTATGCCCACAGCCATGGTGGTTGAATTTCTAAGTGAAATTTAGTAGGGTAAAGGAAATCGATGAAAGCACCAATGTTAAGATAGTAGTGCTAGGATTCTGGTGTTCCACTAATTTTAGCTAGCGGACAACTCCTAATGGAAGAGGCAAGAAAGGAAGAAGAGGGTTTGTTAAGGAAAGCAACTGGTTTATTCATTAATTTCTCTCTCATATACGTTCAAGCTTATTTAAGCCAAAACTTGCAGATTCTAGATATAATGAAATAGTTATTAGCTGAATACAAAACTGTCAACCCATCTTGTGACAGACTAACTACTTCAACTAACTCTCCCTCTTCTCTACTGGCTTTTGTTACATCACATAATCTTTTGTCCAGTTAGGAGCCTTCTTAGTCCTTCTTGGTTGGTTTTGCATCTCTGGCTTTGTACTACGTTCCTCCTCTGTTGGCAGTAACTGCTATATATCTATTACCATTTGGTTTTGATCCAATGCTATAGGTTCCATCTCTTTGTTCATATCATTGGACCTGACTTGGATTATTTTGTTCTAGATGTTTTCACGTTTTGTTCAAGATGCTTTCACCACTAACAGTTTTGATCAAATGCTTAATTCATCTTGGCTTATCCTTATCCCCAAAGTTAGGAGACCCATCAAATTGACCGAGTTAAGGCCAATCAGCCTATGCTCAGTGGTCACTAAAACTATTTCCAAAGTCTTGGTGAAACGCTTTAGACTATTATTATCGTCACAATCTGGACAATATTACTATTGCTCAAGAATCAGTCCACTGGATGCGCAAGCTCAGAGGTCAAAGAGGTGGGACGATCATTAAGGTAGATTTAGAGAAAGCCTATGATAGGATCAATTGGAGTTTCTTTCAGTCAATCCTAACTGATTTGGGTCTACCGAATTGTTGGGTTAAACTTATCTTGTTTATCGTTACAACTCATCATTTCTTTGTGTTATGGAATGGTGAAAGAACTGAGCCCGTTTAGCTCTCAAAAGTACTTAGACAAGGGGATCTTCTGACCCCTATCTCTTTGTGCTATGTCTAGAGAAACTTACCCACATGATCAAGGTCGAAACATCAAAATAAAATTGGAAACCATTAAAAAATAATTCCCCGTTGTCCTCAACTCTCTCATATCATGTTCGTTGATGACCTTATTATCTTAATTGGGGAAGCTTCTTTGTATTAAATTTTAATCATGATGAATTGTCTCCAAAATTTTTGCAATATTTTTGGTTAGCATATCAAGAAAAGCACCCAATGTTGCCAACTCTTTTGCTAAGCCAATTATGCGACGGAGTGGCATAAGGCTCATAGATAACCTGGCTAAATATTTGGTTATTCCTATTCTTGAAGGGAGAAGCAACAAAGACACCTATGGTAAAGTGGTCCAAAAAGTTCAAAATCGCTTCTCAAATTGATGAAGCCAAATACTTATCTCTTACTGCTGGAACTATCCTAGTAAAGGCTGTAACATCAGTAATTCTAACTTATATTTGAAGGCCACTAGGTTGCTAGTTTTTGTATGCACTAAACTGGATGCTTTGAATATAAACTTTATTTGGGAAAGCACAGTGACTCTAGAAGAATTTATTTAATTCGTTAGGATCAAATTTGCCTCTCAAGAGATTTTGAGGGTCTTAACATTCGTGAAATGAAGAAGAATATTACTATTCAGTTAGCTAATATTGTTTGTAGATAGTCACGGGTGCTTTTCGGCTTTGGGTTGACATTCTTCAAGGCAAATATAGTGTTTCGGGGGCATGCTTGCTTTCTTACCCGGTAAACAAAATTCTTCGCATATTTAACAAAGAGTTTTTCATTCTCGTGATATGCTTTAGAAAGGTAGCAAACGGATTCTTAAGATTGTCGCGCCATCAAGTTATGGACAGATTGTTAGGTGGGGGATACTCCTTTGGTCTCCGAAGTGCTTTTTTTCAATTGTCGAATACCGAATTAGAAAGGAAAGCGTGTGATCTTTGGAGCCAGAACAGTGAATGGGATTGGCAGCTTTTGGACACGATCTCCCAACCCAATCTCTGTTAGAAATTGTGGCTTTGTCGTTCGATCCTAACTCTAAACGGCTCGATGTTCTATTTTCGAATTTTTCAGTTGATGGGAAGTTCTCTGTCGAAACAGAGTACGAGGTGCAAGTGAATATTCTTGGTATTCCTAATCGCAAGTTAAGGTCCGAGATTTGGAAGTTCATGTTCCTCATCGTGTCCTTTTCTTCTTATGGTTGGTTACCCACAATAGATTGCTTTCAAATGCCCATAGAGTGGCTCAAGACTTATAAAGATCAAGGGATTGTCCTAGATTTGCGACCAGTTAGGATGATGGGATCCATCCTCTATGCGACTTTCATTCCTCTAAGGAGATTTGGCTTAAGTTCCAGAATCCCGCTACTATACAAACTTTCTTCTCCCTTGACCTTTATGACTGGGTCTTTACTAATGTTTGAAACACTGCTTTCTAGTCCTTTTGGAGTAGATGGAATAGCCTCTTCGCCCATACTATGTCGTGTATTTGGTGTTGATGCAACGAGGTCATCATTGAACCCAATTTTTGTTGGCCTTTGGATCCGAGCTCTAACTTTACTCAAAGTTGAAGTAGCGCAATCTTTTGCTAAAAACCCTAATTATAAACCCTAACAGGAGATTCTAATTGCTTGGAAATTCCCATCTTAAAGATGGATCAAAATAGACACTGATGGGAGTGTCAGAAGTTATCCTAGTGAAGCTTGTGCCGCTGGGATTATCAACGGAAAATGGAACTTAGATTTAAGGGTTCATCGTGAGAATTGGTGTTCTCAAGAAAGAACTATGGGGGATCTTTTCTGGTCTCAAAGTAGCTACAGAATTAGACCTTCAAAAGGTGATCTTGGAATCTGACTCCAAATCTGCTGACCATATAGTGACATCTACTAACCCCAATAAACATATCATGATAACATGCAAGGAGCTTATGAATGGCTTTCATAAGTGCAAGGAGGTCCACATATTTCGTGAATCTCACAAGTGTGCAGATTGGCTTACCAATCTTTTTGAATACGTTGATGTGAGCTTTCATAAGTGGATTCCTCCTACTTTAGGTTTGACTCGCCCCTTATCAAGTGGAAAAATTCTTGTATAGTTCGGGTCTATAAAAGAAACATGACACAATACTCCATCTTACCATTTAATGAAAAGAAAATATACATTTTTTTTCTCTTCTTATGCCCTTTAATGTTGAGATGAAGTATTGTGTCATGTATCTTTCATGGATCTGTGCTAGGTAAAAACTTCTCTATCTAATGATTATATAGAGGTTTTTTGGCCTAAGCTTTATTAGTTCTTTCGGACATTTCACCCTCCAAAATACTAAATGAAAAGAACATAAAATACTTAAAAACTATGATCGGTGAAGGAAAAAAAACAAGAGGAAGAGAAAAAAATTTTTTTTTTTTTGTTTATTCATAAGAAAGAAATGTGATTAAAAAAATAAAAGAGGATTCATATTTTATTTGATGCCTTCCCTAACTCAGCAAAATGACTTGATTTAAGTGGAAGCCTAAACTCCAAGAAGTGCTACAAGAAAGTAGCAAGAAGAGGAGAAAGAAATTTTGATTTTTTTTTCTGCCTTAGCACAAGAGATGTGGTCCTATTTATATGAGTTAGGACTGGCTAGGAAGCTTAGTTAAGGTTAACGTGGTGTTTTTTTTTTATTATTTTTAAATGTTAACTATTGAATACTAAATGAACATATGAATAGTGCTAAATCAATAAGAGGTAGTGTCTAAATGTTGAATTGCCAAGTGTTTAGATTGTGTGATAACTAAACTGACTGAAACATTTAAATATGTGTATTTTTTTCTTTTTAACCCTCTTAATTGTTAAAAACATGACTGTTTGTTTCAAATAAGAGTCAATTGCCGATCTGAATAAAGTTTGCATGTTTCATCACAAAAATATTCTCAATTATTATTTTTTTATTTTTTAATAGATTGAGCCATTATCCCTAATTTCTTTAAATAACCAATTTCAATATAAAAATAAATTGGGTTAATAATCAACACATATTACTAATTTAATTATTAAATAATCAATAAAATTAAATAAATTAAATTAAATCAATATATATCCGTTTTCTATTTTTTTATCTGATTATGAAGTGGTAATAGTAGTGAAAACCCAATCAAACCCTCAATCCCCAATGCACAGAGTCTTCACCCATTCACTTAGTCACATCCCTATTTTGTTTCTTGAACACCACCACCTAAAACACATAAAATACCCACAAATCTAAAAATAAGAAGAAAAAAAAAAGCCCAAACCCCAAAACCCAGATCCCCAACAACCCCAAGATTAGAGGAAATTAAACCTAAAAGAACCATGAAGATAGAACACCACCATCTCCAATGCCAACCAGACCCATCTTCTTCTGGTGGTGGAAAAGGCAATATGCGGGGAGAAGATGAAAACGAGGGTATAGATGAGCTGTTGGCAGTGCTTGGTTACAGGGCAGATCATCGGACATGGAAAATGCCGCCTAAAAGCTTGAATAACTCGAGAAAATCATGGGTAATGTCCAAGAAGATGACTTCTTTCATCTCGCATCGTAGACCGTCCATTACAATCCCTCCAAGCTGCTGACTTGGCTACAGAGCATGCTTTCTGAGCTCAACCCTCCTCCTACCTTTGCTTTAGATCCCTTGTTATCATCGACACCAACTATCAATGATTCCTTTCATGATTCAACTGAATCATCTACCATCACTTGGGGTGGATGGGTGAGGTTAGTCGGTAGTTGGAGTGATGATGGTGGTGGTGGTGGTTAGGCGATGACGGTCAGCATAGAAGGAAGTGGGAAGAGTCCAGCAAGGTTGTCTATTGGAATATGAGTTTTGGTGAAGATAGGGTATTTGTGATATTTTGATACTTTGTTGGGGTCTCTCCAAAGGTTTGAGAAGGATCAATAAAAATCTACTAAAAAGATTATTTATAAGCCTCATTAGGATTAGGTATCAACTTTGATAGAATTGGAGAAGAATCCTCTCCATTTAAGCAACTTCCAAATCCTAAACCTGTAAGAATTAGGAAATCAAATAAATTCTATACATCAACTTCAAACAGGACGTTCTTAGTCATACAGATGATTTTGGAGCTATTATTTGAATTTCTTAAAATACCAGAGAGTTTTCTTCCAATTACAATTGGTTTGACACATAAATTTAACAAGGGTTTAAAATGGTGGCCCAAACACTAAAACTAGTCAGGTTCAAATCTAAGTTCTCTCACTTCCCTTGTCTAAAAAGTTCCAGTAATATATCTTTACAAAGCTTATTAAAAGTATATTGATATGGAGAATGGTAGATTTTAAAGAGTTGCGGATAAAATGTTATAACCTTGAAAACAATGAATTTTGGCATTTTTTCTTTTCTCTCTTTAATGCCTTTCTGTGAATTTTTATTCCTGCATTATATCTTTTCTTGATTGTAGAAAATAAAAAATTTGGAAAAGAGTACATCTGGATCATTTACGTGAACCATCATCTCAATCAAAGAACAAAAAGATGAACGCTTATTAATTATTAAAGGGCATAAAATAAGATGTCTACAATATTGGCTAGAGTAATGAGGAAATACAACAGGTGTGGAATACGCGTTTATGTCAAAATATAGCACCTATTCAAAAAGCCACTGATGGAATTTTGGCTACTCCTAAGCTGAAGACACCCTCTTTCATGAAAAGATTTTCGTATCCCCCTTGGCCTAAGAAGCGCTAAGAAGAGCGCCAAATTGCTAGAAGTCCGCCAAGCAAGGAATCCGACCCTTGGAAGGCTGATCAGTTAATTGCTAAACAACCTAGAATGGTTAAACCTCCAGCCTCCACCTGGAATTGGACTAGGAATAGAGTTGAGCATCACAAGCGGTCAAGTTTGGTGGATGAGCTACTTACTCAACAAGGACCCAGAAAAGGCATTTTCAAAGAATGAGAACAAAATGGAAAAGAAATCGTCAACCTGAAGTAAAACATGTCTTAAAGCCTAGAGATAATTCTCTTGAGGCATGGAAAAGTATCCAGCATAAAAAGAAAGCTAATTCTCCACCACCTCCCTTGAATGCTGATCAATCCCTTGGATGCTGATGAAAAGGAGGCAGAGGAGTCAGTTTTGTCATTTTAACCCGAGGGTTCAAGTAACAAAAAACCAGAAGAATCATTGTGTTAGAAAGAATATGTGCTGGAAGAAAATCAACCAAGTTCAAGTAATCTAGATGATTGTGAGATAAACCTGCCCAGTGACAGTTTTTTCTTGATGAGTTCCTTAAGGCATGTATGAAGGTAGAGTCCAAAAATAGAAAGAACATAGGATCATAGGTTGATATTGCCGAGGAAGAAGAAAACCAGACAAAAACTAGTATACTAGATGCCCAAATGATTCAGGAAACTGAGACTTTCGTAGAAGCCTTGTACAACATAGGCGTTAGAGGAATTATTGATGAATTCTTGCCAAAAGGTAATAAGAGCAAGAATAATCTACCAGATCAGCTCGAAAGTGGCACGTTGGTATAACAACCTATGCCACCTATGAAGCCTTTCCCTCGCAACATGGTGGTGATGTTACCCAAAGAGTTTATGGCCAAGTCTAACCAGCTATCTTCTTCCAAAGAAAGTGTGCTTGTAGAAAAGACGTATGTTATTGTTTTCACCTCACAGAGTAAGAAGGGGAAGGAAAAAGTAAATTCTACTGAATGTAAAATTAGTTTGGCAAAAGAAAATCCACATACCGTCTTTTAAAAGCCACCATCAACCATAGCTCTTCATCTCAAGCCACTCTACTTCAAAGTTCACATAGATGGACCCCTTAAATGAGTTCTGGTAGATAATGGAGCTAGTAAATGTTCTTCCATGACAGACCATGATCAAGTTGGGAAAAAAGAATGACGAGCTCATTTTAACAGATGTCACAATTTTTGGCTTTGCTATAGAGATATCTACAACTAGATGAATTTTTTCTGTGGAACTGTTGGTGGAACAAAGCAAGCACTTTCTATTTTCTTTCTAGTAAATGCATTTAACAGGTACAACACACTCTTAAATAGAGACTGGATTCATAGTAACCGGTGTGTACCTTTTTCCTTCATTAATTTTGAATTCAATGGAATCACAAAGGTTTTCAGGTAATAATGGCAAATGGCCAGCCTTTTGTTAGAGTTTAATATGGCAAAAGCCCAATTTTATGACCGAAAAATACATCCAGTGAATTTTTTCGTGCAAAAAAGTGATGGATGGACCAAAAGGGCCTTGCTAATGGTAGATGATAAAACTCCGCCAAAAGAAGGGAATAAGCCAAATGCAATTATCTTATTCAGGCCTGCAAGTTACTACACTCCATTAATAACATTATGATGCCACCAACAAGGCAGGCATAGAAAAGATGGGCCATTGTCTAGGCCACCTTGGTGAAGGTGACGTGCTATTTGGTTGAAAAGGAACTAAGAAGACAAAATACTATAAAATGACTTCAAGCTGGGTGCTTTTACTATGGAACAACTATCTCTAGCTCCAACTAAGTTGGAATATCTTTAGGTTGAAGTGAAGGACCCCATTGAAGAAATCAAATTAGGGGATTCCAGTAAACCACGACCTGTATACATAAGCAAGTTGCTAGAACCTCAATTCAGAAAAGAGTTCATTAATCTTCTAGTAGAATTCATTGATTGCTTTGCGTGGGACTACGACAAGTTTCCCGGTCTGAGCAAAGAGTTAGTGAAATACAAGTTGCCAATAAGGGAAGGCTTCAAGCTATTCAAGCAGTCATCAAGAAGGATGTCAGAAGAAGTCACACTTAGTGTCAAGGAAGAGGCTGAATGTCTGCATTGGGATGGATTCATTTAACCAATAAGGTACGTAATTGGATTTTGAATATAGTCCTAGTAATAAAGAAAAATAAGAAGTTAAGAGTATGCATTGATTTTAGAAATTTAAATCTTGCTACACCTAAAGATGAATATTCTATGCCTATAATAGATCAATTGGTAGATAGAGCTGCCCATAATGAACTTATGTCATTCATGGATGAACATTCAGGCTATAACTAGATCAAGCTTGTCAAAGGCATAAAAGCCATTCAACATATTCTTGCAAATGAATTCAACCTAATTACTATGCCTTAGTCATTTCGAGGATGGGCCATGGATTTTATAGGAAAAATTCATCATATATAATACCAAAGGCATTGTTTGCTAATTATGGCAACAGACTACTTTCTTTGTCCTACAATGATTATCACGTTCACTGTTCGTCCAATTAACTGACTAATTTTTTTCTAATGTTAAATCACTAAAGAAAATTAATTTTTTTTTCAAATATACATAAACAGAGTTTAAAGATTTTTAAAAATTATATTTTTTATATTCTTAAAATGATAAATATATAAAATAATTAGAGTCAAAATTGACTCAAAAAGTCAAACGTGGCAATAGTTTTTGGACGGAGAGAGTATTTCACAAAGTGAGTAGAATTCGTTCCAAAGAAAAAGGTGGAACAAATAGATGTGATCAAATTTATAAAAGAAAACATTGTTCACATGTATGGTATCCCAAAGACAATTACTATAGATACTAGTACTGTGTTTACTAAGAATTTGGTCAGAAGTTTTGTCGAAGACCATGGGATCAAAATTTTAAATTCTACCCACTATTATGCTCAGGCTAATGGTCAAACCAAGTCAACCAAGAAGACCTTCAAAACTATTCTTTGAAAAATGATTGAAGATAAGCCTAGGATTTGGCGTAAGTTGTTTGGTGAAGTTCTATAGGGTTACAGAACTTCATACAAAACAAGCATAGGTACAATGTCATATGCTGTTACTTTGAGCCATTATGCAGTAATCCATTTGGAAATTACTATTTCTTCTCTCAGAGTGGCCATGCGAAATAAGTTCACTCCTATCGAGTTTACTAAATCAATGTTGGTACAACTAAAAGATTTTGAAGATGCTAGAATTCAACTATAAAAATAAAAAGTGGCTAGAATATATAACAAGAAAATGGCATACAAGTCTCTCACTGTGAGGCACTTAGTCTAGAAAATAATTTTTCTTATTAGAAGGAAATATCCCACATTTGGTAAGTGGTCCCCAAATTGGGAATGACCGTTCAGAGTGGCAAAAATTCTACAAGGAGGGTCTTATATCATTCAAGGTTTAGAAGAACGAGATGATAAAAAGAAAACAAAGGCAAGTTTTTAAAGAGATATTTTCCTACCATATGGCAAACAAGCAAAATAGATCATGAAAATACCGATGCCATTCAATAAGCAAGCCTTTAAAAAAATATCCAAAAATTCTAGCAAAATAAAAAATTATTGCCGACACTAAAGAATGGTTAGGTAAATTAAAACATTCAGTTATGACAGACCATTATCAAATAGAAAAGTTATTAAGAACATCAAATTTGGCCAGAAGATCTGCTTTCTTCTTCTTCGACTCTTATTTTTATTTCTGCTTCTCCTCTAACTGCTCGCTGTATTTTTGGATCAAACCAAGTAGGATAAAAAACTTGACAATAACAGAAGAACAGTCAAAAGATAACTTGGCAAGTTCGTTAGTCTTGGCTGAAATGGAAACTTCAACCTTCTCTTTGTTTTCATCAGTTCTTCTATACGTGCAGTTGTGCTAGCCAAATTATATTTTAATTCTGAGTTATCCTTCCCCAAGGCCATATACTTTATTTTCTGTTCAGCGCATGAAGACCCAAGTGTCTTAGTCTGAGTTTGCTTTGCCTCTAGAGCTGTCAGAAATTGAGTGGCTACAATAGCTTTGCCACAAAGGAATGACAAAGAAAGCTCGGTAAAAGGGAGATATTTAATTAGATTCAACATTGCTTTCTTATCAGTAGTCAGATTAGGATCCCCAACCAGAGCTTTTGCAACACTCATAAGTTCTATTATATGACCCTTAGAAAGAGATAACATGTCACTGGCTCACACAACCATGACATAAGCACAAAGGGTAGGAAATTATAACATAGGGCCCACTAAAGAACTAGCAGGAGTAGAAGCCATCAAAAGACTTCTTATTGATCAATTCATCTAAGTTAGAAGAAAATCTACATATTATGTCACAACAAGATTAGTCTTGAACCGTTTAGGAGAGATAGCCTCATTGTCACCAAGAGAAGGCCACTCACCACTAGTGAAACCCTTTGAGTAAACCCTCTCTCCATGACCTTCACCACTAAGGTATGTCTCTGGCTCTCCCTTAGGTTCTTTCTTTTTCTTTTTCTTTTCTCTCTCTTTCTTTTCTTCTGTTTCTGTCTTTGTCATCTCTCTCTTTATTTATCTTCTCTTTTGTATTCCCTCTCTGCTATGAACCTTTCACATCCATGTCAATAGTGTTTCTCCAATGACCTCTTTTGTCTCCTCATTCTCTCATTTATCATCCATCGAAACTTTAACTAGAATAGGAGGTATGAAAGTTACGTAGATTTTGGTGGGTCTTTTCCCAGAAGTGCGGGAAGATCTGTGCATTTTGCAGGGCAATCAGCAAAGGATTTCTTCGAGGTCTTGGGCTTTGGTTTAACTTCCTCAAGTTTCACCTTCACTTATTTTGGTATTGCGCTTGAAGATATTCTTTTTCTTTTAGCTAATAAGACTGCAAGAAGACAGAAGATTTATAAGATACAGGAGGAATATTTGGCCAAACATATGGCTAGAGACAAATTCAAAAAATGTACAAGTATTTGACTAATAGATAACATTTTTTTTTTTAAATAAACGGGCTAAAATGTTTGTCTTCCATAGCTAATATAGCTTGAGGTTGTTATCTATAACACTAATTTTTTAATGCCTCCTCCAAGGTACAATGATAAGAAGGAATAATTGGTTGAGGATGAAATAGTGTGATATATGAGGGTGGATAATCATGTTCATTTGCATTTAACATGGATATGTATTTTTGGCTAAGAAATATTTCAAGTCTTCTGACATATAAATTCCATAAAAGTTTTCAAATGTAACAATTGAGCTTATGGATTTGGATATACCTAGAGATAGAAGTGTAGTTTGCTCCAAAACGAATACTAGCCATTTGGTGGAATATCTTCCAATAGCTTAAAGAGATCCTTTGGCTGTAAGAACCTAAATGTACGCCTTAGAATCCTTTGGGAACTCTTTTTTGAATTTATTGCCCCACCATAGGCTGAAGGTATAGGTAACAAAGCATCAATTTGTAAGTTAAGGTAAAGATAAGGACTTAAGAGCATTATCAAATTGATTTTCAATCACTATGATGTCATCACTGGTCACAACAATTCTTTCATGGCAGGAATCGTTCTTAGTGTCTCACTGGTCACTATGCTGGAGACTACTAGACATGTAGGAAGAAATGAATCAGTTGGAAGTCTTGAGAGGGCCTCTGCTACAGGATTGTTGCTGACAGTGTTGTAAAGGATTTCATAAGAGAAACCTTACAACTTTGTGAGATAATGCTACTGCTCAAGAGATTGACTTTTCTGATCCATCAAGTACTAAAGACTTATATGATCAGTTTTGATATAAAAAAAAATGTAGCACCTAAGAGATATTGCCTCCTCTTTTTGAGAACTGTAGTGATGACATATAGCTCTTCTATGTAGACAGATTGAGCTTGCATTCTGGGTCCCATCTTCTTACTAAATAATGCAATTAGATGAGGAGGTAGCAGTAGTACATCACCTATACCAAACCTACTGGCATCAGTTTCCTGCTTAAAAGGTTTGGTGAAGTCAGGCTTAAGGATAAGTGTGGAAGTCATAGTATGCATCAATTATAGGAGAGAGGCCTAAGTTGTAGGGTTCCAGTTGAAGGCTTCTTTCTTCAAAAGATTAGTTAAAGGGCTAGCTATACTAGCATAGTTCTTTACAAACCTCCTATAATAGCTAGTGAGCCCCAAAAAACCCCTCAATTGCTTTAGGGAAGTAGGGACAGGCCTATCAACCATGGCTTGGATCTTGGACTGATCAGGTTCCACTCATTTGGCACCAGTGATGTGCCCAAGATAGTCTATGGATGCCTTAGCAAATTGATACTTGCTCATCTTGGCATATAATATATGATCTTGGAGGCACTACAGGATAGCCTCAAGTTGTCAACATGATCTACCACACTTTTACTGTACACAAGGATGCCATTAAAGAAAATGATGACAAATCTTCTAAAAAAGAGTGAAAAGTTGATTCATGGTTGCTTAGAATGTTGCAACGGAATTTGTGAGCCCAAAGGGAATTACTTTGAATTCGTAATGGCCATGGTGTGTCCTGAAAGCAGTCTTGGGGAATGTCTATAGTGTGTAGTCTGATATGGTGATAACTAGCTTTAAGATCCAATTTAAAGTAGACTATAGCACCATGCAATTCATCCATGAGTTCATCCACTGTAGGTATAGCAAATTAGTCCTTTACATTAAGAGAATTTAAAGCTCTATAGTCCACATAAAACCTCCAACTGCCATCTTTCTTTTTAACAAGTAACATAGGAGAACTATAAGGACTAGTGCTTAAATGAATGATACCTTTCTCCAGCATACTATTAGCCAACTTCTCTATCTCAATATTTTGATTTGGGATATTTGTATAGTCTCACATTCATAGCATTGGTGTTTGGGGCTAAGGTGATTCTATGGCCAGTGGTTCTTGATAGTTCTAGTGTACAAGGTGTAGCAAAAACAAAACTAAATTCCTCATGTAAGTGGGAAATGGCTCACTATATGATCTTCCACTTTCATAAACATTAAAAGAAAACAAGATTGTAATCTATCATGCTTAGATAGTTCAGCAAGAGAACTACAAGAAATGTATTGAGTTGTTACCTCTTTTTTCCCCTATAGATGCATAGTGGTACCATTCCAACAAAAAGCCATAGTGAGATTAGTGTAATCAGTGGTCACAGGTCACATTTCTTGAAGCCATTGAACTCCTAGGATAAGGTCTGCTCCTTGGAATGAAATGACATAAAGATTAGTTGCATAGTCATAGCCTTAGATGGAGAGTAGTGTCTTCTCACAAACACCAATAAAGAACAATTATTCCCCATTGCCAACTTGTACCTTAAAGTGAGAGGAAAGAATAATAAGGAGATTAAGAAACTGAGCTACCTTGTCCTGTATGAAATTATGGGTGCTTTCTCCATCAATCAGGACTTGAACTGGATGGTTCTTGATGAAACCCTGGAGTCTGAGAGTCTAGTGCATCTTCTAGCCAAGAAGAGCATTGAGAGATATCTCTAGTACCTGGTCCTCCTAGATGAAATTTGTCATCACAGTTGATGCACAAACCTTTGCCCTTTTTTTTTTTGATCAGTAAATAAAGCTTGTATTAAACAAAATGTACAAAAGAATCACTGGGCATACCCAGGAGATATACAATGATCAAGTACAAAAAGCAAAAATAAGCTTACAAAGGAAGCCTATACAAAAAGCTTACAAGAGAAGCCTAATCTGTGGGCAAAGAACATACACAATTCTATAAATTACAATTTGGATTTTCTTGACAAGGTTGGTAGCATGAACAGTGGAATGTTCAAATAATTTGGCATTTCTAGCCATCCATATGTTGTACACTGTGCATGCTAGGGCAATCCTTTTAGCTATGGCTGGGGGGCCAGATCCTCTTACTTTTTGGGTCCACTTGATTGCACTTTCAAGGTTCATCTGCTTTCTGCAGCCAAGCCAACTTTTGATGGCATCCCAGGTTTCCTTGCTGATCCCGCATGAGAAGAAGAGGTGCTCTCTTGATTCCTCCTGCTCTTTACATAGGGGGCATAGTTTGTCATCTCCTTCCAACTGGAGTCTGTCCTTAGTGAGAAGCCTGTTCTGAATGGCCAGCCAAAGGATAAAGGAGTGTTTGGGGGGGGGGGGGCAGTGGCCATACCATACCAATGAGGCCCAGCTGACCAAATTTCCTTTCTGTCTAGTTGAGTTGTAGACCTTCTTAATGCACAAATCATCCTGAACCCTCCATTCCATTAGTCTGTCCCTAGCCTGCTGGGTGGAAGATGTTTGGGCAATTAGATCATC
The DNA here is from genome assembly GCA_023935145.1 of Bretschneidera sinensis. NCBI lineage: Eukaryota > Viridiplantae > Streptophyta > Magnoliopsida > Brassicales > Akaniaceae > Bretschneidera > Bretschneidera sinensis. The sequence continues at coordinate 76,515,320 of CM043703.1, read as the reverse complement.
TCTGATTTCCAGGATTCTCTTCCAAAGAGGTGAGCCATCATTTCTTGCCATGATCTCCCAGATTGATCTGTTAATCAGATAGTAGTGCTGAACCCACTGGATCCATAGAGAATCTTTCTTCATGTGAATATTCCAAAGTACCCTGGTAAGGAGAGCCTTGTTCCATGCTTTTAAGTCAACCAAGCCTAGACCTCCTTCAGATTTTGGTTTGCATAAGTCTGCCCAGGCTACAAGAGCCTTCCTCATACCATTACTCTTACCATTCCAAAGAAAAGTTATACACATCCTAACTATTTTCTCGAGGATATTTCCAGGGATTGGGAAGATGGCAAGCCAAAAACACTCCACACCTTGTAGCACTGAATTGATCAGTTCAGTTCTGCCAGCATATGACAGGGAAGAGCTAGCCCAAACATTTATGTACCTAGATATTTTTTCAATGAGGGGGGAGTAGTGGGTATCATTTAATCTTGCTAAAGCCAGAGGCACCCCTAGATATTTGAAAGGGAGGGAACCTTCCTCCATTCCAGTGATCCTTCTGATTTCCATTAACTCAGTAGCCTGGACTCCAGCATGGAAGACGTTTGATTTGGCTAGGCTTGCTTGCAGCCCTGAGCACTCATTGAATTGGTTAACACACTTCATTATCTGCCCAACAGATCTACCATCCCCTCTAGCAAAGAGAATGAGGTCCTCAGCAAAAGCCAAATGGGTGATCTTGAGTTTATCACACTTAGGATGATATCTGAATCCATCCTCTTCATTCAATTTCCCAAGAATTCTGGACAAGTACTCCACAATCAAGACAAACAAGTATGGAGAGAGGGGGTCTCCTTGTCTGAGGCCCCTTTTGCCAACAAAAAAACCATGTAAGCTCCCATTGATGGAAAAAGAAAAGGCTGTTGTAGTTACACATTCCATGATCCATTTTCTAAACTTTTCAGGAAACCCAAGGCCCTCAATCAAACTGTTCAGGAAATCCCATTCCACGGTATCATAAGCTTTTCTAATGTCTATCTTGATCATACAACTTGGAGAGATTCTTTTCCTACAATACTTTTTGAGCAGTTCCTGGACCAAGTATATGTTTTCAGCCATGCTTCTAGATTTGATGAAAGCAGCCTAGGCTGGGTTGACTATAAGGCTCAAACTGGGGGCTAATCTTGAGGCTAGGATCTTGGAGATGATCTTGTATATCACATTGCAACAAGCTATTGGTCTGAAATCCTCCACTTTAGATGCTTGTTTATCTTTAGGTATCAAGGCAAGGGAGGTATGGTTTATCTGTTTTAGAAGTCTCCCATTCTGGAAAAATTCATGCACTGCATCAATGATATCTTGGTTTATCACATCCCATGCTTTCTTGATGGATGAATAGCCATCAGGACCAGGGGACTTGTCTTCCCCTATACTCCAAAGGGCTTCCTTGATCTTTTCCACTGTGACCTCCTTAATCGGCAGTTCAGCTTGGCTCTCTTAGATTGTAGGACCTTCTCTAATGATTTCCTGATTAGTAGGCCTGCTACTAGAAGAAGGGCCTAAGAGGTCCTTGTAGAACTTTAGGAACTCCTCAACCACTTCATCTTCAAAGGTAGTCTGAGATCCATTGGAGAAAACCACTGCAGCAATGTGGTTTTTACTAGTCTTCATTTTCACCAAGCCATGGAAGAATTTTGAACCCCTATCACTATTCATAAGGTATCTGTATTTGGCCTGCTGGGATAGGAAGCTTCTCTCAGCTTCAGCTAGTTTGAAGGCCTTCAGCTTTTGATTAGCCACCATTATTTGGAGCTCAAGATCAGAGGGATTGTCATGAAGCTCCCTTTGGAGGCTAGACAGCTTTTGTGAAGCCTCAAGAGCTCTCTCTGAAATGTGACTGAAGTGTTTCTCATTGAACAATTTGAGATGAGGTTTAATAGCTTTCAGTTTTCTATATAGTTTGAACAGCTTTGTCCTACCCAAGGTGCAGCCCCAGTGAGATTTTACAATGTTAAGGAACTTGTCATGGTCAGCCCACATGTTGAAGAACTTGAAGGATCTTTTGCCCCCCCTAACTTCATCCAGTAAGTTAACAAGGCATGTGGAATGGTCAGAGAGGCAACCAGCAGGAAGGAATGAGGCATGGGCTCTGAGCCCCTTATGGAACCAGGCATTATTCACCATCACTCTGTCCAGTTTACACCATACGTTGTTGTTTGACCATGTGAACATGCAACCAGTAGCACTAATATTAGTAAGGCCAGTTTCTCTACAACAAAAGGAGGGGTCTCTTAACTCATAGTCTGTTACAGGCAGCCCATTTACTTTCTCATCAGCAGCAAAAACATTGTTAAAATCCCCCAGGACAAGCCAAGGAGCATGGTTCTCATGACTGAAATTACATAGGTTATCCCATAAAGGTCTTCTTGCAACAATAGTATTAAAGCCATATACAAAGCTGACTACAAATTTATAAGAGGAGATTAAACAAAAAACATCACAGTGAATAACTTGGGGACATGCTTCAATAATAGATATACTGACCTTAGAAGGGTTCCACATCACCAAAATCCTGCTAGCAGGGTGAGCAGAAAAGTTGTTGATCTGTCTCCAAAAACTGAATTTGTTGCCCATAATTCTGAGCAGCTTTTCTTCATCAAGCTTGGTCTCCAAAATTCCCATCACATCAACTCTATTACTTTTCATGAGGTGCAGTACACAGGCTACAATCATTTAGGGGCCTGAGAGGTTTTCCCTCCCTTCCCAACTATATGGGGATCTTTCAGGCCTGCTTTTCCTTTTTCTTCTTAGTGGTAGGAAGGTTTCTCCCCTGCTCTCCTGGCTCACAAATTTTAGGAGGTTCAGAGGGATGGATGGAATTTAATCCAGCTACCAACTGGACTGAAGCTAGTGTAGGCCCCTAGTCTCCCTCCACCCTTGTTTCTCTAGGACTGGGATCCTTTCTTTCTGGTACATTCTCTACTGGGGCTGCACCTCTAGGATTTTGGGCTATTCTTTCTCTGACTGAAGTACCTATGCCTGGGTTATCCCCAACTGTTTCAGCCTCTTGATTGTTCCCCCTTTTGTCAGAATCATTTGGAACTTTAGACCCTTCCTGCCTTACTGTTTTGATCCCCTTGCCATTCTGCTTTCTCCCCTTATCTGATTTTACATTAAGGCTGCAAGAGTGAAGGTCATGGCCTAGGACCTTACACTTAGGGCAGTATCTAGGGAGGTTTTCATAAGATATCCTTTGTTCAAATGTGTTCCCATTAGGGAAGCTAACAAGCACTGAGAATTTGATTTTCTTTGTTACATCAATCTCCACAAGCAGCCTAGCATATGAGATTCTTTCTTTATTGTTTGTAAACTGGTAAGCATATAGGGGCTTTTCTAGTTGGGTGCCTATCTTACTTAGGAACTTTGCAGTCCACAACTCAAGAGGCAGTCCCTTTAGCTGAATCCATATTGGGATAACACTTATTTCTTCATTGCCAAATTGAAAAAATTTAGGCATTGATTTCAAGAGTAAGGGTCTACCATATACTTGATAGGGTCCTTCTTGCAATACATTCATACTAGCCTTAGCATTCTCAAACTTGAAAACAATCCAGCCACTATCATGGAATTGAGTTAAGACTTTTACCTTCTAGGAATCAGTGAGCATCTTCAGGGCAGCCCTCCCTGGGAATCTCCCAACAAAGTAGTCAACCAAGCAGAAAGGATAATCTCCAAGGACCTTCTCAATGTCTTCCTCTCTGTGACACAGACTGTATCTCCCTCACTTTCAATAGTGGAGAGTTGTAAGCCCTTACTTTGCTTCCTGTTTTCTGCAAACAGACTTACCCAATGAGCTTTCTTGCCTTCCTCCTAGGGGGTATTGCCATTGTTAGCTTGACCTTTTGCTTGTGGTTTCTCTTGAGCACTAGGAGTACTATCCTGCCTTTGGAGTGCCTCATTGGAACTAGACCCAGTGGGGGGACCCCTATTCTTCAAGGGTGAGTGAGGCCTGGACCCATTTCTTGCCCCTTTCTTTCCTTGCCTAGTTGCAGCTGGTCCTCCGTGAACAGTAGCTTAGCAGCTGGGATCATCTTCTTCACTAGAAGAATAGGATTCTACTTGAATTGAGTCATCATCACTCTCTTCAGAAGACCTTAGGTTCTCATCCTTTAAGGTCTAAGACTCTACCTGCATTGCCTGCTTTGCTTCCTTTGCCTTAACTTGTTTTTGGTTACTGTTCACCATTGAAGCTTTGTGTGAGCTTTCTTCATTGCCCGAGGCAAAGCCTTCCAACTTAGGCCTCAAAGACTTGGACTCTTCCTCTCCCAAGGAGTAGGAAGAGCTTTCTGACTCTTTTCTTGATCCTCTAGCCCCATTCTTGCTGGAGTCTGCTGGAACTTCTTCTCGCGAGACCTCTACTGTAGCAGCTTTGTTTTTGAAATGATTTTGTACAAATTCCAGGTCTTTCTGCTCTTGGACTAAAAGGGAAAGCTTCCTACTGGGTTTCTTCTTTCGCATGCTATAGTTAGCAGTGGTTTTGACACAGAGAAGGGGGGAGAGGGAAGAGAGAAGAGCGGGAAACCATGGACATGCACTGTAGCAGTTGAGAGCTTCTCTCTCTAGCTTGCCCGGGTAACCTTTGTCCCTTCTTAATTGCATTTCCTATGGAGATAGTATTTTAATGGGAAATCTTAGAGGTTGTAGTGGTTGTTGTCTTATAGGTTGAGGGTTACAGGTGACCATATTGCTATTGGGTTGGGGTGTTGGATCTTGATACTTGCAGGTAAATCTAGATTACCAAGACTTGGAGCTCCTTTTGATGTCACCCTATATGTCCTCATGTAATCTTGTCAGCCCAACTACATCATGAAAGTTTATATGTCTGTGGGCAAGAACCTCTCTTCTTATGTATGGTTTGAGGCCAGAGATGAAGCAATTCATCAAGAAATGGTCAGATAATCTGGTAACTTTACTGGATAAGGCTTCAAACTTAGCTTAGTAATCCAAGACAGTGCTTTCTTTGGTTAACTTTATCAATGCTCCTTAGGGTTCTTTATAGACTGAGAGTCCAAACCAGGAGTGCAAATCTTTAACAAATTGAGGCCAAGAATGTATCATCTTGTTGTGGTGAGTCCATTGGAACAAACTTACTACTAGTCCTTCCAAGTGGAAAAAGATTAGTGAAAGTTTTTGGTGATCCAGAATGCGGGAGAAGAAGAATAATTGTTCAGCTTGAAAGAGCCAATCTGTGGAGTCTCCCTCCTTAAATCTTGGTAACTCAAGCTTTGAGTTTGATAATTGAGAGGGTTTGACAAAATCTTGATGAACATCTTGATCATGTTCTGGTGAGGAAGAAGATGTTGTTTCTTCCCTGTTCTATTTCTGTTGATGGCATAAATCTCTTATTGAAGGGGCTTGATTACAGAAGCGAGCTCTTCTCTTATGAATTTGCCAAGCTTCTCCCAAGAGAAGTCTTCTTTGTCAGTTTTAGAACGTAAACCTTCTACCATTGTTAATGGCACAATTAACAATGAAAGCACCAAATGTTTGGTGTTATTGTGTGGATTGAAAAGAAAAGGAAAAATAGAGCTTTTTGGAAAATAAAAGGGGAGGGGTTTCTCCCTTGTTTTGAGCACAAGAAGCCCCTAAATGACTAATCTGATTTCATTACCCCAATATTACATATCAAGAGCTATTTATAGAGCTCAATACAAGTGCACACAACAAGTTACAATACATAACAGAATGTAACTAACTTACAGTTGTAAGACAATTATACTAACAATTCCTAACTAACTTATGTTAACTCCCATTCTTGAAATCTTCCTCCTTTATTACTGAAGCTCTTTCTTGTCTGTTTTAGTTCTATTTTTACTCATTTACTTGACTAGCCATCCAGATTACTTTCAAACACTACTATTTCAGCTTACTACCCATACCATTCAGGTTTCTTCAAACTTTTTCTATCTCTTAGATTTCTTTTTGTAACAAGAAACAAAGAATTTAAAATAAGTTCTATCATCCACAACACTAGCCTTAGAATACGTGCAATGCTATGCTTAAATTAAGTTGGTGAAATTTAAACAATTTAAGACATCAAATATTTTATTTTCATAAAAGCGATAGGGATCCTTGCCAAGCACCTCTCTACCTCAAGGAGGCTTAGCAGAAAAAAAAAAAAGGATATCAAATGTATTTAAGCATCATATTTGGTTATATACAAACCTATTCAAACCCCAGTAAGAAACAAAGTTTAAAGGTCCAAAATAACTCATTAAAACCTTAAACCCATTTAAAGTTGGGTAAGATCGTCAAATTTTTTTAACTTAAATAAATGCTTTTTTTGTTTGTAAATTTACTTGATTTATTACGTTCTGACTTTTAAATTTGAACTTTTTCAATGCATGTACCAATCCCAAAAATAACAAAGATAAAGAAAGAACGACTACACCATTAAATTTTACCTTCTTAAATCAAAATTCTCTACCACCAAATCTTCATCCCAGAAAAATATGTTGATAAATAAAAAAAATCTCAAAAAAATCTTTATTTCTTCATCCAATGAAGTAGAATACTAGTGAATTATTTGATTAAGAAATCGGATTTGAAATAGAATACCTAGTATGAATTGACCCGACCTGACCTAATTACAATTTGAAGTAATAAAATGAGAGGGAACGGTTTTTGTAGGTAGTTTTCCAAAACCAACCAATAACTGATTTATAAAAATGTATTTCTTTTTTGTTTTTCTTGGTGGCTGTGACACTGGTTTTGCAGCACTCATTTTTATGTCTCAATCTCTTCTTCATCTCCAATTAGAAACAATGCATTAATAATGGTCCTCCATCGTTTACATAGAGAATTGATGGTTATTGTTCCGTGGAAAGTGGGTGCTTTCTGTTTAAGAGATTTCACCTTTGACCAAGAGAAATTATGGAGTTTAATGACGCAAGACCCAAAGAGGAGTCTAAAGTACGAAAAGATTTTCGGGCTAAACCGTTAAGAACCAATTTCATTGTGCAATCTCTATTTTAACATTAGTATTAGAGCATGTGTTTTCATTTTATGGGCATATATATTCTCTTTGAACATGATTACATGTGTTAAATTGATGAAGAATTCATGTATAATGGAGAAACCCAAAAATATAAAGGTTAATGGATGAAAATGGAAAATTCTTCCATACTGTATCTTAAGCCACAATTTTTTGCATGAAATTAATAACCATATTAGAGATTAAATCTGAAAAATATGAGAGCCTAACTCTCTTTATGGAGAGTGAACCAAAGTAATCCCCTTTTTAAAGGTTTAATGGGAAAAATATGATAACTTTTTATTTTTTGGTCTAAATGTCTGATGTTTTAGGGTAATGTAGTATATGATATTGTAACGATCCATCCCCGAGTGGGTCCTACCCGAGAAGGTATCATTACCTTTAGGTCCCAAGCACCCCGACCTACATGCAACCACGTATAATTTACTAAGAATACACACACATTCACTCAAAACATCACAAGTTCATACAATTATAAATTGATAGTTACAATATAACAAACTTAACATTAGATACAAGTAAAATAAAACCTTCCCCTACGACAATGTTCTTTTACAACAACTAATCCCAGTCCTAAATTTTTTTACTCCTAACATGGACTCTCAAAGCTGAGAATGTCGCCGTCGAAGGTCTTAATTGGGACTCTTTTAGACTTTGACTGTCAAGTCCCAAAAAATTGCCTGAAAAGTTAGCAATAATGAAAAGATGAGCTAAAAAACTCAGTGAGACGCACCTTACGAAAAGTAGTCATATTGGAGGAATTTTACCAATTTTTAATTAAAACTATGGCATTTTATTTATTTTTACATCTAAGTGAGATTTTTCCAATATTTTATATTCTCTAAATATTTTCTTTAACTTTCCTCAAAGTATCTGTATTTATTTCTTACACCATTATAGGACCATTTAAACTATAGGTCGCGAATTTCCTTAATTACATATTATATACTATTTTTAGTACATTCACACACCATAATGCCAAAACAACCGTATAAGGATATTCATTCAACGCCTATGAATTTCACAGCAAGAATCATGTCCATTCTCTGCTTCAAACACATCACATCATCACATGCCCCACATGGGCCAATCATATCACAAGTCTCTCATGGGCCAATTACCAAGCACGCCTTTCATGGGCCAACCCTCATAATTTATGTGTCCAAGAAATGAAATGTCATGCTTCTTGATGCAATGCACAAACAAATCACTACCCCTCATTGGGCTAATATCATCATCATAGGGACATCTCCCCATGTACTAGTACGTCTTCCTACGTACTAGTACGTCTCCTCACATACTGGTACGGCCAATCGTCATATCAAATATTCGAAACCCCACTTGATCCGAGCCGAGTCCTACTCGTCCAATATTCATTCAGTACCCTTACACCCCTTGTATAAAGGGACCTATCGGCCTCAGCCATCACTCACCCCTCAATAACGTACCGTCAAACAGGGTTATAATGAAAATGCATAAAGTGATCTGATGTACAAACAACCATTTTCCAACCAATTACATCATAATTCCGTTGCAATCCAAGTAATCATTTTCAATACAATCACACGCATCAAGATTTCTCAAGCACAACCACATTAAATCATTTCTTAACTTATACTATATATATATATATATATATATATATATATATATATATATATATATATATATATATATATATATATATATATATATACTCACATCGTACGAGCTCCACAACTAGTCTCAAGCACCCTCTTGATCTTTAATGGTATCCACCACTAGCACTTAGGAACGAAGTAATATCTAAACCCCCTTAATATCATTAAAAAAACAAAAATATTAGGAACCCAAACATATTTACACACTTTAGATATAAAGAGTGCACTTTGCACAAGACCAAAATCAAAGCTACAAAACTAAAATCAAAGAAATTGTGGATTTAAGTCATTTTTCAAATCATTTATTTTGAACCTCATAAAAACTTTAATTTTCATGAGTACTAACACTTTTAAAGGTGTTTTAATCATACTTCAAATGTATATAAACATTGAAATCACTTTGGAAAGGTTTCATACTAAAAAAGTAAAGAAAAAGTCATTTTTTTCAAAATCAACATGATCCAGTCGACTGAGTACCTAATCCTGTCAACTGGCAAAATGACCAGAAGCTTTTACCACTCACCCAATCGAGTAGTACTATGACCCAAATGAAAGTGTCCTTTAGAAACATCACAAATATCTCATCCAGTCACTGGCCTCCCGACCTAGCTGGCTGGGTCACTTGATTCTAGCAATAATCACTCCAAAAACTTAAGTTTTTCTCCAAAACTCTTCTTGATTTCTATAGATCCTTTCAATTCTTCAAAGATACAAGTTTTATTTAGTTATATTAACTAAAAATCAACATTACTCACACCGAAAATTGCATTCCAAACATTAAAATCACAACTTTGGTTTAAAAACCCATTTTTGAGACAAACCCATTTTTGTCAAACTTTTTCCTTCAAATTTTCTTCAAATCACACTTCAAAAACTCAAATCTTTAGCTTAACAATCAAAATTGAAAACAAGAAATAATGAAGAACAAGATTCTTTACCTTTGTTTTGCCAAAACTCTACCTTGTTTTCCCTTTTCTTCTTCTCTTTCTCTTTTTTCTCTTCTTTTCTCTCTCTTCTTTTATTTTCTCTCTTTCCCATTGGTTCTAAAGAAATCCAGAACAAAGTACTGGATTCTCTCCTCATCTCCCCCTATTTATAGACAATTTCTATATATATCGCAAAACTACCCTCCTATTCTACAACTTTATCCCAATTTACCCTAACACTTCTTAAAACTCTAAAAGTTCCCCCTTCGTAAACTTTATTACTAAAAACTCAAATTTTTACCTATTTTTAAGTTTTACAAACCTTAGTAAAAACTTTGGACTTAAATTGAGCAAGCTTGCACCCTTACGCATCAAAATATGAACCCCGAAATTAAACTAATCAAATGACAATACCGAGCTTTACAATTCTCCCCCACTTATAAAAATTTCATCCTCGAAATTCCTTGACTAGAGTTTGCAGGATATTAAGATCCTAACCTTTCTAGTCTATCTGATAAACTCACATACACTTCTCAATTTTTCCACTTTCTTAAAAAATCTGACAACATAAGGTCAAACTTCGATTGCACCATCGATCTGAACTTCCTGTAAATCTTTGCCAACTATCTAACTTATAACTGGAGTAATCTAATGTACTATGCTAATAAACTTTATTTTATTTTGCTAGAAACTCTGTTATTCACTAAGCGATACTCACCCTTCTATCAGTTACACATCCTTAATGTATACCTCATCCTTTCATCTCTATTGATCCTTTAATTCACCCAACCAAATCCCACAATTTGCATATTCTTAACCAAAAATATCGCTTAAGATTAATCATTTCTTGCATCTCCCTTATGTTCTTGGGTTTCAAACCTAATCCCTTCATCATATTAGATTTCCTTCTCGCGACTTAATACTTTAAAGGTCTCAAACGCGGTACAACTTTTAAATCGTGTCAATTGGGATATGCTTACTTATAAACTCTTATGAAACTCATCATTGCAGTAATAGTTGAGCACTTTACCTTTCATTACTACTCCAATTTAACTAGTCCCATTCTATAAGTTTTTTCTTTAACCTTATCATTTGGTCGTCCTTAATTATAACTTATTTAACTTGCCCTTAACCTCTACATCGAAATTCCAAAGGATCTTACCCACATAAACATTTCCTTTGGTGTCTATCGTACTTTAAGTTTAACTACTCTTTTATCCATCTAGAGTAATCTAATTCCTTTACATCTCCCCCTAGAAGTCTTTTACTGAACCTCTTTGTCATGTACTTTACACTTCGTGTACAACCAATACTTCTCTTTCTCATAAAACTCTCAAAGATACACTTTAGATGATCTTCCACCAAAAATTTCTATGAATGCCTTTATCCTTTGCCTTTAAAACCCATTAGATCTTTCATTAACAATTTCTCATTTCCGTTTCTCATACAACCAATTTTCTCAAATTTCAATCTTCTATTCGATTCTACCTATAGCATTTCGATTCACACTTAGGCTTTCCTTTCTTTTCCAATTCATCCCATTTCCAGACATTAACAATAGCCTAAAGATTTTCAACGTTATAATTCTTACAAAGTTCCACTTGAATCATCAATCAAACATAATTCACCTGTTCCTACATCTAGTTTCACATACTTTCAACTTCTCATCACTCTTACTAAGTCATCCCACCTTCCTTTCAATCTAATGACAAAACCGAACACAAGCACCCCATAACTTACCTCACCATTTATAACCTTGCTAACTATAATATTCCCATTTCTCTATTTTACCCTGGCTTCTAATGAACTTTTATGCACTAAAACTTACCCTCTTGACTTATCTATTCTTCCAGCTCCCTTTTCTGGTTCGTTAAATGAATTGAATCTTCTGGAAAACTATTTAGCACATCACGTCCACACCTTTCCTTGCAAATTCTTGAATTTAGCCATAGTACATATTATGAACTCCAACAATCCCCTTTTAACTCACTATCACTAGTAGTACTCGATTACTTCACATTTATTTCCTACAATCTATACCATTCCTCAAAATTATTTCTTAATCCGATCATGATTTATACATTCTCTCATAAACTTAGTGAGAATCTATTCTCAAATTTTTAACGCTTCCTGATAATTCTTCAATTAGACTAAGATCTTCTTTTCGCTAGACATTCAGCTTCCGCATGAAACCACTTCGCTAGGTAACCTCAAACTTAATAATCATTTCTCCCATTTTTTTTGTCCAACACCTCTTTGCCTTTTGTCCTAAATCTATTTCTCTCCTATAATGATTTTTTTAGATCTCATTGACTCTCGAGATTCCGTAATATACCTTCTTAATATCTCTTTGATACATATAATAGCATTCTTCTCCAATTTCTTTGCCAGAAAAACTTATCTCACTTTAACTAGCCATCAACTCTTCTAATGACTTATTCACACTGATGAACGAATATTTGTCCTAGTATTTTGTATGTTTTTCAAGTATTTAATTATATGTTTAGCTTAGGAATTTATTACTTTGAGTTTTTTTTTTGTTGTTTTACAGGTTCACAAGCACTTGGAAAGGAGTTTCACTAAATTGCCAGAATTTCTAGTACAAATCAGTAATTTTTTAGGATTAAACTGTATTGATTCAGGAAGAACCAGAAGATATGATATATATGATTGGAAAGATCTAGATGTCTATTTTCTAGAGAATTTTAAGGATCATAAATATTATTTTTCTAGAGAAATTTATGGCAGTTTTAGTAGATAATGGTCAGGTTATGCGTGATTTTAGCGTGGCAGAAGTGATTTTTATGGGTTAAACTATATTGATTAAAGAAGAATCAGGAGATGAGCCATATATGCTTGGAAAGATCCGGATGTCTATTTTCTGAATAATTTTATGGCTCATAAATATGATTTTTCTAAAGAAAGTTATGGCAGTTTTAGTAGACAAAGGTCAGGCTGTGCATGATTTCAGCTTGGCAGAAGTGAAAGAGCTATTAAATTCTGACTTTATTTGGGATTTGCGCGGGCTGGATAGCAGCACAACTGGACCAGTTCTGGATAGTAGTAACCTAACCTAGACAGCATCAAACACACGGTCTGGACAGCAGTAGAACCGGGCCTAGACAGCAGCAGAAGCACACGGCCTGAACAGAAAACTTAGGGCAACTTTTCTATCTACAAAGTCGTTTCCATATAGCTATATATAGGAATTTTTAGGCTCAAAGAAGGGGGGAGATGACGGTAGTTCTTAGAGAGATATTATCAGGAGGTGTATTGGGAGATTGAAGAAGGAGACGGTTTCTTTCATCAAGATGACTTATCAAGAGATTGAAGACGACGATCAATCGCTTCAAGACTTTGAGGATTCATCTTGTAATTCGGGAAAAAATTCTAGCCTCACTCCTTTTATCCTTCAATATGCTTGTAACCCTAGTATTTGAATTCGGTGATTGGGATTTAAAGATGAGCGGCTGAATGCATTGTTGGGTGTTTGGCTTAGCAACCTTGATTGTTTTGGATATTTTGGTGGATTTAGTTTTATGAAATTTTCCATATTATTTCTTATTCAATATCCTTCATACCTTTGATTATCGCTTGTGGATTGGCCATCTATTATTGATAGTCAAGGTTAATATTTGAGATTAGGTTGAGGACAAATCATCTAGACCTAATTAAGCTTTCTTGAATAGGAATTTAAATCAGGATTCAAATCAAATTGTGATTTAGGTGGTTGCGTTTTCCTTATACTTAATTTAACTAATTAATTGGTGAACACGATCCATGGGATTTAATTAATTAGTTATAAATTGAGAATAAACACGATAAATGGCATTCTCTATTCTTAGTGGAAATACCAATAAGCTTGGATGTTGATTAATTCTTTATATTCACCAAATGTTCCAATTCATGATTGGATAGCAAGCTACACTCTCAATTGTTCTCATTGATTATACTTATCTCTTCATAATTCGTTTTGTTTAATTTACTTAATTGTTTTTATTTCAATTTTCTCCTCACCAATCTTTTAATTAGAGTGTTTAGGATTTAATTTAAGTGTTTGTTTTAGTAATTGCAAGAAAGTAATTTAGGATTTAAACCACTACAATTCCTTGAGAGATCGACCTCAAGAGTAAACTCATCGCAATATTATTTGTGATTCATGCACTTGCAAGCATTTAAAATTTGCACATCATGTTTTTGGCGCTGTTGCTGGGGAATTGGCGTTTACTTTTTTAGTTATTTTCTTGTTTTTATTTTATTTCTTTTCTTTGTTTTAGGCATAATTTTTATTTCTTTTATTTCCTCAAATTTTCTTTATTTGGTTCTTGATTTTCTTGATTTAAATTGGCATTAATTTGTTTCTTGATGTTCACTCTCTTTATTCCTAGTAGCTTAATTTTTCTTTTGTTTTCTTCAGGTACATGCATGGTAGAAGATCCCAAGGGAAAAATCTAGTGCCAGCAATAGACAACATCCACAGGCTAAGGGAGATGTTACAGCCTATGAAAGAAGAAGAAAAGGTTTAGGGAATAGGAAAAGAGGAACCTGAAAGAATAGAAGGAGCTAAAAGACAAATTATGAAAAATGAGTATGCAAGGCCAATCATCGGCACTTCCACATTTTGTATCCAATTGAGGGAATCTGCACGGAATTATGAGATAAAAAATATCCACCTTAGCATGCTCCCTTCATTCTACGGAATTCCAAATGAAGACCCATTAACCTTCATAAGGGATTTCTATACAACAGTGCCGACTTTTCCTCTACAAGGGCTGAATGAGGATCAACTCAAGATGAGATGCTTCCCCTACACATTAAAAGATAGAGCAAAAGCATGATTGATGACTCTTCCACCCGGTTCTTTGACTACATGGGAAGCAGTTTACAATTGGTTCATGAACAAATTCTACTTCCATCAGAAGACCACTGAGTTGGGAATTAAGATTGCCACGTTCTCAAAAAAGGAGAGAGAACCCTTCTATGAAGCATGAGACAGGTTTAAGATGCTTTTAATCTAGTGTCCCCACCATCATTACCCATTGCAGCTACAAAATCAATTCTTTTATGATGGATTGACACAACAGTGTCAATATATGGTTGATAACATTGCCGGTGGAGCCATAAGAGAAAAGACTACTGAGGAGACATGCGAGCTATATGAGATGTTGAGTGCTAATTCCCAACAAAAGAGTGTAAAAAGAAGGAGATTTAGGGTTAATGAATTGAGCTCCAACAATGAGATGTGTTGGAAATCACCTTGACAAGATGCCCAGGTGGTGATCTTCCAAACACCCAAGTCTTGAATGACTTGTAGAAAGAATTTCAGCAATAGAACACAAGAACAGAAAATCAAAGAAAGAAAGAAGATAAGTAATTTGTTGTCGAGGTTCGGCAATGTGCCTACGTCCCCGTGAGTTCCTCCGAACTCTCTGCACTATCTCAGTGGTTCTTACAAAGTTATAGCAATCCCCTTCAAGAATCCAAGTTCTTGAAGAACCAAGAAGAGAACGAGAAAGTGATAGACCTATTACAATGCTTTCTATCAATTCTCTACTAACCTCTCTTCTTTACAACCAGCCTCACTACAAGAGTCCCTCTTGTGTTTATGTCTCTCACACAATTCTCTCTTGTGTTTACAATGATCTCACAATGTCACAACCTGTGTGGTTCTCTCACACACCTTTTTCACCACATGAAATGAGGCTAGGAAACCCTTTTTATAGCCTCTTAATTCTTGGACAATCTTGTGAATCATTCTTGACTCTTTGATCATGTTCTTCCTTTAATCTCGGCCCTTCATCACTCTCCAAGTGATGCTGTGCATTTTGGTGTGGTGCTGTGTGTTGCAGCGTGACCTGATGTTGTGCACACACCTCCTACCTGTGGGTAGAAACTTCCACAGCAGTGTGCCTGACCTTCCCATGCTCAAAATTGAAGCACACACATGTGTGCAACCTTATAACTTGCTGAAATTTGATATCCCACAATTGGTTTGGACATTAACCAACCTTTGGACCATGTTTGGACCTATTCAAACCTTGACCATGTTTGAACCATGTTTAAACCTTAGACAAAAAACCAACAATCTCTACCTTTGTCTAAGCGTTTAAACCCGAACCATTTGTGTAGAGACCTTCGGGATCCAAACTCATCTTGAGTCATCAATCAACTGACTCCAATCCTAAGTAATTCAAGGCAATGATTGAACTTACTTAGAGGTAGAAACTTGGTGCCTAAATCTGCAGGACTTTTCTCCGTGGTCTTCTTGTCAACATGAATGCTTCCTTCTGTACCATTTTCCAGAATGTAATGATACCGAACATCCATATGCTCCGTCCCCTCATGGAACACCGGATACCTCCACAAGTGCCCCGCACTTTGGCTATCCAAAGATACAACCACCTACTCTTTTAGGACCTCACACTCGTCCAACAACCCTTTGCACCCCATAGCCTTCTTTATGGCTTCCATAGTTGCTATGCATTCTGCCCCGATTGTTATGAGTGCTACCATTGGCTGCCACTGAGCCTCCTTGTTCCTCAGCAACCACTTCATCCCAAGCCAACGCTCTTTTTCGGGATTACTCACACATTTGCTGAAAACATCCATTGCCCAAGAAACACTTGACCTGTTTCTCTTCCTTTCCCGGATGATTCTCCTCATCCCAAGGATCTTTTTTGTAAGGCTGAGATCCTTCCTCTCGAACTCCTCACTGAGTTAAGATGTAAACCTTTCCATCCTCTTCCTGCTATTCCAAACCAACAGCCCATTAATGACATAGATGAGGATACTCACCATCTTCTCCACCTTGTGTCCAGGTGAGAAAGTTCTTGTGAAATCTATGTCTTCTTTCCTTGTGAACCCATTCGCCACCAGCCTAGCCTTGTTATGGACTTCATCTCTTGGAGGGCACCCTTCTTTGATCTTGTAGTGCACTTACATTCCATAACTTTCTGATTTCCTGGAATTTTCACCAATTCCCAGAAGTTGTTCTTCCTCAAAGAATCCATTTCTTCCTCCATAGCTAGCTGCCACCTTGGCGAATCCTTACATGCCATGGCATCCATGTAAGTTTCTTGTTCACTCATCTCTCCTTCTATCCAAGGAGCTGCTACATCCGCAGCATCCGCAAACCCACATCTTGAAGGTGGTCCGACCAGCCTTCTTTCCTGGTCTCTTATGAGCTGAAAGTCCTTCTGACTTGCTGCAGCATCCTCTTCTTGTTCAGCCTCTTCTTGAGTTTCTTGAGCTTGGCAATCATCCAAGGGCTCTACCTGGTCCGAACCCTCTTGCCTCCTTTGCTCTACCTGAACAAAATCTCCCTTGATGCTATGCTCAACAATTTCTGAATTGGTTTGCTCACTAGCCCCTGCAGGGTTAGTTTTCTCCAAGTAGGGAAATAACAATTCATTAAAATTAACATCCCTACTTATTATGAGTTTTAATCCTTCTTTTTCTAAGGACCATAACCTATATCCCTTAGCCCCTTCCCCATATCCTAGAAACACACATTTTCTAGATCCTGGGCTAAGTCCATCATCCTTTTGTTGTGCATACGCAGCACACCCAAAAGTCCTAAGGTTGTCTAACTCAGGGGGTTTTCCACTCCACATCTCCATGGGAGTCTTTTGGAACACAATCCTAGAGGGTGATCTATTAATCAAATATGCAGCTGTAGCTATAGCTTCTCCCCAAAAATATTTTGGTAACCCGGATCCATCTAACATGCACCTAACCTTTTCCATAAGGGTCTTATTCATCAACTCAGCAACTCCATTTTGCTGAGGAGTTTCCACAACCGTCCTATGTCTTAGAATGCCATTTAACCTACAGAATTGATCAAGTTCTTGGTTAAAAATTTCTAGGCCATTATCGGTTCTTATCCCCTTAACTACTCTACCCATTTGAGTCTCAACCAGCCCTTTCCACACCACTAATTTATTCAAGGCATCTAATTTATTCTTAACCAAATAAACCCATACTTTTCTTGAATAATCATCAATTAAAGACAGAAAGTAAATGTTACCTCCCTATGTTGGTGTCCTTGCTGGTCCCCAAAGGTCCGCATGATTGTAGTCAAGAATGCCCTTAGACTTGTGCACTCCGGTGTTGAAGCTGACTCGATGTTGCTGCCCAAAAACACAGCTCTTACAGAAATCCAGTTCTTCTACTTTGTCACCACCAAGTAGACCTTCCTTGCTAAGCACTTGCAGGCCCTTTTCGCTCATGTGTCCCAAGCGAGTGTGCCAAAGGGCTGCCTTGTCCAGCTCAGCCATCAAGCTTGCTGCTTGATCATTGGTTTCTGTTTCTCCGATCATCTCATAGAGTCCATCGTTTCTTGCTGCCTTGATCACTACCAAAGATCCCTTGGCCACCTTGATCTTTCCTCCCTCTATCTTGCATGTATAGCCCATGGAATCCAGCTGCCTCAATGAGATCAAGTTCCTCTTCAAATCTAGAACATACCTCACATTTTCCAACAGCCTTGTGACTCCATCAAACATCCTCAATTGGATGTCTCCAATCCCTCTCACTTGGCAAGAATTGTCATTCCCCAAGAAGACTCTTCCATCATTGATCTTCTTTAAATTCTTGAACCATTCTTTGTGAGGGCACATATGATGAGTGCACCCGGTATCCAAGATCCATTTCCCGCTGCCTTCTTGCCCCTTGCTCACACTTGAGCACACAACAAGAACATCATCATCTTGCTGTTCTGTTTTGGCAACCGAAGCCTCTCCAATCTTGGTATGGCTTCCTCCTCTATCCCTTGTCATCTTCTTGCAATCTTTTTTGACATGACCCTCCTTATGGCAGTAGTAGCAGCTCTTCCCTCCAAATCTCAGTTTGGAATGCATTCTCCCATGGCTTTCTCCTCTACCTCTGTCCCGGTAGTAGCCATGCATGCTGCTGTGCACTCTCCTATGGCTCTCTCCTCTACCTCTGTCCCGGTAGTAGCCATGCATGCTGCTGTGCACTCTCCCATGGCTCTCTCCTCTACCTCTGTCCTAGTAGTAGCCATGGTTGCTGCCATACCAAGTTGCTGGCCTTCTTTTAAAGAACAACCCTTTACCACTTGATGCACTCCTTTTCTTGGCATCAAGATCGTCTTGCAACTCTTTCTTAGGATCAAATTTAAAAGCAAAGATTCGTTTATGAAGATACCTCTTATTAGGGAGAGTCTTGGCAAGAAACAACTCATCTAGTTTCTTCCATATTGCAGCTGGATCTTCTGAGTCTCCGCACTCTCTTGTGACATTATCCGACATGTGCAAGAAAATGGTGCTGTAGGCCATCTTCTTCATCTAAGTCCGCTGGTCCTCCTTGGCACTAGCTGGAAAAGCATCATCTTCTCCAATAGCCCAGTCCACTTTCTGCTACATGAGAACCGCCTTGATCTTCCGCTTCCATAGGGCAAAGTCCCCCTTTCCATCAAACTTCTCCACATAGAAATTTGAAGCCATCTTTTGCGGACAAGATCCCAGATTTGTGCACTAACCACAACTACTTTCTTCAACCTCAAGAACACAGATCGAAGATGGATCTTTAACACCATTCTTGAATCAACCTTCAAGAACACGACCGGATCTTGATCTTTACACCGTTCTTGAATCACCCAAGAAGTTTGTTCTTTGATTCTTAGAGTCTTGGATCTGTACCTTCTACTTCTTGCTCCGACAACCAGCTACTTAGCTCTGATACCACTGTCCAAAGCTCTGATACCACTGTTGGAAATCACCTTGACAAGATGCCCAGGTGGTGATCTTCCAAACACCCAAGTCTTGAATGACTTGTAGAAAGAATTTCAGCAATCGAACACAAGAACAGAAAATCAAAGAAAGAAGTAATTTGTTGTCGAGGTTCGGCAATGTGCCTACGTCCCCGTGAGTTCCTCCGAACTCTCTGCACTATCTCAGTGGTTCTTACAAAGTTACAGCAATCCCCTTCAAGAATCCAAGTTCTTCAAGAACCAAGAAGAGAACGAGAAAGTGATAGACCTATTACAATGCTTTCTATCAATTCTCTACTAACCTCTCTTCTTTACAACCAGCCTCACTACAAGAGTCCCTCTTGTGTTTATGTCTCTCACACAATTCTCTCTTGTGTTTACAATGATCTCACAATGTCACAACCTGTGTGGTTCTCTCACACACCTTTTTCACCACATAAAATGAGGCTAGAAAACCCTTTTTATAGCCTCTTAATTCTTGGACAATCTTGTGAATCATTCTTGACTCTTTGATCATGTTCTTCCTTTAATCTCAGCCCTTCATCATTCTCCAAGTGATGCTGTGCATTTTGGTGTGGTGCTGTGTGCTGCAGCGTGACCTGATGCTGCAGCCTCCTGATGCTATGCACACACCTCCTACCTATGGGCAGAAACTTCCACAGCAGTGTGCCTGACCTTCCCATGCTCAAAATTGAAGCACACACATGTGTGCAACCTTATAACTTGCTGAATTTTGATATCCCATAATTGGTTTGGACATTAACCAACCTTTGGACCATGTTTGGACCTGTTCAAACCTTGACCATGTTTGAACCATGTTTAAACCTTAGACAAAAAACCAATAAGATGGCAATGCAACTTGTTGAGTTGACCAAGCAAGTCAAACTTCTCACTACCACAAACATGCCTAACAATGAGGTATGTGGACTTTGTGGAGTTTTTGGCCACGGTGCTAACACTTCTTCTTTGTCTTATGAATCTTATGAAAGAATTGAATAAGAACAAGTTAATGCATTGAAGTCTTACCAACCTAGGCCGAGGAATGATCCATATTCTAACACTTACAACCCTGAGTGGAGAAATCATCCCAATTTCTCGTGGAATACTAACAACACTCCATCATATGCTCTAAGTTCAAGATCGGTTCAATATCAAAACCAAGTTGCACCACCCAGTCAGCCTAGAAATCCAACTTTGGAGGAATACTTGAGTGCTTTTATTCAAGTTAGCAAAGAGAACCATGAGAGACATAGCCCAAAGGTTGGATTCCTTAGAGGCATCAATGAAGAGGGTGGAAGTACAAGTTAGGCAACTTGCGAAACAATTTCAAGTACATCTAAAAGGGAAGTTGCCTAGCCAACCTGAGCAAGCAAAGGCTATCACAATGCTGTGAAGTGGTAAAATTCTTAACAACAATTTTGATGATAAAATTTCTTATGACTTGCCACGTGATGCAGGAAAATCAATTGAGAAGCAAAAGGAGCATGACACTCCTAAAGGAAATCCAGCTGAAGATCCACAATCTTCTCAAACATCTAAGGAGAGCAAGGAGAATGAGTTATCTTCCTTCACGACACTACACAAGGCGACCGAGCCTTACAGGCCTCCTATTCTTTATCCAAGCCGTCTGAAGGATGTTAAACAAGATAAGCAATTTTCTGATATTTTTAACATGCTTTCTAAAGTGAATATTAATTTGCCTCTTTTGGATGTTATCAGTAATGTGTCATCATATGCGAAATTCTTTAAGGAACTTAACACCAAAAAGAGAAAATATGAGAAGAATGAGAAAGTGATGGTGTCAGAAGTTACTAGTGCGGTGCTCCAACAAAGCTTGCCACCTAAGCTAAAACATCCCAGAAGTTTCATCATCAACATCACAATGGGAAACAAGAAGGTCGCCAAAGCAATGCTAGACTTAGGAGAAAGTATAAATCTCATGCTATATTCGATATACTTGTAACTAGGTTTAGGGGAGCTTAAGTAAACAACTATGTCCCTTCAACTCACTGACAGGTCAGTTAAATATCCTAAGGGAATAGTTGAGGATATATTGGTGTAGGTAGACAAAGTGATTGTGCCTGTGGATTTCGTGGTATTGGAGATGGAAGGAACCCCATCTAAGGACAAGGAGCACACAATTCTTCTTGGTAGACCATTTATGGCCACAACTAAGACTATTATTGATGTCCATAGAAGTTAACGATGATAGTCTTGGGAGAAACTATACAATTTAAAGTGTTTGATTCTCTAAGCACTACTTCTTCTATTTCTACTAACGATGAGTGTTCTTTTATTGATTGTGTGGACTCACTTGTTTATGACACTTATTTACAGACAGAAATAGAGGACAAGCTTGAAGTTCCTCTTACAACTGAGAGAGTAGAGGAAACACTAAAAGAGGAGACAAAAGGGTATCATGAGATGTTAAATAGTGCAATACTAGTGTCACCCCAAGAAGAGTCTAGCAAACCTTTATAATTGCCAAGTTCCCTACCTAGGGAAGATACTACTCCACCTAAGCTTGAACTTAAAGAGTTACCTAAGCACCTTAAGTACATATTTCTAGGAGAAGAAGACACATATCTTGTGATTATTTCATCTACTTTGACCTAAACCCAAGAGGAGAGAGTTGTGAAGGAGCTTAGCAGACTTAGGAGAGCCATAGGATGGAGTATAAGTGACATCAGGGGTATTAGTCCTACTACATATATGCATAAGATCATTTTAGAGGATGGTTCCAAACCTATAAGAGAAGCTCAAGACTAAACCCTAACCTACAAGAGGTAGTGAAGAAAGAAATTTTAAAACTCCAGGATGTAGGAATTATCTACCCTATTTAAGATAGTAAATGAGTTAGTCCAATTCATGTTATGCCTAAGAAGTCTGGGATTACAGTGGTGCAAAATGAGAAGAATGAGCTAGTGCCCACTAGGATGACTATAGGATGGAGAATGTGCATTGATTACAGGAAACTGAACTCAGCTACTAGAAAAGATCATTTTTCACTTCTTTTTATTGGTTAGATCTTGGAAAGACTAGTGTGGCATGATTTTTACTGTTTTCTTGATGGTGTTTTAGGTTATTATCAAGTGCTGATTGCGGTAGAGAATCAAAAGAAGACAACATTCATATACCTATTTGGGACATTTGCCTATAGGAGGATGCCA
Source organism: Bretschneidera sinensis (assembly GCA_023935145.1). NCBI lineage: Eukaryota > Viridiplantae > Streptophyta > Magnoliopsida > Brassicales > Akaniaceae > Bretschneidera > Bretschneidera sinensis. The sequence continues at coordinate 76,492,821 of CM043703.1, read as the reverse complement.
TTTGGCCGATGCAATGCTCCAGCCACATTCCAAAGATGCATGATGGCAATCTTCTTGGATATGGTGGAGAAATTCATTGAGGTATTTATGGATGATTTTTCAATTTTTGGAACCTCATTTGATAACTGTTTGCATAATTTGACTTTGGTACTTGAAAGATGCATTGAGTGTAATTTAACACTCAGTTGGGAGAAGAGTCATTTTATGGTATAACAGGGCATTGTATTAAGGCATGTGATTTCTAGTAAAGGTATTGAAGTAAATAAGGCTAAAATTGACTTGATTGCTAAATTACCACCCTCGACTTTGGTTAAGGAGATTAGGAGTTTCTTAGGACACCCAGGTTTCTATAGGAGATTTATCAAAGATTTGTAATTTGTTGTCTAAAGATGTTCCTTTTACTTTTGATGATGAGTGCCTTATCGCCTTTAATGCTTTGAAATAAAATTTGACATTGGTGCCTATTATCATGGCACCTAACTAGTCAGTTCCTTTTGAGATTATGTGTGATGCATCTGATTATGCTATAGGGGTTGTTTTGGGGCAACGAGTGGATAAACGTTCACATGTGATCTACTATGCTAGTAGAACACTTAATGATGCCCAACTAAACTATTCCACAACGAAAAAAGAGTTTTTGGCTATCGTGTTTGCATTAAACAAGTTCAGGCCTTACTTGGTAAGGTTTAAAGTCATTGTGCATTCGGTTCATGCGGCATTGAGACACTTATTAACTAAGCCGAATGCTAAGCCAAGACTAATTCAGTGGGTCTTGCTTTTGCAAGAATTTAACCTAGAATTAAGGGATAAGAAGGGTAGTGAGCACGTTGTTGCAGATCACCTTTCTAGGTTAATTTCATGCTTTGATTCACATAAGCAAGAAGAAGATAAGAAAATTGTTGACACTTTTCCCGATGAACAATTATTTGCTATAAGTCAATAGCCATGGTATGCTGATATTGTAAATTATCTTGCTTGTGGTGTCTTGTGACCTAACCTCTCTTTTCAAGAAAAGAAGAGATTCTTATCTTCTTCCAGGAGTTACTTTTGGGATGAGCCTTATTTGTTCAAATTTGGTCAAGATTAAATCATTTGGAGATGTGTACCTGAGGCTGAGCATGAGAGCATTCTTTTTTTCTGCCACAAAATTCATTGCGGGGGTCATTTTGGAAGTAAGAAAACGACCCTTAAGGTATTGCAATCTAGATTTTATTGGCTAAGTCTCTTTAAAGATGCTCGCAAGTTTTGCCCATGTTGTGATAAATGTCAGAAGACTGCTAGTATCTGAAAGAGAAATGAGATGCCTCTGACTAACAATCTTGTCATTGAATTATTTGATGTCTAGAGAATTGATTTCATGGGTCATTTTCCGCCTTCACTTGGATATGAATATATATTAGTTACGGTTGATTATGTGTCCAAATGGGTTGAGGCTATACCAACCCGAACCAATGATGCTAACTGTGTTGTGAAATTTTTGAAGGATGTGATATTTAGCAGGTTTGGGACACTGAGGGCCATAATCAGTGATGAAGGAACCCATTTTGGCAATAGACTCTATGATGGGTTATTGAAGAAGTATAAAATCACACACAAGGTGGGGACTTCATATCACCCACAAACTTTGGGTCAAGTTGAGGTAAGCAATCGACAAATCAAGGGCATTCTAGAAAAGACGGTGTGACCATCATGGAAGGACTAGGCAACCAAGCTTAATGGCACCTTGTGGGCATATTGCATGGCGTACAAGACACCCATTGGGATGAGCCCCTATTGGTTGGTTTTTGGAAAGGCATGCCACTTATCGGTTGAGCATGAGCATCGAGCGTATTAGGCAATCAAGGAGTTGAACATGGACATGGCAATGGCAAGAGAGAAGCGGTTACTACAACTCAATGAGTTAGAAGAGATTCGTGATGAAGCCTATGAGAATGCAAAGATCTATAAAAAATGCACTAAGCATTACCATGACTAAGGCCTTATCCGTAAGTCTCTATATCCTGGAATGAAAGTTTTTTTTGTTTAACGTTCGTTTCAAATTATTTCCAGGAAAATTAAAGTCAATATGGTGTGGACCGTTTTCGGTAGTCAAAGTTTTTTCTCATAGAGTGGTAGAGTTGCTGAACCCGAAGACTCAAGTGATATTCAAGGTCAATGGGCATCATGTGAAGCCTTACTTGGAAGGATTCCATGAGAAGCGGGTTGTTGAGTGCATTGAGGTGCATGTTCCTGAATAAGTTCAACCAACGTCTTGTTAAGACGTTAAAGAAAACTCTTAGTGGGGGGCAACCCACCCATTTGATAGAGTATGTTTTCTGTTATTTCATTTTCATTGTTCCCTTCTAAATGTTTTTCTAAACGCATGTTTGATTTCATACATTGAGGGTAATGTTTAGTTTAGGTTTGGGGGTACAATTAGAACTTGCTAAGACAAAATTTTCATGCTACAATTTGTTTTATGGTTAGTAATCAAGTCTTTTATGCACGTTGAGTTTAGTTTCTTTAACACTAACAAGTTGTTATGAGTATTGATGCATATTCATATTCAATAGACCGTGCTCTTGATGTTGATATTAGATGAACCTAGATCTAATGATTGAGAATCAAATAGTGGAGACTCCCTAGTGACTTATTTGAGCCATAAGTGTTTTATTTTAAGAGTTAGTTTCTTGGTACTCTTAAACACTCTTCGTTATGACCTTAATTGTTAGATGATCTCTATAGGTTTTGCATTGAATATTAGGATCATATAACTCACTTGAAGTATCATGTTTTGTTTTCTCATTATTTTAGTTGAATGACTTGAGTAAGAAGTTTGAGTAAGTGCCTATCGTTATACACCCTAGTTGCCACTGCCTCTGGAGAAAGATCTAAATTCCTATTAAAAAAAAGTAAAAATATATATATATGAGAAACATGTCAAAAAGGGATTTGGTTAGACAAGAAAGAGGACCTGAGATACTTCAAGGGTATTGAAGTCGCTCTTATAAAGATTTAAAAAGAAAGAGCTTTGGTGTACATCAGGTTCTGCCAACCACGCCCATCTATGCATAGGTTCATACTCAATATGTTTTGCTTGAGGTGTTTGACTAGGATATGATATAGGCGATGTGATAGCTTTGCAATCCTAACATTTGATTCCTTTCATGAGACTTATTTTGCGAACATATGAGCGTTCTTTGATGATATCCCTATTCATATGCGAATTTATATTTGCAATTTCTTGTTTATATAACTTCTATTCGCATATGCTTGATAAGTGCTTGAAACCTAGGTTCAGTGTGCTTAAAGAGTGAATCCTGTGAGGCCTAGAGTCGAAGCAAATTCAGATTCTTGATGTTAGGCTTGGGGGTAATTGACGTGAGGTGTTTTGAGCATTGAAATATGGATGTGCGATGTGTACTTGATTTGAGTAATGAATTGTGAAGTGTTGAGATTGTGAACATAATTGTACATAAGATATCTAGATATGAGTCATAATAAGAATTAAGGCATGAGGGCTTTGTTGATTTAAGTTTTTAGGTTTGTTTTATCTATGTTTTCTTTTAGTTTTGCTTGAGGACTAGCAAAATCTAGGTTTGGAGGTATTTAATGAACGAATATTTGTCCTACCATTTTGTATGTTTTTCAAGTATTTATTTATTTGTTTAGCTTAGGAATTTGTTACTCTGAGTTGTTTTTCGTTGTTTTACAGGTTCACAAACACTTGAAAATGAGTTTCACTAAATTGCTAGAATTGCCCGTACAGATCAGTCATTTTTGCGGATTAATTCAGGAAGAACCAGGAAATGAGCCATAAATTCTTGGAAAGATCTGGATATCTATTTTCTGAAGAATTTTACAGCTCATAAATATGATTATTTTTTTAGAGAAAGTTATATTAGTTTTAGTAGGCAAAGGTCATGCTGTATGTGATTTCAACGTGGCAGAAGTGATTTTTGTTGATTCAAGAAGAACCAAGAGATGAGCCATATATGCTTGGAAAGATCGAGATGTCTATTTTCTGAAGAATTTCATGGCTCATAAATATGATTTTTCTAGATAAAGTTATGGCAGTTTTAGTAGACAAAGGTCAAGCTGTGTGTGATTTCAGCGTGGTAGAAGTGAATGAGCTATTAAATTCTGATTTTTTAGGATTTGCATAGGCTGGATAGCAGCACAACTGGACCAGTTCTGGACAGCAGAAACTTGGCCTGGATAGCAGCAAACACACGACCTGGACAACAGGAAAACTGGGCCTGGATAGCAGCAGAAGTGCATGGCCTGAACAGAAACACTAGAGTGATTTTTCTGTCTACAAAACTGTCTCCATATAGCTATATATAAGAATTTTTATATTCAGAAAAGGGGGAAGACAAAGATAGTTCTTGGAGAGATATTATCAAGAGGAGTTTTGGGAGACTGAAGGAAGAGACGGTTTCTTTCATCAAGACAGCTTATCTAGAGATTGAAGACGACGATCAATCGCTTCAAGATTTTGAGGATTCATCTTGTAATTCGGGAAGAAATTCTATCTTTGCTCCTTTTGTCCTTAAATATGCTTGTAACCCTAGTATTTGAATTTTGTGATTGGGATTTAAACATGAGCAGCTGAACACATTGTTGGGCGTTTGACTTAGCTGCCTTGGTTGTTTTGGAAATTTTGGTGGATTTATTTTATGAAATTTTCCATATTGTTTCTTATTCAATATCCTTCACACTTTTGATTATTGCTTGTGGATTGGCCATCTATTATTGATAGTCAAGGTTAATATTCGAGATTAGGTTGAGGACAAATCATCTAGACCTATTAAGCTTTATTGAATAGGAATTTAAATCAGGATTCAAATCAAATTGTGATTTAGGTGGTTGTATTTTCCTTATACTTAATTTAACTAATTAATTGATGAACACAATCCGTGGGATTTAATTTGATAAATTCATAATAAACATGATCAATGGCATTCTTTAGTCTTAGCGGAAATACCAATTATCTTGGATGTTGATTAATTCTTTAAATTCACCAAATGTTCCAACATGATTAGATAGCAAGCTAAACTCCCAATTGTTCTCATTGATTATACTTATCTCTTCATAATTCGTTTTGTTTAATTTACTTAATTGTTTTTATTTTCAATTTTCTCTTCACAAAACTTTTAGTTAGAGTGTTTAGGATTTAATTTCAGAGTTTGTTTTAGTAATGGTAAGAAATTAATTTAGGATTTAAACCACTGCAATTCCTTGAGATATCGACCTCGAGAGTAAAGTCGTCGCAATACTATTTGTGATTCGTGCACTTATGAGCATTTAAAATTTGAACATCACACACCTAAAACAAGTTGTTCAAAATTCTTTAGCCTTTCAACACTTTAATTACCTTAGATCATCATCACACACCTCTCGTTAGATCCAATTTATCATTTTTTAATTCATATCTCAAAGTAAAGCAAAATCTTTAAGCTTCCTTAACCAATCATCAACTATTTAATTAAATCTTCTTATTCCATAAACAAGTTCATCATTTCTTGCATCAAATTTCACTATACACTTACAATCAAGTTTAAAATTTCCCACACCTTTATCCTTTACGACTCCTCACATAATAATTTATACTTTCTAACATATTGCCATTACTATCTTTATTAAAATCATCAACTACCATTACAAAAATTCACTTGATTTAATTAACACCACCATTCCTTTATTTAAATATCCTACTCATTTTTACTTCACTCACTCCCTACTAATCTTATTCCTCACACTAACCACTTATCCAACAAATTCCTCTTATTCCATCTACACTCTTACCACTATTAATTACTCTTCTCAAGTCTCACTTTATATCGATACACTTACAAAGTTTTTTTCTTTTAAATCGGTACTACTCCCCAATCATTGAACTTCCTCACACTTTCTAATAGATATCACAACTCAAACTTTCCAAATACTTCAACATGATATTCAATCAGTTACCTTTTTCTCATACTTATCGTCTAAGCATATGCATAACGATCCCATTACTCACAACTTCCTCTAATTTAAATCTATGGTCTATAAAATTATTATTTCTTAAGCCGACACTTCGTAATATTTACAAAATAATCAATCACAAGAACTTTAGCACACACAATATGGAAAGGAAATATCAACTGAAAAGTTTATATATAAGTTATCAAAATTTATTAACTCAGTACAATTCATTTTCACTCATACTTTTAGGAGAATCAATCTCAATATATCTCTAACTCCTTTAACTAGCAGTTCAATAAGAATTTACTGATGTTTACATCTGTCAAAATAATGTTTCCAAGCAATTAAAACTACTTAAGGTATAAATATTTTTCTCATTCTTCACCTTTCAATCTTCTCATCAAACAATCAACCACATAATAACATTCCCATAAACACATATTTCATCACATCAAAACATTTTGATCAATTATTCTCATCAAGGCATCATCACAAGATTCCAAAATAAGGTAAGTTTATTCCAAACAATATCAATCCACATAACATTCACACACAAGTCAACTTTACTTTATCCTCAAAATATCTTACTTCTACCCAAACTTATTATGGATCAGTACTCCTAGCAGCATCGTTTGTAACTCTACACAACAAATTCTCTATAACCATCCCATCCAACATGCCTTATGAAACTAAAGTCTACAAAACCTTACACCTAAAGCTATGATACCAAAATTGTAACAACCTATCCCCGAGTGGCCCTACTTGAGGAGGTATCATTACCTTTTAGTCTCGAGCACCCTGACCTACATGTAACCAAATATAATTTACCAAGAAGACACATTCACTCAAAACATCAAAAGTTCAGACAATTACAAATTGATAATTACAATACAACAAACTTTACATTTGATACAAGTAAAATAAAACCTTCCCCTACTATAACGTTCTTTCACAACAACTAATCCTAGTCCGAAATTTTTTTACTCTTAACAAGGACTGTCAACGTTGAGGATGTCGCCGCCGAAGACCTTAATTAGGACTTCTTTAGACTTTGACCATCAAGTCCACAACAATTTCTAAAAAAGTTAGATATAATGAAAAGATGAGCTAAAAAGCTCAATGGGTCACACCTTATGAAAAGTAGTCGTATTGGAAGAATTTTACCCTTTTTTAATTACAACTATAGCATTTTATTTATTTTTACTTCTAAGTGAGATTTTCCAATATAGTATATTCTCCAAATATTTTCTTTAACTTTCCTCCAAGTATCTGTATTTATTTCCTACACCATAATAGGACCATTTAAAGTATACACCGAAAATTTCCTTAATTATGGATTATATACTATTTTTTGTACATTCACACATCATAATTCCAAAACAACCATATAAGGATCTTCATTCAACGCCTATGAATTTCATAGCAACAATAATGTCCATTCTCTGGTTCAAACACATCACATCATCACATGCCCCACATGGGCCAATCATATCATAAGCCCATCATAGGCCAATTACCAAGCACGCCTTTCATGGGCCAACTCTCATAATGTATGTGTTCATGAAATGAAATGTCATGCTTCATGATGCAATGCATAAACAAATCACTGCCTTTCATTAGGCTAATATCATCATCACGGGGACGTCTCCCCACGTACCGTTACGTCCAATCGTCATATCAAATATTCAGAAGCCCCTTGATCTAGACTAGGTTCTACTCATCCAATATTAATTCGGTACCCTTATGCCCCTTGTGGGAAGGGACCTATCAGCTTCACCCATCATTCGTCCCTCAATAACATAATGTCCAACAAGGTTATAATGCAAATGCATGAAGTGATATGATCTGCAAACAAACATTTTCCAACCAATTACTTCACAATTCCATAGCAAATCAAGTAATCATTTTCAATATAATCACACGGATCAAGATTTCTCAAGCACAACCACATTAAATCATTTCTTAACTTATACTATATATATATATCTTCCTATCTTGGTACATTTTTATATAACTTTCAACACATTATTCTTTATTATCTTATTTACTCCTAATATTCTATACTCATATCACTTAAAATCTACTATTTATCGTTTTTATGCTCAGTTATATTTTCATATTTTTATTTCTATTTTTCCAGTCTAATACGCTTACTAAAAGTAAGGTATTCTCACATCGTACGAGCTCCACAACTAGTCTCAAGGCGGCACCCTCTTGTTCTTTAGCGATATCCACCTCTAGCACTTAGGAATGAAACAAAATCAAATCCCCATTAATATCATTAAATAACAAAAATACTAGGAATGCTAAGGTATAAAAGAGCGCACTTTGAATGAAACAAAAATCAAAGAAATCCTGGCTTTAAGTCCATTTTAAAATCATTTATTTTGAACCTCAAAAACACTTTAATTTTCATGAGTATAACACTTTTAAATTTATTTTAATCATACTTCAAATTTATATAAACATTAAAATCACTTTGGAAAGGTTTCATACTAAAAAAAAAAGTCATTTTTTTTCAAAAATCAGCATGATCTAGTCTACTGGGTACCTTATCCAGTCGACTAGGAAAATGTTCATAAGCTTCAGCCACTTCACCTAGTCGATTAGATCCTTTAAAAATAGCACAAAAATCTCATCCAGTCGACTGGGTCACTTGATTCCAGCAAAAATCACTCAGAAAACTTAAGTTTTTCCCCAAAACTCTTTTTGATTTCTATAAATACTTTCAATTCTTCAAAGATACAAGTATCTATTAGTTATATTAACTAAAATTCAACATCACTCACATCGAAAATTGCATTCCAAACATGAAAATCACAATTTTGGTTGAAAATCCATTTTTGAGACAAACCTTTTTTCTTCAAACTTTTTCCTTAAAATGTTCTTCAAATCACGCTTTAGAAACTCAAATCTTTAGCTTAACAACCAAAATTGATAACAAGAAATAAAGAAGAACAAGATTATGTACCTTGTTTTTTGCCAAAACTCTCCCCCTCTTTCCCTTTCTTCATCTCCTTCTCATATTTCGCCCTTTTCTCTTCTTTTCTCTCTCTTCTCTTCTTTTTTTTTTGCCAAAACTCTCTCCCTCTTTCCCTTTTCTTTTACTCCTTCTCATATTTCTCCCTTTTCTCTTCTTTTCTCTCTCTCCTCTTCTTTTGTCTCTTTCTTGTTGGTTCTAGAGAAACCCAACACAAAGTGCTTGATTCTCTCCCCATCTCCCCCTATGTATAGATAATTTCTATATAAATTGTAAAACTACCCTCTTATTCTACAACTCTCTCCTAATTTACCCTAGCACTTCTGAAAACTCTAAAAGTTCCCCATTCGTAAACTTTATTACTAAAAACTCAATTTTCTACCTACTTTTAAGTTTCACAAGCCTTAGTACAAACTTAAGACTAAAATTGAACAAGCATGCACCCATGCGCATCGAAATATGAACCCTAAAATTAAACTAATTAAATTATAGTACCGAGCTCTACAAATATGTAACGTTTGGTATGCTAACTCTATTAGAAGAGAGAGAAAAGTCAAACCCTCGTTTAAGAATATGAAACTTTGATTTAATGCACAATGATGCACACTGATATTTCTGAAATAAAATTTACATGGTTAGATAGAGCTTATCTCCATCTTTCCAATGGTATATCGAATGTAGTTTTTGAATTCCTCCTATAAAAGGAGAAAGTTGGGCCTAGAGGTTGAAGACAACCTCCAAAAAGACCATGTCCAACGTGCTTGAGGGGAGTCGGTGAACTCTTTCACTCTTTGGATGGTCTAAAGGCTAAACGGAGGCCACCAACTTGCTGAGGATGGCCAGACAAAGCATCCACCTCTGATTCGATTAAGATCCAATGTCAAGAAGATGATGCGTGGACTGCACATGCCATCTACATGAGTTTGAACGTTTCTAGAAATTTGAAAAAGTAACTACCACCTCCAATTGTCATCGGTGTGTGACGGTGAACAATGATGGCTTTGGTAGGGCCATAAATTTTGTTTTAATCAGAATATTATTTCTGATTTTTTTTGTAATTTTTTCAAAAATTATTTTGTCATGGATTATTTCACATTAATTTTTGAATAAAAAATAATAATTTTTAGAAAATTTCTAAAATTCAAATTTGAGCATATTTAAGTGTGGAAAAGTTATTTTTAGGCTTAAAGTAATTTTATATCTAGTTGGAGCTTGTAAAAGTTATTGGATATCCGGTTTTCTCCATAGTTGAAATCAAATTGAATAAAAAAAGTGTGCATATATTTGTTATCATGTAAATGAATTTAAATATTGATTGAGCATATTCAAACTTTTTAAATTAAAATATTGTATGAATCATTGCAGTGTTGATAAGAGTGGCTCTTGTAAGTTTATGCTCTATTTAAATTAGTATTTAATGTTATTGATAACATTGTGATATAAGTTCTACAATTTCCTTCAAAAAATCTGAAAATTAAAAAAATTATAGAAAGTCATGCAGAATGTGATGAACAAAATCAATAAATTAAGAAAGCCAAAACTACAATAGTCCTAATCAAGAAAGATAGCGTGAGGGTAAAGTTTCTTCATGGAGAGGGAGACTTGCCCTGATCTAGCATCAGTTTCATGCAAACATTATATGTATAGTGATTACATGTCACTTAAATATCGATTGGACCTTGGATGACCGAGTTTGACTCCGATGCTTAATGGATGAACAAGTATTTTTAATCTCATAAGAAGTAGGCATAAAAGGAGACTTGTGTTTTGACACACACTTATTTGGACAAGTGAAAAAAGCTATTGACACATCTAGGTGTGCATGGTAAGTTGTAGTCGAGTAAGAGTATAAACTTGGGTTTGAAAGGTCATTAAAAGAATAAGATATGGTGAGAAATTAAAATATCTAAAAATGATTCATAGGATCCAAAATTGTATGAATAAAATATTTTAATAATAAATATATATATAAAATAAGGTTTTGTGGGTTTTTCGGGTGAACTAGGATTTTAGAAATTTTTACCTGAAGATTTGAGGATTGAATAAACTAGTGAGTAAAAGCATACCGCTTGGTAGTGCGGGAAATGATTAGGAACATAGTGACTTTTCAATCCCGCGACTCATGAAAAATAATATTCATTTATTTAGTTTAGTGCTGTAAATATAAGGAAGTCCTACACGGATGATCAAATTAAGTTGCGCCACTTAATGGAAAGTGGAAGGAACTTTTAAAAAATTTCTAAAATGGAGACAAAAAGGGTGTGACATCTATGGCGCAAAGAGTCTCTTCCATGAGTAGTAATGGGAATAATTGTAGAAATGGTACAAAGTGGATAGACTACTTTAAACCATCACATTTAAAGGTGTATAGATCAAGTAACTCAATTAAATTATTTCACGCACAAGAATCTTTTACCATTTTAATGAGGAAAATCACTTGATAGAATGTTAAACACTTAAAAGATTCACTAAGTGACCTTTTAACTATGAATATAAGTTGTATGCTTTGGTAGTATAAAATGACACAGAAGCTTAAATGCACCCATTATGTCAGACCATAAAGGAGTAGTGTCATTTAAACCAACTTAGGTGCATACTTTTACTCTCGGTGGTTGTTTTACTTGGTGGAGAGATTGCAATGCTCATTATGATGTACACCTAAGATATTTTGTATCCTTAGTGGGGACATTATTTTGATTATACAGTGATGTGCTTGCACATTGCGCATCACACAATAAGTTAAATTTTATCTACATTATTACATGGAGTAATACGAAAGGAAAAATTTTTAGCACTCCTATAGCATTACAAGATAAAGTATTGTGCTTAGTAGAAAAAAAGCGCCTTGAAGGGCATTTGATACAACTCAAGAAGAAGGCAAGGATCATAAACTAAAAAAGCAAAGGGAAGATCGGGAAGGTTTGATAAGTATAACAGCTAAAGCAATGGGAGAGAGTGTTGGGATTAGTCCATGACTTAGAAGGAGTATAGGAACAAAGAATAAACATGACTGGTATTACCTGAAGGGAAGCTTATGATAGCTGGAAGGTAATTACAAGGTTGTTAGATGTTGTTAATCATTTATTAAGAAACTGTTAGCTATTAGTTATCAGTAGTCCAGCAATTCTTGATGTATGATCCTATAAATACTTATACCATCATCATATTGAGATAAAGAAGAATTTTTAGAAGAATTCTAATAAGAATTTCTTAGGAGTTAGTCCCTTACTTGAAATAGTGATAATTTTCATTCCTTACCAAAACAGTTCCTAACATTGGTGCTTTCATTGAACTTCTTCATCCATGATCCCAATTCTTAAATCCAAATCATTATCCTTCATTTTCCTACTTATTCTCACTTTCTTTACTCTTCTTGATAATCATCAAGTGTTACCACAGCATATCCAGCATCAGATATGGCAGAAGGAACAAGGATTCAAAGGCTAGATGAAAATATCAAGAATCTCCAACATAAAAGAATCTCCAGGATAAATTGGATGAGAACATCAAGGCTTTTAGACAGATCAGTATCAAGATTTTTATGAGTTTAAGAAGACTACAGAACAAAAAATTTTGAACTCAATCAAAATATAAAGATTCTCATGGTTTTAATTGAGAAGAAGATGGACAATCTTCATAATTTGAATCAATTTTAGAACCAACATCATATTCCAATTCAAATGGAACAAAAGAAGCACAACAATCTCACTTCCAGGAGAATGTTCCTTCTACTTCCCCATTTTGATATTTCAGATTGGAGTTCCCAAGGTTTGATGGATTAGATGTGCAAGGGTGGGTATTTAAGGATGAACAATTTTTTTTTAGTATCATAGTACTCATTTGATCAAAGAATCACCATATCTTCATTTCATATGGAGGGACCAACTTTAGCTTCGTATCAATGGATGCATAGAGGAAGTTTGATTCAATCTTGGTCATATTTTCATGAAGGATTGTTTTTGAGATTTGGGTCTTCAACCTATGAGAATCCAAATGGTGCCTTGGCAAAACTTCAACAAATAACGACTGTTGCTAATTATCATGCTCAGTTTGAATCACGAACTACTAAGGTACAAGGCTTATCTAATTCTTTCTTGGTTAATCTATTCATCTTGGGTTTTAAGCCAGAATTGAAAAGAAATTTGTTGATTGCTCAACCATCTTCTATAGTACAAGCTATGGCTTTTGCAATATTGCAAGAAGGCAAGTATAGTGAGATCAGAAACACATTCAAACCACAATGGTCTTCTATTTCAGCATCCAGCAATTCCTAAGGTAACTTTAAGAGCCCTTATTTTATGGAACCTAGATAATTTCCTTTCCATCCAAGCTCTATCAAACGAAACCACACAAAACCTGTTCCTACCAATCAACACCACCTATCACTATTAGAAAGCTAAACCTTGCAGAGTTCAATGCTAGAAGAGAGAAATGTCTTTGTTATAATTGTGATGAAAAATATCACCATGGCTATAAATGCAAAAGTAAGTTCTTGATACTTATAAGAGACCAAGAAGAGGATGTAGGAACTGTTCTAGAGGAAGACTTATTTTTTGTACACAACTTACAATAGGAAGACTTTAAGTTGTTATCTGAAATAAGTATAAATGAATTAGCTGGTCAAATGAGTCCTAAAACTCTTACAATAACTGGTTGTTATGGCAATTTTACATTGCAAATTTTGATTGACAGTGGGAGGACCCAAAATTTCTTACAATATAAAGTTTCTACAAGGCTAAGCTTATCTATTTTCCCCTCTAAATTATCTAAAGTTTATGCAGGGAATGGGGATTGCCTCTACTGTGATAAAATATGCTACATTGTTCCTATTACACTCCAACAGCATCAGTTTGTGATAAACCTGTTTGGCCTTCCCATTCAAGGGGTGAACATTGTACTAGGAATACAATGATTAGAAAGGTTAGGACCAGTTTTAACCAACTACAAAGAACTTAACATGAACTTCTTATGTCAAGGACAGAAAGTACACTTACAAAGAGAATCAACTTACACCCTGCCCTACTACTTTATGCTCAGCTGAAAAAATTGGCCAACTATGACGGCATTGTCTCCTATTACCACTTAAAAATTGAGTACCATGATCAAGATATAAACCTGAATATCATTGACAAGGGAGTTTCTAAAATTCTACAAGACTTTCCAGTGGTTTTTCAAGAAGCAGCTCTGTTAGCCCCATCTAGACCACTTAATCATCAAATCTATCTTCTCCCTAGAACCTCTCCTATCAATGTGAAACCTTACAGGTACACACTTTCAAAAGTGGAAAATTGAAAGGTTGGTTGAAGAAATGTTGTTGAATGGAATTATAAGAAACAATCAAAGACCTTTTTTCATCTCCAGTTTTGTTGGCGAAGAAAATAGATGGATCATGGGGGTTTTGTATTAACTATAGAGCTCTGAATATTGTGACTATTAAGGACAGTTTCCCTATACCTATAAAATATGAGTTACATGGAGTTAAGTTGTTCTCTAAGCTAGACTTAAGTTCTCGATATCATCAAATAGTTCATGAAGGAGATATTCCAAAAGCAACATTCAAGACACATGAAAGGCATTATGAGTTTCTAGTCATGCCTTTTGGGCTAACCAATTCCCCTTTTGTATTTCAGGTTACAATGAACTTGATCTTCAAACCCTTCCTAAAGCAATTTGTAACAGTCTTATTTGATGACATACTAGCTTATAGTGCCTCCTTAGAAGATCAGAAGAGCCATCTTAGACAATTGTTACAATGTCTAGCTGAGTATAAGCTATATACCAAAAGAAACAAGTGTGAATTTTGTAAATAAACTATTAAGTACTTGGGGCATATAGTTTCATCTCAAGGTGTGCAACTAGATTAAAGAAAGGTTCAGGCTATGCTTTAGTGGCTAGTTCCAACAAATCTCAAACAATTGGGAGGTTTCTTAGGCTTAACTGGTTATTATAGAAAGTTTGTCAAGAACTATGCTGATGAGTGCCAAATATTGCATATTTTGGCCACTTAATTTACATTTGTTAGCTTAGGAATTTGTTACTTCAAGTTTTTTTTCATTGTTTTACAAGTTTATAAGCTTGGAAAGGAGTTTCACTAAATTGCCAGAATTGCTCGTACAGATCAACCAATTTTGAGGATTAAACTGTATTGTTTCAGGAAGAACCAAGTGATGAGCCATATATGCTTGGCAAGATCTAGATGTCTATTTTTGGGGGAATTTTACGGATCAATAAAATGATTTTTCTAGAGAAAGTTATGGCAGTTTTAGTAGACAAATGTCAAAGAGCAAAAGCTGGAAACTGCAGTATCCCATATCGGATTGGAAGCACATTGCACTTGTGATGTTTCTCTATATAAGCCCCTCCTCACTTCATCTTTAGGGTGCGAATCCAAGTGCCATTTTGGTGCAATTTGGAGGACTTCGACTAGCATTCTGGTGGATCTCCAAAGGCTTTGCTACCACGAGGGGAAGCGTCGCCCAACAACGAGTGGAAATTCTCCCCATGTATAGTCAGTTTTTAATTTACTGCTTTTGTTAGTTTTAAAGTTTAATGTTTAGCACTGTTATTGTGAACTTTAGTTTCATGATTATGAGTGGCTAAAATCTTCAATTAAGGTTGAAGATGAAGCCTCGCCGTTGTTTGGCATAATAGTTTTAGATTTGTTTATACAATTATGATGTTTTTTTTAGTATAAATGTTCTATCAATTATTTGAGTAAAATATTACGATTGATTGCGTTTAAATTATTTTGTTGGATATTCCATGTGTTTCATCTGATGGATACATCAAATTATTTTTAATTAAATTGAATTTTCTTTGTGATTTGTTAAAAGCGGATACATTGGATGCTTTTGGTTTAATTGGGATATTTGTTGTTTTTTGTTTTAAGTTGGATTCATGGAATGTTTTGATAGGCTATTTTTAGAACATGAAGATATATGCTTAACTTTGGTGGGGTGGATTCAGAAACCTTAGTGTCTTTATTATTAGTTTTAAATCAATTTAGTTTAGTTTTTGTTTGTTTTGCAAAAGACAATTCAAAACTTGGAGCTAGGTTAAAATAGGCTTAGTTTAGATTAAAATATTTTAACAACGCAATTCCCTGTGGATTTGACCTCGCACTTGCACAACACTATATTGCAAATGACTCGTGTGCTTGCGAGTAATTTAAAACTCAAAACATATGCTGCAGTAACTTCTCATTTGACTAACCTTTTAATGAATGAGGCCTTTCATTGGAATGATGCTGTTGAGAATTTTTTTAACACACTGAAGACTGCTATAACTCAAGTTCTAGTGTTAGCCTTACTAGATTTCACAAATACATTTGAAGTAGAGATAAATGCTTCTAATGTGGGGAATTAGAGTTGTTTTAACTCAAGAAAGTCATCATTTAGCCATCTTCAGCAAAATGTTGGGACAAAGAATGAGATTTGCCTCTACTTATGTCAAGGAGCTCTATGAAATAACACAAGCAGTTATGAAATGGAGATAGCATCTCTTGGGAAGAAAGTTCATTATCAAGACAGATCATAGAAGCCTGGAAATCTTGATGGATCAAGTTGTTCAAACAACTGAAAAATTCACTACTTAAGCAAGCTCCTTGGTATTGATTACATCATTGTCTATATACTTGATAAGGACAATGAAGTAGCTAATACATTATCTAGACTTCCAAAAGCACCTACAACCACAACTAAATCAGTATCCATTCAAAGTGAATAAGGTTTAATGGAAATTTCAAAACTTGTTTTTGATCTCATGACACAACTTAGAGAGGAGAACACCAATGATACAGAGTTACTAACTATTCATCAAGCCATTCATTTTGCTTCATCCCTGTACATAGATTATACAGTCAAAGATAATTTGCTCTACCATAAAGGCAAACTTAGAGTAGTCCTAATTTTGTGTTAAGGAATGCTTTTATTACTAAATTTCACTTTTCTTTGTTGGGAGGCCACTCTAGTGTACTGAGAACTTACTTGAGATTGTTAGAAAATTTCTTTTGGCTTCACATAAGAAGAGAGGTCCAAGAATTTGTCAAGAGTTGCTTAGTTTGTCAGCATATGAAGTACTCTGCCTCAAAGCTAGATAGCTCAATTGTTCACTAACACAATAATCAAACACCATAGTTTTTCCAAGTCTATAGTCTTTGATAGAGAGTCATCTTTTATTAGCAACACATGAGATATATGGTATAATCTATCTATTTTAATTGTTTATGGGTTTACTCAAATCCATAATCTAAATGAACTAGATTGCATAAGACCCACCGTCTATACCTATTAAGACAACCATTCTAGAAGACAATTAATATGTCATTATCAACAACATATATTCAATATATCTGGAATATTTTTTAGAGTCATTGATGACACACCAAGATTCCTTATCGTATGCCTATAACCTGATAAGGTTCGATGATCTTCCTTAGATGATTGTCCTTATTTTCATATGAAACTCCCAGTGAACTTATTCCATGTGCTTCATAAACTATACAACCATCTAGGCCATTCAATGTCCATCTAGAAATTGTTTAGTTACATTAAGTGACAAGTACAAAAAAATTCAAACTTTCTAGTCACCAATGTATGAATCCATACCATTTAACGAATTCTTTCATCAAGGACCACACTCTTCATAAAGACATTTACTGGTGCTAGCACATGATCAATAACCCTTAGGTTGATCAAGCAAAAGAATCTATCTTAGTCCACTAAATTTTAACCATTCATCTATAGACCATGCAATTTTATGATCTTTTATAACCAAGACTCATAAAGCACAAACAAGTGATTCTCTACCAATCATCTGATGATGAGAGAATCATTTCTCAACTAATCATATGTCGATAAGAGAATCTCGTTATATTTCTTTCTCAAATATTTAAAGTTTCTAGAGTATGACATCATAAAGCATATACACGAAAATTCTCTGCTAACCTCTCATAGGTAAAAAAAATTTAATATATTGCTTTCACTTATCATAATTTGGACGAGAATCACTTCCTAATGGTACACTCCCACTAGGCATAAAAATCACTTCACACTCATTAAGTGGAGCTTTACTCCCACTATTCTTGGCAACCTCATTTGAAAAACTTTTAGCAATAAAATATGAGATGGGGTTTTCAGAAATGTTAAAAAAATCACAATTTTTTGTCATATTTTCAAATAATAAATTCTTCACCTTGCCAAGAATAGAAGTGATTTTTGTAGATTCTTTAAATCACTTTGAAACTCATTCTTTGATCTAAGCATACTCGAAACAACATCAAAAATAGAGTTTATATTGCATTTTAAGTCTTTCTATATTTAGCCACTCATTAGTTGGCGAATATGGTCAATATAAGGGCTTGTGTTAAGGATAAGATACCAATCTATAGCATTTAACCCAACAATGATGCAAATGAAATTGTACCTATCCATACAAAACTAACATCTTATACTCAGCTTTCACATAGTGAGAACTTATGAAGTTACTTTCATCATAAAATTTTATACTTTGATTCTACTAATAAACATTTGTGCAGATCCAATCGCCTTCAGATGTCATGAGAATTAAGCTGGCTATCCTAGTTATTTAATATGATGAGATAACTATGTATTGTATACCCTTATATTTTCCAATGCTTCAATACTAGAAAAATAATTAACCCTAAACATGCTCATACTACTTATGATAATAGTTTTTAATCCACCATCTACGTCTATCTAAAGACTTTAAGACATTCATTATAGATCTTTATAATCAACATAACAAATATGAACTTTCTTAAACTCAAAATTTTAAACGAAATTTAGACCAACTCATGCTAAGAAATTTAACTAAATTTAAGTGCTTAATGAAATAAGATAATCCCAACTATCAAGTTTAGATCATTGCCACAAGGTATACTTTACATTTTATAATGATTCTAATTTACCTTACACTTGAGATTTTGAGAACATGTTCCCAATTTCCCTATGCTAAGGTAAGAGAATAAACAAGTCATAGACATGGCTTACTCTCATGGATTCTATCCACCCTATATTAAGAAGTGAGAGAGCTTTCTTCTTATAATAGGCTTATTAGCATCAGGCGAAGTAAATGTAAAGAATATTCCTTGTCAATCTCCAAAAAATGATACGAAATTATATCACGATTACTTCATATAATTAATGATTCATGGACAAATTCTAAAATCAGTTTTGTCACTCCCACTAGAATCAGGAGATTAAGAAAATTCCTTATATCCTCAATCGATTTATTATGAGCTCCACAATATGAAGTTTTCTCAATTTATATGATTGAAAAACTCTATCAATCTTACTCCAACAATTTATAGAGTATGGATGTGCTACTTGCATTCAACTTTATCAATTAATTTCCTTAGCTGGCTTTACTAATATTCAACAAATATTTGTTTTAACTTTTTTCAACTTCCAAGATTATTCTTTATTTATTCTATCCTGTAAGTAAAGAAATTATGATAATTTTGAAGCAAGAAACAAAACAACCTTAAAATTGAAGTTGCTTCTAGTGCACATACGACCAAAATAATTTTAGGTTATATATGGTTGCATTTTGTTGTCTAAAGACTTCAATTATAATGACCTTACTACAGTTAGGAACTGTTTTGATAAGGAATGAAGATTATCACTATTTCGAGTAAGTGACCAACTCCTAAGAAATTCTTATTGGAATTATTCTCTATCTCTATATGATGATGGTATAAGTATTTATAGGATCACAAAGCTAGAATTGTTGGACTAATGGATAGTTAATAGCTAACAGTTTCTTAACAAACTGTTAACAACCTCTAACAACCTTGTAGCTACCTTCCAGCTGTCATAAGCTTCCTTCCAGCTAATACCAGTCATG
Organism: Bretschneidera sinensis; assembly: GCA_023935145.1. Taxonomy (NCBI): domain Eukaryota; kingdom Viridiplantae; phylum Streptophyta; class Magnoliopsida; order Brassicales; family Akaniaceae; genus Bretschneidera; species Bretschneidera sinensis. Next base: position 76,473,026 of record CM043703.1, on the reverse strand, counting down.
TTTCTTTTTTTTCTTATACTTCTTCTAATTCTTGGGCTAGTGCTAGCAGTCTTTTCCATTGCTTCAACTGTTGTACTTATCAATCCTTCCTTGAATGGCCTTTGCTTTCTTAGTTTCTGATCATTGCCCTCTTCTTGAGCTGTATAATTCCCATCCTTATAAAAACGAATCTTGTCCTTAAGGTTCAAATGAGGGTATGTCTTCAACAGATCGTGAACATTTTTCCAGGAAGTTTTTTCAAGTAACAAACCCTCCAATTGCACCAATACTTGAGGAATAAGTTATCCCTTAAGTATGATTTATCTCTAAGTTAACATAGCCAGATGAAGGATGACTGGTTGGTTATTAAAGATTTCTAGAGGTAAGGGAACAACCTATGTACGTGAATGAAGGCCTGTAAAGGTTTTGACCTAGGAGACATAAAAAGCAGGATATATTATGCTTTCTTCTGGCAGTTAACTTGTAAGCTACTTTCCCCACTTTCTGAAGAATCCGATAGGGCCTAAAGTACCTCTTGCTCAACTTGTTGTTAGCTCTAAAAGCTAATAGAAGCTTTCCTGTATGGCTGTAACTTGACAAGGACTCAATTACTTGTATTGAAACATAACTTTTTCCTGTGTTTATTTACCCAAGCTTTCATCTTGTACTAAGCTTACAGTAAGTTATTCTTCAATTGCTGTAAGAGTTCTATTCTGGTAGTCAATTAATGTTCAATTGCTTCTACATTAGAAGGTTCCTTGATGTACTATGGAACATTAGGAGGGAGTCTTCCATAAACTACTTCAAAAGGAGTCATACCAATAACCGAATACTGGTTGGTATTGTACCATAGTTCAATCCAAGGAAAATAATTGGTTTAGAGTTTAGGTTGCTCATGTAAAAAAGACCTTAAGTATTATTCCAAGTACCTATTAAGAACTCAATTTGAACATTAGTTTCTGGATGATAAGAGGAACTTGTGCTAAGAGTAATCCCACTTAAGATGAATAATTGTTCTTAAGCCAAGTATCATAAATAAGATTGCAATTTTTTATAGTGTGTTTTTATAGCATACTTGATAGTACCTTGATTATTCTCTATGGTGTAGAAAAAGCTTATGCAACTCATGATTCACTGTATCCGTGTAAAGACATTGAGGCGTGCACATTCTTTTCGATATAAGGAGTGAAATGAAAATAGTAATGATTATGCATTTAAGAAGTAATATAGTAAAATTAAAAGTTTTTAAAGAGTTTGTTGCTTAAAGGCTAGCATGTTCTGCTTCCATCTATTAACAAAGTCGAATGCTAATTTCTAAGATCTCAATGAAGCTAATGGATTGCTGGAACTGCTACCACTTAAGTAAGATTCTAGGTGAGGATCTTGGTTGCAAAGACATGCAAACCTGATCTTGGTACTTGATAACCTTTTGGGATTACAATATCTGAAAATTTTAAGTAAGCATAGAAGAAAAACGTGTGTAATAAATTTGACATGTTATTTTTTAAATAATCAATAGTATGACAAAGTAGCACACACATATTATGAAAATTGTTTTCATGATAAAAGGTATGTCACTAGATAGCGATCGCCTCTCTCATAGGAGTGATCGCCTCAGGTGCTTTAATAGTGAGCTGAGATGAGACAATATATTTTTGACACTAGGAGAGTGAACAAAAATGTATAATATGTATTGGAAAAATTATTTTTTTTGAGTCGTCTTGACTAGGGTCAAGATGAGGTCTGTAAATTATAAATGATAATCAGACCAAACATGATCATCCTATAATCATGTAAACCCAGAAAGTTAGCCGGATGCAATATCTTAATTGGGTCTTTCAGAGAAGCAATCATAATGCTTGAAATAGCAAGCCAATAGAGGACTCAGGTTAGGCTCATGTGAACATTAACCATGTAGTTATGACTAGACTAAATTCAGATGGTGATCTTTATCTATCAATAAGGAAAAGACATATGCTCTTCTAAGAAGACAAGTCCACCACTGCATGTAATTCATACTACATGTGATTAGTTTGACCATGAAGGGAAATGAGTAGATGAATCTTTGTTTCCTCACTATGTGATTTCCCTGAGGCTAAGTTAGCATTGGTTAGTTCTCTATGTCACTTTTGACTGTGTTCTTAAAGGGATAGGTCAATGTTTGCTACTTTAGCATGTTTTCGATAGTGATAAAATAATTAGCCTTATGGGACATGTCTAGGAAAGCGGTTAGTTTGAAATGGAGAGACACGAGTACAGAAGGAAGATTATTTGGTAACACGTCTTGCATTGGTGATTCATAGCTCGGGTGATTATATTGAAGATGAACATTAAATGACAAAGTTGGTTAAGAATAGCTCTAAGCAAAGAGGCTCACGATGGATTAGAGATACTTGAATTCGATGTGACCAAATTAGTCTTGGGCATATAGAGACACTGTTTATTAATGTTATTATTTTTCTTTGGGTAGTAGTCGCTATATTATCTGTAATAAGTGCATAGTTTTGAGATCCCAAGTTTAGGTGTGCTTATAGGTTGCACGGTCCATTTGCCAATATAAACTCTTATAAGGTAGACAAATGTAGAGGATCAAGATTGATATTATGCATAAAGTCATGTCCATCATATGTGAATAGGAGATGTAAGAAATCGGATCTAAAATTGGACACCCATGATGGATCGACCTGACTTGACCTAATTCATAAAAATGGATTTCTTCTCCATTTTTCTTGGTGGTTACAGCATTGGTTCTGCAACACTGTTTTTTCTCTCTCAATCTCTTCTTCATCTCTAATTAGAAACAATGCATTAATAATGGTCCTCCATAGTTTAGATAGAGAGTTGATGATTCGTGTCCCGTGGAAAGGGGATGCTTTTTGTTTATGTGATTTCACCCCTAACCAAGAGCAATTATGGAGTTTAATGATGCCAAAACTTGGAGAGGACTCCAAAGTATGAGAAGATTTTTGGTTTAAACCAATAAGAACAAATTTTGTTGTGCAATCTCTATTTTAACAATTTGGATACATGAAAGTAAGATTTTGTGATCAATTACTATTATAAAATAAGTTATTTCAAAATATTAGCTTAAAATAACTAAAAGACAACTTTTTTACTTTAAAAACACTAAAAGGGTAACTTTAATACGTGCAAAGAACTAAGAGATTAACAATTATGTTAAAGAAGGTTGTTGAGATTTTGGCTCAAATCCCTAGAAGGAGGACTTTTAATTGGTTTAGGAAAAATAGTTTTCTATTTTATAGTTTCTTGTTTTAGTAGGATTAGTAGTAGTTTCCTATTGGATTGTTGCTTATTCTAGTAGTATTAGTTTTCTTTATTGTTGTTCTTTTTCTATTAGTATTAGAAAAATCTCCTCTATATAAAAGGGATCCTAAAGAAGGTTTGAGGTACGATCATAATTCCAATATACATTGTAAATCATGGGGGTTTACTATTAGAGCTAGGTTTAGAGCTTTGGGTGTATAAGAGTTTTAGGTTACCAGGTAGAGATATCACATACAACTAAAGTTAGGTTGAGAGCTTTGGGTGTATTGGGGCTTTTGAGTTATGAGGTAGTGAGAGTTTAAAAACTTTGCTCTTCCTAAAATTGTAATTGAAGATTAGTAAAGTAGTGAGTGTGTTTATGGACATATGTAAAGGTTGACGAATCACATTAACTTTTTATATTCTTACTCTTTATTTTATTTGCCTATTCAATTATTGTGGTTTTGCTTTTTATCTAAAATTTGAGTATGAAGATTTTAGAGGTAAAATCTCAACAATGCTCAAAGATAAGTTATACAATATCTTAGGAGTTGGGAATCAATTAACTTAATTGCTACAGTCATTATTATATAAGTCATAAACAAAAATGGAAATTTTTTTCTATATATATAATATCATTTATAAGGCAACGACCCACCGTAAAATATCATGTACAAGCATTTAATTTAATTGCTAATTAACGCAACCACAATTAAAAGATTACACCTTTTAATATATATACTAGGAGTGTAACACACTCATACACGTATGCTAAATTGTATTTTCAATGTTTAAAACTTTAAATTAACTTATAAAATAAAAAATAATAGAAAAGAAAAAACAGTAAAATTTAAATATTGATTTCATCCCCAACGAAGAAAAGAGATAGTAGAAAAGAAGAAAAATAAACCTGAAACAAACCACAATATATCCAACTTATTATATCGAAGAAACTAAATCAACCATTGTTCTTTGGGCTGCTACAACCACAAGATAAATATGCTAAAAGAAACAAAAAATTGAGATCCCAAATATATTTTTATAAAATTTCTATGAGAGAACTGTGAAGAAAAGAAAGAGGAATGATCGGGAGGAATATGAGAAATAAGTGGGAAAAAAATTGTATGTCCGTTAATGTGCTGTTAAAACATTTTACATGATTTTAATTTTGAAATGGTAAATGGATGAGATAAAGAAAACCGAATAGTAGTAAGGATTGAAGAGAGAGTGGGACTAGTGGGTGGTTATTAAAATACCTATGTCGACCATGATAGGAGAGTTAAGAGAGCTTTGAATAAGTCTGATTTTTTTGTTAATATAAAATAACTATTTTGTCCTAAATCTATCATCAAATCTTATTATTTATCTTCTTATTTTTTGTACAATTTTAACTGAATCGATCTCTAGTAACTCGATGGAGACTAACACTCTATTAGGACTAACTGAGCTCTTAGCCTAATAATAGTAGAGACTATAAATGCTTAGTCAAAGTATCAAGCCACCGTTTAGAATCTCTATAACTGAAAGACGATATATTCCATTTCACATAAAATAAGAAATGAGAGCGCAAAAGTATTTTACACGTAAATACAAAATAAAAATTATTTTTCAAAACCAAATGCCCTTGAAACATTGGAGTTTAGACTAAGCAACTCTGTTTTTTCAGTAGGAAAAAATGTTTGAAGGTTTTCTAATGATGTTCTTATCAATGTTTTGAGTATCTTCTTACATTGGTTAGAAATAAATATTGATTTAAGTCATATCACTTAATAATGTATGTCGTATTTATCGTACATTGAAAAAATTTGAATCCAAATATTTTTTACAAAGAAAATGAGAAAGCTTAGACGGTGACCAACCGTATTAACCCAACAGAAAATTCCTCTAGAAAAATAAAAAATCTCATTCAGAAACTTCGCATACATTGGAAGATTCAAATCTATAGGTAAAATAGTCTAAATGAGCGGAATCCAATTCAATTTTGGGCCAAGAATAACTTTCAAACTGATGGGCTTCCAACAAGTGGTAGCCCCACTCCCTACCCGCTTTGCCGCACAAACATGATCAGTAATCGGGGCCCGTTTTGATGTAGAGAACGGAAGAGCGAAGTACGCATCTCTTCAACCAACATGTGAGCCTTAGTGGGGGGTAATTGTCCACGGACACACATCAAAAGTGGGTACAGTACCCTAGATTGATTGTGCTTTAAGGACAACCCAAACTCCCAATTCCCTTTCACGTAAAGAACTACTTAATCTAGGAAAAACATCCTTCGTACGTGTTGTTATCTCCTTAAAGTTAGCATTTCCAAATCCCATTTCGCCTAGAGACATTTGGCGCCTAAATTTGAATCGGCCAACTGAAATAGCATCCTTAACCGTCATTTATTCCTCAAAACATCTTATATTTCTGTCCTCTTCAATCCAACTGTGCCTTAGGTCCCATCTCCACAAGTCTATATCATTCTAAATTTCTGATAGGATTTAAAACGGCAGATGAGTAACACAACAAGACAAGTGAAAGCATAATCTAGAAGATGGACCAGCAAGCCAAATACACCAAATCAGACATACTAGGTTCCTCATGAGTTCATATTCCTAGTCATTAGATTCTTCTGTGTGAACTCTCATTAAGCTTTACAACTGATAAACATTATTATCATTATTATTTTGCAGATTTATCTCTTGTGCCATCCAATGAGTCTCCGTTTGATCAAAGGGTATGTATTTAACTTTTTCTTTAAAACAAAGATTTTTGTAATGATAAATTTTCAAAGAATCTTGGACTAGTGGTACTATCTAGCATCAATTTTGTTACAGGTTAATGTTAATGAAGAAAACCATTTGAGGACTCATCAAACAGAGAAAAAGAAAAAACTGGTGAGCAATATTATGTATGAAGAGGAGCTAAAGATTCGCGATGAGCTTGAAAATGAAATTGAAAGAAATTTGGAGGAAGAAATTAAAGATGGAATATACCAACTTGCGCTTAGATTGCACAGGCTTTATCAACATAAAATGGAAAGGACTGAAAGAGAAGTATCCCGATCGGTTACTGAAAAGAAGAACAGAACAGCTTGTGAGGTGAACATAAGCATAAAAATGGAGGGAGGAACCAAAATTGAGATCAAAGAGACCAAGAAGGAAGCTCCTGATCATAAGGGTTCACGGCCACTGACCTCTAGATCAGACAATGTGCAAGGGATGCATCTGGTTTCGAGTACTAAGAAGCATTGGGCAAAGAGTCTCCGATCAGGGTCGGCTGATCCTATTGTTGTTAACAAGAAAAAGGAAATATCAAATCAAGCTAAGGTACTAGGATGGAAATGGCAGACTGATGTGGTTTGTTAATTACTACTATGATTTGAGTTTGTTTGAAAAATGCTAATAATGCAATGATAGGTACATGAGCTAAAATGAGTCGTATTGAATCTATGTTCCTTTGAGATATTGTGGTTTGGAAAGCAATTGTGCCATGCTTGTTTGTTTTTGTAATAAAAGGAAACCATGGTTTCTTAAATGTATTAATGTTCTGAAGTGTCATGATGATAATATTTGGAATTAAAACTGATGTAGGGGAAAATTCCCTCTCCAATAAAGATCAAACACGTTGACAAATAAAATTCCCAAAACCGAGCAACCCGATGAAGACACCTGGCAAAGGACACCTAGCAAAGGGCATCACAAGGCCCTTACCACCAACAACCTTCTCGTGCGTCAAGGCACAAGAACCTACGTGGTATTCTAGGGACCACGTCATTCCTGATTGCAAATAACATATTTGATTTCCTAACAGATCATTAATATAAAAAAGGGTCCTCCAGGTACGAAAAAACACACGCTATTCATTCATCACTATTATTGCTCTCTCTCTCTCTCTCTAAAAAACCTAGACTAACAAAGGTGTTGGAGAATCCTCGGAGGCACCACCTCCCTCTTCCTCCGGTGGCTTTTTAGATCACCATTTTCCCTTTATCGTGTGCATATCCAGCATTTCAAGCCTCCAACCCGGCAGCTGATTTTTAGCATCAACATATTGGAGCTGTCCGTGGGAAATCGCAATCTCTCGCTGTCCAGTAGAAGCAAAGAAACCTTCAAAGAACTTCGACAAGGGAATCATCGGAGCGCTGCCCCTACGCAAACTGGTACCCACAACCAGAAGTCTCGTTCGAGGTTCCCCACAGTATCTGAGCACATCGCCCCCAACCATGACCCACTTGCTTTTCCGGGAATGCAACACCCACGTCTTGGGTCAACAGAGATGGATCCTTCGAAAAATCTTAGGGAACCCCCCTCAGTGCATCCCAATGATTCAGACACAGTTTTTAGAACTCTTCCATCTGGTGATAGATCTCGCTGCAGAAGTTTGAGGAGGGGACGGACAACTCTCACCTCCATCCCCTCACAATGGTTCTAGGAACACTAGTCATCCCGACCACAAGCGCTCCGTCGACAGTCGCCACACTGCAGAGTCTTTACCACCTCAGGCAAATAGATCTACGGGATTTTCTTCTTCCAGAAATAATTTCTACCTAGATAAACAAATTGAAGAAATGGAAGAAAGGATCAATGAAGCTTTCAAAGGTCGAAGCAGTAACGTCCTAGACGAGCTCAACATCCAAGATCCGTCGTTCAATCAAGAAGTTCTTTAAGCCCTACTCCGGCCAAATTTCAAGATGCCACTTATCAAGCCTTATGACAACTCGATGGATCCCCTGGATTACCTACAGCTTTACAAGACCACCATGATGTTACACTGACACTCTGATCTTGTCATGTGTCGAGCCTTCCCCCTCACACTTGAAAAGGCCGCCAGTACATGGTATTCTATATTAAAGCTTGGAAGCATCGATACTTTTAAGGAGCTTAGCTATGCCTTTGCCTCACACTTCCTCAACAACAAAGGACCCAGGAAGACCTCAGAAAATATTTTCAATATCATTCAAAATCGAGGGGAGAAACTCTGGGTATACATCTCGAGGTTTAATGCCGTTGCCTGGGAGATTCCAAACCTCGACCCCAATGTATAGATACTGGCATTCAAAAACTGGCTAAGGTCTGAGATCTTCAGCTCTAAACTCATCTGGTGACCGCTTAGAGATATGAATGAGATCTTGGCTCGAATTGAGAAATACATGCTCGTTGAGGATGATCAAGCCTTCCGAAAGGAAAGATAAGGGGGAACAGAGAAAAAGAGAAAAGACATTGGCGATTCTCGAGGTGTTCCGACCAAAAAATCCCCATCACGATAGTAGATCTGAAGCTGCCACTAGTTTTGAAAGCTTTACTCCACTCAACGCCTCTAAGACTAATATCCTCCCTTAGACGCTACTCAGCTATCCTTATAGCATCTCTCTCATGCTTCATCCTCTCTGTCTCCTCCACAGTCTCAGCCGTGGCCTTCTCAACTTCTTCTTTACAACAACGAACTCTGTCCAGAGCCTTTTACAGTTGTTGGATGAGTCCGCAGCTATCATCAAGCTTTCGGTGACACTTGGTCAACTGGTCATTCATATGTAGATAGTGATGAGACAACATCCCATTCATGATGCTCGACTAAGATAAAAACAGAAAAACGTTCAAGTTTGAGTCCCTTGGAAGCAGGAATAGTTAAAAGTAAACAAAGACATTTACCTTAGAAGCCAAGACCTTGGCCACAGAGCATAAACTCTCAATGGGCTTCTTCCTGAGTTTGATCACATCTCGCGGAGGTATATCAAGGATAAGGTGCTCTCTCGCGACCCAGGCATGAGAAAAGACGAAGTCGTCTGTTTTTATGCCCCAGTTTGGTTTATGAACTCCGGTACTAGAGGGGGCCTCTTGAGACCAAGATGAGGGATGAGAAGGCTCCACAAGGGGCACAGGTGAAGTGGTCCTCGGCACTGCTAGAGGTTCAGGAGAGCTTAGGTCGTCCACGTCAATAAGGATGGGAGAAGTATCCCGAGGCCGCTTCTTGGACACCCCCTTCGTGCGTCAGGGTTCTTTACTCGCCTTAGCAGCCTTTTTTTTCTCTCCAAGGCCAACTTTTTCACCCGCTCCTTGGCCTTTTCTATAGCATCCATCTTTATTCAATGAAAAACAAAACGATGCAAGTATAAGAAAAAAATGAGGAAAGAAACAATGAAAATTGCTTTCGAGGATATACCACTCTCAAGAGTCCCTTCTGGGCCTCGAGGGCAGAGGCTGCGCATCGCCAGCTCCTCATTATCATGCAAAACACTAACATCTATAGGTGCGGTGATTATGCCCAAAGTATAACGCGGTAGTTGTAGCACAGCTTTGGGGTGTCGATTCCACAAGGAAAAACGATCTACAAAGGAAAAGTGCAAACCTTAACACGAACGATAATAATCAAGTGAGAAGATATAAATGATGAAGTAATTGTGTAAATAGATTGAAGTATATGATAAAGAAACAACAAGGTTCCAGGAATCCTCCCTAGGTTCGTTGCCTTATTCCAATCTCAATTTTGTTGTTTTTATCTCGATTACAGGTTTCACATCCCAAACAAGCAATTGGCAGATATTCAACTAAAGTATATATAAATTCTAATGTAATTAATATGAATTACTCTTTACTTTCGAGTTAAGCACACATGACCTATCCTGTAGGTTTATCAAGAAATAACAATATTGCAGTAATGAACAAACCTAAAAGATAAATTTACCGGACTCAATCACATCTAATAATCTTGACATAAGAAGAGCATGACTAGAATTATATCAAAGATAAAGATACAATCACTGGATTAAGAGAAAATCCTTTAATTAGATAAAAGAGTAACACATAACAATGTTTTCACAATCAATCCCAACTACAACTGAATTAATAAAGGAAAATAAGAACAACTACACCTAAGGATTGATCTCTTCGCCTTGCTTGGAGATTAGTTTGCCATGAAGTTCATGGTTGAACACTTTGATGGAGGAGAGTGTGGTAGCTTTCTTGAGTTTTTCAGACTTCCAAAGATATCTTTTCTAAAACCCTAAGTGATCTATTTATAGTACAAGAAGTCCAATGATATACTAGGGTTTAAACAATCATTAAAGTCCTAATTAGGTCATAACTCAGAAACAAACTTTCAAGTGTGTGCCGCGGCTCTCTCTTCTGGGATCCTAGGCTTTGACTGGTGCTTGGTTAGGTGAAGGGTCTGGGCATCGCGACTCTCTTTTCTGGGCACCTAGGCGCCCACTGAAGGTGGACTTAGCTCTTTTGGGCAATCTTTCTGCAGGCTGGGACCCTCACTAGTCCAGGCTGCGACTCTCATTGGTTGGTGGAGGTTCTCTTAATTTTATCCTTCCGTGACGACTCCTTCACCTTGATATGCATGGAATCTTAGTGCTTCAAGAAATGATAGCTTTTCCATCTCTTTTAAACACCAAGTACCTGAAAATGCACTAAAATAAGTCAATGGTTCAAGAATATCACTTTAGAGTTATTAAGGTATGAAAGTGTAATTAAACCCTAGATCAACCCTAAAATGCCAGCAATTAAGTACTGTTAAGATACATTTTATGACTCTCATCATGCAGCTATAATGGCTTTCAATATCTCCTGCTCGTGGTTCAAGAGGTGAGGTTTCTTGCACTTCCCCACATGATCCATACTCCACATCAACAGAACTCCAAAGCTTTTGTCACTTTGAACAAACAAGAACTTCTTTTTCCACTGCTTAATGGAAGAGGGTTTCTTCTTGAATAACCCTTTCTTAGCCCTAGAGCTAATCACTACCCAATCATATTGGTCGTGCCTACTAATCTGAAAGTGGGCCTTAAAGAGATTAATGTTCATCAGTCCCTTTATATCCGTGCAAACATATATAAACATGATGATTAAATACACGGAGTTAAGCACTAACTAACATAGAGCTATATCAAAATACTTCAAAACGAGACAGAAAAAAGAATGAAGGGGAAATCTAAGTCTAGCCTTCAAATGTTAAGCATACACACAAATCTCAAAGGGCTTTTCTTTCGGAAGAGCATCACAAACCCTCTCCCCTACCCCAACATTCCTCAATACGAACTCCTCAGGAATCCTATATTTAAGCCTAAGAGCTTGCAGCTCTTTTACCTCCAATTTGTTTGGCACAGAGTTTGCCCCATATGACCACTGTACCCACTCCTCCATCCTCATGTCTCCCTTAAGTTCCATGAGAACATTATCTTCTTCATCCTCAGAAGAAGAGTCCTCTTCCTCTTCTCCATAGAGAACTATTGCCAATGGCCCCTCCCGAGCATCATTGCCTCCTGAGGCCTCACCTTCGCTCGAGGCACAATCCAAATCTATAGCCTCGTTCAACTCCTTAGATAACTCCTCAATATCTCTACTCTTATGACTACTACATTCACTACCACTATTGCTATCACTAGGCCTACCACGATAACTACCAACAGAAGACATTGCAAAAAAAAAGGACTCACCAATTGAACAGATCACGAAAGGGAAGACTCCAAGCATTCTATTAACTCCAACTCCGAACGAGCTCCAAAATCCTAAGCTCTTCACAAGCAACCGACTAACCTCTCTCTGGTCAGTAAAAAATTCCAAGGGCTCTTAAATTTTTCTCTCCAAGTTACAAATGAGTGAAGTGAAAAAATGAGGAGAAACTCCCACCTTTTATAAGAATCCAGGCATAACCTACGAGGAAAATTAACTCAATCTCTAGTTGTAAAGTTCAAAACATTTCACACAATCGAGGGTAAACACCGTCATTTCATTTCCAAAGACAACAGTGCAACACTCCATCAATGGCATACGTCGTATTTTCATTCCCCAAGACTATAGAACAACACTCCAACAATAAATGCTCCTAGAAGATATTTTGGCCCAAAATACTAAATCGTCTGTGGGCAAAAATAAACACTCTAAAAGGGATAGAGTCAAAAAATCATATAAGTCTAAAATCTGGGTCCACACCATACGGGTCAAATCCTTTAACGAAAATCTTTAAGGCCTAGTATTTTGACTGAGTATCACATGCTCGAACCCAAGTCTCCAAGGCTAAGCATTTTCACTAAGCATAACATGCTCGGACCCACGTCTCCAAGACCGAGCATATTGACTAAGCATCATATTCTAAGACCCACGTCTCTAAGGACGAGCATTTTGACTAAGCATCACATACTCGAACCCATGTCTCCAAGGCTGAGCATTTTGACTAAGCATCACATGCTCGGACCCACATCTCCAAGGCCGAATATTTTGATTAAGCATCACATGTTCGGACCCACGTCTCCAACACCGAGTATTTTGATTAAGCTTTAAATGCTCAGACCCATGTCTCCAAGGCCCAACATTTTGACTAAACATCACATGCTCGGATCCACGTCTCCAATGCGGAGCATTTTGACTAAGCCTCATATGCTCCGACTCATGTCTCCAAGGCCGAGCATTTTGATTAAGCATTACATGCTTGGACTCATGTCTCCAAGGCCGAGCATTTTGACTAAGTCTTACATGCTTGGACTCGTATCTCCAAGGCCAAGCATTTTGACTAAGCATCACATGCTCGGACCCACATCTCTAAGGTCGAGCATTTTGACTAAGCCTCATATGCTGAGACCCACGTCTCCAAGGCTGAGCATTTTGACTAAGCATCATATGCTCGAACCCATGTCTCTAAGGACGAGCATTTTGACTAAGTATCACATGCACAGACCCACGTTTGCAAGGCCGAGCTTTTTGACTAAGCATCACATGCTCAGACCCACGTCTCTAAGGTCGAGCATTTTGACTAAGCATCACATGCTTGGACCCATTTCTCCAAGGTTGAGCATTTTGACTAAGCCTCATATGCTCAGACCCATGTCTCTCAAACCGAAGTGTGCAACTAACGACACAAGTTCCATTATACTTCCTCAAGCACATAAATATACTTAAGGAAGTGAGGGGCATATGATGTACTAGAAAATTCACTCTCTAATAATGATTAAACATGTGGACAAATAAAATTCCCAGAACCAAGCAACCCGACAACGACATCTACCAAAAGACACCTGGCAAAGGCATTATAAGGTCGTTACCTTCAACAACCTTTTCGTGCATCAAGGCATAAGAACCTACACGGTATTCTAGGGACAACATCATCCATAATAGCAAATAACAGATTTGATTCCCTAACAAATCACTAATATAAAAAGTAGTCCTCAAGGTATGAAGAACACACACTATTCATTCATCACTATTATTGCTCTCTTTCTCAAAAATCTAGACTAACAAAGACATCAGAGAGTCCTAGAGCCACCGCCCTCCTCTTCCTCTAGTGGCTTTTCAGATCACCATTTTCCCTTTATTGTGTGCAAATACAGCATCTCGAACCTCGGACCCAGCAACTGATTTTTAGCATCAACAAAAACAAAAAACAAAAGTGTCATATTTGTTCTTAAATTTATCAAATTTTAGTGGTAACATCAATTGTTATTACTAAATATAATAATTTACCATCAAATAGGATCATCTTAAAATAAGGTAACACACCAAAGAATTATGCTTTGTGCTATGGCTAATATTTCTCCTTTTATTTCTACCATTTACCAAATTGAAATAAACGTTTGGGCGCTTATGAGCTGGAGTTTTTCATTGGCCAAATCTAAATGGGCCAAGATCCAAGAGAATATTTAATGCTGGTATGAAATGAATGGTGTGCAAGATTTGGCCCATAATGATATTTAACATTTTGACTCATAAGGCTATAATAATGTGTTAAAGGCCTACCAGTGTTTTTAATGCTTTGACCATCTTGTTATATTTTTTTTTCCATTGCAGACTTGTTAGGCTTATGGGTTGCGGTCGGAGGTAACACTTTCCTTTTCCTTTATCCTTTTAATGTTGTCATAGATTTGACTGGTAGATGAAGCTATATTTTACCCCTTCGCATTCTAAATGATAGAAATGGTCCCGAAGCCAATAGAGTGGAGGGTTTACATAATTTGAAGTATACAATTTTATGTCATTTTCATTAAAAAATTATTCCATATGAATGAAGCTAACAGTTTCAAAAGTTGGAGCTATCATCACCTCAAACCAAACTAAAGAATGAATATGGTACTCTGCCTATGAGGACACATGCTTTCATGCCCAAATTATCCTACTAAAATGATAAACATGACAAGATATTGTAGATATGAAAATGTCCCATGTCAGGATTGGGGAGTCTTGAGCATAGATCTTGATAAATATGAACGAGCACACCTTCATTCAAAGTTTAAATAAAGAAGTTATGAGTCAGTTGATGTATTTAAGCCATCTTTTTTTTTTCTTTGTTTGATTTGAGATTTGCACTTGAAATATTTCTTAACGATCTCGCCTTCATGTGTCAATCTTCGACTTTCTTTCCGTTTACTATCTACACACTCTAATTGTTGGTTTTGTTCTCATCACCTTAAAGCCAATGATATCATGTTGAGATCAGGCTATAAAAGTCATTACTCTTAACCATCGCGTCATCCTATGCTTTCGAGGATCAACTGTTTGCATCACCAGATACATTCGAAAAGCTACATGTTCTTTAATTTGGTGTCATCAAAGTACGCACTCACTATTTTTTAATTTCTCCTACTGTTTGACCCAAATTGAACCACCACATAATGCATATCTTTTCTATGCCCAATTCAAACATGCCTCTTATACAACTTGTTGGGTTTTTGAAACCTTAAACAACAATAACAATAAAATAGTCATATAACTTCTTTTTTCAAATGCTTCCAAGAGTTTGTTGCAACAATTATTTTTGTTGATTCATAAATATGAAGAAGAGAGTGGTCAATAAATGAATAGTCATAAGAGGAGTTTCGTGGTCTAAAATTTTTTTTAGAGGAAGGTGTATGCTTCTTCAGTCTTGGATTGGTTTTCAACAAAAGAATCTACCTTTTACATATTTAAAGGAAAGGCAAAAACTAGTTAATTTGATGGGCTCATTGAGAAAATTTGCAAGTTGTTAGATGGTTGGAAATCCAAGCCGTTGTTAAGGTCAGAAGTATTTCACACGGTGGGAGAACGCACAAACACAGGCTTGATATACATGGATAGGCATCGATATGACTCAAAAACTTAAGTTCGTAAGTTTTGAGTCCAAACCATGTATATAACCTACTATAGTTTTTTATTTCTTTATGATGTGGGATAACTCGCATGTGGATATTCTAACAAATCTCCCCCTCACATGTATGTTATATACCAAACTCCCCTTTGAATAGAACCATATATAACTCAATCAACAGGAGAAGTCAAACCAAACTCAACCATGGGAGAGACAGACCATGGGAGTCCTCACGGGACAGAAAATTGTGGGCACACAAATGCTTCTCATCCATAGACTCAACCACATGACAAAATCATGGGAGTCACACGATCTTGACCAACTCGAACCAAGCTCTGATACCACTTGTTAAGGTCGGGAGTACTTCAAACGACTAATCACTCGATCAATAGGAGAAGCTAACCAAACTCAACCATGGGAGAGGCAAACTATGGCAGTCCTCATGGGGCAGACAACCGTGGGCACACAAACGCTTTTCATCCATAGACTCAACTACAGGACAACATCGTGGGAGTCACATGATCATGACCAACGCGAGTCAAGCTCTAATAGCAAATGTTAAGGTCGAGAGTACTTCACACGATAGGAGAACACACGAATACGAGCTTGATATATATGGATGGGCACCAATATGACTCAAAAGCTTAAGCTCATGAGTCTGGGCCCAAATCATGTATATAACCCCCTCTTATTTTTTTATTTCTTTATGATGTGTGATAACTTGCATGTGGATATCTTAAAATTTTTTATGATCAAGTTTCCATCCACAATCCTTGTCCGACTGCAAGCTATGTTTGCGTCATTTTTGTAGAGTAATAAAGGAAAATTAGACGCCATTGGGTAGCTTGATGTCAGGTCTCTCATTCAGTTGATGAAGAGGGTTTAGGTATTCGAAGTTTGGCACATGTCATGGTCTCTTTACAAGCTAAACTTGGGTGGAACTTGCTTTTAGGTTTATCCCATTAGGCTTAATTTATGCGAAACAAATATGGGAATCCTGTGGTAGTAATAGAAAATCATTCTCCTATTTGGTCTTCACACATTTGGAGAATACTCTTACCAATCTTCCCAGTTCTTCATTCTCATTTTTTTATGGTTGTTGGGTTTTGGTAATTGCTCCCTACTCTACGATAAGTGGTGCACCAACTTACTCCCCGTTGAAGCCCCTGTTCATTCCACTATAACAGTGGTTGTGGTAGTGACTTATCTTGAGTTTGTAGCCTTGGTTTTGCATCATTTATCTAGTATGCGTGGTTCTTTTCTTACTACGCTAAGGCTTGATGATCTCTCTAATCAACTAATCTGAACTTTTTCTGTTTAGTACTTCATTTTGGGAGATTATACAGCAAAAAAAAGCTAATTAATTTTTTGCTGGCATAATTTTATTTAGAATAATTGGTTACTGTTGAAAATCAGCCTTTTCATATGGCACCTCCTCCTTAATGCTCTTCTTGTGGACATCAATATTAAAGCTCTTTGCATTCCAATGGTATCTTGTTGCACCTATTGCGTTAGCCCTACGCAAGAATCTTGCTCCCATTTATTTGTTTCGAGTGAATTAATTTCTAAACAGTGCAAGGCTTATTTGAAGCATGGCTCTATAATGATCGTATATCTTCGCAAATTTGGTTTGTGAAAGCTCTTTAAGTCTACTTCACTTGTTGGGAAATATGGATCAATCTTAATAACTGCATTACTGAGTCTCAGCCTTCTCCTCAAATGTAAATAATTTCTCGGGTTGCAACATGGATTTCTGAAATTGTCAATGCCTTTTCTCCTAATCTTGCATTAACCTTTCTTGCTTCTATCATTTTACAATCTTATACATTCCTACCCATGTGGCTTAGATCAGAATGAGTAGTTAGATTTGCTGGTAAGAATGCATGAGACTGTAAAATGATACGGACAACCCTTGTAGAGATAATTTTTGTACAAGTGAGGGTATTTTGAGGGATTACAATGGGGCAACCTTTCTTGCTTTTTCGTTTCATTTTGGTTTGGGATCAAATATGGAAGTGAAAGCTTTAGCGCTTCTTATTGGATTACAGATTTGCAAGTCTTTTTGTCTTTCGGTGTTGATTGTGAAAAGTGATTCAAAGGTGTGATACAACTCAATAAAGAAGTAGTGAGAAGAAGCAAAAGAAGAAAAGGATAGAGAAAGAAGGACTACCAAGTACAACAGCTGAAGCAATTGAAGAGGAATAGAGTGCTGGCACTAGCTTAAGACTTAGAAGGAGTACAAGACTAAGAAAGAAACCTGATTGGTATTAGCTTAAGAGAAGCTTATGACAGCTAGAAGTTAGTTACAAGTTTGTTAGAAGCTGTCAGTAGTTTGTCAAGAAATTGTTAGTAGTAACTGTCCAATAGTCCAACTTTATGAACCTATAAATACTTGTACCATCATTTTAAGAGCATATAGAAGAATTCTGAGAGGAATTCCAGCAAGAATTTCTTAGGAGTTAGTCACTTGCTCGAAATAGTGACAATTTTCATTCCTTACCAAAACAGTTCCTAACATTGGTGCTTTCATTGCACTTTTTCATCCCTGATTCCAATTCTCAAATCCGGATTATCCTTTTTCATTTACCTACTTCTTCACTTCTTCTCACCTTATTTACTCTTCCTGATAGAAATCATTTCTTACTACATCATATCCAACATCAGATATGGTATAAGGAACAAAGATTCAGAGATTATATAAAAATGTTAAGAACTTCCAACTTAGATTTGATGAGAATGTCAAGACTCTCCATGATAAATTGGATGACAACATCAAGAATTTACAAGGATTTCAGAAATCTTAGTATCAAGATCTTTCTGAGTTCAAGAAGACCACAGAACAACAAATTACTAAACTCAACCAAAACATTAATATATTCATGGTTTCAATTGAGAACAAGATGACAATCTTTAGAACCTGAATCGGTTTCAAAACTAGGATCGTATTCCAACTCAGATAGACCAAGAAGGAGCACATCAATCCCATTTTCAAGAGAATATACCTTACTCCCTAATTTCAACAATTTAGATTGGAGTTCTTAAGGTTTGATGGCTCATATGTACAAGGTTGGGTGTTCAAGGCTAAAGAGTTTCTTGAGTACCATAGTACTCCTCCTGATAAAAGAATCTCCATCTCTTCTTTTCACATAGAGGGACTAACTTTAGCATGGTATCAATGGATGTATAAAGGAGGTTTAATTCAATCTTAGCTAGTTTTTCTTGAAGCATTACTGTTAAGATTTGGGCTTTCCACCTATGAGGATCCAAATAGGGCCTTGGTAAAACTTCAACAAACAACATCTGTTGTTGAGTATCAAGCTCAGTTTGAAGCACTAGCTACTAAGTTACAAGGCTTATCTGAGTTTTTCTTGGTTAGTCTATTCATCTTGGATTTTAAATTACACCCAAACAGTAGTATACGATAGCAACAATATAGAATGGGGTGTCGATCCCACGAAAAGAACATTCTATAGTCAAAGTCTCAGGCAAAAAATAATGGAAACAAAATTAAAAAATTAATATAAAGAAAATTTTGAGAATTAAATGAAACAATTGAATTAAGTGAAAGAAAATCAATAATGAGAAACACAATGGTCCAAGAATCCCTCCTAGATTTCACATCTTCAACTTGTATCAATTCAGTAATTATAACTTAACTACGTATTTCACATCCCAAATGCGTAATCGGAAAATAATAGTGAAAGCACCAAAAATATTCTTTTGTTAATTATTATGAGAAATCCCCTTCTTGTTTTTACAAGTAATGCAACGGTCGATCATATATGATATCCTAAATCGACGATATATCTGAAGACAATAATGCAGTAAAGGACATTCATATGTAATTAATCTACCAAAATCAATTGCATCCTAAATTACACACCTAAGAGGAGCAAGACTGAACTTATATGGAGAAAAAGAACAACAATCACCGGAGTTAAATAAATCTATGGAAGAAGAAAATATAATTGTCTGCCACACAAAAACATCAACTTCATATTAAATAAAGGAAACAGCTCAAAACAATTATTCAACATTAAAAACATAAATAATTGAATTAAATACAAGTCAAACCCGCTATGTCTAGGAGTTCATCTCTTCGCCTTGGTTGAAACTTAGGCTAGCCGACAATACATAATCACAACAGCTCTCTAAAAATTTAATGTGCATCTGTTCAGCCCCCTCTAGTTCTTAAGTCTAAAGTTCTATATATAGTTGTATGGATACAGCTTTGTAGATAGCAAAAATCATCCTAGGGTTTCTGTTTGGAAGCTCGGGCCACAACCTCCTTCTATCTAGGCCTGGTCTCGTTTTGTCCAAGCTGCAGCTCCCTTCTGTTCAGGCTGTGTTCCCTGCTATCCAAGCTGCGAGCTCCCCTCTATCCAGGCCCGGTTTCCCTACTATCCAGGCCCATGTTTTTGCTGTCTAGGTTATACTTCTACTGCTGTCTAGGCCACGCTTCCCTGCTGTCCAGGCCGCACTGCCGTTCTGGCCAGGCCTGGATTTCCTACTCTCCAAGCTCGGTTTCCTTGCTCTGAGCTGGTCTGAATGTTGTGGATTCTTTCAAACATATTTTATATATTTTTTTGTTTAAGGCTTCTTTGTTTTTTTAATCTGCAACACACACTAAATCATAGAATTCTCCAAATGACCACACTTGTCAAGAAATTCAATGAATAATAAAAAATAATGTCAACAAATGCATATAATTAATGCTGTCTGAAGTGCATTTTCATGCTCTAATCACAACCCCCAATCAGCTCATTGCTAGTACCTAATGATGCAAGCGAAACATCAATGCATGAAAAGTAACATAGTATGAATGTTGTTTATTCGAGAATTTTGTAGAACTATTTAGCATTCAAACAAACATTGTCCAAAGCTCACACATGCTAATGAGATTTCAAATTATGTCTTCTAAGAAATTACGAGGGTGTGCTCTAAGCCTAAACCTTCTTACCACAAACCAAAGATGCATAAAACTTTGAATTCAACCAAGAAAAAAGTCTCAACTCCATTATCCTCACAGGTAAAGTGTTTATCAATTGAAACTAGCAAGGTATTTACTCGTGGAGTTGGAAAATGGATAAAAGCACTCAGTGAAAGGGTCAAGCAATTTAGGACAAGCAAGTGAACAAGAATCGACCACAAGATAGGCTAATCACATAGTACAAAACACTTTATCCGACTTACCAATATAATGCCTCGAAATTTCAATGGCGAATCAATAAGCATTGGTGTTGAAACTCCTTTCTTCTGAGTGTGGTGTGACAACTTATCTTCCTTAAACTGTTGAATCTTTATTCTTTCGAATAAAAACTAAAAACTGATTTTTTTTTTTTTGCTTTTAGAGAATTACAATATAAATAAATAAGCTGATGGAAAAAGAACCATTCCCAAGATATTGCTGACGATCAAAACTCTGCGTAAATATCAATGATGGATTCAAAGGCTTTGACGACTAACCAAATCATTTCTCCACATGTGAGGTAAGCCAAACAAAGCATCTCAAATAGTGATAAAACCAATTCAAGTAGGCAATAAAACTTCACAATGCAAGTTTTCCCAAACTCTCTACTCAATAAAAACAAATGTGCTTCAAGCATGGTTAAAAACCAAAGATCATATGCATCACTCTCTAAACAATCCACAAAGCTTAGTATATGCACAAAAATGAGCTTCCAGAAAACAATCAGTGTTAATCAAGATAGTGTCATTGGACCTTGATGAAAACAGAGTTGTAATCATGCATCAACATTTCACAAAATCGCGAAATCTCACAAACATGCCATGATAGTTTCACACAAAACAATATATAACAAGCATGCATATGCTACCACCCCCAACCAGAATGTGACAGTGTCCTCACGGTCACCAAAAGATAAGAAAGTCATACTGACGGGAGAGAAGAACTCCAATAACGTAGCGTAGGTAAACCTGCATCACATAAAACAAAACATAAAAGCAAACAAAGCAAAACAAAAGAAACTAAACTAGAAAGCAGTAAAATATAATATAGATAGAAGTACTAAACATCAAGCAAAGTAGATAGGGGCAACCAAAGAGATCTCCTTTGGTTCCCCTATTTTCTCCACATAGTGCTTCAAACGTTGCCCATTCACTCGAAATACTCTCCCAATTGTTGGATCTTCTATCTCAATCGAACTATTGGGAAAGACTTACTTAACCACGAATCGACCGGTCCATCTCGATTTTAGCTTGTCGGGATGAAGGTGAAGCCTCAAGTCATAGAGGTGGACTCGTTGATTGGACTCATTGATTAGGCTCGAAATGCTTCCTCAAAATTTTCTTGTCATGAGCTGCCTTTATCTTTGCCTTGTAGATTCTTGAGTTGTCGTAGGCATCATTTCGCAACTCTTCAATCTCAGCCAGCTGAAGCTTCCTATGAATTCCTGCATCATTAAGATTAAAGTTAATGCTCTTTACAGCCCAATAAGCATGAAGTTCTAACTCAACCGGTAGATGGAAAGCTTTTCCACAAACAAGCTAGTACAGAGAAATCTCGAGGTTGGTCTTCCAAGTAGTACAGTAAGCCCAAAGAGCGTCGAGAAGGCACAAAGACCAATCCTTTCTATTCAGGTTTATTGTCTTCTCCAATATTTGCTTCACCTCTCGGCTGACTAATTCAGCATGGCCATTCATTTGTGGGTGGTAGGCATTAGCGACCTTATAGTGCACTCCATACCTACATAAATGAGTGTCTTGATCACTAATCATAGTCCGAGGCATGCCAAATCTAGAGAAAATGTTTTCCTTAAGAAATTTGACAACAGTGTTGTTATCGTTGTTTCGGCACACCATAGCCTCTACCCGTTTGGACACGTAGTCCACTGCAAGCAAGATATATAGATACCCAAAAGAAGGTGGAAAGGGGCCCATAAAATTGATTCCCCAACAATCAAATATTTTAATGATAAGAATCGGGTTAAGGGGCATCATATGCCTTCGGGACGAAGCACCAAGCTTTTGGCATCTATCACAAGAACGGGAAAAATTGTTAGTGTCTTTAAACAGAAAACGCCAATATAATCCAAACTGTAGAATTTTTATGGCAGTTTTTTCATAGAAAACTTACCGTCATAAGCTGAACTATGAAAAAAATGTAAGACACTATCAATCTCAACCGCAGGGATGCACCACATCAGAATTTGGTTAGGGAAATACTTATAAAGATAAGGGTCATCCCAATAGAAATTTCTTACCTCGACCAAAAATTTGCGCTTATCTTGCGCACTCCACGTGGATGGTATTTCACCAGAAACCAAGTAATTTACAATGTGCGCATACCATGGTACTTGGCTTATAGCGAACAGATGTTTGTCGGGGTAGTCGTCTCGGATGGGTGGCCCATCAACAAACTCATTGAACTCTAGGCAAGACAAGTGATCTGCCACCACATTCTCCGCCTCTTTCTTATCCTTAATTATTAAATCAAATTCTTACAAGAGTAAAATCCACCTAATCAATCTTGCTTTAACATCCTTCTTTGAAAGAAGGTACTTAATGGCTGCATGATCAGTAAAAACAATGATAGGTGTACCAATCAGATAAGCATGGAATTTATCTAAGGCAAAGACTATTGCTAGCAATTCTTTTTTAGTAATGGAATAATTCATTTGTGCATTACTAAGAGTTCTACTAGTGTAGTATACAACAAAGGGCTTCCCCTCCCTTCGTTGTCCCAAAACTACCCCCGCCACTTAATTACTCGTGTCACACATAATCTCAAACGGTAAATTCCAATCTGATGACTGCATGATGGGCATAGACCTAAGCCTATCAATGAGTGTTCGGAAAGCATCCTCACACTCTTGCATCCAATTGAACATGGCTTTCTTAGCTAGAAAGTTACATAATAGTGTAGATATAGCAGATAAACTTTGTATAAACCTCCTGTAAAAACCAATATGCCCAAAAAAGAATCTAACATCCTTAACAGTTTTGGGTGTGGGCAATTTAGAGATCAATTCTATTTTTGATTTATCCACTTGGACCCCTTTTTCAGAAATTATGCGCCCCAAACTAGTCCAGAGGGAACCATGAAATGACATTTTTCCCAATTAAGCACCAGACCTTTTTCTTCACATCTACTCAAAACAGCCACTAAATAGAGTAAGCATGAATCAAAAGACTCTCCAAACATAGTCAAATCATCTATAAAGACTTTCATAAATTTTTTGACTATATCGCATATGCTCATCATGTATCTTTGAAATGTAGCCGGCGAATCACATAGTCCAAAAGGCATACGCTAGAATGCATAAGTACCAAATGGGCATGTGAATGAAGTCTTATCCTGATCTTCTAATGCAATCTCTATCTGATAATATCCCGAATACCTGTCTAGAAAGCAACAGAAGGGATGGCCAGCTACACATTCTAAAATTTGGTCTAAAAATGGAAGTAGGAAGTGATCTTTGCGAGTGGTAGAATTAAGTTTTCTATAGTTTATGCACATGCACCACCCTGTCACTACCTTAGTAGGAACAAGCATCCTCTCTGTGTTGGTTACCACAATTACCCCTGAATTTTTAGGTACTACCTGAGTCGGGCTAACCCACTCACTATCAGAGATGGGGTAAATGATACCCACATCTAATAACTTTAAAACTTCTTTTCTCATGACTTCTTTTATAGTGGGTTTAAGTCGTCGCTGGGGGGTCTCTACAGGAGTTAGTTCCTTCCTCTAAATGGATCCTATGGGAATATATCAAGGGGCTAATACCTTTAATGTCAGCAATTATCCATCCTAATATAGCTTTGTGCTCACTTAACTTGTCAATCAATTTCTTTTCTGGTGAATAGTGTAAGTATATAAGAAATAATAACAGGAAAGGTATCACTTGGTCCCAAGAATGCATGTTTGAGTCCCTCAGGTAGCGTCGCTAAGTCAACCTTTGGAGTCTCTTCAGCAGATGGCTTCGGTCTCTCTTCATCTCTTGGCAACTCCTTGAAGCTTGGTTGCCATTTTCGTTCTCCTTTATCCTTTGACCCTGAAACAGCAGAAACATCTAAAACATCGTCAAGATAAAGTGAACTCTCAGAATCAGAAATACAAAGCAGATAACAATCATCATCATCATGTGGATGTCTTCCGATGTTGAAAATATTGACCTCTAGAGTCATGTTCCCAAAAGACAGCTTCATTAGACCATTCCTGCAATTAATAAGAGTGTTAGAGGTGGCCAAAAAATGTCTTCCTAAAATGATTGGAACTTTAGACTCCATATCAACCACATAATGAGTATCTAGAATGAAAAAATCAATAGGATAGTAGAACTTACCTATTTGTATCAGTACATCTTTGACTATCCCTCTTGGTTGCTTAATCGATCGGTCAGCCAACTGTAGTACCATAGATGTGGGTTTGATCTCTCTTAGACCCAGTTGCAAGTAGATAGTGTAAGGCATTAGTTTCATACTGGCTCCTAAATCCAGCAAAGCTTGGTCGATCTCATGAGTCTCAATTTGACAGGTGATTGTGGGACACCCTGGGTCTCTATATTTAGGCAGTGTCTTTTGCTCAATCACCGCACTCACTTGCTCAGTCAAGAATGCAGTATTCTTGACTTGATGCTTCCTTTTTATGGTATATAAATCCTTGATCGCCTTTGCATAGGTTAGTACTTAATCACATTAAGCAAAGGCAAGTTAATCTTAATTTGTTTAAAATGTTCTAGGATCTCACCTTGTATTTTCTGATTTTTTCCTTTTGGTCAGAATGCTTGGGGAAAAGGGACTTGAACCAAAAAAATTTCATTTGACTCATTCTTTGGGGTGTTTTTCTCCATGCTTAGAGAGATACTCATAGTTGTCGTCTGACTTGGTCCATCTAACACCTTACAACTCCGAGTAGTTTTGGCATTGGTCTCAGTGATGTTTTATGAATCTGAAGTAGAGGTTTGTGCCATATGTTGCCCCCTTGGATTTGATTGAGGCTGAGATGGGAATTTGCCTTACTCTTGCACTGCGAGAGAACTTGTTAGCTTAGTTATTTGACTTTTAATTTTCTTGTTCTCTTCCGTTATCTATGTCATAGTAGTTTTCAATCTCTGAATAATTTTACCTTGTGACTCTATAAATGCATTTAATTTTTCCTCTAAAAGGATTTTATTAGGTTACGCATTGTATGAGGTTGCAGGGTATGACACAGGTAGTTATGCATGTTCATGTGTGGGTTGGTTTGAGTCGGACCTCCAGCTAAAGTTTGGGTGGTTACTCCAACTAGGATTATATGTATTGGAGAAAGGATTATAAAGCTTCCTATAAATCCCTAATGCATTACATTGTTCATCAAAAACCCTTCCTATCTTTGGAAAAGTCGGGCAATCCTAAGCTAAGTGTTCTATTTCCCCACAGATGAAACAAGCACCTTGTGACTCGACTCTTGCAACAGTATACGTGAGTCTACCATCTTGGGTCTTAAGTGCCTCTAACTCTCAAGTTACTTGCTCTAATTTGGCTTTCATGAAACCCCCTTCCCTAAGTTGGTAGATCCCAGCTGGTCTTTCTCTATTTGTACTTTTAACAGCACTGAGCCCTATCCAAGTGTGGGCCTTCTCAGCCAAGTCAATCATATACTCAATTGCGTCATTGGGGTCCTTTTGCATAAAGTTCCCGTTGCACATTATCTCTATAAATTAAAGCTCTCTACTCGTAAGTCCCTCGTAAAAATGACTAACTACGTGCTAACTCTCGTACCCATGGTGTGGACACATATTTAACAAATTCTTATACTTCTCCCATGCCTGATATAATATCTCGCTATCCTTTTCGGTAAAGGTTGAAATTTGTCTTTTCAAACCATTGGTTTTGTGAAGTGGGAAGTATTTATTGAAAAATGCTTGCGTCATTTCTTCCCATGAACCTATGGACTTCGGCTGCAAAGAGTACATCCAACTCTTTGCTTTGTCCTTAAAAAAAGGAAAAAACCTCAATTTAACCGAGTTAATAGCCTCAGGTTTGCCATGAAACGAGGCCACCACTTCCTCAAATTCCCTAATGTGAACATAAGGGTTTTCGCTTTCTAAACCGTGGAAGGTGGGTATCAATGCTGTCATGCCCGGCTTGAAATCTGTAGGTGGTGTGTTTAGCGAAAACATGATGCATGATGGTGTAGATGTGCATGTGGGATGTAGGTAGTCATTTAGGGTCCTAATAGGATCATCTTCGTTATTGCTCATGGTGTCAGAGCTTATGATTGAACCTGTTTCACTCATAATGTAATTCGGTGGGAATTCTAACTGAAGGATTCTAACCAATCGTCTGTATTCATCTCTAACCTAACGCATATACTACCAACACCCTTTTTTTCTTGAATAAAAGAAAACTGAAAAATAAACTAAAGCTAGAATTAAAAAGAAACTAAAAGAAAGAGTTCGGAAAGATAATACCTGAAAACCTCTCAATAGACTGACATTCTCCTCGCCAACGGCGCCAAAATTTGATTTACGCCCAAACATTACCATGCAGTAGCAGCAGTATAGAATGGGGTGTCGATCCCATGAGAAGAACGTTCTATAGTCAAAGTCTTAGGCAAAAAATAATGGAAACAAAATTAAAATTTAATATTTAGAAAATATTAAGAATTAAATGAAACAATTGAATTAAGTGAAAGAAAATCAATAATAAGAAACACAAGGGTCCAAGAATCCTTCGTAGATTTCACAGCTTCAACTTGCATCAATTCAATAATTATAACTCAACTACTTATTTCACCTCCCAAATGCATAATTGGAAAATAATAGTGAAAGTACCAAAAATATTCTTTTATAAATTATTATGAGAAATCCCCTTCTTGTGTTTACAAGTAATGCAACTGTTGATCATATATGATATCCTAAATCGACGATATATCCGAAGACGATAATGCAGTAAAGGACAATCATATATAATTAATCTACCGAAATCAATTGCATCCTAAATTCCACTCATAAGAGGAGCATGACTGAACTTATATGGAGAAAAAGAACAACAATCACCGGAGTTAAGTAAATCTATGGAAGAAGAAAATATAATTGTCTGTCACACAAAAACATCAACTTCATATTAAATAAAGGAAATAGCTTAAAACAATTATTCAACGTTAAAAACACAAATAGTTGAATTAAATACAAGCCAAACCCGCTATGTCTAGGAGTTCATCTCTTCGCCTTGGTTGAACTTAGCTTAGCCGACAATACATAATCACAACAGCTCTATAAAAATTCAATGTGTATCTGTTCAGCCCCCTAGTTTCTGAGTCTAAAGTCCTATATATAGCTGTATGAAGACGGCTTTATAGATAGAAAAAATCGTCCTAGGGTTTCTGTTTGGAAGCTCGGGCCACAACCTCGTTCTGTCCAGGCCCAGTCTCGTTCTATCCAAGCTACAACTCCCTTCTATTCAGGTTGTGTTCCCTGTTGTCCAGGTTGCAAGGTCCCCTCTGTCCAGGCCCAGTTTCCTTACTGTCCAGGTCGTACTTCTATTGCTCTCCAAGCCGCACTTCCTTGCTATCCAGGCTCATGTTTCTGCTGCTATCCAAGCCGCGCTTCCCTATTGTCCAGGCCGCACTGTTGTTCTACCCAAGCCCAGTTTTCCTTTTGTCTAGGCCAGATTTCCCTGCTCTGAATTGGTACGAATGTTGTGGATTCTTTCAAACATATTTTATATATTTTTTTGTTTATGGCTTCTTTGTTTTTTTTAATCTGTAAAATACACTAAAACACAGAATTCTGCAAAGGACCACACTTGTTAAGAAATTCAATGAATAATAAAAAATAATCTCAACAAATGCATATAATTAACTCTATCTAAAGTGCAATTTCATGCCCTAATCAGGTCTCATGTCAGAATTGAAGATAGAGTTTTTGTTTGCTTAACCATCATATATCGTACACACCATGGCCTTTACAAGATTACAAGAAGGCAAGTGTAGTGAGATCAGAAACACATTCAAACCACAATGGTCTTCTACTCAAGCATCCAACAATTCAAAAGGTAGCTTCAAGAACCTTTCTTTTGTGACACAAACAATTTCCTTTACATACAAACAATATCAAAACACATAATACAAGGCCTATCCCTACCAATCAAGCACCACCAGTCACTATTAAAAAACTAAGCCATGCAGAGTTCAATGCTAGAAGAGAGAAAGGTCTTTGTTATAATTGTTATGACAAATACTGACATGGCCATAAATGCAAAAGTAAGTTCTTTGTACTCATAAGAGACCAAGAAGAGGATATAAAAATTGTTTTAAATCAAAATTTATTTTTTGTCCACAACTTACAAGAGGAAGACTTTAACTTGTTATCTGAAATTAATATGACTGCATTAGCTAGTCAGATAAGTCCTGAAAAATTTAGGATAAATGGTTGTCATGTCAATTTTACATTGCAAATTCTGATTGATAGTGGAAGTACCCACAATTTTATACAAGAATAAGTTACTACAAGGTTAGGCCTATCTATTGCTCCCTTTAAATTGTTTAAAGTTTATACAAGGAATGGGGATTACCTATACTGTTATAAGATATGCTACTCAGTCCCTATTACACTCCAACATCATCAGTTTGTAATAGGCCTGTTTGTCCTTCCCTTTCAAGGGGCAGCCATTGTTTTGGGAATACAATGGTTAGAAAGATTGGGACCATCCTTGACTAATTATAAAGAACTTACCATGGACTTCCTATGGCAAGGACAAAAAGTACACTTACAAGGATAACCATACTTACACCCTGCCCCACTACTTCACACCCAGTTGAGGAAGTTGGCCATCTATGAAGGCATTATCTCCTATTACCACTTAAAGACTGAAGATTAGGATCAAGATACAGAATTACAAGTCATTGAAATGGGATTTTCTGAAATTTTACAAGACTTTCAAATGGTTTTTCAAGAACCAAATCAGTTACCCTCTTCTAGACCACTTAATCATCACATCCATCTACTTTCTAGTACCACTTCTGTCAATGTGAAACCTTATATGTACCCACAATTCCAAAAGAGTGAGATTGAAAGACTGGTTTAGGAAATACTGATGAATATAATCATAAGAATTAGTCAAAGGACATTTTCATCTCCAGTTTTGTTGGTAAAGAGAAAGATGGTTCATGGAGATTTTGTATTGACTATAGAGATCTGAATGTTGTAACTATTAAAGACAGGTTTCCTATACCTAAAATTAATGAACTCTTGGATGAGTTACATGGTCCTAGGATGTTCTCTAAGCTAGACTTAAGGTTTGAATATCATCAAATAGGGGTTCATGAAGAGGACATCCCAAAAACTACATTTAGGACACATGAAGGGCATTATGAGTTTATGGTCATGCCCTTTGGGCTAACCAATGCCCAGTCCACATTTCACGCCACAATGAACTTGATCTTCAAATCCTTCCTAAGATAGTCTGTAGTTGTCTTCTTTGATGACATAATAGTCTATAGTGCCTCCTTGGAAGATCACAAGAAGCATCTTAGACAAGTGTTACAATGTTTAGTTGAGCATAAGTTATACGCCAAAAGAAGCAAGTACGAATTATGTAAGGAAACTTTTGAGTACTTGGGGAATATGGTTTTCTCTCAGGGTTTGCAGCCAATCAAAATGATTCAAGTTATCCTTAATTGGTTGATCCCATAAAATCTCAAACAATTGAGATGTTTCATAGGCTTAACCGGATATTACAGGAAGTTTGTCTAGCACTATGCTACAATAGCTTCTCTTTTGACTAACCTTTTAAAGAATGAGGCCTTCTAATGGAATATTGCTGCGCATAATTATTTTAACACACTAAAGACTGCTATGACTCAAGTTCCAGTGTTAGGCTTACTAGATTTCACAAAGACATTTGAAGTAGAGACATATACTTCTAATGTGGGCATTAAAGCTATTTTAACTCAAGAAGGTTATCCCTTATCCTTCTTTAGCAAAAAGCTAGGACAAATAATGAGATCTGCCTTTACTTATGTCAATGAGCTCTTTGCAATCACACAAGCAATTATGAAATGAAGACAATATCTTTTGGTAAGGAAGTTCATTATCAAGACTAATCACAGAAGCCTAAAAAACTTGATGAATCAAGTTGTTCAAACCCCTAAATAGTATAACTACTTAAGCAAACTGCTTGGTTTTGATTACATCATTATCTATAGACCTAGTAAGGATAATGAGGTAGCTGATGCTTTTTCTGGACTTCCAAAGGCATCTAAAACCACAAATGGCTCAGTATACACTCAAAATGAATGAGGGTTAATGGTAATTTCAATGCCTATTTTTGATATCATGGAATAATTCAAAGAGGAGAACACCATTGATTCAGAGTTACTCACTACTTATCATGCCATTCATGCTGCTTCAACTATGTACACAGATTATACAATCAAAGATGGTTTACTATATTATAAAGGCAAACTCATAGTAGGTTCCAATTCGGTATTAAGGAATACTCTTATTACTGAATTTCATTCTTCTCCTATGGGAGGCCACTTTGGTGTATTGAGAACCTATTTGAGATTGTCAACAAATTTCTACTAGCATCACATGAGAAGAGAGGTCTAAAATTTGTCAAGACTTACATGATCTATCAGTAAATGAAGTACCCCACCTTAAACCCTGTAGGATAGTTACAACCACTACATATACCTAATCAAGTTTAGAAAGATGTCTATATTGATTTCATCACTGGCCTCCCTTTATCCAAAGGATGTTATACTATAATGGTATTCATTGACAAACTATCCAAAGTTGTACACTTTGGTGCACTACATCTCAACTTCAATGATATTACCATGGCTCAACTGTTCAATGATACAACAATCAAACACCATAGATTCCCTAAGTCTATAATCTTTGATAAGACTCCATTTTTCTCAGTATATTCTGGAAACAAATATTCATCATAAGTAGGACTACTCTTAATATGAGTTCTTCTTATCATCTAGACACCATTGGTTAGCTTGGTGTTAGGTCTCTCATTCTGATGAAGAAGGCTTAGGTATCCAAAGTTTGGCATAGGCCATTGTGTCCTTACAAGCTAAACTTGGGTGGAACTTGCTTTTAGGTTCATCCCTTTGGGCTTAATTTATGTGGAAAAAATATAAACATCCTTTGGTAGCAATGGACAATCATCCTCCTTTTTGGTCTTCACATATCTGGAGAATACTCTTAACAATCTTCTCAGTTCTCCATTCTCATTCTTTATGGTAATTGTTCCCTACTCTATGATAATTGGTGCACCAACTTGCTCCCCGTTAAAGCTCTTGTTCATTCCACTACAACAATGGTTGTGACAATGTCTTCTCTTGAGTTTGCCGCCTTGGTTTTGCCTCATTTATCTAGTGAGCATGGTTTTTTCTTGCTATGCTAAGGCTTGATGATCTCCCTGATTAACTAATCTAAACTTCTTATATCTAAGGAAATTTTGTCAAGTGCTTCGTTTTGGGAGATTACGCAGTAAAAAAATGCTAATTAATTTTTCGCTGGCATAAGGTTATTTGGAATAAATGGTTACTATTGAAAATCAATTTTTTTTTTTAATATGGTGCTTCCTCTAGAATGCTATTCTTGTGGACCCCAATATTCAAGTTCTTGACATTCCAATTGTGCATGAATCATACTCCCATTTATTTGTTTCGAGTGAATTAGTTTCAAAAATTTGGTCACATATTGGTAAGTTAGCAAATGTCCCTCGTAGGTTGTCAATTGTGGAAGGCTTATTTGAAGCATGGCTCCATAATGCTCGCATGTCTTCCCAAATTGGTTTCATGAAAACTCTTTAAATCTACTTCAGTTTTTGGAAAATATGGATCAATCACAATAACTTCATTCTTAAGTCTCGACCTTCTCCTACAATGTAAATAATTTCTAGGATTTATGAAATTGTTAATGCCTTTCCTCCTGATCTCACATCAAGCTTTCATGATTCTATCATTTTATAATCTCTTTGCATTCCTAGCTGATGTAGGGGAAAATCTACTAGGTGATAATACGAGGATATGTGGCACCCTCCAAGGGTAAGAAAATAATTTCATAAACAAGACAGAGTAACCACTAAAATGGTTACATGTTGCAAAGGGTAAAACAATACTCTCACGTAAAAAACCTTAATTCTACTTGGACACTCCAACCTATGGAAACTCTAGTCCTATTACAACACTATAACCTTCGAAGACCGTAACCCTATTATGACACTTTGCGCTAATCACTTTCTTAATCAAACCCTGTTCCAAAACTATATATAAAGGGGACTCTCATTATTAGAGGTAAACACAATTTTCACAATTTATAATCCTCTAGTCTTCTTGCTCTCTATATTCTTTAGCCCTCAAATCACTGATTTAAGTATTGAAGAGTTCCCTTGGAGGCACAACCTCTTCGGTTCCCTCAAAGGCATAAATCCTTCGGTCCCCTCGGGGCACAACCCTTTCAGTCTTCTAGCAACTTCATTGGGTTTTCTGTTGTGTTTTTGTGCACAGGTACTGCATCACATATGTTCGTTTGCTAAGCAAATTTTTGGCATCAACAAACTGACATCGCTCGTGGGAAACATTACAAGAACTCATCTATTCTAGATACCGCCCAAAAATACTTCCAGGAACGTCATTACCTCAACCTCCACCGCTACTACTGCTACTACCACCACTATTTTTGTGAACATCACAACCAGTCAAACCTCGTCTAGTTATGACCTGTGCACTGGTCTTCAATTCCCAACGAGTTATCCGGAGAGCTGTCACTGCAAGACCAACAATCTCAGTCAAATCGCCTTATTCACCTTCAAGTCCAAGTAAACCCAGACACCTGAATCACACAAGGGCAATTCATGGAACTCACACAATTAATGGCTGACCTAGCTACTTGACTCGGGAGGCAAGCCCTTCTCATTTAGCCTCAGGTGTTGCAACAAAGCCCTCGGCCAACAAGGCACCAAAACTCCAGCCGCCATGCTCATATCTCAAACCTTAAGTCTACTATAGGGTCTTCTCCAACCAACCGTGGACCAAAATCTTGAGACTACTCTATCTCCAAAAACCACACTGACCTAGAAAGAAGCTAAAGGAGATGGAAAAAATGATAGGTGAATCCTTCAAGCATCGAGAGATCAATGTCTTAGATGAACTTGACTACTAAGATCTTCTCTTCACTAAAGAAATCCTAGACGCTCTGCTTCCTCAGCACTTCATGATGCCCTTTATCAAAGCCTATGAAGGTTGCACTAACCTTATGAATCACCTCCAACTTTACAAGACTAGGATGCTCCTACATTGCCACCCAGATGTAGTTCTATGTTGGTATTCCTATTAACACTTGAGAGAGCTTCCAATACTTGGTACTCTCACTTAAAGCCTGAAAGCATAAGCTCCTTCAAAGAGCTCAGTCGCGCCTTCATCGCACACTACCTCAGCAACAAAGGGCGCCAAGGAAGATATTTGAAAGTCCCGTCAAAATTATACAATAGAGAGATGAAAAACTCTGTGAATACATTTCATGCTTCAATACAGCAACATGCGAGATTCCTGATCTAGACCCAAAGATTCAGACGGTTGCATTCAAGAACAGGGTTAGGTCAGGAACTTTTAGCTCTAAGCCCACCAGGCATCTAGCCAAAAATATAAATGAGATCTTTGCCTGAATTGAGGAATGCATACTCATAGAAGAAGACCAAGTGTTTCGAAGGGAAAAAGAAGAGGTAAAAAAGATGAAGGAAGAATAGTTTGAACTGAAGAATGACTCGAGGAAAAAGCCTCGTAAAAATGGAAGTGGGAGAAGCCTTAGGATGTTCGACAGCTACACACCACTCAACATCCCTAAGGCCAACATACTAATGAACATCTAGGACCATGACTTTGTTCGATGGCCCTCAAAACCTATGAACACTAGTGAAAATAAAGACAAGTCCAGATACAGTCGTTTCCATTGAGACCATGAGCATGACACTAAGGAATGCAAAGCCCTCAAAAACTAGATAGAATTTCTTATCCACTAAGGATACCTGAAGAAATATACCTAAACCCTTGTGTCTAAAGAGGATAAGAGGGAGCGGCTAAGACGAAGCTCCTGATGCGCCCCCAGAAAAAGCCTTATGCATAGCCCTGAACGAGGTCCTATGTGAAGCCCTAGACGAAATCTTAGGCGTAACCTCGAGCAAGGTCATAACCTGAAGAAATATAGCTTAGGGCGAATTTCAAGAAGAAATGCACAAGATGTCAGCTTCCCATAGGGAAACAAGAAATATCATACCACCATCATTAGCACCATTAAAACCATCTTTAGAGGCTCGACAGTTGGCGAGCATTCACTCCAAGTAAAGAAGTCCTACACTAAGTCAGTCACCTCTGTCAACGAGCCTAGCAAGAAATAAAAAATCATTCAGGTGATCTCTTTACAAATAATGACTCAGAAAGACTCCAAACACCACAAGATGACGCCATGGTCATCACCTTGCTAATAAAAAATTACAATGTAGAGAGGATCTTGGTCGACAATAGAATCTCAATTGATGTTTTATATTATGAGTCCTTCTAGAATATGAAACTTAATGATGATCAACTCTGACCAATAACATCCTCGCTCTACGGATTCTCAGGAGAGCCAATACTTAACATCATTTTGTATGTTACCGTAGGCTCAGCTCTTAAGAAGACTATAGCATGAGCACTTTTCTGGTTGTTAAACACCCGTCCTCCTACAACACTATTATTGGATGGCCGAGCTAGAATTCCATGAGAGCGGTAGCCTTTGCCTACCATTTAAAGATGAAGTTCCCTACTGAGAATGGAATCGGAGAAGTTTAAGAAAAACATATGACATCCCGTTTTTGTTATCTCGGTTCCATTAAGGGACATAAGAAAGCTAAGGTCTTGCCTTTAGAAATCGAAGATTTGAGGGATAAACTTAAAGTATCGAAGGCCTAAACCATAGAAGAGTTAATTATCGTCCTTCTGAGCAAAAAACCATAAGACCGTACAGATCGAATCCAACCTATCTGAGGAGCTTAGAGCTTATTTGATCTCTTTCCTCTAAGAAAATCAATATGTTTTTGCCTAGTCAGCCTTAAACATGCTAGGAATCAATCCACAAGTCATTACCTATAAGTTGAATGTAGATCCGAGACACAAGCCAATGTTTTAGAAGAAAAGGTCATTCACCCTTGAGCGACAAAAAGTAATCAAATAAGAGGTTGACAAAATCCTAGCAGCCGACTTTATCCAAGAGACCCACTACCCAGATTAGATTGCTAACGTGGTCATGGTAAATAAAGCAAACAAAAAGTGGATAATTTGTATTGACTTCATTAAGCTTAACAAAGCATGCCCTAAAGATAACTCCCACTACCGAGGATAGACTAGCTGTTTGATGCCACCTTTAGGTACGAATTACTCTATTTCATGGATTCTAATTTAGGATACAACGAAATCATCATACATAATTCAAATAAGTTAAAGATCACCTTCATCACTAACTAAGGCCTCTAGTGTTAAAAGGTCATGCCCTTCGGGCTAAAAAATGTAGGGGTAAAATGTAGGGGTAACCTATCAGCGATTGGTCAATAAGCTTTTCAAAGAATAGCTCGGAAGAAATATGGAAATTTATGTCAATGATATGCTTGTCAATGGCTTTAAGTCTAAAGATCACATATTTGACCTTGAAGAAACCTTAAAAGTACTTAGAAACTACCAAATGAAACTTTATCCAGGAAAATGTGCCTTTGGAGTCACCTCAGGTAAATTTATCAGATTCATGGTCATATTGTGCGAAATAGAGGTCAACCCTAAAAATATCAAAGCAATCTTGGACATGAACCCTCCCTGAAGCATTAAAGATGTCTAAAGATTAGCAAGGCATATTGCTACCCTTAATCACTTCATGTCCAAATCTAGCAAGAAATGTCTACCCTTCTTTAAAGCACTGAAGAAAGCTAAAAATTTTGCATGGACTGAAGAATGTCAAACAGTGTTTGAAGAAATCAAGGAATATCTGAACTCACCACCTCTCTTAACTAAGCATATTGAAGGAGAAGAGTTATTACTATACACTACAATAAGCCCGTGGCGATTACCTCCATATTGATTCGAGAAGAGGGTAGAGTCCAAAGACCTGTCTACTATGTCAGTTGGGTTCTTCAAGATGTGAAAACTCGATACAACCCCATCAAAAATCTGGTTTACGCTATCCTTATCACAGCTAAGAAGCTACGACCAAACTTCTAATCCCACACCATCATGATCCTTACTGACCAAGGACTAATGCAAGTATTGCATAAACCAAACATTTTCGAAAGACTAGTGAAATGGTCCATAGAACTAGGAGAGTTCGACATCAATTATAAACCTCAACTGACAATCAAATCTCAAGCTCTAACAAATATAATTATAGAAAATAAACTTCCTAAAAAGCTCCCCAAGAGGTATGAATCCGAAGATGATGATCAAGTACTCAGTTGGACATTCTTCATTAACATGTCCTCCAACAACACTGGTAGTAGAGCTGTCTCATCCTCACAAGCCCTAAGGGTTTCATAGTTAAGTAGGCATTAAGGTTCGAGTTAAAAGCCTCTAACAATGATGCCAAGTATGAGGCTTTGCTCGTAAGGATGAAACTAGCAAAAACATTGGTTGCCCAAACCTTAGAAGTCCAAAACAATTCCCAATTGGTGGGCAACGAAATGACCAAAGAGTATGAGTAAAAGGAATAAAGATCATCAGGTACCTAGAAAAAGTTTGAGAGCTTGCTGCAACTTTTAAGAGATTTTGATTATCTCAACTACCTCAAGAATAAAAATTTCAAGGCAGATGCCTTAGCCTGAATCGCCTCTTCTAAACAATCGAATCTCACTTAGATAGTTTATCTGGAAATACCTTTTACGCCAAACATAGATGAGCAGTCAATTATGCCATCACCAAGGAGCAATTATTGATGGACCTGATCCTTCAATACATGCAGGATGGAAAACTCCCGAGCAAAGGAATGAAACTAAGAAAGTCATCTCCCGCTCCTCGTGATTCACTATCATCGAAGGTTTGCTATACAAGAAAGGGCTCACTACCCCCTAACTAAAATACCTCAGTCCCACGGATGCATATTATGCACCCTAAGAGGTTCATGAAAGCATATATAGAAATCACCTAGGGGGCACAACTTTGGCCTATAAAATCCTTCGATATGGATACTATTGGCCTAAGATGCTGCAAGAAGTTATCAACATGGTCAAGAAATGCAAGAAATGTCAAGAATATGCCCTAATCTCACATCGACCCTTTAATACTCTAACATCAATAACAAGCCTTCTTCCCTTCACCAAGTGGGGAATCCACATCATTGGACCATTTATAAAAGCTCAAAGACAAAGGAAAGATCTGATAGTAGCCATTGACTACTTTACCAATTGGATAGAGGTTGAACCATTTACGAAAATTACTAACCATAAGACACAAGAGTTTGTGTGGAAATCAATTGTGTGTAGATTTGGGATACCAAGGATTCTCATCATTGAAAACGAAAAGTAATTCGACAGCACCTGGTTCAGATTCTTATACCAAGATTTTGATGTTGAGGACAAGTTAACCTTGGTAGGTTATTCCCAAACGAATGGACAGGCTAAGGTCACCAACAAAACTATCTTGTAAGGTATCAAGCAAAGACTCGAAGATGTCGACAGGTAGTGGGTCAAGAGCTCCCACATGTTTTCTGGGCCTACCAAAAGAGTACCCAAACTCCCACAAGAGAAACACTACTCTTCCTAGCCTACAAATCTAAGGCACCCATCCCTCTTGAGATTGGAACCCCATTGTTATGAGTAGAACATTTCGATGTTAAGGACAACAAAGAAGGTCTCAGAATAAATTTCAACCTGATCGACGAAGAGAGGGACAAGGCTCAAATTAGACTTATTGCCTACCACTAGAGGGTAGCTTGATATTACAAATCCTGAGTCAAAGACAAGACATTCACACTTATTGACTTGGTTCTCTAAAAGGATGAAGATTCCCATACAAGAAATAGGGAAACTTATCCCGAACTAGGAAGGGCCCTACTGCATTCGTAGAATCTTCATTGCTGGCATATTTGAGCTTGAAGATCTTAATGGAACTCTAATACCTCAAACCTGGAACGTTGAGAATTTTTGTAGATTTTATTAGTAGTATGTTCTCTTTTCTGTAATTTAGTAGCTTCAATATATTATCAATAAAATCAATTCATTTAAATTCAAAGACTAGTCTATATAAGAAATCTGCCAGCCTTTGACACAAAAATCCAGAGGAAAAAGCCCTAAGTTGTTCCAATCCTTAAGACCATTGATGAAAAAATCCTGAGGAGAAATCCCCGAGTTGTTTCTCTCCTTAGGAACATAAACACAAAAATCCCAAGGAGAAAACCTTGAGGAATTCCTCTCCTTTGGACCATTGATGCAAAAGTCTCAAGGAGAAAGCCCCGAGTTGTTCCTCTCCTCAGGACCGTTGATGCAAAAATCTTGGGAGGAATGGCTTGAGCTATCCTCCTCCCCATAATCATTCTCAGAAGAATAGTAAGTTGTTCCTCTCCTTAGGACCATCCTCATAGAAATCTTGAAAGGAAACCCCCGAGTTGTTCCTCTCTTCATGATCATCCTCACAAGAATCTTGAGGAGAAAACCCCGAGCTGTTCTCTTCAGTACCTTGTTAACCAAAATGCTCCCAAGAAGAATACCGCGAGCATTCTAACTTAGCCTATTTTTATCAAAAGCAAAGTGTATAAAGCACCCCGAACCAACATGTAGGATGAGTTCAAACCAATGACCAATGAGGTCCTCACAACACAATCTTTATGTGTCGAACCTTAAGACTTGTAAAATTTCACAAGTTGACATACCAAAGCATATTGGAAAAATCAATGAGGAAATAAAAGTACGTAAACAAAATAGGTATTTCATTTATCAAAATAATTTTTACGTAAAGGCCCATTAGACTAAGTATAAGAACAAACAAAAAATAAAAATCCTAAGTCCCTAAACCTCAGGATCCATAGGTACACCACCAACTCCCTCACCTCTATCCTTGGTCTCTTAGCTACCCTCGACTGCAGTCGCCTCATCATCAAGTTGAATGATGCTAGAGAAATCAATGTTAGGGTAAGCCTTAGCAACCTTGGCCTTCGTATCCCCAAAGTGCTATATGAGGTAGCCCTCACCTCATTAGCAACATAGTCCTCAAACTCCTTTGAGGCCTTATAGTCTACTAAGGCCTACTCCAGAGCTGCAACCACCTCAACCTTAGTCTTCTTTTAAGACCCTACTAGATCGGCACTAAGGACTTTGTTCTCCTCTCGAATCTAAGCTACTCTTATCTCTAGGACATAGACCTTCTCATCTTAAATGGCCAAGTCAGTCTTAAGCTTAGCTATGAGTAGGTCACGCTCCGTCGGCTCCTTATTTGTATAAGCAAAAAGGTATGAGAGCACGCCCCTAATAATGCTGGCTTATGAACACACAAAAGATTTAGTCCCAACACTTAGAATATAAAAAATGGAAAACAAACAAGGTGCATGACTATCACCTTCGAGAGCAGCTCTTCCTTTATATTGATGAAGATGTCCGGATCCTCAGAGGCCAACTCCACCTTATCCCTCAGAGGGATATCGTTTATTAAGTGCTCCCAATCCACCCTAGGGAATCCAATTACTGAGTCGCTTATCCTGATGAAATAGTTGAGAATAAGCACATTGATCCAAGAGGGTTGAGGAAGAGAATCGAGTGAGGGGGCCTGATCTCTAACACCACACCACCCAGGAGATGAGTCATCTTTGAACCTTCAGAAGTAGCATATAGTTTAGGAATCTTGGAGCTAGAAGATCCCTTAGGCCTCTTCTCAACACTATGAGAGGTCCCAATGTCTTCACCTTCAACCTACCTTAAGATGTGTTGCAAGCTCGGAGGCATATCTACAAGAATGATAGAAAGATATGAGGGCAAAGACTATATAGAGCCAATGTGTCAATGTTGTCCTACTATGTGGCGATAATGGCCTTAGCCACCATCTCCTTCATTATTTTCCCCACCTCACTCAAGGGGGGGCACCGACCCTTCCTTAAATGGTGAGGTCCCATTCTCTTGTGACCTAGAAATCTATATTACACTTACTATAGAAAAAAAATTTCTTCTATTTCTTTACAAAGTTGGGGTTCTTCTTGACCACTTTGCTCTTTGGTCTATGACTAAAGTACCCAACTTTCATCAATATGGCAGTTGATCATAAAAAAAGTTTTTAAATAGGTTAATAGTCATGACCCTTCAGTCTTTTGGTACATATAGATAAAGCCCATGTGGAGGCATACTAAATTAGAAACGAGCTAGGCAAGTGCGATCCCATAGTGATTGATGATCGCACAAAAAGATGAAGTGAAAACCTTAAACCAATCTTCAATGTGTTAAGATAAACACATAGCTCGTACGAAGGATCCTTGGGAGGCACGTCACATGACCTCTTTTCCTTCTCAACATTCCTCAATGCAAACTCCGAAGGCATATGGAACCTCCTCCACAAGTGATTGAAATGATGGTTGGACAAAAAACTCTCTTCATGCTCAGCTGAATAAACCAAGTATCGATCTTATATTGTCATTTTTCGTTGGATATCTACTAATGTGAACTCAGATTCAACTCCCCTCTAAGATGTACTAGCCTCTACACTACCTTTAACCTCAATACTATATGTCAGTACCTTCTTCCACTTTAGTCTCGGCTCCTAGAGCTAGCACTTTTACCATCTTAACCTCCGTATCTTCAGCTATTGCCTTAGCTCGAGCCAATGAGACCATCATCTCAGAAGAACTCTTGAAACTCTCTACCTTGCTACTAGGTTCCTTTGTTCTCACATTATCTTCCTTACTATCATTAGTCCTACTATGTTTGGAACTACTTGAGGACAAAGAAATTGTATTTAAATAAGAAAAAATAAACACTTAAGGAAAGAGAAAAAGCTTACTGAAGGTAAAGGAAGCTATCGAAGGTAACGAAAACTACCGAGGACTTTGAAGGAAGTTTTGAGGAGATGAGGAAAATGGGATGCTAGGACCCAAACTTGTCCTTCCTTATAGAGGAAAATGGATAGTTCAGATCAAGTATAATCAACGTCATGATCACAACCCTCGCACTTTCCCAAAAGTATAAAAGACAAAGAGTCCCAAAGGAACCCTTTGGAACTCTCCTTAAGAAAAATGTAGAGATAGATATCACTTGTGCCTCTCATACTTAATGTGCCACCCATGCCTAGTGGGCCTCATGTGCATAATGGGCCACCTATGCCAGGTGGACCTCCCATGCTTAATGGGCCACCCAGCCAAGTTTGTCTCCTATACTAAGCAAGCTTATGGACCCTATAAACATAGCAAGCTAAAATATATGTAAGTCAAAGACCTTGGTACCTATAATCGAAAATAATGCAATAAATGCACTCTAAGAAGGCCTTAGGTTTTAAGACCTGATCACCCAAATAACTGAGCCCTTGCTATGAGCCTTCGGCTCTTCAAGGGCTTAGTACCTTGAAGATAAAATCACCGAGCTAAGAACCCCGAGCTCATGTAAGCCTCAGTATCTTACAAGAAAAATCACCAAGCCAATATCCCTGAGATCTTGTTAGCCTCGGTACCTTGAATACAAAATCACCAATCCAAGATCCCCGGGTTTATGTAAGCTTTGGTACCTTGGAAGTAAAATCACTGAACTAAGAGCCCTAAGCTTCTATAAGCCTCAGTACCTTGAATACAAAAGAACCAAGCCTAGAGCCCCAAATGTTTCAAGGGCTTT
Source organism: Bretschneidera sinensis (assembly GCA_023935145.1). Lineage (NCBI taxonomy): Eukaryota > Viridiplantae > Streptophyta > Magnoliopsida > Brassicales > Akaniaceae > Bretschneidera > Bretschneidera sinensis. The sequence continues at coordinate 76,430,966 of CM043703.1, read as the reverse complement.
GTACCTTGGAAGCAAAATAACTTAGCCAAGACTCTTGAGCCTTTGTAAACCTCGGTACCTTGGAAGCAAAATCATCGAGGTGAGATCCCCGAGCTCTTGAGAGGCTTAATAATTTGGAGCCCATAGGTTTAAGTCCAAAGGTCTGAGCTCTTTTAGGGATCGGTACCTTGAAGAGCAAAGGTCCAAGCTTAGAGCCTCGAGCTTTTGAAGGGCTCAGTACCTTGGACACGAAAAGTTTGAGCCCAATGCCTCGAGCTCTTAAATGGCTCGGTACCATAGACACTAAAAGTCCGTGCCTAAATCCTCAAGATCTTGAAGGACTCGATACCCTAGACATGAAAATTCTTATTCTATAGCACCGAGCTCTTAAAGGGCTCAACACCTTGGATACGAAAAGTCTAAGCCTTAAGCTCCCTTTTTTGCATGTATTCCAAAAAACTACTTTTTTAATCGCATAACGACACTTAAGTAAGGGTATATGATGTAGAGGATAATCCCCCAACTTGTAACATGATGACATGTGACACCCTCTAATGGTAAAAATTCTAATTTAATAAGAAGAAGAGTAACCAGTCAAATGGTTACATATAGCAACGGGTAAAATAGTAATCTCACATAAAATCCCTATCTTTACTATGACACTCCAACTCATGGAAGCCCTAGTCATATTAGAATATTCCAGCCTATAAAGACTCTAACTCTACTATGACACTTAGCATTAATCACTTTACTAATTGGAATTTTCTCCGAGATGCTACATAAAAGAGGTTCCCATTATCACAGATACACATAATTTCCATAATTCATAATCATTTAGCCTTTTGGCTCTCTATATCCTCTAGCCTTCAGATCACTAACTTTGGCTTTGGAGAGTCCTCCCGAAGGCACAACCTTTCCAGAACTCTGACATCTCCTTATGGTTTCTCCTATCTTTGTGTGAGCAAGTATCCTATTGAGTCTATTGGTTTTCCTAGCAGATTTTCAGCATCGACACTATCTGTGTGACTTAGATCAAAAGGAGTAGTTCAATTTGTTAGTCTTCTCCTCCTTTGAGTTCCTTGAAGTTGAATATGAACAACTCTTGTAGAGATAATTTTTGTACAAGTGAGGCAACCTTTCATACTTTTTCGTTTCATTTTGGTTTGGGATTAAATATGGGAGCAGAAGCTTTAACACTTCTTACTGGCTTATAATTTTGCAAGTCTTTTTTATCTTTTGGTGCTTGTGGATTGCTTATTCTATTCCTCTTGGAGTTAGAAAATTTATTACACTATAAAGTCTATACAGCTCTTCTTCCTCTTCGTTGTTCTATTCAACATGTTTAGCACCAAGCCAATAAACCTACAAATCTTCTAGCCCCTAAAGCTCATGCCTACTTATATAACAAGGTCTATCAGTCTCTTGGGTCTCTTCAAAAGGATGTTGCAATGTTATGCAGAGAAGATTGCTTAGGCTTCTTCAATTTTTGTCCTCCTTGATGGTCTAGGAGTCTTACTTACTAGAGTCTCCTCTTATGGAATAATTCTCTATATTCTCCATGTTTTTATTGTTTTTCTTTGTTTTGAAGCTTATTTATTATGAGGGGTAAGGTTTATGTCCCTTCCTTTTTTTGTGTATCTACCTAAACCCTCACTATAATAGGTGGTTTTCTTAAAAAAAATAAAATAACAAGGATTAAAGTAAAGTGGGCACTATTAAGATATGTATTGCCTCCCTATTTAGATTTAATTTTCAAGTTATTTAGTTTTCTATATAGATTTAGTTTACTAGTTCTAATATAATTATGTTTCTTATTTCTAGTTGAGCTTATATTCTTTAAACTCTATATATAGTCTTGTACTTGTCTTTCACAAGACACACAATAACATACAATAATATAGAGATTTTTTCTCACTCTCTCTTAGTTTAACATGGTACCAAAGTTTTCGATCCTATTTTTGGAGCCATCTTAGTGCTCCAGCAATTTTGATAGGTGGCATAATGCTGCTCTTCTGGCCATTGCCTTCATTCTTATTTTCTTATTTTTAATCTATCCTATTTTGTTCTTTTAGATTTTTCTTCTCTTTAAGATTGAAGTTGAGAGTGGTTTTTATTCATTTTCGTCATCTTTGCATGTTTCTTAGAGTCGATGTTGTTGTGTTCCTCCAATCTAAGGACTTTAATTATTCTGATCATCAACCAAACACTAGAGAATCACTCTCTGATCATCGATGACTGTAGGTATCACTCTTTTTCACTGGTTACCATGAATCTGACTCATTACCCAAGATCACTCTTTTCGAAGAAGGTTGAAATGATGAGGGTGCAGATTACGATGAATACACATATGAAAATGAGTGAAATCTACCAAGTCTAATATAACCCTTTATAATTAGTAAGGAGGCTCTTATTATGGGTATGCTTTCAAGTATTAGACAAGTAGTTATTGTCATCCGAGCATAAAGCAAGGATGACAGTTAAGGAGTCACCATTTGACCTTGAAGGGGGTCAAATCCCATATTGTTTGTTCGCATGAGATATTATGAGGTTTAAGAGATTTGGGTATAAGAGAGTGAGGAATTAAAGCTCTCTCTCTTGCCTAAACCAAAGTCTAGCAATTTTTGTTTCAAGGAAAATTATTCGAAACTTTAATTGGAGTCTTATTACCATTCGCTAATAAAGCAAAAGAATACATTCACAATTTATATTCAAACAAGATGACACCAAATATCATATTCAAAATGGTGTGGTAAAAGCAAATAAATATATAACTAAAGAAAGAAAAAGTTCTTTAAACACGAAACAAAGGAATGATCAAAATTACTTATGGTGTGCAGATTAAAAAAAAAGAAACAAATTAAAGCATGCAGAGTTAAATATGTGGACTAGACATGTGAGTATTTAATACATGAACCAAAACTACTTTAGACAAATGAATTCAAATGAGTGGATTAAATTTGTGGATTAAACTAAGTAGATTAAACATGCAAACTTGGAAATGTGTGGGTTTGTGTGGTTTTGAATAAATGGACTAAAACTAAGTGTGTGAGAAAGGAGAACATATGATTAGTAACAAGGAGAGCATGTAGATTCGAAACACTCAATGATTGACTAATCGATTTTTAGAACAAAAAAAGAGAATGTGATTAATAACAAATTAAAGAGCGCACATAACTTATAAGAAATTAATTGAGCCTCATACAGGAACTATGATAAAGAAATGAACATTGAAACTACAAGGGATTTCATGAAAGAAAAAGTAAGCTAAATTATCTAATCCACCTTGATCTAATCCATTCTCAAGGTGGTTCAAACACATAAAGCATATTAGCAAGTTTACTTCTCAATGAAAAGGAGTTCAACCAACTTTTTTTACTAAGAAAAATTTTCACATATGAGGATAATCGTCAGAGATTTCGCGCACCTTTGTGGATTTAGTAAGTTTGGATTTGATTATAGATTAGAAAATCAATTGTGAGTGTATGGCCGGTTTTGATAAGTTCTCTCTTGTTTTTCATTTTTATTTCACTTTCTACTCTTTTGCCTCTTTTTTGTATGCTCTTCTCTATTTTATTATGCTTCTTTCTTTTATTTGTTACGATTCTCTCTTTGCTCTCTCTATACTTCTCACTTTTCTTTATTTCCACCACTTGTTATCCTTATCTATTTTCTTTGGGATGCCTCCCTCATTTCCTTATGTTAACAAGGGGTATTTATAAGAGGATAATGGGTTATTTATGTGAATAAAAAAAGATAAAAACAATGAAAAGAAAATAAGTTAGCTGGATGTAGACACCTATATTTATTCCAAAATTTTGAACTAGCCACGCATGAGTTCTAATGACGAACCTTTGATCTTAATATATGCTCAGACTTGATAATTTAAGAGGTTTAAATTTGATTTTGGATTAGAGTCAATTACAAACAAAAAAAAAATTATCCCAATCCATTAAATATACCTTAAGCTTAAATCAATTGGCCTTATAAGATTCCATCAATTTCAAGCCCAAAGTCTTTAATTAAATTTTGGCCCAATGTAAAATCCACTCAAGTTAATTGATTCTTGCTAAGCCCAAACACTTTTGGCTCAAATTTCAATCCTAAAAAACTTCTAATTTTTGTGGGTGACTTTCCAATTTCACCCTCCACTTAGGTTCTTTTGATTTTTCAATTTTCAATGCAAGCTCTCTTTCTCTTGAGCTAAAAAAAAGTTGTTTCTTGCTCTCCCCTCATATGGTTGGCCATTATGTTCCATTTTGAAAAATATTTTTTTCTCTCTTTAGGTTAGTTAATTCCCCATTTCCACTTTTAGTTCCCACACTTTTTCATGCACTAAAGTCACATAACTAACTTAAAAAATCTGCATTTCTTCCCTCCTTGGTGACCGACCATTTTAAAGAATAAAAAAGGAATTATTTTCCATCTCTTTTTCCTAGTTAATTCCTCATTTCCTCTTTTAGTTCTCACACATTTCATGCACCAAAATCACATGTCCAACTTAAAATCCGCACTTATTTTACCTCAAGTGGCTGCCCATTTGATGAAGGAAAAGAAGAATTGTTTTACTCTTTCTTTTGTGTTGTTATTTCCCCATTTTCCCTTTTTGTGTCCACCTTTTTCCATTCATCAAGTCATATGTTTTTCATAAAAAAAAATCTGCACTAATTTCCTCCTATGTTGGCTGGCCATTGTGTGCCAAAATTAAGAATTACTTTTGTACTCTTTTTTCTTTGACACTTACACTTTCCTCTTTTAGCTTCCACATTTTTACAAGCATTAAACCTCTCATTTTCACCTCAAAAATCTGCAAAATTTCCCCTTCAACATAGCTGATTATTTGACGTGAAAAGGAGGAAGTCTTCTTCTTTTTGTTTTCTTTGATTATTGCACACATCATATTTTAACTCTCACACCTTTTTATACATCAAAATCATATGTTAAGACAAAAAAAATATACACCTCTTACCCTTGTGATGTTTGGCAATGTGAGGAGGATTTCCTCCTCATTTTCTTTTTCATTTTATGTCAAAACACCTCCCACTTGTCTACCTCAAAGTTTGTTCCATATTTCTCACATGTGATCTCCAAATGAGGAAGTCTTGTTCTTCCTATTTTACTTCGTTAAACCCACCATTCTATTTCTAGCCTCCACTTGTCTACCTCAAATATTGTTCCATATCTCTTGCATGTTCTCACCAAAAGTGGAATTCTTCTTTCCTCTTGTCACCTTGTTAAGACCATCATTCCATTTCTATCTTTCCACTTGTCCACCTCAACAATTCCCTTCTCCTTTCTTTGTTATGGTCGACCATACTAGGAGAGATTTCTTCCTCTCCTCTCTTTTTCTTTTTACCCTAACATTTACCATCTTCAAAGTCCACATATCCACTTCAAATTTTGTTCCTTCTTCTTTCTTTTTTTTATTAACCACACTCTCTATTTTAAATTTCCACCCCATCACCTCAAAAACTACCATTTATATTCTTTAATTTTTGGCCACTTAGAGGAACTCTTCCTCTATCCATTCTTGGTTTGTTTACCACCCACACCACTTCAATTTTTCACCTCAAAGACCACCCATTCCTCTTCCCTATGGCCGCCCACGTAAGAATTTTTTTCCACCTTCCATTTGTGCTTTGTTAACTCCACCTTTCCTTCTTAAGCTTCCCCTCTCTTCCCTATGCATCAAAAACCAACCCTATACCTTAAAGACCACCCATTTCTCTTCTCCATGGCTGGTCACCTAAAGGAGGAAGTCTTTCTCATTTCCTTTTACCTTGCTAAAGCCACAACTCTATTCTTAGTTTCCACCCTTTTTAATGCATTCAAAAGTCACTACCACATCAAAATTTGCATTCTTCTCTCCCTCACATGTAGTGGTCGGCCATATCAAGCTTCTTCCTTTTAATTTTCTGTTTTTTCTACCACTAGGACATCGCACACTCTTCCTATAAATAACCCCCATTTCAACAAAAAGGGAGGCAATTCTTATGAAAAAAGAGAGAGCAACATAACATAAAAGTAAATTTTGTGAGGTGGAAAAGAAGAACATGAGAAACTTTGTTAGAGAGACTTTAGGCTCTTGAATAGCAAAATAGAAATAAGTAAAGTAATCAAAGCACACAAACAAGAAAGAACAGAGAGAAACACAAGAGAGAAAGAAAAAAGAATAAGAGAGTTTTCTTCCTTAGCCAAAGAAGGTTGGTTAAGTTTCTTCTTATTGAAGAATAAATTGTTAGTATAATTTATATGTTCAAACCACCTTGAAAATGGACTAAATTAATTTAGCTCACTTAATAAAATCCATCTTAGTTCTAGGTATTAACGAGTTTCTTAGTATTTATTTTCCCTTCACTAGTTGTATGGTTTTTTTCCTTTCTTTTCTTAGTTAGCTACTAGTCATAAAGTAATCTCCTTTTGATAAATGCAATATTGAGTTAATGGTAGTTTTAAATTTCTTTCCTTAAGAATTTTTATTTCATGTCTTCTAAGTTAGATATTTTATTTTTAGTTGATATTAACTACATGTACACTTTAATTCTTTATAGAGAATTTTGGACCCCCATTAGTCCATTAAAAATGTTACATATTTGAATGTTACTAGTTATTTTGAATCTTATATTTAAGGTAGTTTAATTTAATACACCTATTTAATTCATATAGCTTAAAAATAGCTTAGTTCTAATCCATCCAGCTTAACTTACATAATTAATCCACTTAGATTAAATGCATGTACTTTAATCTACTTTCCATCTTTAATCCATACTTTGTAAGTAGTTTTAATATTTTCTTTGTTTCATAGTTAAAGTAATTTTTTTCCTTTACATACTTACTCTTATCGCACTTACTTTTACTGTATTACTTTAAAGTTGATATTTGGTGTCACTTTGTTTGAATATAAATAGAAATGTGTGCTTCTACTTTCTTAGTGTATGGCATTAAGATTTAGATCGAATAATTTTCCTTGAAACACAAAGGGTTGGACTTCAATCTAGGTAAGAGAGAAAGTTTTAAATCCTCACTCTTTTACACCCAAATCACTTGAGCTTTGAAATTTTTCAAGTAGACCAACAATAAAGGATTTGACCCCCTTCAAGGTCAAATGGCGGCTCTTTAGCCATTATCCTTGCTTTTTCTTGGATGACAGACGAACCTTAGTCTAAAATATTAAAAGTGCACTCGTAACAGGAGCCTCTTTATTACTTATAAAGGGTTTTTTTTAGACTTAGTAGGTTTCACTCAATTCCACATGTCTACTAATTGTAATCCGCACCCTCGTCATATCCACCTTCTTTAAGGGGAGTGGCCTTCGGTAATAAGCCGGATGCATGGGTCTTAGTCAGAAAAGAACGATACCTATAATTAGCAACTCCACTAGGGAGATTTAACCTTAAAGTGTTTCTTATAAAATTTTTTGAAACTTCAATTTTAAATTATTAGTCGATACTTCACTTTGCACACTAGCACTTACCTTTTGTATCAATGGAGTAAATGGGGGGTGTTGTCTCTTGGTTTCTGGTGTAACTCTCATTTTTTTATTGTTGGTGTGGGACAAGTTCCTCTTGGTTCTTATCTGTGTAACGAAGGTTTGTCGACTTGATTGTACTCTAATGATCCACTTTTTAAGCCACTAAATGAACATGATAGCATCCTTCTAGCCAACCTAAACCCACTGAAGTTATAAGGCGAGCCTACCCTTTTTAAGAAAACCCTAGAACCTTCCCATCAAGATAGGAACCCTTTCTATCCCCTTGCTTGCTTGTATGTGTTTTCCCTCACCTCAAAAGTTAAAGAAAGATAAATTCAATTTGTTTAATAACATATTTGGTAATTTAGTGGTTCCTTTGATTAAATCACAATCAAATAAATTAAGCTCAATGCTAGGCCTAGCTTAGCCCAAAATAGTATATTTTCTCTTAGTTAGATCTTGTTAGTTTGGCATCATTAAGGAGCCCACCAAAAGAAACCAATAGTGATCAGGCCCTAACCCAAGAAATCTAAAATAAATGTGAATGGATGCTTAGGGATGGACAATCTCCATCATTTATTTGGGCTTCTTGGGTTTGGCCCTAATCACCACTAGGTTCCCAATCCCTTAGGAGACTTATTGGTATCAACTTCACAACACTTAACTATGACAAAGCCAATCTTTCTTTTTGTTAAGTATTATTAGCTTGACATCATTAATTAGCACACAAAAGAAACTAATGGTGATTGGACCTTAACACAAGAAATCTAAAATGAATGTGATTGAAGGCCCACAGATCAAGTGGAAAGATCCATGTAAGGGCCAATCTTCATCATTCATTTGGGCTTCTTGGATTTAGCCCTAATCACCACTAGGTTCCAAATCCATTATGAGACTTAATGATGTCAAATCCATAATACTTAACTATGAGAAAGCCCATAAAAGATTGAAGGGGACCAAACTAAGAAAGCTTGATTGGAATTTAATTGGAGGAAATTTCTTTTAATTAAATTATAACCAAATGAAGTAATCCCAATATTGAGACTAGTTTGTTTCAAAATAAAGGATTTTCCCTCAGTTAGGTTAGTTTGAAATCATTGAGAAGCTCATCTAAAAAAACTAATGGTGATTAGGCCTTAACGCAAGAAATCTAAAATGAAAGTGACTAAAGGCCCAAGGATCCATGGGAATGATCCATGTGAGGGGCGATCTTCATTTTTCATTTGAGCTTCTTGGGTTTACCCTAAATGAGTATTAGAGTCCAAACCCCTTGGAAAGCTTGTTGTTGTCAAATCCACCACAATTAACCATTAGAAAACTAAGAAAATTTGATTGTAATTTAATCTAAGGAAATTCTCCTTTATGTTTCTATCTCCACCTAATTGGGTTAATTGAGAACTTCTATACAAGTGGACTTTAATTCATTAAGTGGCCTTTAGATGCAAAACCAAAGCCCAATGAAAAAATTAAAGTAATACTACGGATAAGTGAGCACGAAAAAAAAGATCCACAATATAAAGAACTCAAAGGTGTTTTTTTTTCCTTTTCTTCCTTCTTATAAAGATGAGTCATAGGTCCAGAACAAGAAGCCATCTTCTTCGTTGTGGTACATATCCTCTGGTGTAAGACTAAGAAAAGAGTTTTCTCCAAGTCTAATCTTTCTTAAAGAAGAAGAACATACTGATAGTTAAGGAAATAGTGGTTGACACCAATGAGATCCTTAAGAACATAAGTGGTATGATAGTTGACTTAGCCAAAAGATTGGATGGCCTGGAAGAAAGAGTAGCTAGAAAAGAGTCCTAAGGTTCTGGTGGTGATAAAGAAGATTTTTTCAAAGATGAGGATGAATACCTATTAGCTAAAGAAACAAAAAGAAAGATGGTTCTGAAATGAAAGCCATTAGTGAGAAATTTGACAAGATGCAGTGTGTTTTGTGAAAATCCTAAGGCAAAGATGGGTACTTACTTAACATTGATGGGTTGTGCACCCATCCTAAGAAAATTCTGCTGCCCAAATCTAAAATCCTAGATATGTACCGCTTTGATGGGTCTGGAGACCCTAAGACCCATTTAAGAAAATATGTTGGCCTGGTGAGAGCCATAAAATGCATCTTAATAGTTCTTAATCATTAGCATTTTAGGGTTGATCTAGATCTTAATTGCACTTTTATACGTTAATAACTCTAAAGTGGTATTCTTGGATCATTAACTTATTTCGGTACATTTTCAAGTAATTTAAGTTCAAAAGAGGAGAAAAAGCCATTGTTGTTTGAAACACAAAGACACGAGGCACACCGAAGTAAAGACATGGTTGCAGAAGGGCAAATGAAGAGAAATCAAGTTTATAGAGTGTGCGTTGCGGCCAAGAATTATCCAAGCCTCAGCCTCCAGAAAGTGCATCAAAAGAGCAAGGAAGAAGCATCAGGTCAGGCTTAGGCCTGGATCAGGGTGAGCCGCGGCCTGGAGGGCTGAGCTTAGGCCTGGATCGGGGTGAGTCGCGGCCTGGAAGGCTGAGCCTAGGCCTGGATCAGGGTGAACAGCGGCCTGGAGGGCAGAGACTAGGCTTGGATCAAGCTAGGCCACAGCCCACACAATGATGAAGAATCAGCACAAAGTGAGCCACAGCTTGACCCAATCTGAGCCTAGGCGGGACCCCGATACCCTGTCTCCGAGTTACAACTTAATTAGGGTTTTTTATGATTGTTTAAACCCTAATACATCCTTTGACCTCTTGTATTACAAATAGCCCACTTAGGGTTTTATAAAGACATTCATAAAACTTGGAAAACTCAAGGAAGCAACCAATTCTTCTCCATCAAAGTGTTCAACCATGAGCCCCATGGCTAACTAATCTCCAAGCAAGGAAAAGGGATAAATCCCTAGGTGCAGTTGTTCCTATTTTCCTTTCTTTGATTCAGTTGTAGTAAGATTTAATGTAAAGCATTGTTATGATTTACTTTGCTATCTAATTATAAGATTTTCTCTAATCTAGTGATTGTATCTTTCTCCTTGATATAAATTTAGTCATGCTTTTATTATGTCAAGATTGTTTGGGTATGATTGAGTTCGGTAGATTTATACTTTAGGCTTGTCCATTACTGCAATATTGCAATAAAAGATATATTGTCGTTTCTTGATAAACCTATAGGATAGATCATGTGTGCAAGAAGCAAAAGTAAATTATTTCATAAAAATTACATTAGGGTTTTTATACGTGCTCTCATTGAATATCTTCCGATTGCTTGTTTGGGATGTGAAACTTGCAATCGAGATAAAAAAAATTGCATCGAGTTAGGATTAGGGCAACGAACCTAAGAAGTATTCCCGGAACCTTGTTGTTCCTTTATTATATTTTATAATCTATTTTACACAATTACTCCATTATCAACAAGTTCATACTTTCTCACATAAATCTTTATCGTTTGTGTTATGGTTCACACCTTATTTTGTAGTTAACTTGTTTCCCTGTGGAATCGACACCCCAAAGCTGTGCTACAACTACTGCGTTATGTTTTAGGCATAATCAAATTTTGGCGTCGTCGCCGGGGAGACGCGCTTACTTACAAAGAAGTTTGTCAACTTTAAGACAAGACGGTACTATCGTTCCTTTCTATTAATTTTTCTGATTTTTTGTGTTTTATTTATCACTTTTAAAAACTCAGTTGGTGTATGCTTAGACCGAGAGATTCGTGAGGGAGATTCATTAAAGGACCCGAAATAGAGATACTTTTCCCTTCCACATTCGTTAGTGAAACCTCGCCTAGATTGAACTCTAGTGTACACCCAACAGAAAATTTAGAAAACCTTGTTAACATGGTTGAAAACCCTAATAAAAATGTTGCTAGGACACTTAGAGATTACCTACATCCTAGTTGGACAGCCACATCATCATGCATTATGTTTCCAGCCAACACTCGCCATCAAGATTTTAAAATAGGGATGATACAATTACTCCCTACTTTTCATGGCTTGAAAACTTGAACCCATATGTGCACATTAAAGAGTTTAAAGAAGTAGTTGCGACTTTTCATAGTCAAGATGCAACTGATGATATCGTGAGGCTCAACTTTTTTCCTTTCTCTTTGAAGGATAAAGCTAAGAGTTGGTTATACTCGCTGAGATTACGATCAATTGGGTCATGGAATAAGACGACCCAAGTCTTTTTTAACAAATACTTCCCTCAACATAAGACTAATGCTTTAAAAAGACAAATCTCCACCTTTGCATAAAAGGTAAACGAGACTTTGTATCAGTCTTGGGAGAAATTTAAAAAGCTGTTAAGTATGTGTCCACATCATGGGTATGAAAATTGGCATTTAGTAAGTTATTTCTATGAGGGTCTTACCTATAGAGAGCGCTAATTTGTATAAATGATGTGTAATGGTGAGTTTCTGCAAAAAGACCCTGATGAGGCTATTGAATACCTCAATGAGATTGCTGAAAAATCTCACACATGGACTGGACCTAGTGCTACTGAAAGCAGAAATAGGTCACGACCTATAGGAAACCCTAGTGGTGGGGGAATATACCATCTTAGGGAGGAAGACAACCTGAAAGCCAAGGTCGAAATGCTTACTAGGGAGTTAGAGGCATTAAAAAATAAAAAGACAACACACATGGTTAATCAAGCCGAACCTTTAGAACCATGTTTTGTGTGTGGCGGAGTTGATCATCCCGCTCAAGATTGCCCCATATTTGTTGATATAAAAGGGTTGTACAAGGAACAATGTAATGCCTTAGGCATGTACAAGAAGCCTCAAGCACCCTTCTCTAACACTTACAATCCGAGGTGGCGAAATCATCCCAACTTCAGCTGGAAATCTGAAAATTAGCAGCATGCACAACCCCCTAGATCATACCCAGCACCTTATCATGCACCCTCATCCTCTTGGAACTCTTTAGAAGACACCTTATATGCTTTTATAGAAGTACAAGGTAAGATAAACTAAAGGTGTGAGGCTTTAATTACACAAGTTGTTGAGGAGAACAAAGAAATAAGGAGCCAAGTGTCTAAATTAATGGGCTTCTTAAGTGTGATTGAGCGAGGCAAGTTTCCTTCCCAAGCTCAGTCCACACCCCATGGTCAACATATGGCACAAGAGAATTTAAAAGATGTAAATGCCATTGTGACCCGAAGTGGTAAGTCACTACACATCCCACCAATGAATAAACTCGAAGATGTGAGAAAGGGTCAAACTAGTAGTGAAGCCGAGCTGCCCAAAGATCCTGAAGTGACCAAAAGTCCTGTTAAAGCACCATTCCCTCAAGCCTTAAAATCCAACAAGAAAAATCTAGAAATAAATAATGAAATCCTAGAGAACTTAAGGCAAGTGAAACTTAATCTTCCACTTTTGCATGTGATTAAACGAGTCCCTACCTATGCAAAAGTTCTTAAGGATTTATGCACAATTAAGAGGAAACACTATGTCAAGAAAACAACATTCCTAACTGAGCAAGTTAGTGCATTAATTGAGCAAAGAATTCCCCCAAAATACAAGAATCTGAGCTGTCCTACCATTGCTTGCAGCATTGGAAATCATGAGGTTGGACAAACCTTGCTAGATTTAGGAGCTAGTGTAAACCTAATGCCATTTCCTATTTACTTACAACTAGGGTTAGGAGAAATCAAACCAACCGGCGTGGTATTGCAATTGGTTGATCATTCAGTCAAAGTACCCTGGTGTGTGGTAGAGGATGTTTTGATTCAAATTGATAAATTTTACTATCCTGATGATTTCTTAATTCTTGATACTACTTCTACTGTTGACACTAACTCTAAAATCCCTTTAATTTTGGGTAGACCATTTCTTGCTACTGCCAATGCTCTAATAAATTGTAGGAATGGACTCATGAAGCTGTTCTTTGAAAACATGACCCTTGAAGTGAATATTTTCAATGTTGTAAAACAGCCCGAAGATGAGGACGAAAACCACCAGCTTTACATGATCGAGTCACTCATAAATGAGGGAGTTTTCTTAGCTCATGATTATGATCCTCTTGAAAATTTTCTTGTTAATTCTGAGATAGATTTATTGGATGATAGAACTGATATAATTGATATTTGTGCTATTTTTGAAAAATCTCAGGATTATAGAAATCGGGCATTGCAACCAAAGTTTGAGGAGCTGTCCGAAAGAAGCAAGACACAAGTCCTCTCAAGTGTGGAAGCACCTAAAGTCAAATTGAAGCCACTATCTAAGGGTTTAAAACATGTCTTTCTCGATCCAGGTGATACCTTTCCTGTTATTATTTCTTTTGAATTATCTGAGACCCAAGGTAAGAAATTAATTCAAACTTTAAATGCACACAAATCAGCCTTAGGATGGAGTATGGCTGATTTAGAGAGAATTAGTCCCCTAATCTGTTCCCATAAAATAAATTTGGATGAAGGAACTAGTCCTCGTAGAGACCCTCAACGTACCCTTAACCCCACTTGAAAGAAGTAGTGAAAAATGAAGTGCTGAAACTGTTAGATGCGGGTATTATATATTCCATAACTGATAGTAAATGGGTAAGCCCTACGCAAGTCGTCCCTAAAAAGTCCGGGGTCACTGTGGTAAAGAATGACCTAGTAGAGCTAGTCCCTACCAAACTTGTGACCGGATGGCGTATGTGCATTGATTACAGAAAATTAAATGTTGCCACCAGGAAAGACCACTTCCCACTCCCTTTTATTGATCAAATTCTTGAGCGTATAGCTGGTCATCCCTTTTATTGTTTTCTAGATGGTTATTCTAGTTATTATCAAATAGAAATTGCATTAGAAGACCAAGAAAAAACCACCTTCACTTGTCCCTTTGGCACCTATGCTTTTCGTAGAATGCCATTTGGATTATGTAATGCCCCTGCTACTTTTCAACACTGCATGATGAGTATTTTTAGTGACATGGTTGAAAATTGCATGGAGGTCTTTATAGATGACCTAACTGTTTTTGGATCTTTATTCGATGCATGCTTAATGAATTTAGAAAGAGTATTGATTAACTGTGAAGAGAAAGAATTTGTCCTAAATTGGGAAAAATGCCATTTCATGGTACCATCCTGTATTGTCTTAGGGCATATTGTCTCTTCTAAAGGAATAGAGGTTGATCAATCTAAGATTGAATTAATCTCTAAATTACCTAGCCCTAAGACAATAAAAGATGTGAGATCTTTCCTTGGTCATGCTAGTTTTTATAGGAGGTTCATACAAAAATTTTCGAACATATCTAGACCACTATGTGCTCTCCTAGTTAAAGACACCCCCTTTGAATGGACTCAAGCTTGTCAAGAGGCCTTTAAAACGCTGATTGGCAAGCCTACTTCCGCACCTATAATGCAGTCACCGGATTGGACCTTACCTTTTGAGATTATGTGTGATGCTAGTGACTATGCTGTAGGTGCTATTCTTGGACAGTGAAGAGAAGGAAAACCTTTTTTCATTTGCTATGCTAGCAAGACTTTAAATAGTGCTCAAATGAATTACTCCACAATTAAAAAAGAATTGTTAGCTGTAGTATTTGCTTTAGATAAGTTTCGTGCTTATTTAATTGGTTCCCCTATAATCTTTACAGATCATGCAGCCCTTAAGTACCTTCTTACAAAGAAGGATGCTAAAGCACGACTAATACGATGGATCCTACTCCTACAAGAATTCGACATCACCATCAAAGACAAAAAAGGAGTGGAGAATGTAGTGGCGACCATCTATCAAGGCTCACTTTTGAGGACACTTGCGACGACATACCAATCAAAGATGACTTTCCCGATGATCATTTACTCTCCGTTACTTCTTTACCATAGTTTGCTCACATCAAGAATTATTTGGCTATAGGTGAGATCCCAATGGATTAGAGCGCTCAATACAAGAGGAAATTCTTATATGAGGTACATAATTTCTATTGGGATGACCCCTATCTTTTCAAGTACTGCCCTAACCAAATTCTAAGGTGTTGCATCCCTAATGAAGAGATTGCAAGTGTCTTAGAATTTTGTCACTCCCAAGCTTGTGAAGGTCACTTTTCAATGAAAAAAATCTCTGCAAAAATTTTGAAGTGTGGATTTTATTGGCTTACCTTGTTTAAAGATGCAAACACCTATTATCACTCATGTGAGAGGTGTCAAAAGTTAGAAGCTGTGTCTCACCAAAATATGATGCCCTTAAACCTTATTTTAGTAATTGAAATCTTTGATTGTTGGGGCATGAATTTCATGGGACCCTTTCCTCCTTCCTTCGGATACCAATATATCATCGTGGCAATAGATTATGTATCTAAGTGGGTAGAGGCAGCAGCTTGCCGAAGCAATGATAATAGAACGGTGATTAAATTTCTTAAAGAAAATGTATTATCTCGATTTTGTACACCATGTGCTATAATTAGTGATCGAGGTACATATTTTTGCAACCGTTCTTTTGAAGCTTTGATGAAAAAATATGGGGTGCTACATAAAATTTCTACTGCCTACCATCCTCAGACTAGTGGACAAGTAGAGCTTGCGAATAGGGAGATTAAACAAATTTTAGAAAAAACGATTAACCCAGATCGTAAGGATTAGTCCCTGAGACTAACTGATGCACTTATACAGCCTTTAAAGCTCCCTTAGGTATGTCGCCTTATCGGATTGTTTTTGGAAAGCCTTGCCACTTACCCGTGGAGCTTGAGCATCGAGCTTATTGGGCCATCAAGTCTTTTAATTTTGACATTGGAGAGGTGGGTAAGCTTAGGAAGTATCAATTGACTTAGTTAGAGGAATTAAGAAACGACGCTTATGAGAATTCTAGAATCTATAAGACTAAGATGAAAGTATTTCATGATAAAAACATTTTGAGGAAAATATTGAGACCCAATGATCGGGTGTTCTTATACGATTCTAGACTCCATAAGCATCCTGGAAAACTTCGGTCAAGAGGGACCAGTCCTTTCATAGTAAAAAATGTTTTTGAAAATGGTGCGGTAAAAATAGAAGACACTAGGGATGGTCGGATTTTTAAAGTGAATGGTCAGCACCTTAAGATCTCAATCGATAGACAAGATCCAGAAGTGGAAGACATTCCACTTATGGACCCGGTCTATTCCTCTTGACCACGCCACACAGGTACGTTTGTATATATTTTTCTTTTATTTTGTTTGTTTTGCTTAGGTTTATCTCAATTTTAGTTCTTTTAAGTTTGATTTAATTTAACCTAATTCTTAGCTTACAAGTCAGTTATATATATATATATATATATATATATGGGGGCTAAATTTATTTATTTATTTATTTTGTAGGAGCAAACCAGTTTTTTTTCCATTTTGCACCAGGCCGCGCCTAGGCCCACAGCACCAGGTCCACGCCGCCCCAGCCCGCACTGCACCCCCCAGCATGAAGCACAAACCCGCCCAGCCAAGCCGTGGCGCACCCTATTTTGCCACCTACACACCAATAAAACCCCTTTTTCTGCACTTTCTCTTCTTCATTTCAAACACATGAACTCAGTAGCCCTTTTCTCCCTTTCTCTTCCTCTCTCCAAAGCCTAACCTCCGTCCTCACTTTTCCTCCAAATTTCTTTATTTTAACTCCATTTCTTGTAGGATTTTGCACTAATCTTGCAACTTATGTTGGAAATTTCTCCAATCAACTTGGTTTTAAGAAGCTTTTGGTGTTCATTAAGCAAACTTCAAGTTGGTGGTTAGTTTTCTTTTCTTCAATTTTGAGTATCAAGTAAGCATAAATTCTTCCCTTTATTGTTCAATTGTGCTATTTGGGTGGCTAATTTTGACTTTATTTTATTACTCTATACACTTGATTCACATAGCACCCAAATCCAAGAGACTAAGAGGGAAACAACCTTAAGAATATAATGAGAGTAAATTTACTAGTTTTGAGGCTAGTGAGCGTTATCTTAGCTTATTAAATACTAGGAAAATCATTCCTGAGAGAGGATTCAATATCACTGAGAGGGAGAATCCAGACTTATTTAGAATTATTATTGCTAGGAGTTAGGGCACATTTACAAGACAACCTTCTCATTCCCTCCCTAATATAGTTAGAGAATTCTATGCCAATGCCTACGAACATCAGAATGGTAAGGTAATGGTGAGGGGAAAAAAAAGTCTCTTTTAGCAGCACATCCATTAATAGGATCTATGGGTTACCTGACATTGTCCACTGTGAGTATCTTGCATATGTATCTAGAATTGATTATGATAAGATTTGAAATACTCTTTGTATTCCGGGCACCACTTGGAAAATGACGGGTCAAACCCATAAAACCTTGCTCAGTGCGTCTCTTGTTATCAATGCTCGGGCTTGGCAATATTTTGTATGTCAACGGATGATGCCCGTTACACATTATAGTGACCTGTCTGTTGAGAGAGCTATTTTGATATATGCAATTTTGATGGGTATGACCATAGATGTGGGCCAAGTCATATTCAATGCTATCCTACACACTGTGCAACACAAGTTTGGTTTATACTTTCCTTCATTGATTACCCAATTATGCCTCCAAGCTGACATCCCTTACAGTAGTAATGAAGAAACCCACCCACCCAAGAAACCCATCGATGATGGCTTGCTCACTCTAATAAAAGCCTCAAGGCCGCAAACTTCGGGAGAAAGAGCCCCTATTGCTACTCCCCCTCCTCCCCCCTCTAGGCATTACACTGTTGCCGAACGCCTTGAGCATTTAGAGATTTGTTTTGAAGAACATCAAAAAATTTTGCATGATAGATTTGATCGTCAAGAACGCTTCTTTAATCATCAAGAATGATTTTTGGCTAGGCATGCCGATTATCAAGCGGGGGTGTACTCTTCTTTTGGTCAAATATACCAACACCTTGCCTCCGCTACTGGTTGTAACATGGATCATTTTCCTACTTTGCTACCCTACCCAGGTTCATCTTTTGATCCACCTACCAAGGAAGGTGAAGAGAATGAGAACAAGAATGAGGATATAGAGGATTAATTTTGGGTGCTATTTTGTTGTCCCCCTTTAGTTTATCTTTATCGGATAATTATATCAAAATTTTCTTAGGTTTTTTTTTCTTTTTGTTTTCATACTTTATTTTCGTCTTCAGTTATTTATTTCCATTTCCTGTGCTAACATACGGTGAGAATCTTAATAGTACACCGCAGTTGCTTTCTGTTTGTTTGCTCTATGTTGTAGATCGGACTTTTCACAAGAAGTATAGCATGCAGTTCAGATGGAGGTGCACAATTTTCAGCTTCTGTGCACTGGTGCTTCAAAGGAAGTTTCCTTTACCTTTTCTTTAAACATTGAGGTCAATGTAATTTTAAGTTGGGGGTGGAGGAAACACATTCTTTTTCTTTCATTGAACTTATTGGTGTCATTTTCCTTAATTGTTGTGTTTAGCATGCTTTGTGTTAGCCTTAGAGTTAATTCATATGTCAATGATATGAACTTAATTGAGATAGCAGATAGCATTTAGAAGAAGTTAAATTTTGCTTCGGTTTGAAATTAATTTAATTATCAATCTTCATTTGGGTTGAGACTCTAGTTTATGGTAAGATTGTATGATTAGTCTTAAACATTTAGAAAAGCTTTATGTGTGATTATTTTGTGAATATTTTTGTGGTCTTGACATGCTCTAGAAATTACTTGATAACCACTTGAGGTGAATTCCTAGAATGCACATTACTTAGGATATGATATAGGCCATTTTTGGACCGTTTGAGCCTGTCAAACCTACCATTGCTATATTTTCCACTAGTCACCTATTTGAGCCCTTTTCTTGAAAAAGAATTTGGGCCTTATTTCTTTCAATTTCCCATTTACTCACCTTTATGAGCCTAAGAAAATATTTTATCCTTACCTTTCTCTTAAAAGAACTTAGCTATACACATTTGTTGAGGAGCACTTAAAAGGAGTAAGGATGGAAATATGATAAAATATCACTACCATAACCCAAGTACATTAAAAGCGATAAGTTGGGGGTTATGGAAAAGAAAAGAAAAATGAAAAAGGAAGTGAATGGTCTTATACCAAAATACAAAAGAAAAGAAAAGAAAAGAGAAGTGAATTATGGCAAAGAAAGGAGAAAAGAAAAGAAAAGTGGTGATTTGAGAAAAATGCTTGAAAAATGGTTGAAAAAGTTGGGTGTTGAAGTAAGGTTATTTAGTGCTTAAAAGTGGTTTGTTTAAAGCTAAGAGATTGAGTTCTTTTACTTGTGAATTTGTCCCATTCTTTCTTAACCTTTACCTTAGCCTAACGTTATAAGCTTATTAAAGACCTATTGATCCAATGTAATGTGATTTTTCTATAATAATGGAGAGAGATTTGAAATGTAAGCCTATGGAGCTTGTTTTTGTGATTGATGTCACGTAATTTATCATGTTTTAGAGGCCAAGACTTGTATTCACGAAAGTTATGCATAAAATCATCCGGATGTTCGGATTAATGGATTGTGGTAAGATGGATGTAAAGAGTCAATAACGATCTCAAGATTGATGCTTGGATTACTTTTGAATTTAGGGTGAAATTTAATGATTCTATATGTTGTGTGTTATGTAAAATTTTTGAGACAAAATGTGAATCACTCTTGGTTAACATTGAAATTGCTTTACTTTGTTGTGATTCTCGCCGTAGAATTCATCTCTTGTTTTCGCTTGAATTACTAGGGACTGGCAATAAGCTAGTTGGGGGTTGTGATGAGAGCCATAAAATGCATCTTAATAGTTCTTAATCATTAGAATTTTAGGGTTGATCTAGATCTTAATTGCACTTTTATATGTTAATAACTTTAAAGTGGTATTCTTGGATCATTAACTTATTTCGGTGCATTTTCAGGTAATTTAAGCTCAAAAAAGGAGAAAAAGTCATTGTTGTTTGAAGCACAAAGACTTGAGGCATACCAAAGTAAAGGCATGGTTGCGAAAGAGCAAATGAAAAGAAATCAAGTTTATAGAGTGTGCGCTGCGGCGAAGAATTATCCAAGCCTCGGCCTCTAGAAAGTGCATCAAAAGAGCAAGGAAGAAGCATCAGGTCAGGCCTAGGCTTGGATCAGGGTGAGCCGCGCCCTGGAAGGCTGAGCTTATGCCTGGATCAGGGTGAGCCGTGGCCAGGAGGGCTGAGCCTAGGCCTGGATTAAGCTGGGCCGCGGCCCATAAGAATCAACACAAAGTGAGCCACGACCTGACCCAATCTGAGCCTAGGCGCGACCCCGATACCCTGTCTCCGAGTTATAACTTAATTATGGTTTTTTATGATTGTTTAAACCCTAATACATCCTTGGACCTCTTGTATTATAAATAGCCCACTTAGATTTTGATAAAGACATCCAAAAAACCTGGAAAACTCAAGGAAGCAACCAATTCTCCTCCATTAAAGTGTTCAACCATGAGCCCCATGGCTAACTAATCTCCAAGCAAGGCGAAGGGATGAATCCCTAGGTGTAGTTGTTCCTATTTTCCTTTCTTCGATTCAGTTGTAGTAGGGATTTAATGTTAAAACATTGTTATGATTTACTTTGCTATCTAATTATAAGATTTTCTCTAATCCGATGATTGTATCTTTCTCCTTGATATAAATCTAGTTATGCTTTTATTATGTCAAGATTGTTTGGGTATGATTGAGTCCGGTAGATTTATCCTTTAGGCTTGTCCATTACTGCAATATTGTCATAAAAGATATATTGTCGTTTCTTGATAAACCTATAGGATAGATAATGTGTGCATGAAGCAAAAGTAAAGTATTTCATAACAATTACATTAGGGTTTTTATACGTGCTCTCATTGAATATCTTTCGAGTGCTTGTTTGAAATGTGAAACTTGCAATCGTGATAAAAACGACTGAATCAAATTTGGATTAGGGCAACGAACCTAGGGAGGATTCCCGAAACCTTATTGTTCCTCTATTATATTTTACAATCTATTTTACACAATTACTCCATTATCAACAAGTTCATATTTTCTCACAAAAATCTTTATCGTTTGTGTTATAGTTCACACCTTCTTTTGTAGTTAACTTATTTCCCTATGGAATTGACACTCTAAAGCTGTGCTACAACTACCGCGTTATGTTTTGGGCATAATCGTGGCCTCTTGAGGCTATTGTGTTTTGATTCTGAGTAGTTGCACTCTTCCCTAATTCCCTTACTAGAATTACACTAAAATGGAACTACCGTCGAGAGCCTAATACTTTGACAGAATGGGAAGATATGGCTCAGGCATTTATGGCCCAAATTGTATAATATCAATCTAGACATCACCATTAGGGATCTAAAAACAACCAAGCAGAAGCCCAATGAGGCTTTCTCATAATTCATATCTAATTGGTGAAGCAAGGCAGCTAAAATGGCTTCTAGACTTATGGAAAAGGACCAGATCAAGATGGTGATGAGAAACCTGCAACTGGTGTATCACGAGAGGATGTTTGCCATACCCATTACCAGTTTTGATCAATTGATTGACTCAGGCAAAAGATGCCATCTTTGAGGGAAAGATTAAGAAGAATGCTCAGAGATTTGTGAAAAATAATGTTTCCAACAGTAGTGAAACCAAGAACAGTTAAGTGATTTTTGCCTAAATACACAACATGCAATCAAGTGAATAAGCGGACAACTCCTCGGGACCCTAATAGCAAAATAACCATGACTATAGCCAACCGAATAGGTTCTAAAACACCTAACTCAAAGTGGCCGGCATATTAATCCACCTCACCTCGAAGCTAAAAATCTAGGAAGAGGAATAGGAGAAAAAGAAAGATTAATAGCAAAGAAAGAAAAATGAAAAAAGTAAGAAAAGGAAGAAGACCTAGTGTTGAGATAACTGAAGAAAAATGGGGTCAATATCTCCATTTAGGGGTTGCCATGTCCTCAAAGAAACATCGGTAGGCCGTGTTGGATCATTTGTGTGAACTGGAAATTCACACAAAGCCTTGATAATGTTTTAGCATTACTTAATGTATCAAAAAAGAAAGAACCAATTATGACTTTTGGTGACAAGGATATCACATAGTACGCAAGAACTTATAACAGTGTGTTATATTTGACAACAAAATATCAGGAGAAAAAGATACTTATGTTATTAGTATAGGTCAGCTATGAATGTCTTGCCCTTGGAGACAACTCAAATCTTGGGGTTTAAGCCAGATGATTTCCAACCAAGTATTTAGACGGTCCAGGTGTATAATAATACAAAACGTATGATAATCGAGACAGTGAGTTTGAGGTGCAAGCTGGGTATGGATCATATGGTGATTGAATTTTGTGTCGTAAATATTGTTGTATCATTCAACATGCTGCTGGGCAGGCCATGGCTCCATAGCCTAGGGGCAATATCTTCTACCATCCATTAAAAGGTAAAATATAGAGCTGGAAACTAAGTTATAACCTTATGTGGGGATAAAGTTGGTATTGCCCCCATGTTTGAAATTCATAAAGAAGAAAATGAACTACATGGTTTTATTTTCAAGGAAGTCGCAATGATTGACACGGTAGAAGCTGACCTTTGCATTAACCCGATGATTTTCCATGTAATGAAAGGGATGAACTACTTCCCAAGTGCAGGTATAGGTAAGTATGGACAAGGAATGGAGGAATTCTCAGATTTTAAACAACAATTTGGGTAGCAAGGTTTAGGTTATGAACCCGGTAGCAACAACAAGAAGACTAGGGGTAAGTTTTGCAGGACTTTGAACTGGCACTTTATGAAGGAAGGTAAAAACTTCTCTTACTGTGGATTCCTTGTGTCATAGATGAATAGGTGAACTCAAAAAAGGCAGCCAGGATTCTAGATTTTCTTCTATCTCAAGTTTTTTTAAAAGAAAGCACTGACAGAGAAGAAGGAAACACCATCGACTAGTGATTGGATAGAGAACCTAGATGGTGAAGCTATAGGTATTCTGATGATGAGATAAGGTGAGGCAATCGGCTTTGATCCAAGTGTCTTAACTAAGCCAATTAACAGGTGCACCAGCTGCAATCAAGGACCCAGATAAACACCTATTTCTTTCTCTTTCAATAAAAAAGTCCAAGGTGAGCAGGGGAATGATGTCCTAACCCAATTTCTAAGTCCGATCGTGTACTTGTCAAAAAAACAAAATGAAATGATGAATGATTCTAAGTACTTTAATTCTTCTTTATATGATGGGAAAATCCTAAGTGAAATTAGCTAACAATCTCTTTTATCAAAGGTGATTGTTGAGCTGGTTAAGAATGTAAAAAAAAAACACAGCTTAACCCAAAATGGAAGAAATTCGAGTTATTGATTAATGCAATGACAAAAATCCACAAGAAATTCGCATTGGCTTAACATTATCTAAAAAATAAAGTAAAAATTTAATAAAGCTTTTGCATAAGTACAAAGATGTATTTGCTTGGTCATATGAGGATATATCTGGTATCAATCTAAAGATTGTCCAGCATCGCTTTGAATCCAGATGCCTAGCTAGCTAAGTGAAGTTGAGATGAATGAGATTCGATTGGGTGGTTAAGATCAAATAAGAGATCCGCAAGTATTTATAAATTGGTTTCTTGGTGGTTTTCAAGTATCTTTAGTGGGTAGCAAATGCGGTAGTGGTGCAAAACAAATGTGTTAAAATTAGGGTTTATGTAGATTACAAGGACCTGAATCAGGCTAGCCCTAAAGACGATTTTCTTTTACCTCACATAGATACCCTTGTAGATAATACAACTGGTAATGCTCTTTTTTCATTTATGGATGGCTATTATAGGTATAACTAGATTCTCATGACTCTTGAAGACAGGGAAAAAACTACCTTCACTACTCAGTGAGGAACTTTTTGCTATAGAGTCATTCCATTCGGGCTCAAAAATGTTAGGGAAACTTATCAAAGGATGGACACCACTATGTTGCATGATATAATCGACAAGAAAGTTGAGGTATATGAGGATGATATTATTGCCAAGTTTGAAAGCAGAGAATGACACTAGGATGCTCTCCAAAAGTTCTTTGATATAATTCAAAAGTACAAGCTGTGTTTGACTCCTAAAAAGTGTAAGTTTGGAGTCAGTACTGGTAATCCTTTTGGTTTCATGGTCAGTGAAAGAGAGATTAAGGTAGACCCAAAATATGTGGCAATAATTCTAGAAATGTCAACATCGAAAATAGAGAAATAGATTAGAAGAATTTTACGAAGGCTTTAGTATATCATCAGATTCATTGCCAAGCTTACCCATACCTATGAGCCCATTTTGAAACTACTTAGAAAAGACCAGCCAAAGGTGTGGAATGAATAGTATCAAGAAGCCTTTGAAAATATTAAAGACTAACTTAAAGATCCTCCATTGTTGGTCCCATCCAAGTATGGTGCTCTGCTTTTGTTGTAATTATCTATCATAAGTACCTCCATGGGGGCCATGTTAGCTTAAGAAGATGAAGACGGAAAGGAAAGGGTCGTCTACTATCACCATGAAAAACTTTTGGCTTATAAGTTGAACTATTCTTTGGTGGAAAAGGCATGCCTCACTATAGTTTGGCCAGCTAAAAAACTCCAACCTTATTTCCAATCCTTCTTTGTGAAAGTGATCTCTCGCCAAGATCTTCTAAAGTATCTGTTTAAATCCCTAACCTTAAGTGGAAGGATGATAATATGGATGGTCATCCTCTCCCAATTTGATCTTCAGTATGTGACACAAAAGTCAGTTAAAAGGGGGATAATTTTAGATTTCTTGGCAGATTTCCTAGAAGAAAAAGAAAATATTAAAGAATTCAACTTTCTAGATTAGTGAATTCTGGAGGTCGAAAACTGTTACTAGAAGATATACTTCGATAGGGCAGCTAATCATAAAGGTCTCGGGATTGGGGCAATGTTGGTTTCTCTAGAAGGAATCGTCACTACTTTTTCAATTTGCTTGAATTTTGAGTCCATCAATAATGTAACCGAGTATGAAGCTTGCATCGCTGGTCTAGAAGCACTCATTGAGATTAGGGCAAAAGAAGTCACAATGTAAAGAGATTCCTCTTTTATCATTTTTCAGTCCCGCGGAGAATGGAAGACTAAAGATGAGAGGATAAAACGTTATCAGGGTCATCTCGAGAATTTGGTTAAGTTATTTGACATGGTATCCTTCACTTATCTACGTTGGGCCTAGAATTGGTTCACTGATGCACTAGCCACTTTAACTTCAATTTTGGTCTAATACCCATATTCATAAAGAAATGGTAAAGAAGTAATTTGATAAATACAACATGGAGTTAAAATATTATATATAAGCGAAAGATTTAACTTTTACAAAAAAAACACGGACGCGTGGTGGTATAAAGAAAAAGAAAAAGAAAACATTCAGATAAAGGAAAAAAAAGGTTTAAAAAGACCACAGTTTCGTTCAACACCTGGAAGTCCAAGTGTTGCAACATTTTGCAACTTTGGTACATGATATGCAACAGTTAACTCTGAAGCAGCGACGGTGCCACTTTAATTGTTTTAGATATCGAATTGTTTTATTAGTTTTACCAAATACTGTTTGGTTTTCCTTAAACTCAAATCTAAACTACTCTATTTCTTTAAACACTTGGGGACCAAAAGAAAGGTTGAAAGAGTAAAATTTTGAAGGGGTTTATAAGAGAATTTCATAGAGAATCACAGGAAGCTCTAAGAAAAACATAAGGTAATAACATGAAGTTTATTTTTGAATTTTAGCATACATGAAATTCCCAGAATTCAAAGTGAGAATTTTCAAAGGGTGAGAATTTTCAAAGGCTTCAGTTATGGTGAGAAAGAAATAGGGATGTATAATATGATAAAACTATCTAAATGGTAGACTATATTCTGTGAACCTCATAACGAGGTAAAATGAGATATAATGGAGGGTCTTAAGATGAATAAATATATATAAGAAGAAGAGATTGATAGAGAATGAGACTTATGATGTGTGTAGTGATAGTAGAATGCTATTATCAAATTTTAAGAAATATAAATGATTGAATACTTTTAGTAAGTTTAATTCACAGAGCTTGTGAAGCTTATCCATCATTGTACAATAATTTCTGGTAGTGGACAGGACAAATAGAGTTGTGGACGAAGATTCAGACTAAATCATTTTCTGTAAGCCACGTGGTCCATATCTTTAGACGCACTTGAAAAAAAATATTTGTAAATATTCATGTATAATATATTGTATATACTATTCAATTGAAATTTTAAACCCCAATCATTTAGAGCTAAGGGTATGCCATCAAAGGGAGGTGGTAATCTGATGTATGATCAAGAGCTAAGGGTTTGCTTAAATGTAATCAGATAGGGCATCTGTCTCGAAATTTCCCTATACAGATATGCTTTGTATATGGTGAGGGAGAACATGTTGCTGCAGATTGTCTAGTGGGAAAATCTACTGTCGTAGGTGTTGGAATTGTTGGGAGAAGACCGGTGGAGAGAGGTGGTGGATCAGGGAGTGTGCGGGGCAGAGGTCGAGGATCAGTAGCTAAGAGATGACGTGGTAGCCAATTACAGTCCAGAGATAGAAAAGTCAATGCATTGACCCAACAGGATGCACAAGCTACTCCTGATGTTGTTATGGGTAAAATATCTATCCTTGGTAGGCCTGCTAGATTATTGATTGATCCTGGTGCACCCCATTCTTTTGCATCTAGTATTTATATGAGATCTATTGATGCTAGTGCTAGTTCTTTGATGCATGCAATTATTGTTGAGGTTCCTACTAGGGATAGGGTTATTATTAGGACAATTTATTGAAATTGTGTGATTTATATGGCTGATAGAAAATTTGAAGTTGATTTACTACCTTTAGATATGACAGATTTTGATTTAATTTTGGGGATGAATTGGTTATCTGTATATCATGCTTAGGTAGATTGTTTTAGGAAGAATGTGGTGCTCAAGATACTTGGACAGGAAGAGTTTAATTTTCATGGAGAGTGTAAGATACTTGCTAACTGTCTTATTTCTGCCTTAACTTCCAGTAAATGGTTGAAGAAGGGTTGTGTGGGTTATTTGGCATATATGGTGGATTCTAGCAAGGAGAGTATGAAGTTAGAAGAAATCCTGATAGTAAAAGATTTTTCTATAGCACCCATATCTATAGCACCTTATAAAATGGTACCAGCTGAATTAAGAGAGTTGAAAGTTCAGCTTTAAGAGTTGTTTGACAAACAGTTTATTCGACCTAGTATGTCACCTTTAAGAGCCCTTGTATTGTTTGTCAAGAAGAAAGATGGGATAATGAGATTGTGTATGGATTTTAGAGAGTTAAATAAGATCACCATTAAGAATAGATATCCTTTGCCCATGATAGATGATTTATTTGAGCAGTTACAAGGAGCTAGGTGTTTTCTAAGATAGACCTGAGATTAGGTTATCATCAATTGAGGATAAAGGAGGGGGATGTGCTTAAGACTGCTTTTAGGACACATTATGGCCATCATGAGTTCCTGGTCATGCCATTTGGGTCGACTAATGCTCCTGCAGCATTTATGGATCTAATGAATCGGGTGTTTAAACCATTCTTAGATAGATTTGTGATTGTGTTTATTAATGAAATTCTGGTATATTCCAATAATGAAGATGAGCATATGCAACATTTAGAGATAGTGTTGGAAATTTTGAGGACAGAGAAATTATATGCAAAGTTCTCTAAGTGTGAGTTTTAGTTGAGTGAAATATTTTTCTTTGGGCATGTTGTGTCGGGAGAGGGAATAGTAGTTGACCCACAAAATGTAAAAGCAGTGTTGAATTGGGAAAGACCCAGTAGTGTAACTGAAGTAAGAAGCTTTTTAGGGTTGGCTAGTTATTATAGGAGATTCATCCAAAAATTTTCTATGATTCCTGGACCATTGACTAGATTGACCAGGAAGGACGTGAAGTTTAGGTGGTCAGAGGAATATGAGAGGAGTTTCCAGCTGTGGAAAGAAAAATTGACTACTGCCTCGGTATTAGTGCTTCTTTCTAGTGATGAAGGATTTGCGGTTTATAGTGATGTGTCACATCAGGGGTTAGGATGTGTGTTGATACAATATGGGAGAGTTATAGCTTATACATTTAGGCAATTAAAGAACCATGAAAGGAATTACCCGACCCATGATTTAGAATTGACTATCATAGTTTTTGCTTTGAAGATTTGGAGATATCACCTATATCGAGCCAATTGTGAAATTTTTACTGATCATAAAAGCTTGACGCATTTACCGACCCAGAATGAGTTGAATTTGAGGTAGAGGAGATGGATGGAATTGATTTGTGATTATGACTGCACCATTCATTATCATCCAGGAGAGGCTAATGTAGTAGCTGATGCATTGAGTAGAAAGGTTACAGGGAGATTAGCTGCTATTGGGAGTCATAATACTAGCTTGATGATAAAATTAAGAAGAATGAGGATGCAGTTGAGTGTCAATAATAGAGGAGTATTGATGGCAAATATGGTGGTACAATCTTCTATTATTGATTGTTTATTACAGATGCAGGGTAGAGATGAAGAGATAAAGAAGATTCAATGGGAAGTGTTGAGTGGGAAGCCAATTGAGTTTATAATTAGAGGAGATGGCATGGTAGTATTGGGGCATCGAGTTTGTGTTACCAATGATGTGGAGATGAGAAAGGAGATACTAAGGGAGGCTCAAGATTCTGTATATTCCATGTATCCAGGAAATAATAAGATGTACAAGGGATTGAGATAATATTATTGGTGGTCAAAGATGAAAAAGTATATAGCGGAACATATTTCTAGATGTCTGACTTGCCAATAGGTGAAGTCTGAGAATAGACATCCAGTAGGTTTATTATAACCTCTTCTAGTACCAGAGTGGCCATGGGAAAATGTTTGTATGGATTTTGTCTCTAGTTTTCCCCGTACCCAGAGGGGTCATAACGCTATGTGGGTTATAGTAGATAGATTTTCTAAGTCTTCACATTTCCTTCCTATTAAAACTACTTAGAGTCCTGAAAGTTAGCTTAATTGTATGTAGCGAAGATTGTAAGATTACATGGAGTACCCTTGAGTATTGTATCAGATAAAGATTCTAGATTCACCTCTAGATTTTGGAGAGGTTTTCAAGAAGCCATGGGTACGCAATTACAGTTTAGTATAGCTTTTCATCCAAAAACTAACGGGCAGATGGAGAGAATCATCGGAATACTAGAAGATATGCTGAGGGCAAGTGTATTGAGTTTCTCAGTAAGCTGGGATGCTTATTTGTCTTTGATTGAGTTTGCATATAATAATCAATATCAAACTAGTATTGGGATGGCACCATTTGAAGCTCTATATGGTAGGAGGTGTAGAACTCCAGTATGCTAGGAAGAAGTTGGAGAGAGAAAGATATATGGCCTAGAAATGATAGATCTGACTACTGAGGGGATCAAACTAGTTAGAGAGAACCCTAGAGCAACATAGAACAGACGGAAGGGATATGCTGATAATAGAAGATGACTTATCGAGTTTCAAGTTGGTGATTGTATTTGTTTGAAGATATCTCCATGGAAAGGTGTGTTGAGGTTTAAAAAGAAGGGAAAGTTGAGCCCGAGATTTGTGGGGCCATATGTGGTGATTGAGAGAGTTGGACCAATAGCATATAGATTGGATTTACCTCCAGAGTTAAAGTAATTACATAATGTGTTTCATGTATCACTTTTGAGAAAGTACTTACACAATAAATCCCATAGTATCTCGAATCAAGCGATAGAACTTAAGGAAGATTTGACTTTTATGCAAGTACCGGTCATAATTCTAAACATGAAGGAACAAGTCTTGCGCAATAAAGTTATTCCCTTAATTCAAGTATTATGGCAAAGCCAATATATTGAAGAAATTACTTGGGAGCATAAAGTAAGAATGAGGAAAGAATACCCCCAACTCTTTCATGAATTAGGTAAGGGAATTTCAAAGACAAAATTTTTTTAAGGTGGGTAGAATTGTAATACCCGTATTCGTAAAGAAAGGGTAAAGAAGTAATTTGATAAATATGACATGGAAGTAAAATAATATATATATATATATATATGCAAAAGATTTAATTTTTATGAAAAAAAACACAGACGTATAGTGGTGTAAAGAAAAAGAAAAAGAAAAAAAAAGGTCCAGATAAAGGAAAAAGAAAAAAAAAATTATTTAAAAAACCATAATTTCGTGCAACACCTGGAAGTCCAAGTGTTGCAACATTTTGCAACTTTGTTGCATGATATGCAGCTGATAACTTTGAAGTGGTGATGGTGCCGCTTTAATTGTTTTAAATGTCGAATTGTTTTATTAGTTTTACCAAATCCTGTTTGGTTTTCTTCAAACTCAAATCTAAACTACTCTATTTCTTTAAACACTTGGCGACCGAAAGAAAGATTGAAAGAGTAAAATTTTGAAGGGGTTTACGTGAGAATTTCATAAAGAATCATGGGAAGCTTTAAGAAAAACAAAAGGTAATAACATGAAGTTTATTTTGAATTTTAGCATACATGAAATTCCCGAAATTCAAAATGAGAATTTTCAAAGGGTTTGAATTTTGGAAGAATTAAAGAATAAATTAGAATTTAATATGAATATTATGTCAGGTGTTGGGGATCAACAACTGGAGGAAATTGCTGAGAGGAGCAGAAAGGGCAAGGAGATGATCTACGGGTAACTTTAAGTGCTACGTGGTGAGTTAGATTTACTTTAAGTAATCTAGATAAATATAAGATATATAGTGATAATATTAGAATAAATTATTAACTTATGCTTTGGTGGTAGATGAAAGTAGTATGTGGGTATGATAAGTATAATTGAAATGTAGAAATTTATTACATAAGAAGTAATATTATTGGAATAGTGAGTCGATTTAATAATGAAGGTGATAAATGAAATTTTTTATGAGCTATGGTTGATGATTTGTTATGAATTATGAGAGAGAAAATTTAGAGAATTTTTTTATGAGCTATGGTTGATGATTTGATATGATCTATGATGAGAGGAATTTAGTGGAAATATATTTTTTTTATAATAATTTGAGAATAATCTGGAAAGCTAATTAAAAAATTTGAATTTGGGTTTGTTTTTATATATTGGTTCATATGCATATTTCATATCATTATTCGTATGCATATACATGAAATAAAAAAAGGGGGAGGGGGACCAGTCTAAATGAAATAAAAGAACCGGGAAGGGGTTGGTCTAAATGAAAAACTGAGACAGTCGGTATATACTGGAAAAAAATAAAAACCCTGACAGCCAGTATATACTAGAAATAAAAGAACTAGGAGGGGGCTAGTCTAAATAAAATAAAAGAACTGGGAAGGCAGTCGGTCTAAGATAAAAACATGTCGACATGTGAGAAAATGTTCCCTAATAATAATTCATGCATTGCATCTATTTTAAATATTGATTAAATTTCTGAAATGCTGAAGTGTTGATTTTTATTGTAAATTTATTTATAGATGAATGAGTCTCACATAGAGACAATTATGGTGAGAAAGAAATAGGGAAGTATGATATGATATAACTATCTAAATGGTAGACTATATGTTGTGAACCTCATAACGAGGTAAATATGTGATATAATGGAGGGTCTTAAGATGAATAAATATATATAAGAAGAAGAAATTGATAGAGAATGGGGCTTATGGTGTGTGTAGTGATAGTAGAATGCTATTATCAAATTTTATGAAATATAAATGATTGAATACTTTTAGCAAGTTTAATTCACTGAGCTTGTGAAGTTCATCCCTCATTGTCAATGATTTCAGGTAGCAGACAGGACAGATAGAGTTGTGAACGAAGATTCAGACTAAATTATTTTCTGTAAGCCACGTGATCTATATCCTCAGACACACTTGAAAAAAAATATATTTGTAAATATTTATGCATAATATGTTGTATATACTATTCAATTGAGATCTAAATGATGTATTTCCCCTATTAAGGGTTGAGGATTTGATGTAAGAAAATTGCAGTTGGTAAATTTTTACTGTTGCATATATGTGTCATGCTGGGATTCTCAAAATGTGATGAGACTGTCTCGGAGGTAGCCAACCCGAGATGGGTTTTTACAGTTGGATATGCCTGAAGGGTTGAGGTAATTTTGTTACTGGTTAAGCAAAAGGAAAAATCAGCTTATTGCTTAACTATTGAGATCTAAGCTCGATAATCTGCCAGTTTACCTTGGTATACTAACATCTAAAATTTGCAACAGAAAGGGGAATTCTCAAACAATAGTGAAAAAATGGATAGATGGGTGATACAATCATTAGCCTTCTAGTTAAACATTTGTGGTGGGAGACTATATAGGAGATTTCTCAACTATCGAGATCTAAGCTCGATAATCTGACAATTTACACTTGTGTACCGACATTCAGAACTTCTTGCAAAAAAGGGAATTCTCAACCAATGATGAAAAAAGAGACAGATGGGCGATACACTCATTGGCCTCCTAGTTTTTTGTTTATGGCAGGAGACCGTAAAGGAGATTGTTTGATGGGATCCAACTTCTCTCTATTGATTAGAACACTACTGTGAGAATCATGATGGAAGTACATAAAGGTACAGGAGGTCTGCATATGAATAGAAGAACGCTGGCAAGAAAGATCCGTCATTTGGGTTATTATTGGATCAACATGGAGACTGATTGTTGTAATTATGTGAAGAAGTGCCATAAGTGTCAGTTCAACAACAATCTAAAAATTTTTCCTATAATTCTACAGGCATAGAATATGCAGCGAAAAATAAAAAATTTATGCCCATAGACTTAAATCCCAAGATAAATCTCTATGAATATATTAGAATAGTGATCCAAATAATATTTCAATACAAGGTTAGAGATTTGTTGACCTTTAATGAAGATTCCTATTGATCTTTGAAACGGATTCACCAGCCGTTCAAGTGTCCGGCCTCTAAGTGTCTCCACATGAGCAACCAAGAGCAAGAATCTTCTTCTCCAGGATGTCGAACACCATATGATGAAGAACATTACGGTTGGCCGAAAATTCCTTGAATGCTAGCTCTGAAAATTCGACCCTTCTAATGAGAAAGAGTTCGAAACTAATTTCAGCAATAATAATATTGTTCTTAGGGTTTCCATCAAATAAAACCTTTATATATGGCCCTTACTTCTAAAAGCTCTATAATTTCTAGAATTACAATTAAACCTCTAGTTTAATTAATTCCTAGAATTCTCCCATTTGGCCCATTAGTTTTTCTTATTCTTAAAATTTCCCAATTATGTGTGACCCATTAGGTTCAATATTGTGTTAGCAATAAGTCGTAACAATTAGATCCCATCTAATTAATTAAAAATTCTTTAAATTTTAATTCGAATTAAAACTCTTTTTAATTCTACTTTTAATTAAGAATTAATTACAATTAATTCTTAAGGTCTTCTTTAACTCATGATTGATACCTTGTAGTATTTCATGAAAACCTAGACAATATTAATTAATGTGAACCTTTCTGTTGATAGTTATCATACAATTCAATCCTTCCATCATACAATGTTCCTGATTAAACCTAAGGTATGGATTTATGGTCAAGCTTTAATTATTTAATTATATGTATCTAGATCTCAAGTTCATAACTTAAATGGTGAAATCAGAAACTTCTTTCTAATTTTCACTCCAGTTTGGCCAGGGAATTTCCAAGCTATGCTTTAATCAGATCACATAGGACATTCTTTCTTTTTTTCCTAAGAGTGATGGATTCTCTATTGTACTCTTACATACCTCCTTGTATAAGTTGTCATACCCAATTACTACATTTTTTGTGATCCATTATTAGAATCACATTTACGTAATATCAAAGCAGATGACCTATACAAATTATATTCATGGTGCCTCAAGTCTAACGATCACTTGTACAACTGCAATGTAAGGATTTCTATTGATAGCAAGTAAAATTTCCATTAGGATTTTCTTAGTCGCGTCAGTTCGGTGTATTTGTTCTCTAACAAGAACCTACATAACTTGTTTTAGTGTCCCATGTACTAGCGACCATCAGGCAACCACTCTCAACTCCTTGAGGAAACATAGTATGTACTAATCTATCTAAATTCAATAATGTTCTTCTTAGTGATTCTATAATTAGGAATATTTAAGAAAAAAAATTGAAGGAAATACACCTCACTACCATGATTTTATCATGGTACTTATTTCCATTTCTCTTATTATGTGGGCTTTATCACGTAATATGCATATTGTAATTTGTAATGAACATGATAAACAAGATGACTTCCATTAATAATTATTTATTGTCAATAAATGAATAACATCAATTTACAAGTAACATTCCCATAACATCAAATGTTATTTTTGTGTAGGGCATCTTGCTATCAATCACCCACTTGCACTAACATCACATCTTCATAGTTAGCATGTTCCTTATCATCTATAAGGTGTACCTTCAAGTCACGATTTATTAGAGATCCATATCTTACTACAACCTTGGGTATTCTGCTAGATCTACAAACTAGTTGAGTAACTAGGGGCATGTTTGGTAACAGTTTTCAATTTTCAGTGTTCGAAAAGAGTTTCTAAAAATAGTTTTCTGATGAAAACATGTTTGGGTAACTGTAACTCGAAAACTGTTTCCAAAACAGTTTTCAGTGAAATGTTGTTTGGATAATCAGTGTTCGAAAACTGTTTTGAAAATAGAAAACTGTTTAGATTACACTTTCTTGTAATTGTTTTCAGTTTTTAGTGTTCGGTTTAAATTTTAATATCTAAAATTAATTTTATTTCTCATATTTACTAAATACAATTTTTTAAGCACACACCAAATACTTGAGAATAATTAATATTATTTTATTTTTAAAATGTTAATATTTTTTATATATCATCGATCAAACATACTACACTCTTCCCCTTGTCATGTCATGTTTGTTAAATAAATTCTTAAAAATAAAAATAAAAAATACAATACAACTTTCACAATTTGATAAAATATGAACAACCATTTAGATTGAATTCAAAATGGAGCTCGATAGATAAAACATGTTATTTTAGGTTATTTAACATAAAAACTTTCTGTGATTTGCTCTCTGTTAGCTGAAAATGCAACACACATGGAGGAGCATTTAGATTGAGTTCCAGAAAAATAAGTGTTCATTTAGAAAACATAATTTTTTTTTCGGGTTCAGCAAACAGAACCTGAAATGCACTGGTACAATATTATTAAATATAACATGCTACGAAGAATTCTATTTGAAAATTTTGCAAACCAAAATATTACTTGACAACATGGAGTTACTGATACAACACTTTATTTCAATAGCTCGAAGTACAAAACTTCTATTCCACAGCTCAGTAAACCAAATTAGCTCTAAAAAATGTTTCACCACCGGATTGTAAACAAAAAAAAAAGCCTTGATTAGTCAAATAATAACAACAAATAAATAAATAAACCAATCTACACCCGTATGAGCATAATTTGTTCTCCACTAGTAGATTTCACAGGGAGAAAATCAAGTTTGCAAAAAGCTTGCATACTTGGCACCTAGGAAAAGCCTTTGAATACAGAGTAGGGCATTTTTTGTAACCTCAGCATTCTCATGGTTCATCAGTTTCATCACTCGGTCCTTGGTCTTGAGGTCTGTCACTATGATCCGTCCACAGGGACTACTGCAGCAGCCCTTGCACAGGGACAGTAGGAGTAAATACTCTGCCATTTGAGTTGGACCAAATCAAGTATAATGTATTTAACACACTTAAAGTAAAGAAATACTAGAGCAAAGACACATTCGAAGTTTTAATGTCACACAACTGGAAATGATCATTTAATCAACAAGTTATTTCATAAGCTAGTCATATCAATATGAATCTCCCACAGAAAGTTACAGGAAGCTCCAAAATTTTACTTTTTGCAAGTAATTAATAACTGTATTTTTTTTACCCTAGATCAAGGTTCAAATATAATAATCTATAACCTAGAGGACCTTAAAGAGATTATACTTCAGACACAGTTCAGAAACACATGAAAACTGCAAAAAATCAGTTGAAACGTCAGAAACATGGAAAATACTTCGAATTTTATATGGACCAGTGATAAAAGATGAGTTATTAATAATTATAGACATCATACATTAGTGCCGCCATTCATAAACTGATGCAACAATGTTAATTGAATAAATGAGCACATACAGAAGGAAGCCAATAGAAAAGCTTCTATCATAGTACTGTTTTGTATACAATAAAGATTATGAAACTGAGTTGTACAGACAAGAAAATGAACTATTTCATAATCTTACAGACCAAAAAAAAAAAAAAAAAACTATATCATGTTCTGGTGATCAATGAACAATTACCAATGGTAGAACCAAATACATATTTAAAAAAAAGAGAAAAAAAATTAAATATAGACACCTCCTGGGAAGAGAGGGAGAGGGTAAAAAAATTCTACTATTACAGCAGGAGATTTAAATTTTTATGACAACTGCATTTGGAAGCTGAAATCATCTATCAAAAAGATTTTATTGACCAGTTAAAAGATTCAACATCACCCATTACAATTCGTACAGCTTCTCTATTCCCCTAGAGGTAATAGCAACAAAGAAAAAAATGATTGAATTTTCAACCCTATATAAAAGAAAAGAGAAAAAGCAAATACAAAAAGGAAGGAACAGATTTGGAGTCCTAATCAAATGGCAGAGTATTTACTCCTAATTGTCTGCATATAGGGCCTTTCTCAAACTATAGAAGATATGATGAACATGCTAGTTCTTAGACATGTTCTGAACAAACCACCAACAGATGAATATAAAGTAACCCATCTTCCCACTTCATATAAACTAACCCATCTGCTCTAAAAACCAATTTTTGCAAATACTTGAAACAGAAAGCAAGTGGTTTCTTTTTTCATACAAAAGCAACAAAGAAAATGATTGTCTAAATGGTTTAACTTTTAAAGAATAAATGAAATACTCATTTAAAGAATAAATGAAAAAATAAACTCCATCACAGAAGAGCATACAAAATCATAGAAGGCAAATACAAACATCTAATACCATCTCAACCACAAAAGAAAGCAAGAACACACAAATTTCATAGCACACACATTTATAAACACATATTTCCCTATAAATATATTGGATCCACCCTCAATAGAAAATATCACGCAAACAGGATAGGAAGGAATCCCAAAACCAAAAGACAGAGAGAGAAAAAGATGTAAAAAGAGTTACCTAGTGGTTGGACGACGGGGCTGAATCAGCTTGGAGGATGACGCCTGAATCAATATGAAGAACGGTGGTTGAATCTGAGGAAAAATCAGTGATAAGTGAACTAAGGATGAAATTAGAAAATAGAGAGAGACAAAAAGAGAACGAAGAAAGAGAAAGAAAAAGTCGCATACCTTAAATCACCAGAAATCATTAGCAAATTAAGTGTCCTTGAGAAAAATTGTAGGATGCCGCTTTTGTCGAGCGTCGAAAGGCTTTGGTAGCACATGGGGCTTGTGATTTCTTCACAGCAAGGGTGGGTTCTTCATAGCAAGGGTGGGTGAAGAGAGTCTAAATGGGTTTCTTCAGGCGTGGGTTTCTGTGGACGGTGACAAAATGAGTCAAGAGGACCGTTACCAGTAAAGTGGATGGTGACAAAATGGGTGATGGTAACGAAGAGAGGGGAGATAGGTTTTTGTTTCAGTTCATGGTGATGGACTGTTAGACGAGAGAGAAGGTGAGTTGGGTAAGGAGGAGTGGGTTTCACAGTGAGCTTTTGGGTGAGGATGGCGAGAGTGGAGAGATGCAAAAGAAAGAGAGGGGAGAGATGCAAGAGAGAGATGAGACTCGCAAAAGAGAGAGAACACTCAATCGAGAGCAGTGAGCAGAGGGCAGAGAGCAGAGAGCAGTGTTTAGGTGCTGCAAAATTGAAAATGAACACTGAAAACTCTAATTGGGAGTTTTGTAAAATCAGTGTTTGAACACTGAAATAATGAAAACTCTGTTTAAAAACTGTTTCTCAACACTGATAGCCAAACATTAAAACAGAGATTTGAAAACTGTTTTTGAGTTTTGAACACTGGAAAGGGTTTTTGAAAACCCTTTCTAAAGATGTCCTAGAAGATCTATTGATTAAGGTTCCTCAATTTGAACAGAACTAGGTTGTGGTTCTTGTGACTCTTCATCAAGATCTATCTTACTCCCACTGTCCCTTTCTAGTATAAACTCTTTTTCTAGAAATGTAGCATGCTTTGAAACAAACACCTTTTGTTCGTGAAGATGATAGAAATAATATCGTGAATTTTCTTTAGGATATCCCACAAACCTACATTTGTCAGACCTACTTCCCAACTTTTATGTATGTAACTTCTTTACATAGGTGGGACAATCACAAATATTAACATGTTTAAGATTAGGTTTCCCCCCTTTCCATATATCATATAGTGTTTTAGGTACAAATTTTGAGGGAACCTTTTTTAATAAGTATACAGTGATTAGGACAACATATCCCCAAGAGGATATAGGAAGATCGGTGTAACTCTTCACGAATCGTACCATATCCAATAGGGTGCGATTCTAAAAGGAGTTAATTGAGAGATAATCTCGTTTGAGGCAATCAAGAAAACATTAAACAAGTATTTCAATCATATCACGAGAGGATGCTTGCCATGCCCATTGCCAGTTTGAGCGATTGATTGACTCAGGCAAAAGATGTCATCTTTAAGGGAAAGATTAAGAAGAATGCTCAGAGATTTATGAATAAACATGTTTCCAAAAGTAGTGGAACCAAGAATTGTTAAGTGATTTTTTCCTAAATACACAACATACAAACAAGTGTATAGGCAGACAACTCCACAGGACCCTAACAGCAAAATAACCATTACTATATCCAACTGAACAGGTTCCAAAACACCTGACTCAAAGTGTCCAGCATATTAAGCTACCTCACCTCAATGTGAAAAATCCAGAGGAATGGGAGAAAAAGAAAGAGTAATAGCATAGAAAGAAAAAATAAAAAAGTAAGAAAATGAAGAAGACCTAATGTTAAGACAACTGAAGAAAAATTGGGTCAATATCTCCATTTAGGGGTTGTCATGTCCTCAAAGAAACATCGGTAGGCCATGTTGGATCATTTGTGTGAAATAAAAATTCCCACAAGCACTCCTTGATAATGTTTTAGCACTGCTTAACTTATCAAAAAAGAAAGAATCAAATATGACTTTTGGTGACAAGGATATCCCATCGTACGCAAGAACTCATAATAGTGTGTTGTATTTGACATCGAAATATCAGGAGAAAAAGGTACCTATGCTATTGGTAGATACTGGGTTAGCTCTGAATGTATTGCCCTTGGAGATAGCTTAAATCTTGGGGTTTGAGCTAGATGATTTCCAGCCAAGTATTCAGACAGTTCAGGTGTATAATAATACAATGCGTATGATAGTCGAGAAAGTGAGTTTGAGGTGCAAGCTGGGTATGGATCATATGGTGATTGAATTTTATATCATAAATATTGTTGTATCATTCAACATGTTGCTAGGCATGCCATGGCTCTAAAGCCTAGGGGCAATATCTTCTACCTTCCCATCAAAAGATAAAATATAGAGCTGGAAACCAAGTTATAACCTTGTATGGGGATGAAGTTGGTATTACCCCCATGTTCGGCATTCAAGAAGAAGAAGATGAACTGCATGGTTTTATTTTCAAGGAAGTCATAATGATTGACATGGTAAAAGTTGACCTTTGCATTAACCCGATGATTTTCCATATAATGAAAGGGATGGACTACTTCCCAAGTGCAAGTCTAGGTAATTATGGGAAAGGAATGGAAGAATTCTCAGACTTTAAACAAAAATTTGGGCAGCAAGGTTTAGGTTATGAACTGGGTAGCAACAACAAGAAGACCAGGGGCAAGTTTCACAAGACTTTGAATGGGCTCTTTGTGAGGAAGGGAAAGACTTCTCTTATTGTAGATTACTTGTGATATAGATGAATAGGTGAACTCAGATAAGGCAGCCAAGATTCCAGATTTTCTTCGATCTCAAGTTTTTTTAAAAGAAAGCACTGATAGAGAAGAAGGAAACACCACCAACAAATGATTGGATTGAGA
Source organism: Bretschneidera sinensis (assembly GCA_023935145.1). Taxonomy (NCBI): domain Eukaryota; kingdom Viridiplantae; phylum Streptophyta; class Magnoliopsida; order Brassicales; family Akaniaceae; genus Bretschneidera; species Bretschneidera sinensis. The sequence goes on along the minus strand of CM043703.1, from coordinate 76,390,623 downwards.
ACCTAAATGGTGAAGCTATATGTATTATGATGATGAGATAAGGTGAGGCAAGCGACTTTGATCCAAGTGTCTTAATCAAGCCAATTAATAGGTGCACCAGCTGCAATCAAGGACCTAGATAAACACCCATTTCTTTCTCTATTTATAACAAAGTCCAAGGTAAGCAGGGGAATGATGTCGTTACCCTATTTCTGAGTTCGGTGATGCACTTGTCAAAAAGCTAAATGAAAGGATGAATGATTCCGAGTACTTTAATTCTTCCTTATATGATGGGAAAATCCTAACTGAAATTAGTTAATAGTCCATTTTATCAAAGGTGATTGTTGAGCTGGTTGAGAATGAAAAAGAAAACATAGCCTAACCTAAACTGGAAGAAATTCGAGTTATTATTTTATGCAATGATGAAAATCCACAATAAATTCGCATTGGCTTAACATTATCTAAAAAAGAAAGTAAAAATTTAATAAAACTTTTGCATTAGTACAAGAGATGTATTTGCTTAGTCATATAAAGATATGCCTGGTATCAATCTAAAGATTGTACAACATAAAATCCCTTTAAATCCAGATGCCTAGCTAGTCAAGCAGAAGTTGAGATGAATGAGAGTCGATTGGGTGGTTAAGATCAAAGAAGAGATTCTCAAGTAGTTATAAATTGGTTTCTTGGTAGATTTTAAGTATCCTTAATGGGTAGCAAATGTGGTAGTGATGCAAAAAAATGTGGTAAAATTAAGGTTTCTGTAGATTAAAAGGACATGAATCGGGCTAGCCCTAAGGACGACTTTCCTTTACCTCACATAGATACCCTTGTAGATAAAACTATTTGCAATGCTCTTTTTTCATTTATGGATGGCTATTATGGGTAAAATCAGATTCTCATGACTCTTAAAGACAGGGAAAAAACTACCTTCACTACTCAATGGGGGACCTTTTGCTATAGAGTCATTCCATTCAGGCTAAAAAATGCTATGGACACCACTCTGTTGCATGATATGATCTTGATTACGCCCAAAGAATAACGCGGTAGTTGCAGAATAACTTTGGGGTGTCGATTCCATAGGGAAACAAGTTAACTACAAGAGAAGATGTAAACCTAAACACGAACGATAAAATCAAGTGAGAAACTATGAAGTTTTGATAATGGAGTAATTTAAAGCAAATTATGTAATAAATTGAGAATAATAATAGAGGAACAACAAGGTTCCGAGAATCCTCCCTAGGTTCGTTGCCTTTATCCAATCTTGATTCAGTTATTTTTATCTCGATTACAAGTTTCACATCCCAAACAAGCAATTAGCAGATATTCAATTAAAGTACATATGTAAACCTTAATGTAATTGATACGAAATACTCTTTACTTTTGAGTTAAACATTCATGACCTATCCTATAGATTTATCAAGAAATGACAATATATCTTTAATAACGATATTGCAGTAATGGACAAACCTAAAAGATAAGTCTATCGGACTCAATCATACCCAAACAATGTGACATAAGAGGAGCATGACTAAACTTATATCAATGAGAAAGATACAACCATCGGATTTAAGAAAAAATCTTCTAATTAGATTAAAGAGTAAATCATAACAATATTTGACAATAAATCCCAATTACAACTGAACCAATAAAGGAAAATAAAGAACAATTACACCTAGGGATTCATCCCTTCGCCTTGCATTGAGGTTAGTTGGCAATGGAACTCATGGCTGAATGCTTTGATGGAGGAGAATGTGGCTGCTTCTTTAAGTTTTCCAGACTTTTATTGATGTCCTCTCTTCAACACTAAGTGATCTATTTATAGTACGAAAGTCCAAGGGTGTTTTCGGGTTTAATCTATTGTTAAAACCCTAATTAAGTTCTGACTTGGAGATAGAAAAATGTGTGCGCGCTGCGGCTCTCCTTTGTGGGCGCCGCAACCTTACTTTTAGCTTTAGGTGTGGAGGTGCTGGGTGCCGTGGCCTGGGCTGAGGGGTGCCGCGGCACACACTGGTGGTTCTAGAGTGGAGGCTTCTGGGTGCCGCGGCCGTACCTAGTCCAGGCCGCGATGCACACTAATTACTTGATTTTTCTTCATGTTTGCTTCTCCACAACCACTTTGACACTCTGTTATGCATGGAATCTTGGCTCTTTAAGAAACAATCATTTTTCCTTCTCTTTTGGACTCAAAGTACCTGAAAATGCACTGAATTATAAAAGTGCAATTAAGGCCATGATCAACCCTAAAATGCTAACAATTAAGCACTGTTGAGATGTATTTTATGGCTCTCATCAGATCCACAAGGAAGTTGAGGTACATGAGAATGATATTATTGCCAAGTTCGAAAGCAGAGAAGGACACTAGGATGCCCTCCAAAAGTTCTTTGATAGAATTCAAAAGTACAAGCTGCGTTTGAATCCTAAAAAGTTCAATTTTGGAGTCACTACCGGTAATCTTTGGGTTTCATGGTCAGTGAAAGAGGGATTAAGGTAGACCTGAAAAATGTAACAACAATTCTGGAAATGTTAACATGGAAAATAGAGAAAGAGGTTAGAAGATTTTTAGGAAGGCTTCAGTCTATCAATAGATTCATTGCCAAGCTAACCTATACTTGTGAGCCTATTTTGAAACTGCATAGAAAAGACCAACCAATGGTGTGGAATGAACAGTATCAAGAAGCCTTTGAAAAGATCAAAGACTACCTTAAGGATCCTCAGTTGTTGGTCCCACCCAAGTATGGTGTTCTGTTTTTGCTGTAATTATCTATCACTATGTAATACCTGTATTCATAAAGTAAGGGTAAAGAAGTAATTTAATAAATATAACATGGAATTAAAATAACATATATACATGAAAGAATTATTGTTGAATAAAATAATTCTCTTGGAAAAAAAACTAGACATGTTCTGTGGGTAGGAAGAAGAAAAAAAAAGGTAAACAAAAGAAAAACAAAAAAAAAGAGACACCATGACAACACCTGGAGTCCAGCTGTTGCCAAAGAAAGGAAAAAGGGCTACTTGTTGAGCAGCACATCAACATGAAAATGATGACTTATATATTTACAGTTTTTCTTTTATTTATTCATTACTTACCAAATCCTGTTTGGTTTTCTCATTTCCTTAATTCAAACTGTTCTATTTCTTTAAACACTTGGGGACTGAAAGATAGGTTGAAAGAGTAAAATTTTGAAGGGGTTTACGAATGAATTTTATAGAAAACCATATGAAGCTCTAAGAAAAATAGAAGGTAATAACATGAAGTTTATTTTTGAAATTTAGCATACATGAAATTTCCTAGAATTGAAAGTGGGAATTTTCAAAGGGTGTGAATTATGGAAGAAGTGAAGAATAAATTATAAATTTAATATAAATATTATGTCAAGTGTTGACGATCAGCTACCGGAATAAATTGCTGAGAGGACCAGGAAAGGCATGGAGGTGATCCACGGGTAGCTCTAAGAGCTACATGGTGAGTTAGATTTACTTTAAGTAATCAAAATAAATTTGAAATATATAGTGATAGTATTTGAATAAATCATTAAATTATGATTTAGAGATAGATGAAAGTTGGTTTATAGGTATGACAGGAATAGTGGATGTGTAGAGAATTATTTTATGAGAAATAATATTATTGGGATAGTGAGTCGATTTAATAATAAAGGCGATAAGTGAAATTCTTGATGAGCTATGGTTGATGATTTAATATGATTTATGAGGAGAGGAATATAATAAAAAATTTCAATTAATAATTTGAGATTAATCAGGATAGTTAATTTGAATGTTTGAAGACATGCTTGTTTTTGTATTATTGTTGGTGTTTGTCTAAGGTTTAAACATGGTTTGAAGAGGTTCTTCATAAGACCTTGGCGCCTCAGTGCCCAGCTAGTCAAGAAGAGTGCAGCATCAGGTCAAGCCGTGACCCAGCCTTCCTAGGCCATGGTGCCCAGCATGGAGGAAGCTTGGAGGAGGTGTTCGCCACGGCTCAGCCTCCCCCAGGCCGCGGCACCCCAGAGAGTGATGCATGTGTGCCCTGGCTTGAGCCGCGGCCTGCCCTGTTCTGGGCCGCGGTGCCAGGCACACTGAGACTAGTTTCCTCAGCTTTTTGAAAGGTACGTGGGGGCATGTTTAAACTACACAGGATCACTAAGGGTTGATGAAGGGCTATGGTTGATTGGTCCTCAAGATATTTGGGTGAATATTGACCTTCAAGATTGGTCAAGAAGTGGTGCACTATATAAAGGGTCACCTAGCTTCAATCTCAACAAGTGTGAAAAAAGTTGTAAACACAAGTGATCATCATACAAGAGAATTCAAGTGCAAGTGTGAGAGTGCAAAGACTCAAAACACAGGAGAGGCACTAGAATAGATCTCAAAAGAGAGGTTGATTGTAAAGAGAGAGTAACATAGATTGGATAGAAGGCTTTGTAATAGTTCTTATCACTTTCTTTCTTCTCTTGTTTGGTTCTTCAATGTTGGAGTTTGTCTAAGGTTTAAATGGGAGAATGAAGTTCAGCATGTTAAAGGAGTGCGCACCAGGTCAGGCAGCGACCCAGCTCTTTCCAGGCCGCAGCGCCTAGAAAAGTGAAAAGAGAGAAGTAGTATAGATTGTGAAATACAAGTGATCATTATACAAGAGAGTTAAAGTGCAAGTGTGAGAGTGCAAAGACACAAAACACAAGAGAGGCACTAGAATAGATCTCAAAAGAAAGGCTGGTTGTAAAGAGAGAAGTAATATAGATTGTGGATAGAGTGTTTTTGTAATAGTTCTATCACTTTCTTTCTTCTCTTCTTGGTTCTTCAAGCACTTGGGTTTCTTGGAGTGGAGTTTCTGTAACTTGTAAGAACTCATTGATTTAGTGCAGAGAGTTTGGAGGAACTGACAGGGACGTAGACTATTGCCGAACCTCGATAACAATTGCTGTGTTATTTCTTTCTTGCTTTGGTTGCTATATTTGTTTGTACAAGTCATTCTAGACTTGAGTGTTTGGAAGATCACGACCTGAGTATTCTTAATAAGTGGTTTCCCAACAGTGGTATCAGAGCCAGAGGAGCTTTGAAGTACAGGTATCGGAGTAAGAACAGAAGGTATCGGAGTCAAGACTCCAAGAATCAAAGATCAACTTCCTGGGTGATTCAAGTACGGAGTAAAGATCAAGATTAGATCGTGTTCTTGAGGCTGATTCAAGAACGGTATTGAGATCCATCTTCGATCGTGTTCTTGAGGTTTAGAAGAAGTTAGAAAGCAATTGTGGGTGCTGCATAAACTGGGATTTTCTCCGCAAGATGGCTTTAAATTTCTGTGTTGAGAAGTTTGATGGAAAGGGAGACTTTTCCCTTTAAAAGCGGAAGATCAAGGCTATTCTTATGTAACAGAAAGTGGACTTGGATATTGGAGAAGATGATGCTTTTCCAGTAAGTATCACGGAAGTCCTGCGGATTGAGATGAAGAAGATGTCATACAACACCATTTTCTTGCACATGTCGGATAGTGTCATAAGGGAGTGTGGAGACTTGGAATATCCTACTGTCATATGGAAGAAACTAGATGAGATGTTTCTTACCAAAACTCTCCCTAATAAGATTTATCTTCTTAAAAGAATCTTTGCTTTTAAAATGGATCCTAGTAAATAGTTACAAGATAATCTTGATGTGTTTAATAAGCTAGTTCAAGATTTGAATAGCTATAGCATTGCATTCCTGGATGAACAATTGGCTGTTATTTTGTTGACTTCTCTTCCTGATTGTTTGGATAATTTGATTAATGCTATTGAGTATGGAAGAGATACTTTAACCAAGGAAATTGTGATCAATGCCATAAGGGCTCGTGATTTCAAAGCCAATGTGAGGGAAGCATCAAGTGGAGAAGGGTTGTTCATTAGAGGAAGGCCAGCAACTCGGAATTGCAGTAGCATTCATGGCAACTACCGGGAGAAATCAAGAGGTAGAGGGCAGAGCCATGGGAGATCTCATTCCAAAACAAGATTTGGAGGAAAGAGATGCTTCTACTACAACAAGGAGGGTCACTTCAGGAAATATTGCAAGAAGAAGATGTGGGATGAGAGAGGAAGAAGCCATACAAACAATGGAGAGGCTTTGGTTGCCAAAGGAGACCAGAAAGATGATGTTCTTGTTGTGTGCTCAAATGTGAGCAGGAGGCAACTTTTACTTTATGTTTTTAATTGATAATTATTCAAGAAAGGTTTGGGTTTATTTGCTTAAAAATAAATCAGATGCTTTGAATAAATTTGTGGTGTGGAAAAAGTTGCTGGAGACTCAAACTGGTAGGGTAGTTAAGGCTTTACGAACCGTTAATGGCTTAGAATTTTGCAATAGGGATTTTGACAAATTCTTTGAGTTAAATGGCATTCTAAGACATATAACGGTTGTAAAAACACCTCAGCAAAATGGAGGTGTTGAGAGGATGAATAGGACCCTTATGGAAAAGGTTAGGTGCATGTTAATTGGGTCCAGTTTACCAAAATATTTTTGGGGGGAAGCTGTGTCTACTGCTGCATACTTGGTTAATAGGTCACCCTCTTGAGCTTTAGAGCTCAAGACTCCTATGGAGATGTGGAGTGGGAAACCCCCTAAGTTGAGCAACCTTAGGATTTTTGGGTGTGCTACATTTGAACATCAAAAGGATGATAAACTTAACCCAAGGTCTAGAAAATGTGTGTTTCTAGGGTATGGTAATGGGGTTAAGGGGTATAAGTTGTGGTCCTTAGAACGAAAAGTAATGAAACTCATAATAAGTAGGGATGTTATTTTTAATGAATTGTTATTTCCCTATTTGGAGAAAGCTAACCCTGTAGGGGCTAGTGAGCAAACCAGCTCAGAATTTGTGGAGCATCACATCAAGGAAAATTCAGTTCAGGTAGAGCAAGGAAGGCAAGAGGGTTCAGACCAGGTAGAGCCCATTGATGAAGGGCAAGCTCAAGGCACTCAAGAGGAGGCTGAACTAGAAAGGGTTGATGCAGCAAGTCCGAATGACTACCAGCTCACAAGGGATCGGGGAAGAAGGGTGGTTAGACCACCTTTGAGATATGGGTTTGTGGATTCTAATGTAGCAGCTCCTTAGATAGAAGGAGGGATGGTTGAAATCGAAGCTTACATGGAAGCCATGGAATATAATGAGTCGTCAAAGTGGCAGCTAGCTATGGAGAAGAAATGGATTCCTTGAGGAAGAATAACTCTTGGGAATTGGTGCCCTGTTGTGCGTTTATCTACCTAAATTAATCAACAAATAATGGTACGGTTTTACTTGCAAGTGCACAAGGTCAATAGTAGCGTAGTGTGCAAGTGCGAGATCATTTCCTTAGAGATTGGTGAATTTTGATTTAGAATTAGTTTCACAGAGTAAAAATATATGGGAATAAATATTGAGTTGGAATCTATAATAATAAGAGTGCAGGGCTTTGATATCCACCACGAATAATATTTTTCTAATAAAACAGTATGTCAATGCTTTACTCATATTATGAATACCTAATGCTTGCCAACCTAAGGGCTTGGTCCACTCCTTAGGCTTTTGATCTGCCTAAGCAACGAGTTAGGCATGGTGTATACTCTAACTTTTCTCTCTCTTAAGGGATTCAGCATGGTGTATACTGAGTTGTTCCTTAAGAGAGCATAAGGTCTGTCAAGATCGACAAACATATAAGACCTAGGGCTTAGTCCACTCCTGGTTTCTCATGTTGATTAACCCAAGAATCCGGTGTGGGTATCTTTTGTTACTAATGTCAGACCTAAGACTCGGTCATCCAAATTGATCTAACTAACTAATCCATACCACATGCATATATTGATCAGATAAACACATATAAGGAATTTAAATAAACGTAGGCATTAATCAAGTTAAGCAACATAACATGAATATCGCAAAGGTGCCAATACTGAATTAATGGAAAAACATAATTAGGGCTTCAATTGAGCCCTACTAGTGAGTTAGTTACACATAATAAAATAAAGGAAAGAAGAAACCCAAGAGAGCTCCATTGAAGAGTCGTCAATTCTTCTGTAGAATCCCTTCTGGCCTCCGGCCTCTCGATCTAAAACTCAAACTAAAAAGGATATACTGTATATGTGTTTTAAAAGTCTATTTATAGGGTTATAAGTGTGCCTCGAAACTCTAATTTCCAAAATAGGATCTGGAGGCTTCTTTCCAAAACTGGCTCTGCCGCCTCTCTATGCATGTGCGCTCGATCGCATGCTTCTGCACTCGAGCGCATGGGTGCGCTCGAGCCTTTTATGTGTGCGCACGATTGCTTTTGCGCTCAATCGCAGTCATGTTGCACTCGATCGCACTAGCTCTTTCCAGATCTTCATTTTTCTTCCTTTAAAGCTTCAAAATGCTTTCTTTTCTTCACAAGCCTATAAAAAACACAGAAAAAACAAAAATGAAGTAAAACATAATAAAATATGTAAACAAAGAGCTTAAAAAATGTAAATTAAGGGGCGTAAATATAAATATTTAAGCTCCTATCACACCTCCAAACTTATATATTGCTAGTCCCTTAGCAATATAAAACTAAAAACTAAATAAAAAACAAAGACGCAAAGATAAATCCATCATTCATGGTATCCAAAAATTTAAGTGTCACACAAACCACGATATTTATTCATGAGCAAGCTTAAAGTACAATCCCATCTTCGCAATGAATAGGAGTTTTAAATTTTAATTACTTACAAGAGGTAGGCTAAGGCATCAAAAGTCCGAATTAGTGTATGGTGAACTAGCACATAAAAGATGAAGCTTCCAAATGATCCAATGTGTAGCGTTTTAGTGTCTTAACATTCATCGAATTCCCTATCAGAATGAACGATAATGGCATAGTTTTATTTCTTTTCTTTTTCTTTTACCATGAGCTTTTTTCCATGTTGAGTTCCATTAAGCTTTCTAATTGACCCATGTAGCGAGTGTTTAGCCAATGACTCCCAAACCAGATGGTTTTAGGGCATTAAGTGTAAAGACACCCCTAAGGACTTACTAACTCGAGTAAAAAAGGCTACAAAACTAACTAGTCTCAATGCTTCCAAGCAAAATCCCCACCTTTTGACGTGAACACTCACTGCTTACTGAGGCAAGAGGTCTAGTTACTCAGTGGAAAATATATTTAATGATCAATAGGAGCATTTTATTTTCTCTTTTTTGCATAATAACATTCTTCTCTATTTTTCTATGCCAAAGTGTTATTGGAACAAGTTATCCGATTACAGTTAGGTCATGGAAACATATACAGAGAAATTATATGTCATATCTCACACCATTATGTGTTAATGTGCTCGTGTATGTTTTTAGATCAAACTTGTGAATTCTTAAATGCCAAAAGTAGGTAACTACACCTTAAAACTCTATTATCAGCTAATGTGTTTAGGATTTTAAGCTCACTGATGAAATCATATCACAGTAATTGTTTAGATCAACAAAAATTTTCAACATAATATGAATATGCATTTATCTTTTCAAAAAAAACTAGGGCAAGTGTGTGAATGTGTCTCCCATACCCCTAAACTTAAAGTACGCATTGTCCCCAATGTGTGAATAACATTGAAAGATCTGACCTGGGAGATGGAGAACTAGCTAGGCCAGCATGGCTCATAGCACACCCCCAAACTTGAACAGATGCATACATTGTCCCTAAAAAAGAAAACTAACATAATACAGGAAAACAAAACGTACAAAAAATAAATAAATAACAATAAATATGAAAAAAAAAGAAAATAAAAGGATAAGCTGTGGGGTGCCTCCCATGAGTGCCAAGTTTAACGTCTTCAGCCGGACCAAGCCTTATTCTTCCCCAAAACTAAGATTGACAGCAGCTAGCACAGGTAATGTCTTATTCTCTTCCATATAAGCATAAGTCAAATGCTTCGGCAGTTTCTTCAACTCCAAATTTGGTGCCTGGACAATAGAAGGTAAAAAAGTAGTGTTAGTAGGCACAAGAATTTCAAATGGATCGGTATACTTAATTGGATGCTTTTGAGTGGCCTCAAGGAGGTGCACAGTTTCAATGATGTCATCAGTAACATCCTCAGATGCTGGCTTTATATTCGATCTTGTGAAACTAAGGGTAGGGGTGGTCTCCAATGGATCAATGTGATGGAACTGAAAAGCTTGCTTAACAACACCTAGAGTGGGTATTGTTTGGGCTAGAAATCCTCCCTGTTTTCTTTCACTTAGCTCCTTAGCCAATTTTCCCACTTGTACTTCTAGTCTTTGAATGACTTGCTCATGCTTTGTAGTGATTTGCCTTTGCACAGTCCGGAATTGTCTTGTTTCTGCTACGAACTGTTCTTGTGAAGCCATCAGCTATTGTTGCTGAGTTGCCAATTGCATCACAAGACTCTCTAGGTCACTCTCCTTTGATTTCGGTACTGTTTGAGCTACTCGTTGGGAGTTTCTTTACTTTCCTTGAAGGTTCAAAGCATTTTGGTTGTTACTCCATAAGAGGTTGGGGTGGTTCCACCATCCAGGATTATAGGTATTTGCATATATGTTGTAGTTGTTTGATCCCACATAATTTGCTTGCTCTTGATTTGCAGATGAATACAAAGGGCAAGTGTCAATAGTGTGATCAAAACGAGAACATATAGCACATACCTGGAGTTGTTTGGCTCGTGGACTAGGTGAGACATTCTGCGCAGTCCTGGCCTTTACAAGCATATCTATCTTTCTTTCCATAGTAGCCAACCAATTTCAAAATCCACCATTTAAGTTCACTTCATAAATGTCCTTGCTCTTTACTCCTTGCTCTGTATTGAGTGGAAAGAAGGTTTGATTTTTGGATCAAAGCTTGTGCGTGAATCAGTTGAACTACTTCAGTATAGTAGCTTCAGTACTGCTACTCGGGTACTCTCTGGACCTTTTGCGCTCGAGCGCACCCTGAACTGCGCTCGATCGCTGTTCTTCCTTCGCTCGAGCGCTACACTAGTGCACTCGATCGCAATGAGGACAGAAACTCCTCTGTTGCACACCTGAACAAAAACAGAAAAACAGAAAATGAAAAGATGAAAAAAATTAGGGTTGTTTGATAGAGAAAATATAAACAAAACAGAAAAAATAAAAATAAAAGTAAAAATTACTAACGAAAATAATTCTAAAAAGAAATTTAGTGCAATCCTCGGCAATGGCGCCAAAAACTTGTTGTGAGTTTATCTACCTAAATTAATAAGCAAATAATTGTACAATTTTACTTACAAGTGCACAAGGTCAATAGTAGCATAGTGTGCAAGTGCGAGATCATTTCCACAAGGATTGGTGAATTTCGATTTAGAATTAGTTTCACAATGTAAAAATAAGTGGGAATAAATATTGAGTTGGAATCTATAATAATAAGAGTGCAGGGCTTTGATATCCACCACTAATCATATTTTCCCAATAAAACAGTATGCCAATGCTTTACTCATGTTATGAATACCTAATGCTTGCTAACCTAAGGGCTTGGTCCACTCCTTAGGCTTTTGATCTTCCTAAGCAACGAGTTAGGCATGGTGTATACTCTAACTCTTCTCTTTCTTAAGGGATTCAGCATGGTGTATACTGAGTTGTTCTTTAAGAGAGCATAAGGTCTATGAAGATCGACAAACACATGAGACCTAGGGCTTAGTCCACACTCGGTTTCTCATGTTGATTAACCCAAGAATTCGGTGTGGATATATTTTGTTACTAATGTTAGACCTAGGACTCGGTCATCCAAATTGATCTAACTAACTAATCCATACCACATGCATATATTGATAAGATAAACACATATGAGGAATTTAAATAAACGCGGGCATTAATCAAGTTAGCATGAATATCGCAAAGGCTCCAATACTGAATTAATGGAAAAACATAACTAGGGCTTCAATCGAGCCCTACTAGTGAGTTAGTTACATATAATAAAATAAAGGAAAGAAGAAACCCGAGAGAACTCCACTGAAGAGTCATCAATTCTTCTATAGAATCCCTTCTGGCCTCCAGCCTCTCGACCTAAAACTTAAACTAAAAAGGAGATACTGTTTCTATGTTTTAAAATTTTATTTATAGGGTTCTAAGGGTGCCTCGAAACCCTAATTTACAAAATAGGATCCTGAGGCTTTTTTCCAAAACTGGCTCTGCCACCTCTCTGTGCATGTGCGCTCGATCGCATGCTTCTGCACTCGAGTGCATGGGTGCACTCGAGCCTTCTATGTGTGCGCATGATTGCTATTGTGCTCGATCGCAATCATGTTGCGCTCGATCGCACTAGCTCTTTCCAGATCTTCAGTTTTCTTCCTTTAAAGCTTCAAAATGCTTTCCTTTCTTCACAAGCCTATAAAAAACACAAAAAATAGAAAAATGAAGTAAAACATAATAAAATATGTAAGCAAAGAGCTTAACAAATGTAAATTAAGGGGCTTAAATATGAATATTTAAGCTCCTATCATGCCCAAACCAGAAAAACTGAGAGTTGTGGATTGTAAGTGGATCTATAAGATCAAAGAAGGGAACACTCTAGGGGATAAAGTCTGGTATAAAGCTAGGCTGGTGGCAAAGGGGTTCACACAAAGAGAAGGCAGAGATTTCACTGAAATATTCTCACGAGTTTTAAAGTACAAGACGATACGGAGAGTATTGGCAATGGTGGTCCAATTCAATTGGGAAATCGAGCAAATAGATGTGAAGACAACATTCTTATATGGAGGGCTTGATGAGACCATCTGCATGAGGTAACCCGAAGGCTATGAGGAAGGAAGGTAGGGAAATTTGGTGTGCCAATTGAAGAAATCTCTCTATGGCCTGAAGCAATCACCTCGGCAATGGAATAAGAGGTTTGATTCTTTTGAAACTAGCTTGGGTTTCATGAGGAGCTACTATGATTCATGCTTGTACTATAAAGGGCACAAGGTGGAGGAAGTGGTGATCATCCTCATCTATGTTGATGATATGTTGCTGGTTGGGAGCAGCATGGAGAGGATAAAAGATTTGAAGTCTCAACTCAGTGAGGAGTTCGAGATGAAGGATCTTGGCCATGCACAGAAGATCCTTAGGATGTGTATCATCTGGGAAAGTGAGACAAATAGATTGAAGATTTCTCAGACTTCTTATATAGAGAAGATGATATCTAAGTTCTCTATGGAAGATAGCAAACCAGTGAAGGTTCCCCTTGTTGGTCATTTAAAGTTCTCCAACGATCAAAGTCTGAGATCGGAGGCGGAGAAGAAGGAAATGGAAAAAGGTCCCTTACTCTAGTGCGGTTGGTTTAGTTATATTCACTATGGTAAGCACTAGACCAAACATTGCTCATGCAATAAGTGTTCTTAGCAGGTTTATGAGTAATCCCAGAAAGAGGCATTGGCTTAGGATGAAGTGGTTGTTGAGGTACTTGAAGGAAAGCCTAGAAGTAGGGCTGGTTTATGAGAAGAGGGGTCAGTCCATCTGTCTTAAGGGTTATGCGGATTCAGACTATAGAGCAGATCAGGATAAAAAAAGATCAATTACCTCCTACTTCTTTAACTTAAATGGATGTTGTATATGTTGGAAGGCTTAGTTGTAGTTAGTGGTAGCACTCTCAATAATCGAGGTTGAGTACATAGCGGCAACGGAAGCCATCAAGGAGGCTATATGGTGCAAAGTGTTGTTGGAAGAGTTGAAGGTCCTGAAAGAGCAGATGGTGGTGTATTCTGATAGCCAAAATGCATTGCACTTATGTAAGAATCCGAGGTTCCATGAGAGGACAAAGCACATGGATGTTCGGTATCATTTCATTCAGGAAAATGTTACAGAATGATGCATTCATATGGATAAGGTAGCCACGGAGGAAAATCTTGCAGATTTAGGCACCAAGGTTCTACCTCTAAGTAAGTTCAATCATTGCCTTGGACTACTTAGGATTGGAGTTGGTTGATATGATGACTCAAAATGAGTGTTTAGATCCTGAGTTCTCTGCACAATGGGCTCGGGTTTAATCGCTTAGACAAAGGTAGAGATTGTTGGTGTTTGTCTAAGGTTTAAACATGGTTTGAAAAGGTTCTTCATAAGACCTTGGCACCTCAACACACAGCAAGTCAAGAAGAATGCAGCATCAGGTAAAGCCACGGCCCAGCCTTCCCAGGCCACGACACCCAGCATGGAGGAAGCCTAGAGGAGGTGTGTGCCATGGCTCAGCCTACCCCAGGCCGCGGTGCCCAGAGAATGACGCATGTGTGCCCTGGCTTGAGCTGCGGCCTGCCTTGTTGTGGGCCGCTGCACTAGGCACACTGAGACTAGTTTCTTCAGCCTTTTGAAAGGTGCGTGGGGGCATGTTCAAAATGTATAGGATCACTAAGGATTGATGAAAGGCTATGGTTGATTGGTCCTCAAGAACTAAGGGTGTTTATTGACCTTCAAGATTGGTCAAGAAGTGGTGCACTATATAAAAGGTCACCTAGCTTTAATCTCAACAAGTGTGAAATAAGTTGTAGACACAAGTGATCATCATACAAGAGAATTCAAGTGCAAGTGTGAGAGTGTAAAGACACAAAACACATGAGAGGCATTAGAATAGATCTCAAAAGAGAGGTTAGTTGTAAAGAGAAAGTAGCATAGATTGGATAGAGGGCTTTATAATAGTTCTTATCACTTTCTTTCTTCTCTTCTTTGGTTCTTCAAGAACTTGATATTCTTGAAGGGGTGTTGCTGAAACTTGTAAGAACTCATTGATTTAGTGCAGAGAGTTCAGAGGAACTCACGGGGATGTAGGCTATTGCCGAACCTCGATTTGCTGTATTCTTTTTTTTCTTGATTTCTGTTTATGTTTATGATCATTACAAGTCATTCTAGACTTGGGTAGATCACCACCTAGGCATCTCTAAGGTGATTTCCCAACAATTATTGTTCATATACATATTTCATATCATTATTCATATGCATATGCATGAAATAAAAGAACCGGGAAGGCAACCGATCTAAATGAAAATAAAAGAACTGGGAAGACAGCCGGTCTAAATGAAAACTATGACAGTCAGTATATACTGAAAATAAATGAACTGAGAGGACAACAGGTCTAAATGAGAATAAAAGGACTGGGAAAGCAGTCGGTCTAAATGAGAATGAAAAGCCAAGAAAGCAGCCGATCTAAATGAGAATGAAAGAACTGGGAAGGCAACTGGTCTAAGATAAAACATGTCGACATGTGGAAAGACGTTTGTTGGAAAATCACCTTCTTACAGAATCTCAGGTTGTGATCTTTCCAAACACCCAAGTCTAGAATGACTTGCAATAAATAGCAATTAGACCAATAAAAGAAAGAACACAAGCAATTGTTATCGAGGTTCGATAATGTGCATACGACCCCGTGAGCTCCTCCGAGCTCTCTGCACTAAATCAATGGAGTTCTTACAATTACAGCAACACCTCTTCAAGAACCCTCTTGTTCTTCAAGAACAAAAAAAGAGAAAAATAAAGTGATAAGGACTAAGTGTTTCCCTGGAATATTCCCTAAGAAAATTCTAATTACAAAGCCCTTAAATCCCCAATCTATACTACTCTCTCTCTAAACAACCAGCCTCTCTTGAATGAGTCTCTCTTGTGTTTAATGTCTTTGCACTCTCACACACCATGTGTTCTATTTCACACACATTCACATATCATTCTCTCTTGTTGAGATGATGTCTTCACTTGTTGTTAGAAGACCCTTTATATAGAGCAATGACTACCTCATCCAATCTTTGAGATCAATCTCAACCCTTAGATCTCAAGAACCAAAAACTCATAGCTCTCTAAGAGTCTAAGTAATCCTACATGTTTTAACTAAGTCCCACGCACCATCTTAAAGTGTTAAAACATTGGTGTCAGGTGTGCTTCGTGTTGAGGCTTAGAATAGGGCGTGCTGAGGCTCAAAAGAGGGGAAACTTGCTGCCTTACTGGAGGCCGCGATGCGGCTAGTCTATACCGCGGTATGCACCTGAAGGAGGACTTCCTCCATTTGCTGGAGGCCGCGGCACACAACCTGGACCTGATGCTGAACTTTTCTCTCTTTAGTTCTTAGACAAATCCCAACAATCTCTACCTTTGTCTAAGCAACTAAAACCGAACCCATAGTGCAAAGAACTCAGGATCCAGACTCAACTTGAGTCACCATATAAACCAACTCTAATCCTAAGAAGTCCAAGGCAATGATTGAACTTGCTTAGTGGTAGAACTTTAGTACTTAAATCTGCAAGATTTTCTTCCATTGTGACTTTGTCCACATGAATGCATCCTTTCATGACATTTTCCTGAATGAAATGATAACGAACATCCATATGCTTAGTCCTTTCATGGAACACCGGGTTCCTACACAAGTGCAACACACTTTGGCTATCTGAATACACCACCACCTGCTCTTTTAGGACCTTCAACTCTTCCAATAACCTTTTGCACCACATAGCCTCCTTTATGGCTTCCGTAGCCGCTATATACTCAGCCTCACTTGTTGAGAGTGCTATCACCGGCTGCAATTGAACCTTCAAATATCTCAACAACCACTTCATCCCAAGCCAAAGCTCCTTTCTGGGATTACTCACACATCTACTGAAAACACTAATTGTCTGAGAAATGTCGGGTCTAGTACTTACCATCATGAACATGACTGATCCAACCGCACTAAAGTAAGGGACCTTTTCCATTTCTTTTTTTTCCTCATCTGTTCTAGGACATTGTTCACTGGAGAACTTGAAATGACCAGGAAGGGGAATCTTCACTGGTTTACCATCTTCCATAGAAAACTTATACAACATCTTTTCTATGCAGGAAGACTGAGAAACCTTCAACCCGTTTCTCTCCCTTTCCTGGATTATTCTCATCCCAAAGATCTTTTATGCAAGGCCAAGATCCTTCCTCTCGAACTCCAAACTGAGTTGAGACTTTAACCTTTCTATCCTCTTCTTGCTGTTACCAACTAACAGCATATCATCGACATAGATGAGGATAATCACCATTTCCTCCACCTTGTGTCCAGGTGAGAAAATTTCTATGAAATCTATGCCTTCTCTTTGTGTGAACCCCTTCGCCACTAGCCTAGCCTTGTTCCAGACTTCATCCCCTGGAGGGTTCCCTTCTTTGATCTTGTAAGTCCACTTACAATCCACAACTCTCTGTTTTCTTGGAATGTACACCAATTCCCATGAGTTGTTCTTCCTCAAAGAATGCATTTCTTCCTCCATAGCTAGCTTCCATCTTGATGAATCCTTACATCCTATGGCATCAATGTAAGTCTCTGGTTCACTTATCCCTTCTTATGTCCAAGGAGTTACTGCATTCGTAGCTACGAAACCATATCTCAAAGGTGGTCTGACCAGCCTTCTTTCTCGGTCCCTTGTGAGTTGATAGTCATTCTGATTTACTGCATCATCCCCTTCTAGTTCAGCCTCCTCTTGAGTGTCCTGAGCTTGGCCTTCATCAATGGGCTCTACCTGATCCAAACCCTCTTGCCTTCCTTGCTCTACCTGAACTGAATTTTCCTTGATGCTATGCTCCACAAATATCGAACTGGTTTGCTCACTATCCCCTGCAGGGTTAGTTTTCTCCAAATAGGGAAATAAATGCTCATTAAAAATGACATCCCTACTTATTATGAGTTTAAATCCTTTTTGCTCTAAGGACCACAACCTATACCTCTTAGCCCCTTCCCCATATCTTAGAAACACACATTTTCTAGACCTTGGGCTAAGTTTATCATCCTTTTGATGTGCATACGCAACACACCCAAAAGTCCTAAGGTTGTTCAACTCAGGGGGTTTTCCACTCCACATCTCCTTAGGAGTCTTAAGGTCCACAGCCCTAGAGGGTGATCTATTAACCAAATACGCAGCAGTAGACACCACTTCCCCCCAAAAACATTTGGGTAATCTGGAACTAATTAACATGCACCTAACCTTTTCCATATCGGTCTTATTCATCCTTTCAGCAACTCCATTTTGCTGAGGGGTTTTTACAACCGTTCTATGTCTTAGAATGCCATTTAACTCATAGAATTGATCAAGTTCTTTATTAAAAAATTCTAAGCCATTATCGGTTCTTAACACCTTAACTACCCTTCCCGTTTGAGTTTCTTCCAGCTTTTTCCACACCACAAATTTATTCAAAGCATCTGATTTATTTTTAAGCAGAGAAACCCAAACCTTTCTAAAATAATCATCAATTAAAGATAGAAAGTAAAGATTACCTCCCTGTGTTGGTGTTCTTGCTGGCCCCCAAATATCCGCATGAATGTAATCAAGAATGCCATTAGACTTGTGCACTCCGGTGTTGAATCTGACCCGACGTTGCTTCCCGAGAATGCAACATTCACAGAAATCAAGTTTCTTTACTTTGTCACCATTAAGTAGACCATTCTTGCTGAGAAGTTATAGGCTCTTTTCACTCATGTGTCCCAAGCGATTGTGCCAAAGGGCTACCTTATCCATCTTAACCATCAAGCTTGCTGCTTGATCCTTGATGTCCGTGTCTCCGATCATCTCATAGAGACAATCCTTCATTGTTGCTTTGATCACTATCAAAGATCCCTTGGTTACCTTGATCTTTCCTCCCTCTGCCTTGTATATGTACCCCATGGAATCTAGCTACCCCAATGAGCTCAAATTTCTTCTCAACTCTGGAAGATATCTCACATTCCTCAGTAGCTTTGTAACTCTATCAAATATCCTCAACTGGATGTCTCCCGTGCCCCTCACTTGGTAAGAAGTATCATTCCCCAGGAAAACCTTTCCATCACTGGTTTCCTTGAAATTCTTTAACCAATCTCGGTGAGGGCACATATAATAAGTGTACCTGGAATCCAAGATCCATCTCTCGCTGCCTTCTGGCCCCTTACTCACATTTGAGCACACAACAAGAACATCATCATCTTGATGTTCTCCCTTGGCAACCGAAGCCTCTCCATTCTTGGTATTGCTTCCTCCCTTATCCCTCATCATCTTCTTGCAATCTTTCTTGAAATGACCCTCCTTATGGTAGTAGTAGCATCTCTTTCCTCCAAATCTAGGTTGAGAGTGCGCTCTCCCATGGCTTTATCCTCTACCTTGTGGTTTCTCCTGGTAGTAGTTATATATGTTATTGCCATACCGAGTTGCTAGCCTTCCTCTAATGAATAGCCCTTCTCCACTTGATGCTTCCCTCATCTTGGCTTTGAAATAATGAGCCCTTATAGCATTGATCAAAATTTCTTTGGTTAATGTATCTATTCCATATTCAATAGCATTAATCAAGATTTCAAAAAAATTAGGAAGAGAATTCAATAACATAATAGCCAATTGTTCATCCGGGAATGTTATACTAAAACTAGCCAAATCCTGAACTAGTTTATTAAACACATGAAGATTATCTTGCAACTCTTTATTAGGATTCATTTTAAAAGCAAAGATTCATTCCAGAAGATATATCTTATTAGGGGGAGTTTTAGTAAGAAATAACTCATCTAGTTTCTTCCAAATGACAACTGGATCTTCCGTGTCTCCACATCCCCTTGTCACACTATCTGATATGTTCAGTAAGATGGTGTTGTATACCATCTTCTTCATCTCATTCCGCTGGATCTCCGTGATACTTGCTGGAAAAGCGTCATCTTCTCCAATAGCTAAGTCCACCTTTTATTGCATAAGAACCACTTTGATTTTTCACTTCCAAAGGACAAAGTCTCCCTTTCCATCAAACTTCTCAACAATGAAGTTCGAATCCATCTTGCGGAGAAAATCCCAAGATTTGTGCAGCACCCACAATTGCTTTCCAACTTCTAAACTTCAAGAACACGATCAAATCTTGATCTCAATACCGTTCTTAAACCTCGAGAACACGATCAACTCTTGATCTCAACACCGTTCTTGAATCTCCCAAGAAGTTTCCTTTGATTCTTGGAGTCTTGCTCCGATACCCCCTATTCCAGCTCTGATACCACTGTATCACCACCAAAGAATCCTTTGATTCTTGGAACCAAGCTCTGATACCACTGTTGGAAAATCACCTTCTTGCGGAATGTGCTTAATTGGGAGAAGTGCCATTTTATGGTGTCCTCCGGAATAGTCTTAAGCCATATAGTGTCTGAAAAGGGGATAGAAGTGGATAAATCAAAAATCGAATTAATCTCTAAACTACCCACTCCTAAGAATATTAAAGATGTTAGGTCTCTTAGGGCATGCTAGGTTTTATAGAAGGTTCATTCAAAATTTTAGTGCTATCTCTAGACCCTTATGTAACCTTTTGATGAAGGATACTGAGTTTAAGTGGAGCTCCGAATGTGAGAAAGCCTTTAGGAAACTTATCTCTAAGCTTACAACCGCCCTTATTATGCAATCACCGGATTTTACTTTGCCTTTTGAGATTATGTGTGATGCTAGTGACTATGTTGTAGGGGTTGTTTTAGGACAAAAAAGGGAAGGAAAACCATTTTTTGTTTATTATGCTAGTAGAACCTTAAATCATCCTCAAATGATGTACACCACAACCGAGAAAGAATTACTAGCAGTAGTATTCGCATTGGATAAATTTTGCTCTTACTTGATTGGTTCACCTATCACTATATTCACAGATCGCTCCACCCTTAAATTTCTTTTCTCAAAAAATGGATGCTAAGACCCGTTTGAAACGTTGGATTTTGCTTTTTTAGGAATTTGACTTGAGCATCAAAGACAAGAAGGGGGTGGAAAATGTTGTAGTGGATCACCTATCTCGCTTGAAATTTAAGAATGATGCTGACATTTTGCCCATTCGGGAAGCCTTTCCGGATAAGAACTTACTTTTTGTCCTTGGTCACACACCATGGTATGTTGACATTGCAAACTACTTGGTTTCCTGTCAAGTCCCATCGACATGGAATGCACAAGATAAGCGTAAGCTTTTGGCTGAGATAAAGAATTTTTATTGGAATGACCCTTATTTTTTTAAATATTTCCCCAACCAAATAATAAGAAGATGCATTTCGGATATGGAAGTTGATAGTGTGTTAACTTTTTGTCATACCTATGCTTGTGGTGGCCACTTTTCTATTAAAAAGACAACCGCAAAAATTTTGCAATGCGGTTTTTATTGGCCTACTTTATTCAAAGATGCTAATGAGTTTTGTTGATTATGTGAAAGATGTCAAAGGTTAGGTTCATTGTCTCGACGTAATATGATGCCTCTCAACCTGATCTTAGTGGTGGAAATCTTTGATTGTTGGGAGATAGATTTTATAGGACCATTCCCACCTTCTTTTGGGTATCTTCACATTTTGCTTGCCGTTGATTATGTTTTTAAATAGATTGAAGCCATACCTTTCCACACTAATGATAATATAGTTGTTGTAAAATTTCTAAAATATCATATTTTATCTAGGTACGGTACTCCACATGTTATAATTAGTGATCAAGGGTCACATTTTTGTAACCGTTCTTTTGAGGCTTTAATGCGTAGGTATGGAGTCACCCGTAAAGTTTCTACAGCTTATCATCCATAAACCAATGGCCAAGCGGAACTAGTAAATAGGGAGATTAAGCGAATACTTGAGAAAATAGTAAATCCCAATCGAAAAGATTGGTCTTTGCACCTATCAGATGCACTTTGGGCGTACCGGATAACATACAAGATGGTTCTTGGAGCATCTCCTTTCGGTTCATATTCAGCAAAACATGTCACTTGCTGGTAGAACTTGAACACAGAGCATATTGGGCTATTTGGAATTTTAACTATGACTTGAAGATGTCCGGTGAGGAGAAGAAAATGCAACTTTGTGAACTTGCGAAGTTGAGGGATGATGCATAAGATAATACTAAGGATTAAAGTCAAGAATGAAAGCGGAGCATGATCAGAAAATACTCCGGAAAAATTTTGAACAAGGTAATAGAGTTTTTCTGTATGACTCACGGTTACATTTCCGTCTGGGAAAATTGCGATCACGATTGAAAGGACCTTATGTTGTGAAGAGTGTTTTTCCAAATGGAGTAGTTGAGGTTGAAGATCCTTCCGACGATCATGCATTTCGAGTTAATGGCCAAAGGTTGAAGCTCTACTTGGAACATGAACGTGTTAAAGATAGCTCCGAAGAGATCTCTTTGGTGGCCCCGGTTTATGCTTCTTAATCGGGTACTTTCATTCCATTGTACATTAGTTTTAATTTTGTTAATTTTAGAATTTTTTTTTTTAGTTAAGTCTATCTTAATTTTAATTTCTAGTTTGATTTAATTTTAGTTTTTAGTTTTAAGTTTATTTTTAGTAATTTGGTTTACATTTTTATTCCCATTTTAGTTGGTTGTTTCAGCCCATCAATTTTCAAGTCTCTAGTGGGCGCCGCGGTCTAGGTCTGTTGCCTCGCCCTCTAGCAACCCATCAATTTTCAGTGGCCCAGGTCGCGCCGTGGCCTAGCCCAGCTCGCCTCACCCTACAGCAACCCATCAGAAGTCCAGCCCAGGTCACGCCGCGCCTCAACTCATCTCGCGTCACGACGCACAACACAACAATTTGGGGTTTTAGGTCTTTGCGTCGCGGTGCGAGTAAGTGTGAGCCGCGGCGTACACCCGTGACCTGCATTTTAAAAATGCCATTTTTCCCTCTTCTTCTTCATTTTCCTTTGAAAATAAATAGCCCCTCTTCTACTCTCTCTCATCGTCTCTCCAAATCCACCCTTACCCATCTACTTTTTCTCATTATTTCTTTATTCTAACATAATTCCTTAAGGAATTTCTCACTTATATAGTAGATTTTGCTGCAAATTTCTCCAAAAAGCTTTGGTTCTAAGAGGATTTTGGGATTTCAAGAGGATTTCAAGTTTGTGGGTCTTCTCTCCAACTTTGGGCATTAAGTAAGATCAATTTCCTTCTCTTTGTTGTGGACTTGTGATATTTGAGTGGTTGCATTTGATTTAGTTCTCTTGTCTTAGAACAATTTGTTCAAATGGCACCTAAAACTAAGAGACAAAGGGGGAAACAACCTCAAGAGTATGATGAGAGTAAATTTGTTAGTTACAATGCTAGTGAGAGGTATGTTAGTTTGATGCATGCTAGGAGACCCATTCTTGAAAGAGGTTTCACTATCACAGAGAGGGGAAACCCAACTTTGTTTGGGATGATTAGTGATAGGAACTGGGGTGCATTTGGGAGACAACCACCTAATTCCATTATTAATTTGGTTAGTGAGTTTTATGCTAATGTGGAAGAGCATAGAAATGGAAGACTGATGGTTAGAGGAAAAACAGTTTCCTTTGACAGTGCATCTATTAATAGATTTTATGGGCTACCTGATATTGAGAACAGCGGATATACTACTTATTTGTCTAATATTGACTATTATGTGGTTTGTAACACACTCTGTATTTCGGGCATGACTTTGAAGATGCTGGGTGGTAATCCTAAGATCTTGCCCGGTACATCTTTGACTGTGAATGGTCGGGCTCAGCAATACTTTATGTGCCAGAAGATGATGCCCGCTACGTATTATAGCGATGTTACTGTTGAGAGGGTTGTTCTCATATATGCTATTTTGATAGGTATAACGATTGATGTGGGCAAAATAATGTTTAATTCTATCATCCATACTGTGAGACAAAAGCTTGGTCTATACTTCCCTTCCTTGATTACCCAGTTATGCATCCGAGTCGACGTCCAGTACAGTAGTGATTAGGAAGCACAGCACTTAAAGAAGCCTATCGATGATGGAATGCTCAATATGATTAAGGCAACAAGGTCGCAAGCTCCGAGAGAAGGAGCAGCGGTTGCTGCCCTCCTTCACCTCCTAGGTATCTGACTGTTGCAGAGCGGCTTGAGCATTCAGAGATTCAATTTGATGAGCATCAGAAATTCTTACAAGATAGGTTTGATCATCAGGAACGATTCTTGGCCAGGCAAGCAGACTATCAAGCGGGGGTTTACTCTTCTTTTGGTCAGATGTACCAACACCTTTCCTCTGCCACTAGTTGTGATATGGATCATTTTCCCACCTTGCCACACTATCCAAGTTCATCTTTTGATCTAGCTCCAGAGAAGGATGAAGAAGAGGAAGAGGAGGACAATGACATGGAGGATTAGCTTTTGGGTTGTCTTTCGTTTGTTTCATTTTATGTATTATCGGATGACTGTATTAACTTTGATATTGGATTAACTTTTCATTATCCTTATTTTTCGTACTTTATTTTTCATTTTTAGTTATTTTTTTTAGTGTTGATGTGCTAACCTAACATTCGGTGGGAATCTTAATGTTACATCGTAGTTTCCTTCTTTTGTTTGTTTTGTTCTATGTTAGAGATCAAAATTTCAAAAAGAGGAATAGGATGGAGTTCCAATGGTCGTGCACAATTTTCAGCTTCCTCGCACTTTTGGTTAAAAAGGGAGTTTCCTTTACTTTTTCTTTGGCATTGAGGACAATGTACATCTTTAGTTGGGGGTCGAGGAAACGCACTTCTTATTCCATACCATTGAATTGTTTGGAGTCACTTTCCCTTTGTTGTTTTAATTTGTTTGTTAGGATAAACTATTTTTTTTTATTTTTAAAATATATATATATATATATATATATATTGTTTGTTCTTTGTATGTTTTGTGTTAGCCTTGGAGTTAATTTACATGTCAATGATATGAGTTTAATTGAGATAACATATAGCGTTTAGAAGAAGCTAAATCTTTCTTCGGTTTGAGAATAATTTTAAGTGTCGATCTTCATTTGGTTTGAGATTCTATTTTGTGGTAAGATTGCATGATTAGTCTAAAGCATTTAGAGAAGTTTTATGTGCGATTATTTTGTGAATATGTTGCGGTCTTGACAAGCTCTAGAACTTGTTTGATAATCACTTGAAGTGAAATCCTAGAATGCACACTACTTAGGATATGATGTAAGCCATCTTTGGACCGTTTGAGCCCTTGAACCTTACCTTTATATTTATCACTAGTCACTTGTTTGAGCCCTTTTTCAAAAAAAAAAATAAAATTTTGAGCCTTATTTCTTTCAATAGCCCATTTACTTACCTTTATGAGCCTAAAAATATGTTATCCTTACCTTTCTTTTAAGAGAACTTAGTTTACACACATTTGTTGAGAAGCACTTAAGAGGAGTAAGGATGGAAATATGAAAGATTATTACTACCATAACCTAAGTACATTAAAGGAGATAGGTTAGGGGTTGTGGAAAAGAGTAAAAAAGATGAAAACGAAGGTGAATGGTTATGTGCTAAAGAAAAAAGTGAATTTTGGCAAACAAATAAGAAAAAAAAATGGTGAATTATTGAGTGTAATGCTCGAAAAATGGTTGAATGAGTTGGGTGTTGAAGTAGGGTTATCTAGTGCTTAAAGTGGTTGTGTTTAAATTAAGAGACTGAGTTCTTTTACTTGTTTAATCCTTCATGTTCTTTCTTGACCTTTACCTTAGCCTAACGTTATAAGTCTATTAAAGTGGTGTTGAAGTAGTGTGATTTTTCTACATTAGTGGAGAGTGATTTGAAAAGTGAGCCTATGGAGTTTGATTTGTGATTGATATCATGCAATTTAATATGATTTTAGAGGTCAAGACTTGTATTCATGAATGTTGTGCATAAAATCATCCAGGTGTTTGGATTAATGGTTTGTGGTAAGATGGATGTTAAGAGTCGATAACGATTTTGAGGTTGATATTTGGATCGTTTTTGGACTTGGGTGGTATTTAATGATTCTATGTGTTGTGTGTTGTGTGCGATTTTTGAGACAAAAAGTTGAATTACTCTTGGATTAACACTAACATTGTTTTATTTTGTTTTGATTTCTAATATAGAATTCATTTCATATCTTTTTCGCTTGAATTGCTAATGACTAGCAATAAGCTAGTTAGGGGTTATGATGAGAGTCATAAAATGCATCTTAATAGTATTTATTTGTTAGCATTTTAGGGTTGATTTAGGGCTAAATTACACATTTATGCCTTAATAATTCTAAAGTGTCATTCTTGGTTCATTGACTTATTTCGATGCACTTTCACGTATTTTGGTTTAAAAGAGATGGAAAAGCTAACATTGCTTAAAGCACAAAGATTCTATGTATATCGTAGTGAAGGAATGATTTCGGAAGGACAAAATGAAGAGAAACCCATTTCTAGGGTTCCATGCTGCAACAAGCCAAGGTTTAAGCCGCGGCCACCAGAAACCATTAGCTTCTGAGCTAGAGGCTGGAATCAGGCTGTGTGCTGTGGCCTCTAGAGCCTCTACAAAACCAGGATCCAAGGTGGCGCTGCGGCGAGGAAAGGCTGAGCTGCGACAAAAGCACGATCCCGTGTTCCTGTTTCACGACTTTATTAGGGCTTTAATGACATTTTTTTACTCGAAAATACCCTTGAACTTTTTGGGGTATTAATATAACACTTAGGTTTGATTGAAAGGGAGGCTGGAATTAGGAGAGCTACCACATTCTTCTCCATTTTAAGTGATCAAGCATGAGCCAAATGCCAAACTAATCTCCAAGCAAGGCAAAAGGATGAATTCCTAGGTGTAGTTGTTCTTATTTCTATTCTTGATTCAATTTTATGAATTCATAGTTAAACATTGTTTATGATTTGCTCTTTGATTAAGTAAGAATGAGATGATTTCCTCTTAATCCGGTGATTGCATCTTTCTCCTCAATATAAGTCTAGTCAAGCTCTTCTTATGTCAAGTTGTTAGATGTGATTGATTTCGGTTGAGTCATCTTTTAGATTTGTCCATTACTGCGGTATTGTTATTGAACTATATCGTCGTTTCTTGATAATCTATAAGATAGGTCATATGTGCTTGAATCGGAATTAAAGAGTAATTTGTAGCAATTACATTAGGATATTTATGTGCTTTGATTGAATATTTACCGATTGCTTGTTTTGGATGTGAAACCAGCAATCGAGATAAAACTATTGAGCCATGATAAGAATAAGGCAACGAACTTAGGAAGGATTCCTGGAATTCATTATTGAATCCTTCGTCATATTTTCACAACTCTCTCATATAGCTTCATTCGTAAAACAAAGATTTACTCATTTGAATTTCATCGTTTTGTGTTAAAGTTAACACTTTCTCTTATAGTTCGCTTTTCCTCATGGGATCGACACCTCATCTATACACAATAATCGCGTGTCAGTTTAAGCATAATCACCTAGCCACATTTTTAGCGAGACCTAAGAACCTTCAATAGACTCCACATAACCCTCCATCCCAGCTTTGCAATGCCTCTGCCAAAGCTTCCAAGTGATAAGACAAGGAAATACACCAATTAGCATAACTAGTTGAGAGTTCTTCTTAGCAAGAGCAAACCATTGGGTCGCACATCCCCACCAAGTTCGCGACAGCAATACCGTAATTCCAAACTCTTAAGTTGCCCTCTGCTATAACTGTGCTGCACTCTCTCCTGAGCATAAAACATGATCAAGAGACTCTACCTCTTTAGCGACACAGCAGTCACATCTTGATGCCGTGGAAATACCACAAGATTGCACTCGAGTATCCATTAGTAAGAACTGAAAACGTGCCTTCCACATACACAAGAAGATTTTCTTCGCCAAACTTTTATGCCAGAACCACTGCAATTCTGGTGGCATAGCCGACTAAACTCAAATCATCTCCCAAGCACTAGTCGAGGAAAAATTCTCGTCCAAGACAGGCTTCCACACAATGATATCTTCCCCTACTTTACTAGCAGAAATCGAAGAAACAATATCCCCCATGAGAGCAGTACCAACCAAGTTTTCCAAAACCTCAAAGTCCCAAGACCCGTCAACCCAACACTTCTGAAGCTGAACTAACAGATTGGTCACGTCTGGTACCCTCCAGCAAAGTGGTCGAATCTCTAACCACCGGTCAAACTAGAATTAAATTCGTCCACTTCTCACTTTCCAAAGGATACACTCACACACATCAGGCAATACTAACATGATGGACTTCCAGAAACGAGAGCAAGAAGTATTATTTTTGGCAAGCAATAAATGCCCACTTCGAGCATATTTTGCCTTGAAAAACCTGGTCTATAGATTGTCAACCGCCATAAGACACCAAGCAAACTTCTTGTGAGGAGAGTGCTAAACCTCTGAGAAATCTCAAAGACCCAGGCCTCCCTCTAATGTCGGTTTGCACAACTTGGACCAAGAACACCATTTCTTTTTAGCACTTCCATTTACCTCTCCCCCAAAAAAGGAAGATAAAATTGAATTAATCCTCTTCAAAATCACTTTAGGCACACTCAGAATAGATAAAAAATGAGTAGACATGCATGAGAGAACATGTTTAAGCAGAATAAGCCACCCACCCTGAGACAATAATTTATATTTCCACCCAGCCACCTTTTCATGAATTTTTTTACCAAGCGACTCCAAATGCCTAGCCGTTAAACGACCAGAAATCAGAGGAACACCCAGATAGTTAGTCGGAAATATATCTTTCGTGAACCTAGAAATTCTTCGTAGACCACGACACCTTGCATAACTAATGTGCTTGGATAGAAAAATTGTCGATTTCCTCTTATTAATACTTTCGCCAAACCAGCTCTCATAAAGTTCAAAAGTTTGATTTAATCTTTCAACAGACCGAACATCTCCCTTAACAAATACAAGAAGATCATCCACATAAAATAGATGAGAAACCAAAGGTGCCATCATAGGATGATAAAATTTGCAAATTTTTCCTTCCATAAAATTCCTCTTTAGTAATCGAGATAGAACTTCCTCCATAATAATAAACAAGTAAGGGGAAAAAGGGTCACCTTGATGTAACCCACTAGACGGTTTAAAAAAACCTTTGTAAATCTCATTCATCATAATTGAAAACTCAAGAGACTTCACACACTCTGCAATTATACGGCAGAATTTATCATTAAAACTAAATCCCTTCAAAACATCTAAGAGAAAATTCCAGTGGACTCTATCATAAGCTTTAGCCATATCAAACTTCATAATAATATTACCCCCCTCAGCTTTTCTATGAATGGAGTGCACCATTTCCTGAGCAAGGGTGATATTTTCAAAAATACTATGCCCCGAGATAAATGCACCCTGCTCCTACGAAATTAATCTTGGTAACAACAGCGTCAATTGATTCACCAAAATCTTGGTAAAGCTTTTATAAACCACAGAACAAAGACTAATCGATCTAAATTTATCAAAGCTATTCGGGTCCGGAACTTTAGGAATAAGCATCATGAATGACGAGGAATAGTACCTTGGCAACGCCGTCCCATTGAAAAAATCTATCGCGGCCTCAACTAAATCATCCTTCATAATATCCCAGCAAGAGATAAAAAAATTATGATCCATAACTGTCCGGACCAGGTGAACTATGATGAGGGATAGCGAACATGGCAGATCTGACTTCTTCTTCTGTAAAGGCAGCGCAAAGAATCTCATTTTCCTCTTGTATAATTTCTGGCGCTAATAAACCAGAAATATTTGCTGCTTGAACCATAGGCACCGTGGAAAGGAATTCACGAAAATAGTATGTAGCCCTTCATGAACTGTTTCAGGCGTGTCCATAACAGTACCATCAATCAGCTGCATCTTAGAGATAGTCGATATTTTGCATCGCTGATTAACCGTTGCATGAAAAAACATGGTGTTTTGGTCTCCATCCTGAAGCCATTTTTTTTTAGCTTTTTTAGCTAACCGAATTTCTTCCCTTTTCTCCCATTCAGCAAGCTCCATTTTAGTGACCAAAAACTACTCTTCAATTTCTGAGTTGTACGCAACTTGCAGCTGATTTTCGAGAAAATCTAACTTTTCTTCTAGTGTCTTGATCGACTAATTGACCCGACCAAAGGTATGAAGATTCCATGATTTTAATTCCACCTTAGTTTTCTTCAATTTAGTAGCCAAATGACATAGCCCAGAATGAGAATCTTGTTGGTTCCAAACTTCTTTCATATACTGCAGAAAGCCAGCATGCGAACACCATATATTATGGAACCTGAAAGGCGAAGGGCCATATGAAACTCGCGACACCGTAAAGAATAATACCATAGGACTATGGTCTGATGTTTTCCGAGCTAAATACTACAGATACGACGACCCAAATATAATAGCAGAGGCAATGTTTACCATTACCCTATCCAATCCAGAGTACTAGAAGATATGTTAAGGGCAAATGTGATGAGTTTCTCAGTAAGTTGGGATGTTTACTTGCCCCTGATTGAAATTGCTTATATTAATCAGTATCAAACTAGTATTGGGATAGCACCATTTGATGCCTTATATGATAGGAGGTGTAGAACTCTAGTATGTTAGGAAGAATTTGAAAGAGAAAGATATTTGGTCAAAAAATTATTGAGTTAACAACTGAGAAAATCAAACTGGCTAGAGAGAACCGTAAAGTAGCGTAGAGTAGACCGAATAGCTATGCTAATAATAGGATAAGATCTCTCGGGTTTCAAATAGGTGGTTGGGTGTATTTAAAAATATCTCAATGAAAAGGTGTATTGAGATTTAAACAGGAAAGGAAAGTTGAGTCCAAGGTATGTGGGACCTTATGAGGTTGTTAAGAAAGTTGGGCTAGTCGCGTATAGCCTGGAATTACCTCCAAAGTTGAAGCAGTTACACAATTTGTTTCATGTTAAACTTTTAAGAAAATGTTTCCATGATGAATCTCATAATATTTCGAGCCAAGCTGTAGAAATTCATGAAGGTTTTACTTTTATACAAGTACCAATGAGAAATTTAGACAGAAAAGAACAAGTTTTGTGTAATAAAGTAATTCCAGTAGTTCAAGTTCTGTGGTGGAATAAAGATGTTGAAGAGGTTACGTGAGAACATGAAGCAACTATGAAGAAATATTATTGACATTATTTTCTTGAGTTAGGTAAGGAAATTTTGGAGATGAAATTTTTATAAGGTGCGTAGAATTGTAATACCCGTATTCATAAAGTAAGGGTAAAGAAGTAATTTAATAAATATAACACGAAATTAAAATAATATATATACGTAAAAGAATTATTATTGAATAAAATAATTCTCTTAGAAAAAAAACCGGACGTGCAGTGGTGTAGTTACAAAGAAAAAAGGAAAGAAAAGAAAAGAAACTGGACATGTTTTGTGGGTAGGAAGAAGAAAAAAAAAGGGACAGCATAACAACACCTGGAGTCCAGGTGTTGCCAAAGAAAGGAAAAGGGCTACATGTTGAGCAGCACATCAACATGAAAATGGTGAGTTATATATATATATATATATATATATATATATATATATATATATAGTTTTTCTTTTATTTATTAATTACTTACCAAATCCTATTTGGTTTTCTCCTTTCCTCAGTTCAAACTATTATATTTCTTTAAACACTTGGGGACCGAAAGAAAGGTTGAAAGAGTAAAATTTTGAAGAGGTTTATGGGAGAATTTTATAGAGAATCATGGGAAGCTCTAAGAAAAACAAAAGGTAATAACATGAAGTTTATTTTTGAAATTTAACATACATGAAATTTCTCAGAATTCAAAGTGGGAATTTTTAAAGGGTTTGAATTATGGAAGAAGTGAAGAATAAATTAGAAATTTAATATATATATTATTTCAGGTGTTGACGATCAGTTACCGGGGGAAATTGCTGAGAGGAGTAGGAAAGGCAAGGAGGTGATCCACAAGTAGCTCTAAGTGCTACGTGGTGAGTTAGATTTACTTTAAGTAATCAAGATAAATATTAAATATATAGTGATAGTGTTTGAATAAATCATTAAATTATGATTTTGTGATAGATGAAAGTTGGTTGATAGGTATGATAGGAATAGTGGATGTGTAGAGAATTATTTTATGAGAAATAATATTATTGGGATAATGAGTCGATTTAATAATAAAGACAATAAGTAAAATTCTTGATGAGCAATGGTTGATGATTTGATATAATTTATGAGGAGAAGAAATTTAGTGGATCATGATGAGCTATGGTTGATGATTTGATATGTTTTAGCGAAAATTTTTAAATAATAATTTGAGGATAATCAGGATAGTTAATTTGAATGTTTGAAGACATGCTTGTTTCATATCATTATTCATATGCATATTTCATATCATTATTCATACGCATATGCATGAAATAAAAGAACCGGGAAGGCAACCGGTCTAAATGAAAATAAAAGAACCGAGAAGGCAGTCGGTCTAATTGAAAGCCATGATAGCCAGTGTATGCTGGAAATAAAAGAACCGAGAGGGTAGCTGATCTAAATGAGAATAAAAGAACTGAGAAGGCAGCCCATCTAAATGAGAATGAAAGAAACAGGAAGGCAGCCAGTCAAAATGAGAATGAAAGAACTGGGAAGGCAGCTGGTCTAAGATAAAAAATGTCTATATGTAGGAAGATGTTCCCAATAATAATAACATTTAAATTCATGCATTGCATTTGCTTTAAATGTTGATTGTTATTGCTTAAGATAATAAAATGCTATTCATGATTGTAAATTTATTGATAGAGGAATGAGTCTCATAGAGAGACAAATATACTAAGGAAGAAATATGGAAATATGATATTATGAGAATTGTTTGAGTGATTTATTATATACTGTGAACCTTATAACGAGGCAACTATGAGATAGAATTGATAGTCTCAATATGATTTAACATATTAGAAAAAGATATGGATAAAGGATAGGGATTATGATATGAGTAGTGATGATAGGATTCTATTATCAAATTGTATGAGATATAAATGAATGAATATTAGAAGACTAATTATAAAAATTGAATACTTCTAGTAAATTTAATTCATCGAGCTTGTGAAGCTCACTCTTTATTGTTAAATAATTTCATGTAGCAGACATGACATAAATATTAGTTAAATGTGATTCAGACGAAGGCATTTTTTGTAAGCCATGTAGTCCATATCCTCAGACTAATGAGAAAATAAAATAAAAATTTATTTATAAATATTCATGCATACTATGTTGTATACACTGTTCAGTTGAGATCTGAATGATGTAACTCCCCTATTAAGGATTGAGGATTCATGTATGTAGATCATTCAGTTGATGTTTTTATATTGTTGCACACATGTGTCGTGCCGAGATTTTCAAAATGTGACGACACCGTCTCGGGACCCAGGATGGGTCATTACACACTAGCACCTCCGTGGGAGCCACGTTAGCTTAAGAGGATGAAGACAAAAAGGAAAGGGTCGTCTACTATCTCAGTGAAAAACTTTTGGCTTATAAGTTAAACTATTCTTAGGTAGAAAAGACATGCCTCGGTATAGTCTGGGCCGCCAAGAAACTCCAACATTATTTCCAATCCTTCTTTGTGAAAGTGATCTCTCGCCTAGATCTTCTAAAGCATCTATTTAAATCCCCGACCTTAAGTGGAAGGATGATAATATAGATGGTCATCCTCTCCCAATTTGATCTTCAGTACATGACACAGAAGTCAGTTAAAGGGGGGATAATTTTAAATTTCTTGGCAGATTTCCTAGAAGAAAAAGAAAATATTAAAGAATTCAACTTTCTAGATGAATGAATTCTAGATGTCAAATACTATTAGTAAAAGATATTCTTCGATAGTGAAGCTAATCATAAAGGTCTCAGGATTTGGGCAATGTTGGTTTCTCTAGAAGGAATCATTACAACTTTTTCAATTCGCTTGAATTTTGAGTCCATCAATAATGTAACTGAGTATGAAGCTTGCATCGCTGGTCTAGAAGCACTCATTGAGATTATGGAAAAAGAAGTCACAATATATGGAGATTCCTCTTTTATCATTTTTCAGTCCTGCGGAGAATGGAAGACCAAATATGAGAGTATGAAACGTTATCAGGGTCATCTCGAGAATTTGGTTATGTTCTTTGACAGGGTATCCTTCACTTATCTACCTTGGTCCTAGAATCAGTCCACCGATGCACTAGCCACTTTAACTTCAATGTTGGATATACCTGAAGGGTTGAGGCAATTTCGTTACTGGTTAAGCAAAAGGATGAATCGGCCTATTGCTCAACTATTGAGATCTAAGCTCGATAATCTGACAGTTTACCCTAGTATACTAATATATAGAATTCGCAACAGAAAGGGGAATTCTCAACCAATAGTGAAAAAAGGGACAGATGGGTGATACAATCATTAGCCTCCCAGTATATCATTTGTGGTGGGAGACTATACACGAGATTTTTCAGCTATCGAGATCTAAGCCTGATAATCTGACAGTTTACTCTTATATACTGACATCCAAAACTTCTTGCAAAAGGGGGAATTCTCGACCAATGATGAAAAAAGAGACAGACGAGCGATACACTCATTGGCATCCTAGTTTTTCATTTACGGCAGGAGACCATAAAGGAGATTGTTCTATGGGATCTAACTTCTCTATGTAGATTAGAACACTACTGTGAGAATAATGATGGAAGTATATGAAGGTATAGGAGGTCTGCATATGAATAGAAGAATGCTGCCAAGAAATATCCGTCGTTTGGGTTATTATTGGATCAACATAGAGACTGATTGTTGTAATTATGTGAATAAGTGCCATAAGTGTCAGTCAACGACAATCTACAACATTTTCTTATAATTCTATAGGCATAGAATACGCAGCGGAAAATTAAAAATTTATGCCCATAGACTTAATTCCCAAGATAAATCTCTATGAATATATTAGAATGGTGATCCAAATAATATTTCAATATAAGGTTAGAGATTTTTTTTACCTTTAAAGGTGATTCTTGTTGATCTTTAAAATGGATTCACTAGCCGTTCAAGTGTCCGACCTCTAAGCATCTCCACATGAGTAACCAAGAGCAAGAATCTTCTTCCCCAGGATGTTGAACACCATGTGATGAAGAACATTAGGGTTGGCCAAAAATTCCTTGAGTGCTAGCTCTGAAAGTTCGATCTTTGTAGAGAGAAAGTGTTCGAAACTTATTTCAGCAATAATAATATTGTTCTTAGGGTTTTGATAAGTGCTTAAATATCCTTTAATTTACGCTTGTTAGGCTCTTTATTTATCCATCTTAGTACATTCTACTTCATTTTCATGTTTTATGTGTATTTCACAGGACTTAGACAAAAAGATGATATTTTGGAGCTTTTAGGAGTAAAAGTCAAGTTCTGTCATCCAACAAGGTGCGCTCGAGTGCAACTCCCTTGTGATCGAGCGCACAGGCAAACAAGCGCACTTGAAGAAGGCTCGAACGCACACTTGTGCTCGAGCGCATCCCGTATACGATCGAGCACAAACACTCCAGAGGCAGCAGAGCCAGATATGGAAAGAAGTCTCTGAAACCTCAATTAGGAAATTCCCTATATATAGCCTTGTAAAACACATAAACCATATCTTTTGTTTTAAACTTGAAGTTGCAAGCTTAGGAGAGGAATTGACGACTCGTCTCCCGAGTCCTCTTCGGTTTTATTTTTCTGTTTTTATTTCATTATGTTTAGAATGTCTAGTTTAACTAGCATATGTAACTAAACTCTTATAGGGCTCGTTTGAAGCCCTAGTTATGCTTTTCCACATGTTTATTCATTGATTACCTTTGCTATAGCCTTGTTAGAATGTTTAACTTGATTAATACCTATTTATATTTAAATTCCTCATATGTGTGTGCCTGATCAATGTATATATGTGGTATGGATTAGTTAGTTGAATCAATTTGGATGACTGAATCCTGGGTTCGTCATTAGTAACAAGAGATATCCACACCGGATTCTCGGGTTAGTCAACATGGGAAACCGGGGGCGTACCAAGCCCTAGGTCCCGTGTGGTTACCGATCTCCACAGTCCTGATATTATCTTAAGGAACAACTCAGTATACACCCATGTTGAATCCCTTAAGAGAGAAAAGAGTTAGAGTATACAATATGCCTAACTCATTGCATAGGGAGATCAATAGCCTAAGGTGTGGACCAAGCCCTTAGGTTGGCACTCATTAAATATTCATGATAAGGCTAGAGCAGTGGCACCTTACTTAGTGGGAAAGTATAATTAGTGGTGGATATCGTAGTCTTATGTTCTCATTATTATTTACTCACTCTCAACAGTTATTTCTCTTTTCACTTTGAAAAAACTAATTCTAAATCGAAATTGACCAATCCCTATGGAAATGATCTCTCACTTGCACACTATGCTACCATTGACCTTGTGCACTTGCAAGTAAAACTAGTATGGTTATTTGCATATTTATTTAGTTAGATAATCTTCACAACAAGTTTTTGGCGCCATTGCCAGGAATTGCGCTTAAATTTCTTTTTAGAATTATTTTAAGCATTGTTATTCCTTTTTTTTATACTATTCTATTATTATCTCAAGAAATTTTTAAGTTTCTGTCTTTATCTTATTTTTGTTTCAGTAAAAACCCTAATTGATTTCTTGTTGTTCTCTATTACAAGCACTCCAGGAGATCTTTCGGTGCCACTTGCGATCGAGCACACCCTCCTGTGCGATCGAATGCAATTGAGGCAGAGAGTTACTCGAGCAGTAGTGTTTGACTGCTGCACTTATGTAACTGCCACCGATTCATGCACGGGCGTCGATCCAAGCATCTGACATTCTTTTCCCTTGATACCAAGCTTAAGTGGACTATCTGACAAAGGCTTAGAGACAACTCGGAAAAGGTAGAAGAAGGAATCGAGGAAGAAGTATCAATAGCAGAACAAATAGCCGAGCAGCAACCACCTGAGCGGAGGCTGATAAAGCAATCCTTCATCCCACAGAACCTTGACCAACCATCGTGCATTGCATATCAACCTGAGGTGGAAGGAAACTACTACATATCTCCACAGATACTTAGTGCACTAACTCACTTTAGGGGTACACCTAGTGAGGATCCACACTTGCACCTTCGAGATTTCTTCGACCTTTGCAAATTCCAGCACATTCGAGGCTTAGACCAAGAAGGAATAAGGTTAATTATGTTCCTTTTTTCCTAAAAGATAATGCTAAAGTTTGGTATAATTCTTTGCCTGCAGTTTCTATCCACACTTGGGAGGAGTTGGCTAGCAAATTCCTAAGGAAGTTTTTCCCAGCTCAACAGACGAGGCAAATGAGGAAGGAAATTCAATCCTTCCAACAAAAGGATGGAGATCTATTCTTCGAGGCTTAGGGACACTTCAACGAGCTACTACTCAAATGCCCACACCATAATCTACCCCAAGATGAACTGGTACAAGCTTTTTATGAAGGTTTGAGTGACAATAACAAAAATATTGTGGATTCAGGTTGTGGAGGAGTGTTGATGGAGAAAAGCAGTGAAGAAGCAATGGAACTTTTCAAAACTCTTAGTGAACACACTTAGCAGTTGTCCTCTCAAGGTAGATATATAACCAAGAGTAAGGGTATGTATGAGGTAAACTTGAATGGAGGATCATCTCTTCAAATAGCTATTGTGGAGAGGAAACTAGACCTAATGGTTAAAGCTATGGCTGCTCAGAACACCTCATCTAACTCACCAACTACACCATTCTAGGTATATGTTATTTGCTCCCAATTTGATTATAATATTGATACATGTCCCTTGTATTCATCTGCAGATCATAAGCAAGCAAACTTTGTGGGACCAAATAATTATCCGTCGAAGAACAACCCTTATGCAAACACATACAACCCTGGATGGCGAAATCACCCGAATTTCTCATGGAGCAACAATCAGAACGGTCAAGAGCAGCAAAGAAACTTCCAACCAACAGCCCAATCTGTTCCTGAACCAAAGAAGAATGACCTCGAAAGTCTTGTGAGGCAATTGGCGTCTCAGCGGCAATACTTGCTTCATTTTCTTGGCAAAGATTGACTTCTCCTTACTTAGTTTCTTGCTTTTTCTCAATGTTTGTAACCTTTTGCAAAAGTGAGAACTATATTCGGTATCTAATATCCAAGTAGGAGCATTAAGTATATTTCAATGAAGAACAATTGAGACATGCCTTCAAAAGGCTTGTTTTGCAAGTTTATCCTTGTAGTTTCTCTTCCAATGCCCATCTTTGCCACAACGAGAGTTCCATCTGTTACACTTCTTGGCTTTTGATGAAATAGCCTAGTTGACACCTCCCTTTGCTTTCAATGGTTACTTCTTCAATACTTTCTTTTAGAGGAAGAAGCTCCAAGCACAATGGGAATCTTGACTTTCTTGATCATAGCTTCTACAATCTTCAAAATAAAACAAGTTCTAGAAGCGTAGCTTCAAACTCTTCATGTTGTAGTTCAGAACATACTATGATAATGAGTCTAGAAGGGATTGAAGAATTAAGTCACTACTTAACTTTGAATACTTATTAAAATGAGGCAGTCTTACTTGTAAAGCCCAGTACTCTAAATTAGAATTTTTTAATCAAGGGGTTGCACTTTGTCATATAAAAGTGTGTACCGATACAATTTTAAGTCGTAAATATTTTGTACTTCAATTTTTGAAGCTTAGAAATAAGTAAATAAAGTGAGGTTAAAAATAAGAACAATTTTTTGGGGGAACTTTGGGGTTTTAATTAGTAATCGGGCAGATTATGGAAGAACTGGTAAATGGAGGAGTGGTGTGGTGAAAAGGGTAAAGTTTTAGTTATAAATAGGATGAAGGGGAGAGAGAGACCAGCACTTATGTTGGAACTCTCCAAAAACAATTGAGAGAGAGGAGAGAAAAATAGAGAAAAAGAATAGAAGAGGAAAAATAGTATGAAAAAAAAGGAAAGGAATGAGAGAGATGGGAGTTTTCTTGCAATTATTCAAGTAAAACTTGTTGTTCTTCTGTCTTAACTATCAAGCTTGTCTATTAGACTATGATTTTGAGTTGGGATTTTGAAATTCAAATTAATTTTTAGAAAAAGTTTAAGAAAAATGGGTTTATGACTTAATATGTTGATTTGGAGATTTTGGGTTTAATTTCTCTTATGGGTAATGTAAATTTTTGATTTTAAACTCTCAAGAACTTATATTTTAAAAGATTTAAGAGTTTCATGAAGGATCAAACGAGTTTTGAAGAAGAATAGAAAGTTTTTTCGTAATTTTTAGGTGCTAGAACCAGTGGGCAGTTGATTGTGTCGAACATATAGTCAACTGTCATCTAGGTAGAAACTCTAGGTTGTAAGCATAGTCAACTATAGGCTTGCACAATTGACTATGGAAACTTTCTAAGTGTTTCACAATGGACTATACAAGTAAGGTAGTCAACTCTGGAGCCCTGTTTTCATACTTAAACAGAAAATTTCATATCTTCTTTGACCCTAAATCTTTTTACAACAACTTAATGATATTTTTGGGATAAAATATGAACTTTATGATTTTAAGAAAACTACTTTCTCTCATTTTGAACCTCTAAGAGAAAAAATTATGTTTGTATTTAGACAAAAGGAAAGATTTTGTGGTTTAAAAGCGTAGTTCTTTTCCTTTTATAATTGATGACTTAAATGATTTCTTATGTGTGTGTATATACTTCTGGTTGATTTGGTTAATTTTTATATATGTTAGGTGTAGTAGAGAGTTGTATTAAAGGCAATGAGGTATCTTAAGAAGAAGAGTTGGTTCAAGAGGCAAGTTACACCTTACCTTTAGTAAGCGCATTAAATTATATAACAAAAATAAAGTATGAAAACATGATTGATTTCGGAAAGCATAAATATTGGAGCTATAAGAAATATGAGTATGTAAAATTTTGGTATAGAAATAATATAGAATAGTGTTATGAGAATTTATATATTGATATATGAATGTATAAGGTTTAAGTTTAGAGATAATTTGATGTACTTATGTTGGAGATTTGTGATGAAAATGATTGATTGGATTGTTATGTTGTTGGCTGATAAATGCTTGAGTGTATATTTTGTGGGTATTTTTCTAAGGTTTGAAAAGGTTCAGCATCAGGTCTTGGCGCCTCGGCTTAAGGTGTGCCCACCTCGACCTCCAGGAACTCCAAAAGATGGGAGATGAGCGGTGCATCACGGCCCAAGGTGTGCATGCTGCGGTCTGGCCTTGTGCGCCGAGGCTCAGCCACCCCAGGCCGCGACCTCCAGCAAGGATGAAGAATGGTGCGATTTTAGCCCTCTTCAGGCCGTGGCTTGCCCTGCTCTAGGCCGCGGCTTGAAGTCACACTGATACAAGTTTTTTAGCCTCTTTGAAAGGTGCGTGGATGCATGTTCAAAATGCATAAGATCACTTAGGATTGATGAGGGGCTATGATTGACTGGTCCTTAAGATCTGAGGGTGGAGATTGACCTTCAAGATTGGTCAAGAAGTGGTGCACTGTATAAAGGGTCACCTAGCTTCAAAGAGAAATAACATGTGAATATGAATGTGAATGTGAGATCAATTGTAAGAGTGCAAAGACACTAAACACAAGAGAGATTCTTTGTAGAGAGGCTGGTTGTTTAGAGAGAGATAGTAGAATAGAAAGGGGATTCAAGGGTTTGTAAGGGGAAATTTTCTTGGGAAAATTCTAGAGTTAGTTCTTATCACTTTCTTTTACTTCTTCTTCTTTCATTCTTCAAGAAATTGTGAATTCTTGAAGAGGTGTTGCTGATTGTAAAGAACTCTATTGACAAGATAGTGCAGAGAGCTCGAAGGAGCTCATGGGGACGTAAGCATATTGCCGAACCTCGTCAACAAATTGCTTGTGTTCTTTCTTTTCTTTGATTGATGTTTCTGTTCTGATCATTACAAGTCATTCTAGACTTTGGTGTTTGGAAAATCACCTCCTGGGATCATTGAGGGTGGTTTCCCAACATAGTCATTGCTTCATGAATACATTTCACGCTATGTATATATGGTTAGGGTATTATAAGAGGTGGGGAGTGGTGAGAATGCGATAGGTCCCTTCCCACAAGGGGTGTAAGAGTATCGAATGTGGTTGGACATGTAGGATCCTGTCCTAAAAGGGTGTAGGGAATCCGAGAATGTTTCATTGAGAAATGATATGATGTTTTGACGTACTGTTAAGTGGGGACACGTCCCCGTTGTTATGTGATTAGTCTAGTAAGGGGCATTATGATAGTATGATTCATATACATGATTATGCATCTCATTACATTCGCTTTTGCATTGCATATAACTGTTAATGGATGTTGTGATGGAATTGACCCATTAGGGGTAATTATCATGATTTTCCATTAAGAGGCATATGGTGTGCTTGGCCTAGAGAAGGGCATGAAAGTTATTTGCTAAAATAGAAAGTGTTGAGATGGAAAGTCCTTATACTCTTGTTGGCTTTATGATGTTTGCAAGGGTGTTAAAATTTTTTTGTTTTTAGTCAAATTAAGTAAAAATTCCTAAATTCTTGTACGAATGACATTCCTTCTTATTAAGAAATTAAGAGAAATAATTGGAGAAAACTCAAGAATTATATTACACGTACTTAGTAATTAAGTACTTAAGTAATTTATATGCTATAGTTGTAATTAAAATAATAAATTCCTCGAATACAATTTTCTTGTAAAGTGTTTCTAATTGAGCTTTTAGCTCACTCTTTTATTTTTACTAAACTTTCAGAAGAAAAAAAACTATTAGAAGGCATGTGGTCGAAGTTGAACGTTTACCTTAGCAAGGTCTTTGTCTATAGCATCCTCACCTTTTTAGTCTCTTTGGGACTTTAAATTTTGTCTTAGTTTAGAATTTGTAAAAGTGTACAAGTTAGAAGCAATCAAGATAGTTTCATTGTTTTACTGATTTCTTCTTTTTGTAAAACTTTAAGAACCGATTCGTTGAAATTAAATAGTTTCATATGTGTAAAGATGTATGTTGCATAGATTCAGATTTATTGTAAAGGAATGTTGTATGATTTGAATTTTTTGATAGTTACATCATAAGTCATGGTGCTTAGTGTTGAAAGGTAATGGAGTCGTTCCGAGTAAGGCCCACTAGGGACGGATCGTTGCATATTTGTTATCAAAGCTTTAGATTTTAGATTCAGTAGACTATAGTTTCATGAGGTGGTTTTAAAAGTCGATCATGTAGAGTTAGAGAGGATGTTGTCTACAAGTCGAAACATCTCGTTACGAAGTGGGATTTGAGAAAAATGATTAAAATACTAGTAAGGCTTTAAAGGCATTAACGAGTATAAAAAAGAGTAGGAGTAAATTTTTGGAGAAGTGATTAACGTAAGGATTAAGCTATAATAGGGAGTAATTGAGGTAAAAAGATAGGAACAATTCAAGTGAATCAACTATGGTAATAAATGAATTACAGATGAAGCTTTTGTGGTATTTTGGACTTTAAGAGAAATTGAAAGGAGATTATGGTTTTCTTAAGCAAAGTTTTCATGGACTCAATTATGGTATCTTATACGATGGATTCGAGGTGGATGATCATAGTCGAGGATCAATCTTAAGTTTCAACTGAAAATATTTGGAGAGTAAAATTATTATTTGAAAAGTTGTAAAGGAGAAAGGTGTAGTGAATCTTGATTTGATCTTAATGTTAAGTTAAGTGCGATATAAAGAGATTGTGGATTTATTAAAAACCTAGAAAGTCTGGAGTTTAGATTTGAGAATTAGTAATTAAATGGTTGGTGCTAGTTAAATGAGCTTAAGAGTTTTGCTTTATTGGGAGATATAATTTAAAGAATGCTTTTGATATCTAATTGAAAGTATGAAGTATATGCTTAGCAAAGGAGTTGTTAAGAAGGTGTGTTATAGAGACCAAGAGTGCAGTAAGACATAAGAGTATTAGAACAATTATGGTGAAAGAGAACTAGGTATGGATATTAAGGCCAAGAGATTGTTAGATAAAGGATTGTGGTATGAGTATGTAATGAAAAGTTGGATATTGAGATAATTAGTTATAACTCCCACGTATAGTTAATGATAATAACTTGATGATTGTCAGTAACAACGTAAAAGAGAGAGATTTCAAGAGAAAAGTTATTAACTTAAGAATCAATGAAGTTCGGAGTACATTAAAAAAGAATAACATTAGGATAAATGGTTGGCAAGGGAGATGGTAGAGAGAGTAAAGGTGTCTAGATGTTGCGAAATTGTGTTAAAGTTTAATATCAAGTGAAAGTAGACGTTAATTCAACCAAGGAGCTATCAAGAAGCATTGAGGAGATGATAATAGATTTTTATTAAATATATGAAAGGAAATATCAACCATGATTGGAGTAAGAGGTATTTTTTGAAGAATGGTGTAGATTGTATGATATGAATATGAAGTACTATATCTGAGGACTATTAGTCATAGTAAGTTAAAAAAGGTTGTTGGACTTGGCACTTACAATATGACTAGACTTAAGAATTTCAAGAAAAAGGGTAGAGGTGAGGTGTTAACTAGTTTCCTAGAAGTTTTAATTTCTTAAATGGACTGTAAGGAGAAATAAGAAAATAAAGGGGTTGGAAGAGTAGCTAAGTCAAGAGAGTAAGTTTGAGTGCATAAAGGTTTGTTAGAAATTAGAAGTGAAATAAAGAAATGGAGATATTATAGTTTGATGAGCTAATGATAAGAGTTGAATAAGAAAAAAGGAAATTGATGCTACCACCCAATCGTTACAAAAAGAAGGATAAAATCGAAAATTTGAAAGGTGAGGAAAGTTGTTGGGTGCTTGTGTTTAATTTTGTCATTAGGATGAAAGGAATATGGAGTGATTCAGCAAAGGTGACATGAAGTTGGAAGTATGTTAAACTAGATGTGAGAATGAATGAGTTATGCTTGATTAATGATTCAGTTGGAACTTCGTATAAAGTATAATTTTGACAAGCGTGAAGCCATTGATAGTATTAGAGATTAATTATTCATAAAAGAGAGAGATGTAAGAATATAAAAGGTTGAATTTGAGGAGAGATGTAAGTCCAAGCTTAGAAGAAAGGATTAAGGATGAAATGTATGAATGAGGAAAAAGTTGGAGAATTGGAGAATTGGTTGTTTAGGAAATAGAAGTGAGAATTAGTTATTTTAAAGACCAATAGCTAAGGAAAAAGAAATAGAAATATATTCTTAGAAATTCTTGGGGTGGAGAGTTAGATAAAGTGTATTTTTAAGAGTTTTCTAAACAAGAAAAATACCGATGGACATAAGTTATAAAATTTATAACACGGGAGAACGAGTGAAAGATTCAATCTAGGGAGATATATAAAGAAATGGAA
Organism: Bretschneidera sinensis; assembly: GCA_023935145.1. Lineage (NCBI taxonomy): Eukaryota > Viridiplantae > Streptophyta > Magnoliopsida > Brassicales > Akaniaceae > Bretschneidera > Bretschneidera sinensis. The sequence continues at coordinate 76,346,788 of CM043703.1, read as the reverse complement.
TGATTCTAGAGGAATGAAAAGAGTGTTAAATTTAAAGTACGATCAGCCCCAAAGGAAAAATCTATATGGATAAGATCATTGAGAAGTTCAAGTAGAAGTCAAAGACGAACTAAACAAGTTATATCTGGAGACAACTAAGTGATAAAGTTAGAGAAGAACTCATAGAATGGAGTTGTAGTTAAAAGTTAAGTGCTTAACTATTGTTGCAATGATGAATTATATAAGAGTTTATAGGTAAACATGCCCCATTTTGGCGATGTATAAGTTAATGTTTAAATGGGAACATCAAGTGAAGATTTTGGATTAGAGCTAAGAGACACGTTGAGAAAAGAGAGTAGATTACTAATCGTTAACGGATCTAAAGTATAGTATCTATTTGGAGGAGAAGTTATTATATAATAAGAAAAAGTAATTAGTCGGTAGGTGACTTTGAGTAATATTTTTGTTTAGGAATGTCTAGTTGAGGAACTTGTTGGGCGAATCGAATGGTAGAGAAATAACAAATTATGAAATTGAGTAGTTATTTGAAGGGCAAGCACTGATTAGTGAATAAAAGAGTTTCTACTAAGCTTTAGATGGGAATTATTAAATTAGAATGTTGGATTACTCTAGTAATTGAATAATTGGTTGACAATGCAAAAAAAGTGGAGGAATACGTTTGAGAATGTGAGATGGACTATGAAATCGATAATTCTAATTCTTTGTGAACCCAGGTCAAGGAAATTTCGAGGAAGAAATATTTATTAATGGGGGAGAATTGTAGCGCCCGGTACTCTGAATTAGAATTTTTTAATCAATGGGTTGCACTTCGTTGTATAAATGTGTGTACTAATCCAGTTTTGATCGTAAATATTTCGTAATTATATTTGTGGAACTTAGAAACAAGTAAACAAAGTGAGGTTGAAATAAAAACTAGTTTTTGGGGGAACATTGGGGTTTTAATTAATAATGGGTAGATTATGGAAGAATTTGTAAGTGGAGGGGTGGTTTTATAAAAATGGTAAAGTTTTAGTTATAAATAGGATGAAAGGGAGACAGAGACCATCACTTGTGCTGGAACTCTCCAGAACAACCAAGAGAGAGGAGAGAAAAAGAGAGAAAAAGAAGAGAAGAAGAAAGAGAGGGAGAAAGAAAAGAAAGAGAGAGAATGGAGTTTTCTTACAATTGTTCAAGGTAAAAGTTGTTATTCTTCCTTCTTAACTATCAAGCTTGTCTATTAGATTAAGATTTTGAGTTGAGGTTTTGAAATTCAAAGTATTTTTTTGGAAATTTTAAGAAAAATGGGGTTTTGACTAAATATGTTGATTTGGAAATTTTGACTTTAATTTCTCTTATAGTAATGTAAAGTTTTGAGTGTAACCTCTTAAGAACTTGTGTTTTAAAATATTTAAGAGTTTCATGAATGATCAAAGGAGTTTTGAAGAAGAAAAAGAAGTTTTTTCGTAATTTTTGGGGGTTAGAACCAGTGGGTAGTCGACTATGTTGATCCCTGAGTTGAGGTTTTGAAATTCAAAGTATTTTTGAGGAAATTTTAAGAAAAATGGGTTTTGACTAAATATATTAAATATATTTGGAAATTTTGACATTAATTTCTCTTTTAGGTAATGTAAAGTTTTGATTGTAACTTTCAAGAACTTGTGTTTTAAAAAATTTAAGAGTTTCATGAAGGATCAAATGAGTTTTGAAGAAGAAAAAGAAGTTTCTTCGTAAATTTTGGGTGCTAGAACTAGTGGGCAGTCGATGTGTTGAACCCATAGTTGACTGTCATCTGGGTAGACACTCCAGGTTGTAAACACAGTCAACTATAGGCTTGCACAGCTGACTGTGGAAACTTTCTAAGAGATTCACAATCGATTGTACAAGCAAGGTAGTCGACTATGGAGCCTTGTTTTCGTACTTAAATAGAAATTTTCATACCCTCTTTGACCCTAAACCTTTTTAGAACAACTTAATGAGATTTTTGGGATAAAAACATGAACTTTATGATTTTAAGAAAACTATTTTCTTTTGTTTTGCACCTCTAAGAGCAAAACATTATGTTTATATTTAGACAAAAGGAAAGATTTTGTGGTTTAAAGCATAGTTCTATTCCTTTTATAATTGATGAATTGAATGACTTCTGTGTGTGTATAAACTTCTTGGTTGATTTGGTTAATTGTTATATTTGTTAGGTGTAGTAGAGAGTTGTATTAAAGGCAATAAGGTTTCTCAAGACTAGGAGTTGGTTCGAGAGGTGAGTTATATCTTACCTTTAGTAAGCGCATTAAATTATATAATAAAAATAAACTATGAAATATGATTGATTTTGAAAAGCATAAATACTTGAGTTATAAGAAATATGAGTAAATAAAATTTTGGTATAGAAATAATAAATGAAAGTGTTATGAGAATTTATATATTGAGATATGAATGTATAAGGTTTGAGTTTAGAGATAATTTGATGTATTTGTGTTGGGATTTTGTGATGTTTGAAATTGTGATGAAAATGATTGATTGAATTGTTATGAAATTGTGATATGGTTGGTTGATAAATGCATTTCACGTGTGTGTGTGTGTGTGTGTGTGTGTGTGTGTATAGCGTATTATAAGAGGGGGGAGTGGTGACAATGCGGTAGATCCCTTCTCACAAGGGGTGTAACGGTACCAAATATTGTTAGACGTGTAGGACCCCGCTCATAAAAGGGTGTAAGGGATTTGAGTATGTTTTATTGAGAAATGATATGATGTTTTGACGTATTGGTACATGGGAAGACGTCCCTATTGTTATGTGATTAGCCTAGTGATGAGTGTTATGATGATATAAATATATACAATATTATGCATCTCATTACATTCGCATTTGCATTGCATATCATTGTTAATGGAAGTTGTGATGGAATTGACCCATGAGGGGTAATTATCGTAATTTTCCATTGAGAGGCATATGGTGTGCTTGGCCCGGAGAAGGGCATGAATGTTATTTGTTGAAATAAAAAAGTGTTAAGATGGAAACTTCTTATACTCTTGTTGGCTTTAGTTTGTTTACAAGTGTGTTTAAAATTGTATGTTTGGAGTCAAATTAAGAAGAAAAAAAAAATTAATCTTGTACTAATGGTATTCCTTCTTGTTAAGAAATTTAGAGAAATAATTGAAGGAAACTAAAGAATTATATTACACATACTTAGTAATTAAGTCATATATATGCTATAGTTGTAATTAAAATGATAAATTCCTCCAACACGATTACTTCTCATAAAGTGTTTCTCACTAAGCTTTTTAGCTCGCTCTTTTATTTTTACTAACCTTTCAGGGAAAAATCGTTGGAAAGCATGTGGTCAAAGTTGAAAGGAGACCTTAGTAAGGTCCTGTTCTACAGGATCCTCACCTCTTGAGTCTCTTCGGGAGTTTAAATTTTGACTTAGTTTAGAATTTGTAAAAATGTACAAGATAGAAGTAACCGAGATAGTTTCATTTTTTATTGGTTTCTTCCTTTTGTATTTAAGAACCAGTTCGTTGAAATCGAATAGTTTCATGTGTAAAGATGTATGTTGTATAGATTCAGATTTATTGTACAAAAATGTTGTTTGATTTGAATGTTTTGTAGGTTGCATCATAATTCATGGTGCTCAGTGTTGAAAGGTAATGGAATCATTCAAAGTATGACCCATTTCGGATGGGTCATTACATGACTGCTCTATATAGTTAATCATCTTTGATCACTCATGGATTAATGATCCTTCATGAGTCATTGTCCTAAAGAGGTTATACTTACCATACAACTCTTGTAGATGAAGCATTATTACATAAGCAATTTTCGTATTGTCATATTACTTCTAAAGCTCATTAGACATTGATGTTAGCATGTAGATCTTAGCCCACATGTCATCTTGTCACCTCTTATAAGTAGTGATCCCTTCTTCTAGAACATTCTCAACAACAGTTGTTAGAATTAACTTATCAAGAAACTAGTCCATTTTTCTGAATTGAGAACGATTCTCAAATTTCTTAGCCAATCTAGGAGATTTGACCAATCAATCAGTTTGAATCAAGTTTACATAATAGTGGGTTTAATCATTACGATCTATGATGTAGCAATAGAAAAAAATTGTGTTTATTCATTTTATTAACTACTATAAAGATTTGGTCTTTAATCTAAATGTTAACTCCCACTATTCTTTTAGATTCCCACAACCCTCAATGTGAAAAGGGAAAAACCCCTTTGGAAGGTTTCCTAGTGGGGATCAAGATCCTATCACTTTCATATTAAGCCTTGTGGTGACACAACAAACTAATTATATATTTGATAGGTAGATAAATTTTATCATTAGTCTCTCATACAATTCTCAGTCATAATTTAGCCTCTTAAATATATATGACCTTATAGTAACACAACAATTCATATCCACTTTAGTTAAGTTAAACCCACCATTCCTCACAAGTGTAAATTAGTGTTGTAACTCTTGTGGTAACACAATAAAGCTATATCATTTATTTACCTTGTGTACATCACATGTTTTAACAGACAATATAATTTTTCTGCGGGTGTAAACCTCATTACAACAAAATAGGTATTTAGTGGTGCACCAAAACATCACAAAAAATTACTAATTTCGTCACAAAACCATTTGGGTGATGAAAAAAATTTGTCATGCGAATCGTCAACATAATAGTGTCACTAAAAGTATTTGTGATGGTTCAGTATTGTCATCATTAATTGTTAAGCATAGGTGACCAAATTAATTATCATTACGAAAGCAAAAAAATGTTTTGGGATGCAATGTTGCGTCACCAATACTAACGAAATTACGTTACTATATACTTGTCTTCATCACAAAATACCTAGAAAAGGTTTACTATAGATGACGAAACCTTACGTGTCATCGAAAGAATGGCTAATTAGTGGCGCAAAAAAAAAGTCACGAAAGCTAATAAAATGTCGTCACTGAATATCCCGATGACTCACAAAATAGACAACAATGTTTCACTACAGAGGATGAATATCACACGTCATCAAATGGAGGATATTTTTGTGATGCTATATTCGTCAGTACATTTAATACAATATTGCCATTGATTATCCCAAGTTGTCACTATATATGAGTTAAATTTAGATAAAGATGACGAAACGATGACCGTTAAAAAAATATTGTTCTATAGTGATGCTATGTGCATACAACATATGTTAAAGTTGTGTCATTAAATATCTTAAATTCTTACCAAAAAATCGACTACAGTGGTAAGAAACATTAGCGACAACCATGGTGATTTTGTTGATGAAATTTTTAATGCCACAGAAAAATTGAGAACACTTCTTTTTGACAAAATAAAATTGTCACAAAAAGGTAATATTAGTTACAAAAGCTCATGCGTCATTAAGTGCCTTTTCTGACTATTGTGAATGATTTTTATGATAAAAGATAAATCATCACTTAAACTTATTCAATCTTTCTATGACGAAATGAAAATATCTCATGTGACTATTTGTGAGTGTTTCTTATGACAAAAGATAAATCATCACTAAAACTTAATTAATCTTTATATGACGAAACGAAAATCGTCATATTTGTTTCTTATTCGGTGACAATGTCTATCGTCTCTAAACTTGTTATGGTTATTTTTATGATGAAAAATTAGTCACTTCATATTTCTTTTTTATTTCATAAGTGAACATGATAGAGACCTTTTATAATGATGAAAATTACTTTCTTAGGGTGTATATATATGCACACAGTCATTAGCAATATTAATAATATATCATGTAGAAAGATCCCCGAAAAAATAATTAGAAATGAACACAAATAAAGTTTTATAGCACTTCATAAAGTAAAATGTTTATACGTTTGAAGTACCAACACAAAATCTTAAACAAATCCTATCATAAATAGAATAATTCAAAAAACCCATTATGGGTCCTATGAAAGTTCACTTCATCATTAATCATAATTTAAAAAACTAAACCGCTTATGTCAAATAGCAAACACAAATGAACCCCTCAAACTTCTCCTTGCGTTAATGGTGTATTCATCTCATTGGATGTTGTAATCATCATTAAAAACAATACATTAGTTAACAAGTAGTTTGCCATCACATAAACAAAAATAATCTTAAGGACTTAAAGAAAAAATAGGAAAACGGATGCCTAACTAGTTTCCTAAATTGTCGATTTTTCTTTCAAATTATGCCAGTACAATTAACTTTTTATTTGATTAAGTTATTTTTAATGTAAATATGTACTCAACATATCTAAACTTGAAATATAGAGGCAGACAATTAGATTCCCGATGCTATCAAGGCTTCAAAAAGTTGAGTTTTCTGAGTTGACATGGCATTTAACTTGGCATCAAAATAATTTCTCATTTCTGGCAGCTCATCTTCTTTCCTTTGATGCATCTCTTCTAACTCAACATTCCTTTCTTGTGAAGCTCTAGAAGTAGTAGGCTTGGGACCATATCCAATGCCTTTGATATAACCTGACTTGGTTCCGAGCACCTTATCCACTATATCATCAACATAAATTAAGAATAAACAATAAGTAAAATGAAAAATGAAAAATGAAAAATGAAAATGTGTACAATGTATTAATAATTTTACATATTTATTCTCAGCTTCAACAGTCATCCATCATTTATCCTCTGAGTAATGAGAGGCCTTGAAAAACTCCATTCTGTCAAGTTCTATGTCATTCGTACTCTGTGCAATCATAAACAGAATGAACAATGTTGTGTAAGAAAATAAATCTTCTAAAATGTAAAAAATATAATAATTACCAACTTAAAACGACTTGCTATGAATTCCTTTAACCCTTGGTTATGAGTCCAAATTACTTGCTTTCGGTTGTTTGCATTTTTCGCACAAATTTCCTTCGTTTAACAGAAAAAAATAATTAAAGATAGTTAAATGAATCTTCTAAATTAAAAATACATTTCCTCTAGAATTAGAAAGGAGTATTTTGTTAATTCATTAACAAAACTCACCCTCTTAAAACACTATAAAATAGATAAGTATAGTAACCTTGAAGCTAACCTAAGAGACTCCTATCACACACACACACAAAAAACTCGTGTTACTTACGTTTATTAGTACAAAAAAAAAAAAATCAACACAAACCAATAAACCAGACATGACAATTGACAAATTAACACAAGCCTTATGCTAGTAAGATATTATGAATCAAAAGCCATGTTTGCTTTATTCTTGCATTAAATATTGATAAGATATAAATTTCAAAATATCGAAAATGGAACTTCTTGATTGTCATTTTTTCATAATGAAAAAGAAATATTATTAATCTTTGAGAATCAGAGAAACAAATCTTGATAATCCCATTTTCTTAATATATCGTTTCCAATAGAGTACTTGTGCACCAACACTTGGGGTCCACATATAAACCCTATTAGTCACATGAGAGGGAGTGTAAGAGTTTAAAATATAATGATGTGTTGATTTCCTATCTCTTTAAATATAGATGGCTTTACACTCTTAATTTTTGGTTTAGCAAACACTTATTTTTTAATGAGGAAGAACTATTAGAGTTTATTGACTTTTTATCTTGTAAACAATTTTGTTTTTGGATTTGTACTCTCTTGGTGCACTTAGTGAATATACTTATACTTTTTCAAAAGAAAAAAAATAATAACCAGTTCCTCCATAGTGTTGACTAACTCTACTCAGCATCAAGCTTAATGAGTTTGTGATAGGACAGAGCTAAGAAGTTCTATGCTGTGATGCTGATTGGTGAGGTTTGAGTATTTATCTAGTCTCTAAAAAGTGAGACCATGGAATCTTAAAGATACCTCTCCTACTTGATGGCAGGGCAAAACTATAGCTTCCATTGGTACTAAATAGTAGATGGTAGTACTATCCGAAAATGCACCCATCTTTACATCCATGTAAAATGGATGGAACTTATAGTGGTGACTGAGAAGCTATTCTTTGTCTTACCTAATCATGATTTATTGTTATAAGGTATCTTTACGGCTTTGTTTACCTAGAAGCTGTTGATGCAGGTAATTTCTATGGTCCTAAGGTATTGATGAGAGTCATAAAATGCACCTTAACAATACTTAATTGTTAGCATTTTAGGGTTGATCTAGGTTTTAATTGCACTTTTATACGTTAACAACTCTAAAGTATCATTCTTGGATCATTGATCTATTTCGGTGCATTTTCAAGTACTTTATGCTCAAAAGAGGAGGAAAAGTTATCATTGCTTGAAGCACAAAAACTCGAGGCATACCAGAGTGAAAGCATAGTTGTAGAAGGACAAATGAAGAAAAAATAAGTCTTGAGTGTGCGCGTTGCGGCCTAAAGATATCCAAGCCTCGGCCTCCAGAACCGAGCAAAAGAACAAGAAAAAAGCTTCAGTGGAAGTCACAGCCTGGACTAGGCAGGGCCGCAGCCTCCAGCAAGGCAAGAAAACAAAGAAACAGTGGAAGCTGCAGCACAAGGAAGGGAGAGCCGCGGCGCCCACCCGGTCCACTTCTCCGAGATATGACCTAATTAAGACTTTTTAAGCCCTAAAACACCCTTGGACCTTGTACATTATAAATAAACCACTTAGGGTTTGTAATTAAACATTCATTAAGTCTGAAAAACTCGAGCAACCACATTCTCCTCCAACTAAGTGTTCAACCATGAGTTCCATGGCGAACTAATCTCCAAGCAAGGCGAAGGGATGATTCCCTAGGTGTAGTTGTTCTTTATTTTCCTTTGTTGGTTCAGTTGTAATTAGTATTAATTGTCAAACATTGTTATAAGTTACTCTTTAATCTAATTAGAAGATTTTCTCTTAATCCGGTGATTGTATCTTTATCTTTGATATAAGTCTAGTCATGCTCTTCTTATATCAAGATTGTTAGATGTAATTGAGTCCAGTAAATTTATCTTTTAGGTTTGTCCATTACTGCTATATTGTCGATAAGATATATTATCGTTTCTTGATAAACTTATAGGATAGGTCATGTATGCTTAACTCGAAAGTAAGAGTAATTCATATCAATTACATTAGGGTTTATATATACTTCGATTGAATATTTACCGATTGTCTGTTTAGGATGTGAAACTTGCAATCGAGATAAAAGCAACTGAATCAAGATCCAATAAGGCAACGAACCTAGGGAGGATTCCCGGAACCTTGTTGTTTCTCTATTATAATTCTCAATTTTTTTTTTCACAATTACTTCATTATCAAAATTCATATTTTCTCACTTGATTGTTATCGTTTGTGTTAAGGTTTGCACTTTTCCTTCATAGATCGCTTTTCCCTGTGGAATCGAAACCCCAAAACTGTACTACAACTACCGCGTTATACTTTGGGTGTAATCAAATTTTGGAACTGTTGTCGAGGAAAACGCGCTTATATACAAGGAAGATTGTCAACTCTAAGACAAGACAGTACTATAGTTCTTTTCTTTAAGTTTTCTAATTTCTTTTATTCATTCTGCTTTATTTCTTTTTAACTCAGTTGGTGTATGCTTAGACCTAGAGATTCGTGAGGTAGATTCATTAAGGGACCCGAAATAGAGATACCTTTTCCTTCCATGTTCGTTAGTGAAACCTCGCCTAGATCAAACTCTAGTGTACACCTAACCGAGAATTTAGAAAATTTTGCTAACATGGTTGAAAACCCTAATGAGAATGTTGCTAGGACACTTAAAGATTATTTACATCCTAGCTGGACAGTCACACCATCATGCATTATGTTTCCATCCAACACTCACCATCAAGACTTTAAAACAGGAATGATTCAATTACTCCCTACATTTCATAGTTTGAGGAAGTAGTTGCGACTTTTAATAGTCAAGATGCAACTGATGATATTGTGAGACTCAAGTTTTTTCCTTTCTCTTTGAAGGATAAAGCTAAAGGTTGGTTATACTCGCTGAGACCATGATCCATTGGGACATGGAATGAGATGACTCAGGTCTTCTTTAACAAATACTTCCCTCAACATAAGACCAATGCTCTAAAAAGACAAATCTGCACCTTTGCACAAAAGGAAAATGAGACTTTGTATCAGTCTTGGGAGAAATTTAAAGAGCTATTAAGTATGTGTCCATACCATAGGTATGAGAGTTGGCACTTAGTGAGCTACTTTTATGAGGGACTTACCTATAAAGAGTGCCAATTCATAAAGATGATGTGTAATGGTGAATTTCTGCAAAAAGACCTTGATGAGGCCATAGAGTACCTTAATGAGCTTGCTGAAAAAGCTTATACTTGGACTAGACCTAATGCTACTGAAAGAACCAATAGGTCACAACCTATAGGAAACCCTAGTGGTGGTGGAATATACCATCTTAGGGAGGAAGAAAACCTGAAAACTAAGGTCGAAATGCATACTAGGGAGTTAGAGGCGTTAAAAACTAAAAAGCCAACACACGTGGTTAATCAAGCCAAACCTTTAGAACCATGTTTTGTGTGTGGCGGGGTAGATCATCCCGCTCAAGAGTGCCCTACATTTATTGAAATGAGAGGGATGCATGAGGAACAATGTAATGTCTTAGGCATGTACAAGAAGCCTTATGCACCCTTCTCTAACACTTATAATCCGGGATGGCGAAATCACCCCAACTTCAGCTGGAAATCTGAAAACCAATAGCTTGTACAACCCCCTAGATCACACCCTACACCATATCATGCACCCTCGTCCTCTAGGAGTTCTTTAGAAGACACTTTACATGCTTTTATTGACGCATAGGGCAAGACAAACCAAAGGTGTGAGGCATTAATTACACAGGTTGTGGAAGAAAACAAAGAAATAAGGAGCCATGTATCCAAGTTAATGGGCTCCTTGAGTGTGACTGAGCGAGGGAAGTTCCCTTCCCAAGCTCAGTCCACACCCCATGGTCAACACATGGCACAAACAAATCTGGAAAATGTAAATGCCATTGTGACAAGAAGTAGTAAGACCTTACACATCCCAACAATGAATAAATCCGAGGATGTAGAAAAGGGTCAAGGTAGTGATGCTGAATTTCCCAAGGACCCTGAAGTTACTAAAAGCCCTGTTAAGGCACCATTTCCTCAAGCCTTAAAATCAAACAAGAAAAATCTGGACCTAAATAATGAAATCCTAGAGAACCTAAGGCAAGTAAAACTAAATCTTCCACTTTTGCATATAATTAAATAACTTCCTACTTATGCAAAGGTTCTCAAGAATTTATGCAAAATTAAGAGGAAGCACCATGTAAAGAAAACAGCTTTCCTAACTGAGCAAGTTAGTGCTTTAATTGAGCAAAGAATACCCCCAAAATACAAGGATCCTGGCCGTCCAACCATTACGTGTAGCATTGGAAATCATAAGGTTGGACAAGCATTGCCAGATTTAGGAGCTAGTGTAAATCTGATGCCATTTTCAATTTATTTACAGTTGGGTTTAGGAGAGATCAAACTAACTATTGTGGTATTACAATTGACTGACCGTTCAGTCAAAGTACCCCAGGGTGTAGTAGAGGATGTTTTGATTCAAATTGATAAATTTTACTATCCTGTTGATTTCCTAATCCTTGATACTACTTCTGCTATTGACAGTAATTCTAAAATTCCTTTGATTTTGGGTAAACCTTTCTTGCTACTGCAAATACTCTTATTAATTGTAGGAATGGACTCATGAAGATGTCCTCGGGAAATATGACCTTAGAAGTGAACATTTTTAATGTTGCAAAACAACCCGAAGATGAGGATGAAAACCACCAGCTATACATGATCGAGTCACTCATCAATGAGAGAGTTTCCATAGCTCATGATTATGATCTTCTTGAAAATTTTCTTGTTAATTCGGAGATTGATTTGTTTGATGATAAAACTGATATAATTGATATTTGTGCTGCTTTTGATAAATCCCAGGATTATGGCACTCAGGCATGGCAACCGAAGTTTGAGGAGCTACCCAAAAGAAGTAAGAAACAAGTCCCCTCAAGTGTGGAAGCACCTAAAGTCAAATTGAAGCCACTACCTAAGGGTTTAAAGCATGTCTTTCTTGGTCCAAGTGATACTTTTCCTATTATTATCTCATCTGAATTATCTGAGACCCAAGGTCAGAAATTAATTCGAACTCTAAATGCATATAAATCAACCTTAGGATGGAGCATGGCTGATTTAAAAGGTATTAGTCCCTTGATTTGTTCGCATGAAATAAATTTGGATGAAAGAACTAGTCCTCGTAGAGACCCTCAATGTAGGCTTAACCCCACTATGAAAGAAGTAGTGAAAAATGAAGTGCTAAAACTGTTAGATATGGGAATCATATATCCCATAGCTGATAGTAAATGGGTAAGTCCTACATGAGTCGTTCCTAAAAAGTTCGGAGTCACTATGGTAAAGAATGACATAGGAGAGTTAGTCCCTACCAAACTTGTGACCTGGTGGCGTATGTGCATTGATTATAGAAAATTAAATGCTTCCACCCGGAAAGACCACTTCCCACTCCCTTTTATTGATCAAATTCTTGAGCGTGTAGCTGGTCATCCTTTTTATTGTTTTCTAGATGGTTATTCTGGTTATTATCAAATTGAAATTGCATTAGAAGTTCAGGATAAAACCACTTTCACATATCCTTTTGGCACTTATGCTTTTCATAGAATTCCATTTGGATTGTGTAATGCCCCTTCCACTTTTCAACGCTGCATGATGAGTACTTTTAGTGACATAGTTGAAAATTACATGGAGGTTTTTATGGATGACCTAACTTTTTTTGGATCTTCATTTGATACATGTTTAATGAATTTAGAAAGAGTGTTAATTCGCTGTGAGGATAAAGAATTGGTCTTAAATTGGGAAAAATGCCATTTCATGGTACCATCCGGTATTGGCTTAGGGCATATTGTCTCTTCTAAGTGGATAGAGGTTGATCAATCTAAGATCGAATTAATCTATAAATTACCTACCCCTAAGATAATAAAGGATGTGAGATATTTCCTTGGTCATGCTGGTTTTTAAAGGAGGTTCATACAAAATTTTTCGAACATATCTAGACCACTATGTGCCCTCATAGTTAAAGATACCCCCTTTGAGTGGACTCAAGCTTGTCAAAAGGCCTTTAACACACTGATTGGCAAGCTTACTTCCGCACCTATAATGCAGTCACCTGATTGGACTTTACCTTTTGAAATCATGTGTGATGGTAGTGACTATACTGTAGGTGCTGTTCTTGGATAGCGAAGGGAGGGGAAACCTTTTGTCATTTACTATGCTAGTAAAACTTTGAATAGTGCTCAAATGAATTACTCTACCACTGAAAAAGAATTGCTAGCTGTAGTATTTGCTTTGGATAAATTTTGTGCCTATTTAATTGGTTCTGCTATCCTTTTTTTTACAGATCATGCAGCCCTCAAGTACCTTTTTACAAAGAAGGATGCTAAGGCAAGACTAATACGATGGATCTTACTCTTACAAGAATTTGACATCACCATCAAAGACAAGAAAAGAGTAGAGAATGTAGTAGCTGACCATCTATCGAGGCTCACTTTTGAGGACACTTACGATGATATGCCAATCAAGGATGACTTTCCCGATGAGTATTTACTCTCCGTTACTTCTCTACCATGGTTTGCTCATATCATGAATTATTTGCCTACAGGTGAGATACCAATGGATTAGAATGCTCAAGACAAGAGGAAATTCTTATAAGAGGTATGTAATTTTTATTGGGATGACCCCTATCTTTTCAAGTACTACCCTGACCAAATTTTAAGGCGTTGCATCCCTAATGAGGAGATTGCTAACGTCTTTGAATTTTGTCATTCCCAGGCTTGTGGAGGCCACTTTTCAATGAAAAAAACCACTGCAAAAATTATGTAGTGTGGATTTTATTGGCCTACCTTGTTTAAAGATGCAAACACCTATTGTCACTCATGTGAAAAGTGTCAAAAGCTAGGAGTTGTGTCTCGTCAAAATATGATGCCCTTAAACCCTAATTTAGTAATTGAAATCTTTGATTGTTGGGGCATCGATTTTATGGGACCATTTTCTCCTTCCTTCGGATATCAATATATCATTGTGGCAATAGATTATGTGTCAAAATTGGCAGAGGCGACAGCTTTCCGAAGCAATGATAATAGAACGGTAATTAAATTTCTGAAAGAAAATGTGTTATCTTGATTTTGTACACCACGTGCTATAATTAGTGATTGAGGTACACATTTTTGCAACCGTTCTTTTGAAGCTTTGATGAGAAAATATGGGATGTTAGATAAAATTTCTACTGCCTACCATCCTTAGACTAGTGGACAAGTAGAGCTTGCTAATAGGGAAATTACACAAATTTTAGAAAATACGGTTAACCCGGATCGCAAGGATTGGTCATTAAGACTAGTTGATGCGCTTTGGGCTTACCTTACAGCCTTTAAAACTCCCTTAGGTATGTCACCTTATCGGCTTGTCTTTGGAACGCCTTGTCACTTACCTGTCAAGCTCGACCGTCGAGCTTATTGGGCCATCAAGTCTTTTAATTTTGACATAGGAGAAGCGGGTAAGCTTAGAAAATACCAGTTGACCGAGTTAGAAGAGTTACGAAATGATGCTTATGAGAACTCTATAATCTATAAGACTAAGATGAAAGTATTCTATGATAAAAATATTTTTAGGAAAACATTTAAACCTAATGATCGGGTATCCTTATACGATTCTAGACTCCATAAGCATCCCGGAAAAATTCGGTCGAGGTGGACCAGTCCTTTTATGGTGAAAAATTTTGTTGAAAATGGAGCGGTAGAGATTGAGGATACTAGGGATGGTCGGACTTTTAAAGTAAATGGTCACTGACTTAAGATCTTAATCGATAGACAAGATCCGGAAGTGGAAGACATTCCACTTATGGATCAGGTCTATTCACCTTGACCACCCACCAAAGGTATGTTTTTACTTTTATTTTTCTTTTCTTTTGTTTGTTTTATTTTAATTAAGTCTATCTTTGGTTTAATTTTTAGCTTTTAGTTTCATTTAATCTACTTTTTATTTTAAGGTTATTCTTACTAACTTTATTTTATATGTTTTTTTTTGTGACTAAACGAGTTTTTCATATTAGAACCAGATTGGGCCGCGCCTAGGCCCAGTGTGCATGCTGCAGTGCACAGTGTGCACGCACAGTAGCAGCCCAACAGCACACCAGCAGTGCCTAAGCCCAGCACTGTGTGTGTTATGGCACATAGAAAGCCCATTTCTGCATCTCAGCCCAAGCCACGGCGCGCCCTCAGCCAAGCCGCGGCTTGACCTATTCTGCCACCCGAGACCTGGCCCTTTTAAACCCTAAATTCTGCCTTTCTTCTTCGTTTCTAAATTTGAGATTACAGTAGCACACCTCCCTCTGTCTCATCCTCTCTCCAAATCCTCACTTACCCACTCACTTTTGTTCAAAATTTCTTGATTCTAACATCATTTCTTGTAGGATTTTGCACTAATATTGTAGATTTTGTTGAAAATTTCTTCACATAGTTTGGTTCTAAGAAGATTTTGGGTCTTTCAAGAAGATTTTAAATTTGTGGGTAGTCTTTCTTCTCTCTAACTTTGGGCATCAAGTAAGCTAAATTTCTTCTCTTTGTTGTTCATTTGTGCTATTTGGGTGGTTGATTTTGAATTAGTACTATTGTTCTACATATTTGATTCAAATGGCACCCAAACCTAAGAGACAAAGGGGGAAACAAGCACAAGAGTATGATGAGGGAAAATTTGTTAGTTTTGAGGCTAGTGAGAGGTATGTTAGGATGATGCACACTAGAAAATCCATTCCTGAGAGAGGATTCAATATAACAGAGAGAGCAAACCCCACCTTGTTTAGAATGATTATTGATAGAAATTAGGGTACATTTGTTAGACAACCATCTCACTCCCTCACAAATGTGGTTAGAGAATTCTACACTAATGTAGACGAACATAGGAATGGTAAGGTGAGAGTGAGAGGAAGAATAGTTTCTTTTAGCAGCACCTCTATTAATAGATTTTGTGGGCTACCTAAAATAGAAAATAGTGAGTATATTACATATTTGACTAACATTGATTATGAAGAGATTTACAATACTCTCTGTATTTCAGGCACAACATGAAAAATGACGGGTGGTAACCTTATAACCTTGCCCGGTACTTCTCTGACTACCAATGCTAGAGCTTGGTAATGTTTTGTATGTCAGAGATTGATGTCTGCCACGCACTATAGTGACCTTACTGTTGAGAGAGCTGTGTTGATTTATGCCATTTTGATGGGCATGACTATTGATGTGGGTCAGATCATATTTAATTCTATCATACACATTGTATAACAAAAGCTTGGATTGTATTTCCCTTCCTTAATTACCCAATTATGCATCCAAGTTGGAGTTCAATACAGTCCTGATGAGAACGCCCAGCAACCAAAAAAGCCCATCGATGATGGCATGCTTAATATGATTAAAACCTCAAGTCCTCCAGTTTCGGGAGAAAGAGTAGTAATTGCAACCCTTCCTCCCCTTAGGCATGTCACTGTTGCAGAGCACCTTGAGCATTTAAAAATTCGTTTTGACGAGCATCAAAAATTTTCGCATGATAAATTTGACCATCAGGAACATTTCTTGGCTAGGCAAGCTAATTATCTAGCGGGGGTGTACTCTTCTTTTGGTCAAATGTACCAACACCTTGCCTCCACTACTGGTTATGACATGGATCACTTTCCCACTTTCCCACTTTGTCTCGTCAAAATATGATGCCCTTAAACCCTAATTTAGTAATTGAAATCTTTGATTGTTGGGGCATCGATTTTATGGGACCATTTTCTCCTTCCTTCGGATATCAATATATCATTGTGGCAATAGATTATGTGTCAAAATTGGCAGAGGCGACAGCTTTCCGAAGCAATGATAATAGAACGGTAATTAAATTTCTGAAAGAAAATGTGTTATCTTGATTTTGTACACCACGTGCTATAATTAGTGATTGAGGTACACATTTTTGCAACCGTTCTTTTGAAGCTTTGATGAGAAAATATGGGATGTTAGATAAAATTTCTACTGCCTACCATCCTTAGACTAGTGGACAAGTAGAGCTTGCTAATAGGGAAATTACACAAATTTTAGAAAATACGGTTAACCCGGATCGCAAGGATTGGTCATTAAGACTAGTTGATGCGCTTTGGGCTTACCGTACAGCCTTTAAAACTCCCTTAGGTATGTCACCTTATCGGCTTGTCTTTGGAACGCCTTGTCACTTACCTGTCAAGCTCGACCGTCGAGCTTATTGGGCCATCAAGTCTTTTAATTTTGACATAGGAGAAGCGGGTAAGCTTAGAAAATACCAGTTGACCGAGTTAGAAGAGTTACGAAATGATGCTTATGAGAACTCTATAATCTATAAGACTAAGATGAAAGTATTCTATGATAAAAATATTTTTAGGAAAACATTTAAACCTAATGATCGGGTATCCTTATACGATTCTAGACTCCATAAGCATCCCGGAAAAATTCGGTCGAGGTGGACCAGTCCTTTTATGGTGAAAAATTTTGTTGAAAATGGAGCGGTAGAGATTGAGGATACTAGGGATGGTCGGACTTTTAAAGTAAATGGTCACTGACTTAAGATCTTAATCGATAGACAAGATCCGGAAGTGGAAGACATTCCACTTATGGATCCGGTCTATTCACCTTGACCACCCACCAAAGGTATGTTTTTACTTTTATTTTTCTTTTCTTTTGTTTGTTTTATTTTAATTAAGTCTATCTTTGGTTTAATTTTTAGCTTTTAGTTTCATTTAATCTACTTTTTATTTTAAGGTTATTCTTACTAACTTTATTTTATATGTTTTTTTTGTGACTAAACGAGTTTTTCATATTAGAACCAGATTAGGCCGCGCCTAGGCCCAGTGTGCATGCTGCAGTGCACAGTGTGCACGCACAGTAGCAGCCCAACAGCACACCAGCAGTGCCTAAGCCCAGCACTGTGTGTGTTATGGCACATAGAAAGCCCATTTCTGCATCTCAGCCCAAGCCACGGCGCGCCCTCAGCCAAGCCGCGGCTTGACCTGTTCTGCCACCCGAGACCTGGCCCTTTTAAACCCTAAATTCTGCCTTTCTTCTTCGTTTCTAAATTTGAGATTACAGTAGCACACCTCCCTCTGTCTCATCCTCTCTCCAAATCCTCACTTACCCACTCACTTTTGTTCAAAATTTCTTGATTCTAACATAATTTCTTGTAGGATTTTGCACTAATATTGTAGATTTTGTTGAAAATTTCTTCACATAGTTTGGTTCTAAGAAGATTTTGGGTCTTTCAAGAAGATTTTAAATTTGTGGGTAGTCTTTCTTCTCTCTAACTTTGGGCATCAAGTAAGCTAAATTTCTTCTCTTTGTTGTTCATTTGTGCTATTTGGGTGGTTGATTTTGAATTAGTACTATTGTTCTACATATTTGATTCAAATGGCACCCAAACCTAAGAGACAAAGGGGGAAACAAGCACAAGAGTATGATGAGGGAAAATTTGTTAGTTTTGAGGCTAGTGAGAGGTATGTTAGGATGATGCACACTAGAAAATCCATTCCTGAGAGAGGATTCAATATAACAGAGAGAGCAAACCCCACCTTGTTTAGAATGATTATTGATAGAAATTAGGGTACATTTGTTAGACAACCATCTCACTCCCTCACAAATGTGGTTAGAGAATTCTACACTAATGTAGACGAACATAGGAATGGTAAGGTGAGAGTGAGAGGAAGAATAGTTTCTTTTAGCAGCACCTCTATTAATAGATTTTGTGGGCTACCTAAAATAGAAAATAGTGAGTATATTACATATTTGACTAACATTGATTATGAAGAGATTTACAATACTCTCTGTATTTCAGGCACAACATGAAAAATGACGGGTGGTAACCTTATAACCTTGCCCGGTACTTCTCTGACTACCAATGCTAGAGCTTGGTAATGTTTTGTATGTCAGAGATTGATGTCTGCCACGCACTATAGTGACCTTACTGTTGAGAGAGCTGTGTTGATTTATGCCATTTTGATGGGCATGACTATTGATGTGGGTCAGATCATATTTAATTCTATCATACACATTGTATAACAAAAGCTTGGATTGTATTTCCCTTCCTTAATTACCCAATTATGCATCCAAGTTGGAGTTCAATACAGTCCTGATGAGAACGCCCAGCAACCAAAAAAGCCCATCGATGATGGCATGCTTAATATGATTAAAACCTCAAGTCCTCCAGTTTCGGGAGAAAGAGTAGTAATTGCAACCCTTCCTCCCCTTAGGCATGTCACTGTTGCAGAGCACCTTGAGCATTTAAAAATTCGTTTTGACGAGCATCAAAAATTTTCGCATGATAAATTTGACCATCAGGAACATTTCTTGGCTAGGCAAGCTAATTATCTAGCGGGGGTGTACTCTTCTTTTGGTCAAATGTACCAACACCTTGCCTCCACTACTGGTTATGACATGGATCACTTTCCCACTTTCCCACTTTGTCTCGTCAAAATATAATGCCCTTAAACCCTAATTTAGTAATTGAAATCTTTGATTGTTGGGGCATCGATTTTATGGGACCATTTTCTCCTTCCTTCGGATATCAATATATCATTGTGGCAATAGATTATGTGTCAAAATTGGCAGAGGCGACAGCTTTCCGAAGCAATGATAATAGAACGGTAATTAAATTTCTGAAAGAAAATGTGTTATCTTGATTTTGTACACCACGTGCTATAATTAGTGATTGAGGTACACATTTTTGCAACCGTTCTTTTGAAGCTTTGATGAGAAAATATGGGATGTTAGATAAAATTTCTACTGCCTACCATCCTTAGACTAGTGGACAAGTAGAGCTTGCTAATAGGGAAATTACACAAATTTTAGAAAATACGGTTAACCCGGATCGCAAGGATTGGTCATTAAGACTAGTTGATGCGCTTTGGGCTTACCGTACAGCCTTTAAAACTCCCTTAGGTATGTCACCTTATCGGCTTGTCTTTGGAACGCCTTGTCACTTACCTGTCAAGCTCGACCGTCGAGCTTATTGGGCCATCAAGTCTTTTAATTTTGACATAGGAGAAGCGGGTAAGCTTAGAAAATACCAGTTGACCGAGTTAGAAGAGTTACGAAATGATGCTTATGAGAACTCTATAATCTATAAGACTAAGATGAAAGTATTCTATGATAAAAATATTTTTAGGAAAACATTTAAACCTAATGATCGGGTATTCTTATACGATTCTAGACTCCATAAGCATCCCGAAAAAATTCGGTCGAGGTGGACCAGTCCTTTTATGGTGAAAAATTTTGTTGAAAATGGAGCGGTAGAGATTGAGGATACTAGGGATGGTCAGACTTTTAAAGTAAATGGTCAGTGACTTAAGATCTTAATCGATAGACAAGATCCGGAAGTGGAAGACATTCCACTTATGGATCAGGTCTATTCACCTTGACCACCCACCAAAGGTATGTTTTTACTTTTATTTTTCTTTTCTTTTGTTTGTTTTATTTTAATTAAGTCTATCTTTGGTTTAATTTTTAGCTTTTAGTTTCATTTAATCTACTTTTTATTTTAAGGTTATTCTTACTAACTTTATTTTATATGTTTTTTTTTGTGACTAAACGAGTTTTTCATATTAGAACCAGATTGGGCCGCGCCTAGGCCCAGTGTGCATGTTGCAGCACAGTGTGCACGCACAGTAGCAGCCCAACAGCACACCAGCAGTGCCTAAGCCCAGCACTGTGTGTGTTATGGCACATAGAAAGCCCATTTCTGCATCTCTCAGCCAAGCCGCGGCTTGACCTGTTCTGCCACCCGAGACCTGGCCCTTTTAAACCCTAAATTCTGCCTTTCTTCTTCGTTTCTAAATTTGAGATTACAGTAGCACACCTCCCTCTGTCTCATCCTCTCTCCAAATCCTCACTTACCCACTCACTTTTGTTCAAAATTTCTTGATTCTAACATCATTTCTTGTAGGATTTTGCACTAATATTGTAGATTTTGTTGAAAATTTCTTCACATAGTTTGGTTCTAAGAAGATTTTGGGTCTTTCAAGAAGATTTTAAATTTGTGGGTAGTCTTTCTTCTCTCTAACTTTGGGCATCAAGTAAGCTAAATTTCTTCTCTTTGTTGTTCATTTGTGCTATTTGGGTGGTTGATTTTGAATTAGTACTATTGTTCTACATATTGGATTCAAATGGCACCCAAACCTAATAGACAAAGGGGGAAACAAGCACAAGAGTATGATGAGGGAAAATTTGTTAGTTTTGAGGCTAGTGAGAGGTATGTTAGGATGATGCACACTAGAAAATCCATTCCTGAGAGAGGATTCAATATAACAGAGAGAGCAAACCCCACCTTGTTTAGAATGATTATTGATAGAAATTAGGGTACATTTGTTAGACAACCATCTCACTCCCTCACAAATGTGGTTAGAGAATTCTACACTAATGTAGACGAACATAGGAATGGTAAGGTGAGAGTGAGAGGAAGAATAGTTTCTTTTAGCAGCACCTCTATTAATAGATTTTGTGGGCTACCTAAAATAGAAAATAGTGAGTATATTACATATTTGACTAACATTGATTATGAAGAGATTTACAATACTCTCTGTATTTCAGGCACAACATGAAAAATGACGGGTGGTAACCTTATAACCTTGCCCGGTACTTCTCTGACTACCAATGCTAGAGCTTGGTAATGTTTTGTATGTCAGAGATTGATGTCTGCCACGCACTATAGTGACCTTACTGTTGAGAGAGCTGTGTTGATTTATGCCATTTTGATGGGCATGACTATTGATGTGGGTCAGATCATATTTAATTCTATCATACACATTGTATAACAAAAGCTTGGATTGTATTTCCCTTCCTTAATTACCCAATTATGCATCCAAGTTGGAGTTCAATACAGTCCTGATGAGAACGCCCAGCAACCAAAAAAGCCCATCGATGATGGCATGCTTAATATGATTAAAACCTCAAGTCCTCCAGTTTCGGGAGAAAGAGTAGTAATTGCAACCCTTCCTCCCCTTAGGCATGTCACTGTTGCAGAGCACCTTGAGCATTTAAAAATTCGTTTTGACGAGCATCAAAAATTTTCGCATGATAAATTTGACCATCAGGAACATTTCTTGGCTAGGCAAGCTAATTATCTAGCGGGGGTGTACTCTTCTTTTGGTCAAATGTACCAACACCTTGCCTCCACTACTGGTTATGACATGGATCACTTTCCCACTTTGCCACCCTATCCGGGTTCATCTTTTGATCCAACTCCTAAGAAAGGTGAAGAGAATGAAGAAGAGGATGAAAACTTAGAGGATTAGTTTTGGGTTCTATCTTATTTGTCTCTTTTTATTTTATTTTTTCGGATAACAGTACTAACATTTATTATGTTTTCCGTTTTTGTTATTTTATTTTTCATACTTTCTTTTCATTTTTAGTTATTTATTTCCATTTCATGTGTTAACCTAACATACGGTGGGAATCTTAATAGTACACCGCAGTTGCTTTCTTTTTGTTGTGTTGTTCTATGTTGTAGATCGGAATTTCAACAAGAAGAATGGCATGTTGTTCAAATGGTGGTGCACAATTTTCAGTTGCTGTGCACTTGTGGCTACAAAGGGAGTTTCCTTTACTCTTTCTTTTACATTGAGGACAATGCAATATTTAAGTTGGGGGTGGAGGAAACGTATTTCTGTTTTTTATTGAACAGCTTGGTGCTACTTTCCTTTTGTTTGTTTGATTGAAGCATACCTTATGTTAGCCTTGGATGTAATTCACATGTCAATGATATGAACTTAATTGAGATAGCATATAGCATTTAGAAGAAGTTAAATCTTGCCTCGGTTTGAGAAAAATTTAAGTATCAATCTTGATTTGGTTTGAGACTCTAGTTTGCGGTAAGATTGTATGACTAGTCTAAAACATTTAGAGAAGTTTTATGTGTGATTGTTTTTGTGAATACTTTTGCGGCATGACAAACTCTAGAACTTACTTGATTATCACTTGAGGCGACTTCCTAGAATGCACACTACTTAGGATATGATATAGGCCATTTTTGGACCGTTTGAGCCCTTCAAACTTACCATTGCTATATTTATCACTAGTCACCTATTTAAGCCTTTTTCTTTTTGAATAATTTGAACCTTATTTCTTTCGGTAACCCATTTACTTACCTTTATGAGCCTAAAAATATTTTATCCTTACCTTTCTCTTAAAAGAACTTAGTTATACATAATTATGGAGAAGCACTTAAGAGGAATAAGGATGGAAATATGAAAAAATATTACTACCATAACCCAAGTACATTAAAGGAGATAAATTGGGGGTTGTGAAAAAGAAAAGAAAAAGAAAAATGAAAAAGGAAGTGAATTGTTACTTGCCAAAAAAAAAGAAGAAGAAAACAGAAAAAGAAGTGAATTATGGCAAAGAAAGAAGAAAAGAAAAAAAAAGTGGAGATTAGAAATGCTCGAAAAATGGTTGAAAGAGTTAGGTGTTGAAGTAAGGTTATCCAGTGCTTAAAGTGGTTGTGTTTAACTTAAGAGACTGAGTTCTTTTACTTGTTTAATCCTTCCCGTTCTTTCTTAACCTTTACCTTAGCCAAATATTACACGCTTATTGAAGACCTATTGATCCGATGTAGTGTGATTTTTCTACAATAATGGAGAGTGATTTGAAAAGTAAGCCTATGGAGCTTGATTTGTGATTGATGTCACGCAATTTATTATGTTTTTAGAGGCCAAGACTTGTATTCATGAATGTTTTGCATAAAATCATCCGGATGTTCGGATTAATGGATTGTGGTAAGATGGATGTTAAGACTCGATAACAATTTTAAGATTGATGTTTGGATTACTTTTGGACTTGGGTGATATTTAATAATTCTATATGTTGTGTATTATGTACGATTTCTGAGACAAAAAGTGAATTGCTCCTAGTTTAACACTAACATTGCTTTACCTTGTTTTGATTCCTACCGTAAAATTCATCTCTTGTTTTCGCTTGAATTGCTAAAGGACTAGCAATAAGTTAGTTGGGGGTTGTGATGAGAATTATAAACTGCACTTTAACAATACTTAATTGTTAGCATTTTAGGGTTGATATAGGTTTCAATTGCACTTTTATACGTTAACAACTCTAAAGTATCATTCTTGGATCATTGATCTATTCCGGTGCATTTTCAGGTACTTTATGCTCAAAAGAGGAGGAAAAGTTATCAATGCTTGAAGCACAAAGACTCGAGGCATACCAGAGTGAAAGCATAGTTGTGGAAGGACAAATGAAGAAAAAACAAGTCTTGAGTGTGCGCGTTGCGGCCTAAAGATATCCAAGCCTCGGCCTCCAGAACCGAGCAAAAGAACAAGGAAGAAGCTTCAGTGGAAGCCGCGGCCTGGACTAGGCAGGGTCGCGACCTCTAGCAAGGCAAGAAAACAAAGAAATAGTGGAAGCCGCGGCACAAGGAAGGGAGAGCCGCGGCGCCCACCCGGTCCACTTATCCGAGATATGACCTAATTAAGACTTTTTAAGCCCTAAAACACCCTTGGACCTTGTACATTATAAATAGACCACTTAGGGTTTGTAATTAAACATTCATTAAGTCTGAAAAACTCAGAGAAGCAGCCATATTCTCCTCCAACAAAGTGTTCAACCATGAGTTCCATGGCGAACTAATCTCCAAGCAAGGTGAAGGGATGATTCGCTAGGTGTAGTTGTTCTTTATTTTCCTTTATTGGTTCAGTTGTAATTGGTATTTATTGTCAAACTTTGTTATGGGTTACTCTTTAATCTAATTAAAAGATTTCTCTTAATCCAGTAATTGTTTCTTTATCTTTGATATAAGTCTAGTCATGCTCTTCTTATGTCAAGATTGTTAGATGTAATTGAGTCCGGTAAATTTATCTTTTAAGTTTGTCCATTACTACGATATTGTCGATACGATATATTGTCGTTTCTTGATAAACTTATAGGATAGGTCATGTATGCTTAAATCGAAAGTAAGAGTAATTCATATCAATTACATTAGGGTTTATATATGCTTAGATTGAATATTTATCGATTACCTGTTTGGGATGTGAAACTTGCAATCGAGATAAAAGCAACTGAATCAAGATTGGAATAAGGCAACGAACCTAAGGAGGATTCCCAGAACCTTGTTATTTCTCTATTATAATTCTCAATTTATTTTCTCACAATTACTTCATTATCAAAATTCATATTTTCTCACTTGATTGTTATCGTTTGTGTTAAGGTTTGCACTTTTCCTTCATAGATCGCTTTTCTTTGTTGAATCGACACCCCAAAGCTGTGCTACAACTACCGCGTTATACTTTGGGCGTAATCAGGTATTGTCTACTGAGGGATGAAAATATCTATGAAATTAAGCTGGTCTAGGTTATTATCATGTCATTCTCATGTATGTTCTTCACAATTAAGCATAAAGAAGTGTAAAAATAATCTTAATGATTACTTGAAGTAATCACTCATCAACTACAAATTAAAATTTAAATAAATTTGGTGAGTATGAAGTAGTGCACCTGAAATTTGGGATCACTCCACTTGTCGCAAAGCTTATCCCAATTCTTGTAACGATTCATCCTCAAGTGTGCCCTACCCGAGGATGTATCATCAACTTTTAGCTCCGAGCATCTCGACCTACATGATCACATACAAAATTTTACTAGACAAACAGTATTCTTTTCAAATATCACAAATTTACAAAAAAACACAAGTCTTTACATTCAAGAAACTTTTTAATACAATAAACAAACTCTGAAGACCTTATAAAGGACATAAGAAAAAAGAAACTTCCGCAATTTACAACTAAATTGTACACTTTTAAAAAAATAAGGTATGAAAAAAACTTAGACTCCTAACATGACCTAAAAGATGAGGATGTCGTGAATGAGAACTTTGCTAAGGATCCCTTTTAACATTGCTCCCAAGCCTTGCAATGCTATTCCTAGAAAGTTAGTAAAAAGGGAGAGCGTGAGCTAAAAAGCTCAGTGAGTAAACATCTTACTAGAAGTAATCATTTTGGGGTTTATTTCTTTACTTAAGTCATTGTGTTTTTAAGCATAAACATAATATGGCTTTTATATACTTTCTCAAATTTTCTTTTCTCCTTACTAAGCATAAGGGAATAATCATTCAAATAAAAACTAATACTTTTAATTTCTCTTATAACATGAAATTCGTATTACACTGTACGCAACATAAGGACAATCAATTAAGAATAATGCTCATCTCAATATTTTCTTCAATTCATAATAATTGACATTTCATGCTCTTCACTGGGCCAATGACATCACATGCCCCTCGTGGGTCAATCACCACAATGTCCCTCATGCACCAAATACATCACAATCACAACACATGCCCCGAATAGGCCAATCCCATCAAATGCCCATTATCCATGGAATGAATGCATTGAGATGCAATGCGATGCAAGATCATTTCTGTTGGAAATCACCTCAAGATGCCTAGGCGGTGATCTTCCAAACACCCAAGCCTAGAATGACTTGTAATGAACAGAAACAAACCAATCAAAGAAAGAGAACATAAGCAATTGTTATCGAGGTTCGGCAATGTGCCTACGTCCCCGTGATCTCCTCCGAGCTCTCTGCACTAAATCAATGGAGTTCTTACAATTACAGCAACACCTCTTCAAGAATCCTCTAGTTCTTGAGGAATGAAAGAATAGAAAAAGAAAGTGATAAGGACTAAGTGTTGCCCTGGAATTTTCCCCAATAAAATTTCAATTTTAAAGCCCTTGAATCCCCAATCTATACTACTCTCTCTCTCTCTAAACAACCAGCCACTCTTGAATGAGATCTATTCTAGTGCCTCTCTTATGTTTTGTGTCTTTGCACTCTCACACTTGCATAAGAATTCTCTTGTATGGTGATCTTATATCTTGTGTATTCTTGTTGTTATGATTGAAGCTAGATGACCCTTTATATAGTGCACCAACATCTTCATCCAATCTTTAAGATCAATCTCAACCCTTAGATCTTAAGAACCAAAGACTCAAGGTTCTCTAAGAGTCTAAGTGAACCTGTGCATTTTAACTATGTTTCACACACTATCTCAAAGTGCCCAAAATGAAGCTTCAGGTGTGCTTGGGGGCGCGGCCCAGAACAGGGCAGGCTGCGACGCACACAGGGGCAGAACTCCTCCATTTTTCATCCTTTTTGGGAGCTGCTGCTTGGGGAGGCTGGGCCGCGACGCAGACTGGAGAGCTGACCACTTGGACTTGCTGCTGGCTGCGGGCCCACAAGGCTGGGCCGGGGTGCACACCTCCAAGCCTGATGCTGAACTTCTTCTCCTGTTTAACCCTTAGACAAATACCAACTATCTCTACCTTTGTCTAAGTGATTAAACCCGAACCCATTGTGCAGAGAACTCAGGATCCAAACTCAAATTGAGTCACCATATCAACCGACTCCAATATTAAAAAGTTTAAGGCAATGATTGAACTTGCTTAGAGGTAGAACTTTAGTACCTAAATCTGTAGGATTTTCTTCCATGGCCACCTTGTCAACATGAATGCATCCTTCCGTAACGTTTTTCGGAACGAAATGATACCGAACATCAATATGCTTTTTCTTCTCATGGAACACCAGATTCTTACACAAATACAATGCATTTTGGCTATCCGAATACACCACCACCTGCTCTTTTAGGACCTTCAACTCTTCAAACAACCCTTTGCACCACATAGCCTCCTTGATGGCTTCCGTTGCAGCTATGTACTCAGCCTCGATTGTTGAGAGTGCTACCACCGGCTGCAATTGAGCCTTCCAACTTATACAACATCCATTTAAGTTGAAAAAATAGGAGGTAATCGATCTTCTTTTATCCCAATCTGCTCTATAGTCTGAATCCGCATAACCCTCAAGATAGATGGACTTACCCCTGTTCTCATAAACCAGCCCCACATTTGGGCTTCCCTTCAAGTACCTCAGCAACCACTTCATCCCAAGCCAGTGCTCCTTTCCAGGATTCCTCATAAACCTACTGAGAACACTTATTGCATAAGAAATGACGGGTCTAGTGCTTATCATGGTGAACATTATAAATCCGACCGCACTAGAGTAAGGGACCTTTTCCATTTCCTTCTTCTCCTCATCTAATCTCTGATAATAATCACTGGAGAACTTGAAATGACCAGCAAGAGGAACCTTCACTGGTTTGCTATCTTCCATAGAAAACTTAGATATCATATTTTCTATATAGGAAGTCTGGGAAATCTTTAATCTATTTCTCTCCCTTCCCTCATTATACTAATCCCAAGGATCTTTTGTGCATGGCCAAGATCCTTCATCTCAAACTCTGAACTGAGTTGAGACTTCAATTCTTTTATCCTCTACCTGCTATTCCCAACTAATGGCATATCATCGACATAGATGAGGATAATCACCATTTTCTCCATCTTGTGCCCCTTGAAGTACAAGCACGAATCATAGTAGCTCCTCATGAAACCCAAGCTAGTTACAAAGGAATCGAGCCTCTTATTCCATTGCTGAGGTGATTACTTCAGGCCATAAAGAGATTTCTTCAATTGACACACCAAATCTCGCTGTCTTCCTTCCTTATAGCCTTCGGGTTGCCTCATGTAGATGGTCTCATCAAGCTCTCCATGTAAGAACACTTCTTCACATCCATTTGCTCTATTTCCCAATTAAATTGGACCACTATTGCTAACACTATCCTTATCGTCTTGTATTTCATAACTAGTGAGAATATTTCCGTGAAATCTATGCCTTCTCTTTATGTGAACCCCTTCGCCACCAGCATAGCCTTATATTGGACTTCATCCCCTGGAGTGTTCCCTTCTTTGATCTTGTAAATCCATTTACAATCCACAACTCTCTGTTTTTCTAGTTTGGGTACTATATCCCAAGAGTTGTTCTTCCTCAAAGAATCCATTTCTTCCTCTATAGCTAGCTGCCATTTCGACGAATCCTTACATTCCATAGCATCCATATAAGTTTCTGGTTCAGCCCCTCCTTCTAAATAAGGAGCTGCTACATTAGCATCTGCAAAACCATATCTCAAAGGTGGTCTGACCACCCTCCTTTCCTGATCCTTTGTGAGCTGAAAATCATTCTGATTTGTTGCATCATCCCCTTCTCGTTCAGCCTCCTCTTAAGTGTCCTGAGCTTGGTCTTCATCAATGGGCTCTACTTGGTCTGAACCCTCTTGCCTTCCTTGCTTTACCTGAACTGAATTTTCCTTGATGCTATGCTCTACAAATACCGGGCTGGTTTGCCCACAGTCCCCTGCAGGGTTAGTTTTCTCCAAATAGGGAAATAACAATTAATTAAAAATTGCATCCCTACTTATTATGAGTTTAGTCCCTTTTGGCTCTAAGGACCACAACCTATACCCCCTAACCCTAGAAACACACATTTTCTAGACCTTGGGCTAAGTTTATCATCATTTTGATGTGCAAACGCAGCACATCCAAAAGTTCTAAGGTTGCTTAACTCAGGGGATTTCCCACTCCACATCTCCTCGGGAGTCTTAAGGTCTAAAGTCCTAGAGGGTGATCTATTAATCAAATATGCAACAGTAGACACAGCTTCCCCCAAAAAACATTTTGGTAAATCAGACCCAATTAACATGCACCTAACATTTTCCATAAAGGTCCTAGTCATCCTCTCAGCAACTCCATTTTGCTGAGGGGTTTTTACAACCATTCTATGTCTTAGAATCCCATTTAACTCACAGAATTTATCAAATCTTTGTTAAAAAATTCTAAGCCATTATCGGTTCTTAACACCTTAACCACCCTGCCCGTTTGAGTCTCCAGCAACTTTTTCCACACCATAAATTTATTCAAAGCGTATGATTTATTTTTAAGCAAATAAACTCAAACATTTCTAGAATAATCATCAATTAAAGAGAGAAAGTAAACATTACCTCCCTGTGTTGGTGTTCTTGCTAGTCCCCAAAGATCCGCATGATGTAGTCAAGAATGCCCTAAGACTTGTGCACTCTAGTGTTGAAGCTGACCCGATGTTGCTTCCCAAGAACACAACATTCGCAGAAATTAAGTTTCTCTACCTTGTCACCACAAAGCAGACCATTCTTACTGAGAACTTGCAGGCCTTTTTCGCTTATATGTCCCAAGCGATTGTACCAAAGAACTACCTTATCCATCTCAGCCATCAAGCTTGCTGCTTGATCCTTGATTTCTGTCTCTCCGATCATCTCATAGAGACCATCCTTTATTGCTGCTTTGATCACTATCAAAGATCCCTTGGTTACCTTAATCTTTACTCCATCTGCTTTGTATGTGTACCCCATGGAATCTATCTACCCCAATGAGAACAAATTTCTTCTCCAATCCGAAAGATACCTCACATTCTACAACACCTTGTGACTCTATCAAACATCCTCAATTGGATGTCTCCTATCCCCCTCACTTGGCAAGAAGTATCATTCCCTAAGAAAACGTTCCATCATTGGTTTCTTTGAAATTATTAAACCAATCCCTATGAGGGCACATATAATAAGTGCACCCAGAATCCAGGATCAATTTCTCGCTGCCTTGCCTCCTGCTCACATTTGAGCACACAACAAGAACATCATCTTGCTGTTCTCCTTTGGCAACCGAAGCCTCTCTATTCTTAGTATGGCTTCCTCTTCTCTCATCCCACAACTTCTTCTTGCAATTTTTCTTGAAATGACCCTCCTTATTGTAGTAGTACCATCTCTTTCCTCCAAATCTTGGTTTAGAGTGCGCTTTCCCATAGCTCTGCCCTCTACCTTTTGATTTCTCCTGGTAGTTGCCATAGATGCTACTGCCATTCCGAGTTGCTGGCCTTCTTCTAATGAACAACCCTTCTCCACTTGATGTTTCCCTCATCTTGGCTTTGAAATCATGAGCCCTTATAGCATTGATCATAATTTCCTTAGTCAGTGTATCTCTTCCATATTCAATAGCATTAATCAAACTTTCAAAATAATCAGGAAGAGAATTCAATAACATAACAACCAATTGTTCATCCGGGAATGTTATACTACAACTAGCCAAATCTTGAACTAGTTTATTAAACACATCAAGATTATCTTGCAACTCTTTATTAGGATCCATTTTAAAAGCAAAGATTCGTTTAAAATATAAATCTTATTAGGGTGAGTTTTGGTAAGAAACAACTCATCTAGTTTCTTCCATATGACAGCTGGATCTTCTGAGTCTCTGCACTCCCTTGTGACACTATCCGACATGTGCAAAAAGATGGTGCTATACGCCATCTTTTTCATCTCAATCTGGTGGACCTCCATGATGCTTGCTAGAAAAGCGTCATCTTTTCCAATAGCCAAGTCCACCTTTTGTTACATAAGAACAACTTTGATTTTTTGCTTCCAAAGGCCAAAGTCTCATTTTCCATCAAACTTCTCAACAATGAAGTTCGAACCTATCTTGCGGAGAAAATCCCAGATTTATGCAGCACCCACAATTGCTTTCCAACTTCTAAATCTCAAGAACTCGATCAAATCTTGATCTCAGCACCGTTCTTGAATCACCCGATCAGATCTTGATCTTTACTCTGTTCTTGAATCACCCAAGAAGTCTCCTTTGATTCTTGGAGGCTTACTCTGACACCTTCTGTTCCAGCTCTGATACCTACTCACCAAAGCTCTGATACCACTATCCAAAGCTCTAATACCACTGTTGGAAATCACCTCAAGATGCCTAGGTGGTGATCTTCCAAACACCCAAGTCTAGAATGACTTGTAATGAATAGAAATAAACCAATCAAAGAAAGAGAACACAAGCAATAGTTATCGAGGTTTGGCAATGTGCCTACGTCCCCGTGAGCTCCTCTGAGCTCTCTACATTAAATCAATGGAGTTCTTACAATTACAGCAACACCTCTTCAAGAATCCTCTAGTTCTTGAAGAACGAAAGAAGAGAAAAAGAAAGTGATAAGGACTAAGTGTTTCTATTGAATTTTCCCCAAGAAAATTCCAATTACAAAGCCCTTGAATCCTCAATCTATACTACTCTCTCTCTAAACAACTAACCACTCTTGAATGAGATCTATTCTAGTGCCTCTCTTGTGTTTTGTGTTTTGTGTTTTTGCACACTCACAGTTGCACTTGAATTCTCTTATATGGTGATCTTATATCTTCTGTATTCTTATTGTTATGATTGAAGCTAGATGACCCTTTATATAGTGCACCAACTTCTTCATCCAATCTTTGAGATCAATCTCAACCCTTAGATCTCAAGAACCAAAGACTCAAGGTTCTCTAAGAGTCTAAGTGAACCTGTTTGTTTTAACCGTGTTTCACGCACTATCTCAAAGTGCCCAAAATAAAGCTTCAGGTGTGCCTGGCGCCGCAGCCCAAAACAGGGCAGGCTGCGGCGCACACAGGGGCAAAACTCCTCCATTCTTCATCCTTTATGGGCGTTGTAGCTTGGGGAGGCTGGGCCGCAGCGCGGCCTGGAGAGCTGACCACTTGGACTTGCTGCTGGCAGTGGCGCACATAGCTGGGCCGCAGCACACACCTCCAAGCCTGTTGCTGAACTTCTTCTCCTGTTTAATCCTTAGACAACTACCAACAATTTCTTTACTTATTTCATTTTATATTATTTTACTCATTTCTTTTCGTTGCCCCTCATTGGGTGCATCACATAATAATAGGGATGTCTCCCCCATGTACTGATACGTTCTTAACAACAATAACAAAATCTCTAAAATATCATCTTCAATTCTGTTTTCGACCCCACCCAATACTCCCCTTAATTACATGGATGTTTTCGGCCTTACTCAACACTCCCCCTCGTTAAATGAATTGTGAAACAATTTATGCAATTTGAGATGCAATCAAGTGTCTGTCAACCAATCATATTAAAAATTCATAACAATTGATAAATCATAGACACCAAAATAACTCATTCACAGTTAAGCATATCAAGATCTATTTACACTTATTTTCATATACAATCAATTATACATTTCTTATTCTTTGAAATTCCTTAACCATTTGCGAAGTCATTCAATTCACCATGTTCCCTCAAAGTACATTATAACATAACAATACTTATTCTTATACATCCATATTCTTGCATGTATATATGCATATATAATCCTTATAATGTTATTATTATTGTTTCTATACTCATTTATATTTATATACTTTTAACCATTTAATTTTGTTGTAAAATTTACAACACTTACACTACAACATAAATGGCAGACACTGGCACTTTTTTTTAGCATATTTCGGTGCTTTAAAGTGCCACAATATGCGATACCGATGCTTATGGCAAGCGTCGGTATGTGTGGTGTCGCAGTGCCAATATCGACGCTTAACATAAGCGTCGAAATATGCATTTTTTTTTACGCTTCTAAGCACGGCTATAGTTCGGTGCTTCTAAGCGCCAGTATATTACGGTGCTTAGAAGCGCCTTAAAATTATGCATATTGTGGCACTTTTTAAGCGCGGCAAATTAATGGCATTATTGCAGACACCAAATGTTGGCAATTTTTGTGACACTTTAAAGCACCAAAACACACCTGACTTATGTTTTTACACTATTTTGGGTTTAATATCAACATGTAGACCCATGTTCTTCAATATATGTACCATTAAATCCATAAAAATTCAAATATCAATACAAAAGTCATTTCATTTACACAAAAAACATTCATAGTTAACATATAAATTCATACACAACCAAGTAATTGAATGAAGTCTGAAAAATTATTTTACCATTACACTTGAAATCAAATTTGAGGTCATCCATTAACCAACTGTTGTAGTAAAGACTTGAGCTCATCCATTTGGGACTGCATACTGTTCGTTTGATCATCATGCTTCGTTGTTATTTCTTGAATCTGATGCTCATGCTTTTGATTGAGTTCTTCTATTTGTGCTTTCAAATTATGTATCTCTTCAGCATAAGCCCCATTGTATCCCATATCATTCCTAATTTGAGCTGAAAATCCATACACGACTGAGGGTGTAACTCCAAACCCTTGACCTCATACACGTCCAGAACTCTCTTCACCCATAAGCTTGGTGAAGACTTTATTTTGTATTTTTAAATTATTGCTAGCATCAGAAGATCCTGAAACAGCAACAAGTTCGGCCACATGAGCTTCAGCAGTCAGCTACAATTACAAAACAACAAAAATTAAACTCCCCCGAAGATTGAGTAGCTATTTGCAATGAAATTTACATAAAACAACAGTTGCTTATCAGATTTTATAGAAAAATGGGTAAAATTTCTCCTATTTTTCCATAAAACCTCCTGCAAAAGAAAAACAAAAATACAATCCAAACAAAGTAACCAATTCACAACTTAACAAGGAAGAGATCAAGATACAAAGATGGACATTAGAGAGAAAGCTTGAGAGCTAAAGGACAGTTAGTAGTTATAACTATTTTCAATAAAGAAGTGTTGTAATCTGTTTTCTGTTACAAGCTGTAGTTAACCAATTCTTGGTTGATCTCATAGTATAAATAGGTGTAGTCGCTAATAAAGAAGGCAAGTAATAAGAAATTCAGTTTCTATTTTCTCTCTTTCTCAGTTTCTTCTTTCCATTTCTCTGTAATTCTTCCAAGAGTCTGTCTTGAACTCATCAAGTCTTGATACAAGACTGTATCAAACTATAGTACAAATGACCCAATAGCAGCCCAGAGAAAAATGAGCAAATTTTTCAAACCATCCATTAATAAAATTAAACTTATCTACCTTATCATGGACCAGAAAAATTGCCATTTAATTGTATCCTCTACATCACATGAGACAAAGAAAGGGGAACAAATATAACAGAACCAGTCATAGCTGAGAACCTACTATGATGCCCCTCGCCTACCTCCAAAGGCCATATCAATTCAAATGAAAAAAGAGAAAGAGAAGGACTTCATAAAAACCATACAAACAGTAGTTCTATCATTCTTATAATCTCTTGAAACGTAATAGTATGATACCTCTTTTGCTTTAGTTGAGCAAAACACTTAACTGACAGAAAATAGATTTAAGTGAAAACAAATACAAAATTACACCCACAATATGAGCATGAACCCCAGCTAATAGACATAAAATTAAGCAAATTAACCTAAAAAATAGAAAAGCATATCACATCAATCACATGCATGTAGGGGCCAAACTAGTTTTGTTGAACTTACCACAAATTGTCTTGACGCTTCATCAATAAAAGTTTCATCCTTGCATTTATGAGTTTTAGTAAGAAACTCTACGCACCCGGGCTCATTTCCATGTTTCATCTCCTACCATTTATGAAAAGAGTTCAAGCAATGACTCAATCAATGTTACTTAAATGAAAGATTGGATGAATAAAGCAAATCAACTCACATGTTCATCATTTTTTCTAGCAAAACTCTTTGATCCGGTCGTGTGAGGACATTGTTGTCTTTCACGTGCTCTTGTCCCTATCGTAGAATATTTCTACACCAATGATAAACCAAGTGACTAATAAATCATTAAAAAAATAGAAACAATGAGAATTCAAATGAACATAATTATGAAAAAACAACCTCACTCTGCTCAGAAAACTAGTAGTTCACAGGTTGTTTCCACTGGTCTTGATCTACTCCTTTTAAAACATTATTGCTCAAAACTTGTTGTTTTATTTTCTTCCTCACGTGGTCCCTTTTAAGCACATACCTGTAATCCTTCCATTTTTTTTCGATCATCCTCAATAATATTTTGTCGATCGCCTCAATCATAGAATAATGAAACTTCCTCTACCACAAAGAAAAGAAATAATACAAATAAGCATTTTTGGTGTTAGGGAGTATATGCATGTAAAACACCACAAAAAAAATGGAAGAAAAACCCAAATTAAGTTATTGTTAATTACCCGAATCAATAAAACAAGGTCATTTTTGTAGTTAGAAGGCACCTTCTTCCAATCCGTGTAACCAAGCAAACAAAGGTTCCCTCTCTTTGCAACTTTGTCCAACCAGCTACTTAATATTTGCCCATCTTTTTTTACAGGCTGATTATATGCTTTGAAGTGGACAGCAATTTTCTCCCCACGTTCCTAGGACCAAACTTGTGACATTCGCAAGACACGTGTTTACATTCTCAGCCTCCCTTCAGAATCTATACATTGAAAACATAAATTTTATAATTAGTATAACAACGTGATATTAAACTAGTTATAAAGAGAATGTCTTATAATACAAAAATTACCAATTATCTCGTATTGTTCATTATCATTGTTTTGACTTTCCATTGTTATTGGCTCGGTCTCAGAATCACTTTGAGAGTCACGATCATCTTCAAGGTGATATTCATGCTCATGTTCTATATCTTCTTGATATTGTGAAGACCCAGTTGGAGACTGGTTTGACATAGTAGCTTTGACCGAGGGAGGAATATATTTTGGCCTAAACGTGTTACAATTTGTATACATAAAAACATAAACATGCTTATATCTCATAGGTCCATCAAACACTAGCCTAAAGTAAACAAGTCATTGACAAAAGCAAATTTACAACAGCAACATTAACAATAAAAAGGATCTTGCCTTTTCGTGTACAACAGAAGACAGATGCTTAATCTTAGTTGTGTGTTGTGCCACTGCAAAGTGACGAAAAAATAGGGCATCAATAATCCTTTAACTGAAATGCAACCAATGACTAAAATGGTAAAATTTCAAAAAACCAAAGAACAAAACAAATTTGGGAGAGGAGCCATCTGATTTCTATCAGGTGCAGGTGGTGCTGGTGCTGCACCAGCCCCTGTTCGAAAAGGACCAAAAGAACGGGCCATGTGCAAAGCCACGGTGGTAAGTTGTATGGGACCAAAAGAACGGGCCATATGCCATACATAGAACTCATTGTTCGAAAGGAACTGAACCCGTCACTAGCTAGGTCGAGCCTAACACTACGAGAATCAGCTGCAAAATCGAGATACAAAGTATCAAATTCATTCCAAGCTAATCCATCCGTCGGGTGTCTTAAAATCCCATCCTTTGTCCGATCTTTATCATGCCATCTCTTCAATAAAGCCGTTTTAGATGAAATATATATCCTCTTCAATCTCGGTATTAAAGGAAAATAACGCAATACTTTAGTTGGCTTTTTCTTTTTAGATTGAGCATCCCTCTCATTCAACGGATCCTCGTCATCAACATTGTTTTTAACCCACCGTGGCACACCACACGCATGACAAAATTCATCATTCACATGCTCACCCCAATACAATGTACAATCATTAGGACAAACATGAATCTTCTCATAGCTAAGACCCAATCCTTTGATAATCTTCATAGCTTCATAATAATTTGATGGCATTGGAGCACACATCGGAAATGCCATGTTGATAAACTCAAGCAACATAGTAAGAGATTTACCAGACCAGCCATTTAAACATTTGATGTGTAGTAGGTACAACATGAAACTTAACTTTGTGAAATTCTGACAACCTGGATAAAGTTCATTATCATAATCTTTCATCAAATTGCGATACTGAGTCGTGTCATTAATAGTTGAATAAACTGGATGTTCAACACTTAAAGGCTCACCATAATTATTGAACTCAAACACTCCATAGGCCTGTTGCTCTTCACCATGCTCATTTGAAGATCCCACTGTGATTCCTACACTTAATGGTTCATTGTTTTGGTTTTCACAAGTAACCTCGAAGGCACCTCGGAGCAAACTCAACACATCATCTTGTCTCATGAAGCCAACTGGAATACTAGTGGGTTCTAAACTAGTGCTAGTGTGGTCTATACGAGAGACTTTCTCCACATGAAAAGCCCACTCGGTGTAACCTGGACTAAACCCATTATACAATAGATGCTCCTGAACAACTTCTGGTTTGAATGAAGAACAATTACCACATCTCCTACATGGACAAACAATACTACCACGACTACAAGCTTTCTGACTCCCAAATATATTGAAGTTTGCAACACCATCCATATAAGCTTTACTCGACCTTGGTTTATCTATCCAACTTTTATCCATTTTAAGATGACGCCAATAAACTTTCCTAAAACAGTATTAAAAAAGTCAGAATTGAACTATTTTTGGCAAAAGAAGGCATAATCACAAACTTAGATTTGATTGCTAAGTGGATGAACTGAAATTGATAACAACAAATTGATAATCACAAGTTAGTACTCCATATATTACAATTGGTCCCATCAAAAGTAAGTATTTATTTATTTAGTGACTTCTCTTTAAACAAAGAGAAATCTTTCTAGGAAACTTGATACAAACTCAAGCTCATGTTGGCACCCAAAACAATTAATGTTTGACACAAGGGCCAGCCAAATTGGAAAACAACTTAGAACTCAAATTAAACATAGCTCACCAAAACTATGAACTCCTTGAAACAAAATCCAACCAAACATAAACAAAAGTGATTCTTGGTGTAACCCTTTTTTTAAAGGTGTCGTGGTGGATCATAATGTATATAATTTACTAATAGAAAAATACCAAAGCAGGCAAATGCAACCTCTAAAAAAAATTTAGCATTAACAAATGTAGGCTAAATCAATTGCATTATTGTTCAAATTTGACTCATACTTGACTAACAAATGAATGAGATATCAAACTAGAAATTACTCAGCTGACAAATAAAACTATCAACATTTCAGATAAAGACCTCAAACTTAAATAACCAATTTTAACAACCGAATGTTTCCATCATCTACTCCATTATACACCCAGTTGAATTCTACAGTATGAAATGGAAGAAAAAACAAAATTGTACCATAAAGGAAACGACTATAGGAACCAAGCGTCACTTCTTAACTAAATTACTCTTTATCAGAAAATATTTAAAAAGTTGAACAAAATATTTACCTGGATGAGCAGATTGAGTAGCAAGCCCAAGTGGTATTTCTTTCTGCATGCAAAATGGGATCAAAGGTGAGTAAACAAAAGCAAAGTAAGAAAACAAATATTTAACAAGAGCCAACCCAGTCCAAAATAGAGGACCACAATTATGGAGGAAGGAAATTGAGGATTATTTCAGTGTAGGATTTGGGATCTTAAGGTTTGATTTTTGCACAGATGGAGTTGGGTTCATCTATATGCTTGTAAAGAATCGATTTTGCATCACTCTGTTGTTAGTTTCATGGTTTTAGAGAGAAAGAGGGTATGTAGATATATTACAAAGAGCGAGAAACTTGAAAAGGGGGAGAGCAAATCACACTGTAATTAAGGGTAAACAAAAGCCAAAAGGTATAATGAATAAAAAAAAAATTGGTGACTTTATTAAAGTAAAAAAAAATATAGGGTAAATTATGAATTTATACTGAGTTTTAGTCGTAATTACAACTCATTTCTCTAGTTAATTTGCAAATTGGATAACTTAATCATATCGTCAAGTCCTTAAGTAAAAATAAAGTTTTCTAATTTACCTTTTATATATATGAAACCAAGTAGTCTAAATCATCCCATTTGCGACTTCCGTTTTCCAAACATATTGTTTATCCTTTAATTCCTTAAATTTACAAAATAAATCTTTAGTTTGAAAAAAATTCCAAAATTCTTTAATCCTAATTTAATAATTCTTCATCAATGACTACTTTTTGGTTTCCTAGAGAAAGCATCATGTTTGACACATTTCAAACCTATGTTAAAGTATATTCCTAATTGGCTTTTCGTGCAGCTTCCTTTCTTCAATTCTTGTCTGGCTGTCTTTCATCAATGGATTATATTTCTTTGACTGAAATCCCAACAAGGCCAGTGGTGACAGCAGAAAGCACCAAGGCACTGAGGCAGTCATATTTTTATTTTTTTTAACTTACATTTTGGTCTCTGCGTCTAGCAAAGATTCCTAACTTTAAAGCTAACAAGATGTCAATCTCAACCTTCATCCCTCAAGTATTTACTCCTAAAGGAGCAATTGGAGATCAAATCTAATTAAGAGCTTGTTGGTAGAAAAAAAGGGCTTATAAAAGAAAGAAAGGTGGAGTTTTTCTTCCAATAGTTAGCTTAGAACAGAAGGTAGGACGGTTGAGAACAGCTCCTATTCATTTGAGGTTGTCCAACAATTATATGGTCACACAAATACCCAGATCATACAATTTAGAAGTTTCTAAAGTGTGCTTGTAATAGTGTACTACTTTCCTATTATGATTAGCATTTTCACTTGCCAAATCTTTCCAGTCTGTCCGCAAGCAAATTTTCATCACTTGCACATCCATCATCAATGATGTTTGGAAACTATAATCAACAAGTTATGACTCAAGGGTGCAGTAGAGGCACAATCCAATTTCAGATCATTACCTAGTACAGCCTGAACACGAATCTACACCAAAATCTAAGAGATGGTCGAAATTAAGCTAAGTTTTTCATCGTCACTGATGCTCAAATAGTTAAGAGATAGATAAATAGAACTTATCCCATTGCTTAGGTTTTTAACACAGTGAATAACTAACAGTCATTTTCGCCAAAATACAGAAACTGGGAAACATGACAGGCTGAAATACAACCCCAACTAAATGCGCGATGTATAGACTGCATATTTTGATATGATCAATATGTAACTCATTCAAAATTCATGACCAGCAACAAGAAGTGGTCGTGTTTGTTTCAGGATTTGCAAGAGACATAAGAGTATAACACAGAAATATTGTACTCTGCCTTATAAATTCAAGACTAATCACTGACAAGTATAGAAGCCAAAAATTTTTGGTCCTTCCAATGTGCATTAAACAATGACCCTACCAGAGACTGGAGCTAACATGATGAGCTCACCTACCATTGTACAAGTAAAATTAGCTCGGTATACAGTGAGAAATTATGAGGATATCAGTATCAAGTAGTCAATGTGTCAGTCTATTTCTAGTTTTTCAGTTTATTCTTGAATTTTTCAGCTTTACAGGATGCCTTCCAAATTCACAAGGCTATAGCTGATAATGTGAATCAAAGTTTACTGTTAAGAATATGGAAGCTAACATAGGAAATGAAAGAAAACTCCCAAATTCTAGGTGAAGCACCATAACATTTTCATCAAGAAGGAAAAAAGCGAAGAACCAAAATATTTGAAAAAAAAATGCAACAGAACCTCCCCCTTCATTCCCCCTATAATTAATGCTGAGCAGAAAAAAGAAAAACAATATAACAAAATGCAACAGAAGTCCTTTTCATTTGGAAACTGGCCTAATATTTCATAAATCTTCAAAAAAAATTACCTAGGAGGGTGCTTGGCCGTCGACGGCGGAACTGGTCTGTGAGAAAAAGAGAAAAGAAAGGGAGAGGAGAGAGAGGCTTACTTGTAACGGTGGTGTCCTTGCAGTGGAGCTCAATGTAGAGAAGAGAGAGGTTGAATCGAGGGAGGAAGCAGGAAGAGGGCGCGGCAGTGAGAAATTGGGCCTAAGTACACGTATCACCGGCTATTTTAACTCCTATTTTGGCGCTTTAAAGCGCCGCAAGGGTTGCAACACTTCAAAGCGCCGTTATATGCAAATCCTATTATCTATTTCGGCGTTTTTAAGCACCGCAATATACCGGCACTTAAAAGTGCCGCAATATGAAATGGGTTTCTGCATATTGCAGCGCTTACAAGCGCTGCAATATGCTTGAACCCATCATATTGTAGCACTTCCAAGAGCCAGAATATGAAATGGGTTTCGAGCATATATCGGCGCTTAAAAGCGCTGCAATGTGCAGAAACTCATTTCATATTCCGGTGCTTTTAAGTGCTAGTATATTGCGGCACTTCAATGTGTAGAAACTCATTTCATATTCCGGTGCTTTTAAGTGCCGGTATATTGCGGCGCTTAGAAGCACCGAAATAGGC
Source organism: Bretschneidera sinensis (assembly GCA_023935145.1). Taxonomy (NCBI): domain Eukaryota; kingdom Viridiplantae; phylum Streptophyta; class Magnoliopsida; order Brassicales; family Akaniaceae; genus Bretschneidera; species Bretschneidera sinensis. The sequence goes on along the minus strand of CM043703.1, from coordinate 76,305,121 downwards.
AATAGGATTCTCATATAATGGCACTTTGAAGCGCCGATATATGATCTTTAAATATTGCGGCGCTTCAAGGAAGTGCCATAAATAAAGCACCAGCGGATGATATATTGCGGTGTGTGTATGAAATGCTAGAAATAAAGTACTGGCAGGTGTCATTTATCTTGTAGTGTTACTAAAAGTAAGGTGAAACTTACATTTGCCGTGCCAAGATCCAACCTTGGTAATACTTCTAACCTTGGTGTTTTCCTTTAAATCACACCTAGCATATACATATATTTAGTATACTCATTCAAGATACACACAATTAAATAATACCTAACAACATCATAGAATTTATACAAGTAAACAAATCTAAGGGTTAAGTCATAAACCCTTTTTTCATTTGTTTAAAACTTTTATAAAGTTTGTTCTAGCATGGTTTAAAATCCAAAGAAATCTTTTCAAAACCTTTACTTTAGGTTCTTTATCATGCAATCAAGTTCATAATACTTTAAAGGAGTTTAGGATTGAATTACTTTATCAAAAATGAGTTATTTTGGAAAAATAAGGCTGAAAAAAAGGTTTCAGGGCTTGGACAGTTGATTGTCTATTTTGGGCGGTCGACTGTGATCTGCCCAGAAGCCTTGCACGAAAAGTCGACTGTCCATTGACCAGAAAAGTTACATAATCAACTATTTACTCAGGACAGTCGACTATCTGGTCCAAATTTTTGAAAAATTATGCTAAAAAACACCATTTTTCTTCCAAATAAAACCCTAGTCTCTCAAGAGACTTCCCATCCAAATAAAAAACAAGTTCTTAAGAGTTTAAATAAAAAATTTTACACTACCCATAAGAGATTTGAACTCAAAGTTTCCAAATCAACAATTTTTGCACAAACCCCATTTTCCTTCAAAAACAAAACACTTTCTCAAACTTTCAAGAATTTAATCTTTAGTTAAATACACATGCTTAATAATTAGAAACAAAGAGAGATGAGCTTTTACTTTGATTTTTGTCACAAATCTTCCATTTTTTCTCTTTTCTTCCTCTTTTTTTTCCCCTTTTTCTTCTTCTCTTCTTTTACCCTTCTCTTTCTCTCCTCTCTCTCGATCTCTCTAGAAAGCTCTAGCACAAATGTTAGCCTTCTCACCCTCTCTCCTCCTATTTATACACAATCATTTTTCTAATTATAAAACTTTTCCCTTTCATTTTACAACTCTTTCACAACCTACCTCCATTACTCTTTAAAATTATAAAAGTTACCCCAAGATATATTTTAATACTTAAATATTTATTTTGCTCATTTGTTTCCAAATTTGTTTTTTTTTTTTTTCATGAATTTACACTATGAATACAACTTAAAATTAGACAATACACCAAATACACGTTGAAGTGTTGTCCCATGGTTTAGAATATTCTAATTTAAATACCAGCCTCTACAATTCCCTTGAGTCAAGTTGTACTTCGTAAGGTTATTTTGGTGTACCTCTGTAATTGATGAAAACGTCTTGAAATGATTGTGTAGCCTCCACTATTGAGTTTTAGACATCTTTTGCAATAATTTTTCAACATTGGTCTTCACATACTTATCCCTCATACGAATATCAAACTTAGCCTGACAATGTTTATAATAACGTTACTAAGCTAAAAGCTATAATTTTTCTTTTGAAGATCAAAGTTTAAATCCATTCAATAAAGAAAATGGCATAACAAAATGACAGATTATATATAGTTTATGGCTGTAGAAAGCGTGCAAGTGATGGGCGATACAGAATTACAAACTTAGAACCCACAATCCAAATGCAATCGTGTTTGCCTTTTTGATGCAGTTAAGGAAAAAAAAAAACATTTGCACTGTTCTAGACTCAAGGCAATACACCCATGAATTGAAAGACAATAAATACTCCTTGTGGGTTGCTTGTGTTTTTTTTTTTTTTTTTAAAAATCACTATGTAAAGAAAGATACATGTAATAAAATTACATGTCCTGCTTTGATAATAGTAGGAAAACAAGTCTCCCTAGAATACACAGTCACAAATAGTATATAGCTATCTGCATGCAGTTAAATAATTAAGTCCACTAAGCAAGCATTAAACTACAATACAAACATTGTTCTACCAGGAGAAATTCTTACTTATAATGCCTCATAGATTATACCAATCATGAATTACCACTTAAAATAGCCATATACTATTTGTCCCTTCGAACCAAATTTCTTATTCATTCCTTTAGTGATTTCCTTTAACTTTTATAAATACATGCAAGTAAGAATAAACCATTTTTAAAGAAAGTACTTTTCACAATGGCATTAGCAATCATTCATACTAAATTCATATTCAAACACAATATGCTACCAAATATAATCAATAACAATAAGCAAAACATTAAACAATTTCTTCTTACCAAATTTTGGTCATGAGTTGTATTTTGGTAGGCTCAAAAGGATACCCATCTAGAAACAGTCAATTATATAATATAATCATTTTGTTCTTTCTTCAACTCTTTCATAAGCAAGCAGCTTGTCTTCCTTAGTAAGATCTTTCCAATTTGTGGGCACATAAATGAATTGTCGAGCGATTATTCCAAGCTCTAAGTTTAGCTTGGCAAACTGGATATGGCATATAGGTTTGCCCTTACCTTTTGGAATGTCTACCGCCATCTTACCTTTGACTTTGATGAGCTTATCGAGTTTCACCCCTCGTGTGGGACCTCAAACTCTTTTGATGGAGTCTGAATCTGCAAATATAGGAAGAAATTACCATGACTATATATTATTTAATAATCATAATAGAGGTTGAAATGGGCAGCAGTTCGCTGCCTGCATTTGCATTAATCAAAACTTTTCTCATAAAATTAGGGAGTTAAATTTAATTTATACTCGACTCTTTTTAATTTCAAATTTTACTATATTATTTGACATCATGACGCCGGGCAGAATAGTGATTATTCTGCAGGCTAGTTGAACAGATCGTTCACAGGGAGTAACACAAGAAAAACCCTAAAAAAAACAATGCAGAGAAACAGCTCTGATGTTTATTTAAAATTATGCAAATTCAATAATAATGTTTACGAAACCCTAAGACCTTATTTATAAGGTCAAAACAAAATAAGAAAAAATAAATTAAGGCTGAAATTAAAATAACTGAAATAAAAAGTTTTCTAAAAACATTAAACTGCCAATTTGAGAGCCTAAACGTCATTTTCTGGCTTAAAAATGTTGAGGCTGATTATAAAAATCAGGTTTTGTTCATTGGCCCGTTTCCAATCAGACTAGGGTCTTTCGGGCCTGATCTGAGCCCGTAGCCCGTTCTAGGCAGTCCACCTGTCAGTTCTGCGCTGATCTACCAACTCTGCATCATCTGACTTGGATCCTTCTGCGTCAGTCGCCTCGGGTTGGAAAGAACTCGTCCTCAAGTTCACAATAGCTTCATCAGGATCCTCAAAACAATGACTCAGGTGTTTCACATTAAATACATCAAAAGTCTTCAGATGATTGGGTAGGTGTAGTCTGTAGGCGTTATCATTGATCTTCTGCAAGATCTCACAGGGTCAAATCTTTCGCTCCTTAAGCTTATTATACTCTCCCACGGGAAAACGATCACGAGTTAATACTGCCCAAAAAAAATCACCAACATCAAAAAGTACCTGACGACGGTGACTGTCGCTCTGAGCCTTATACTTGGCATTACTATCGTGAATGGCTAGCTTCACCTGCTCATGGATATCCCGAAGATGTTCTGCCATCTCATCTGCCTTGGGATTTAATCGACCCACTTGTGGAATAGGGGCTAAGTCAAGCACTCTGGATGGATTCTGACCATACACAATCTCAAATGGGCTCATTCCTGTGGTTCTATTTTTCAACCTGTTATAGGCAAATTCTGCTTGAGGTAATGCGAGATCCCACTGCTTCGGTTTAGTTCCTGCTAAGCTCCTCAAAAGGTTTCCCAAACTTCGGTTCACCACATCGGTCTGACCATTTATTTGAGGATGATAGGCGCTGCTAAAATTTAACTTTGTCCCTAGCTTCTCTCATAAACTCTTCCAGAACTGACTCATTAACTTGGTGTCACGATCTGAAGTGATGGATCGGGGAACACCATGCAAACGCACAATCTTCTTGAAGTAAAGATGAGTGATCCTGGTAGCATCCATTGTCTTTCTACAAGGTATGAAATGGGCCATCTTGGAAAATCTGTCAACCACAATCAAAATAGAATCCAAGCCTCATTGGGTACGGGGTAAGCCCAACACAAAGTCCATACTAACATCGAACCAAGGGGCTTCAGGTATAGGTAAGGGTGTGTACAGACCTGCATTAGTGAGAACTCCCTTGGACCGCTGGCACACATAACAACGCTCCACATGATGAGCCACGTCACTGGTCAATTTGGGCCAATAATAGTTAGAGAAAATCAGGGCCAATGTCTTGTCTCGCCCAAAGTGACCTTCATTATAAAGTTCACTAATAATCTGATGCCTTAGTGAACAATCTGGAACGCACAACTGCAATCCACGAAATAGATAACCATTATGCAAAATAAAATCATGTCGTTGACCAATAGTTACCTCCTGAATTATCCTCCCGAAGGAAGGATCTGCAGCATACATATCGGAGAAGACCTCAAATCCCACAATTCTGGTGCTCATGGTGGTGAGAAGTAATGTACGACGGCTCAGTGCATCTGCGACACGGTTCAGACTTCCTGCTTGGTGCCTCAGTGCAAACGTGAATTCCTGCAAGTACGCCACCCACTTGGCATGCTGCCTACTCAGCTTGTGCTAGCCATTGATGTACTTCAGGGCCTCATGATCAGTGATAAGAATAAATTCCCTCTGCACTAGGTAGTGACGCCAATGTTTCAGGGACTGAACTATGGCATAGAATTCCATATCATAAGTGGAGTAATTCTTTTTTGATCCTGATAACTTCTCTCTGAAAAAAGCTACTGGTCGCCCTTCTTGACTTAGAACACCACCAATACCCACTCCAGATGCATCACAATTTACCTCAAACACTTTTTCGAAATCAGGACGTGCTAAAACTGATGCCTTTGTCATCTTCTGTTTGACCAGTTGAAAGCTGGTTTCTGCCTCCTCGGACCACTGAAAATCACGCCCCTTAAGGCACTCTGTGATAGGAGCAATCAAAGTGTTGAAATTTCTAATGAACCGACGGTAAAAGGAAGCCAATCCATGGAAATTTCTTACATCGTGCAAGGTCTTCGGTGTGGGCCATTCCAAGACCGCATCTACCTTCGACTGATCTGCTTGAACACCATCAGTAGATACAACAAAACCCAGAAAAGTAACAGAAGTAGTGAAGAAAGAACACTTCTTCTGATTGATGTATAGGCGCTCTGTCCTCAACAAATTAAAAACAGCACGGAGGTGCTCAAAATGTGACTCCCACGTCGGACTATAAATGAGGATGTCATCGAAGTAAACTACAACAAACTTCCCCATGAAAGGCTGTAAAACCTGATGCATGAACCTCATAAATGTGCTGGGCGCATTGGACAGCCCAAAAGGCATGACCATCCACTCATACAGCCCATGCTGCGTCTTAAACGCTGTCTTCCACTCATCTCCAGGCCTTATTCTGATTTGGTGGTATCCACTCCTAAGGTCAATTTTGGAGAAGACCCTAGAACCGGATAGCTGGTCTAACATATCATCCAGGCGGGGAATTGGGAACCAGTATTTCACTGTGATCCTATTGATGGCTCTGCTATCAACACACATATGCCAAGAACCATCCTTCTTCGGCACTAGTAGGGCAGGAACCGCACATGGGCTCATACTCTCACGGACGTAACCTCTCTCCAACAACTCTACCACCTGTCGTTGCAACTCTTCAGATTCCTTGGGACTGTGGCGATATGCCAGTCGATTAGGCAAACTGGACCCTGGAACAAGGTCGATCTGATGCTGAATGTCCCTCATAGGTGGTAACCCAGGAGGAAGATCCTCTGGCATAAGGTCAGAAAACTCTACCATCAGCTGCTGCACTTCGGCTGGTAATTCTGGATTCAGATCTGCTGCACTATTCCCACAAGGCAGCAGAGCATAAACCACGTCCAAATGCTCAACCTCTGCTAAAAACCTGGACATCGAAAGCAGATTAGCATTATTGGAAATCGGGGTAGGAGTGATTATTTCCCAACGAGGTGCCAACACAATCTTATTCCCTTTGATGCTAAGGGAGTATGTGTTTTTTTGCCCATCATGAATAACATTACGGTCATACTGCCAAAGCCTGCCTAACAATACATGACAAGCATCCATACATACAACATCACACCAAGCATTATCAAAATATCTCTTACCAATCGAAAAAGAAACTAGGCAACGCCTATCTACCGTTACCTCACTGCCTTTATTCAGCCAAGACAATTTGTACGGCTTAGGATGACGATCTGTTTTCAACTGCAGTTTCTTGACAGCCTCTTCAGACACCACATTCTCATAACTACCACTATCTATGATCATCTTGCAGACTTTATCGGCAACTGTACAGGTTGTATGAAAAATATTGGTCCTCAACCAATCGTCCCCTGAATCGCCCTTGGGGGTCAGTAGGCTCTTACGAACGACCAAGGTCTCATGGCCATCCCTATACAATACATCTCAATACTCATCATCGTCATACATAGGCTCCCCAATCTCCCCAGTTTCGTCTACTCCATCATCCTCAATCAGTAGATTTTTACCTTTATTACTAGCAGGCTTCCTGCACTCAGGTGATTTATGCCCATGTTCACCACATCTGAAACATCTAATATTCAGGTTAGGGTTACCTTGAGGTGGTTGCTAGACAGGACGGGATTCCTAAGGGCGAATTGGCCGATTATTTTGATCGCCTCTGTTCAATGGCCTCATGTTCTGTTGTTTCTCCACCGCAAGTGCACGCTGATATGCCTCTGAAACTGTCCACAGCGAGTGAAGGCTGAGGACATCCTGTAGGGGCTGCCGTAATCCCCCCAAATATCGTGCCACCATCTGCTCCTCTGTTTCAGATAAGTCGTTCTGCGCAATCAACTGATAGAATTCCTCCGTGTAATCATCCACCGATCTCGTGCCCTGCCTCAACGAATGAAGGCGCTGAAACAAGGTCTGAGTGTAACTGAAAGGGAGGAAGTGACCCTTCATCTTCTTCTTCATCTTCTCCCAATCTATAATCTTGGCTTTGCCCTGCCGATCACGCGAACGCCTCAACTGCTCCAACCACGCAGATGCTCTGCCCTTCAATTTGATGGCGACCAGTTTCACCTTCACACGATCTGGGACTTCCTTGTACTCGAAAATACGCTCCACTTCATTCAACCAATCAACGAATCCCTTGGCCCGTAACGTACCAGAAAACTCGGGCAGATCCACTCTGAATCCGAGGTCCTCATAACGTTCTTCTCGACCACGGTGCTCCCTGAATCGAGCAGGATTGTGATGTGGTTTTTCAGAACTGGAACTGGAATCATAATCGTTATCTTCAATCTCACGATCTCCGAAATTTTGCGCCGCTAGACGCTGGGTTAACTCGGAAACTTGCCTATGTAAATCCTCAATCATCGCATCCTGAACGTTACTATCACGACGTGGGGCTTCCTCGTTCGGAACCTGCCCACAACGACCACGACCACGACCACCAGCCATGGAACTAATGAAATCTTGCCCTAGGAAAACGTTGAAGCTCTGATACCAACTAACGCCGGGTAGAATAGCGATTATTCTGCAGGCTAGTTGAACAGATCGTTCACAGGGAGTAACACAAGAAAAACCCTAAAAAAAACAATGCAGAGAAACAGCTCTGATGTTTATTTAAAATTATGCAAATTCAATAATAATGTTTACGAAACCCTAAGACCTTATTTATAAGGTCGAAACAAAATAGGAAAAAATAAATTAAGGCTGAAATTAAAATAACTAAAATAAAAAGTTTTCTAAAAACATTAAACTGCCAATTTGAGGGCCTAAACGTCGTTTTTTGGCTTAAAAATGTCGAGGCTGATTGTGATGATCATGTTTTGTTCATTGGCCCGTTTTCAATTAGACTAGGGTCTTTCGGGCCTGATCTGAGCCCATGGCCCGTTCTAGGCAGTCCACCTGTCAGTTCTGCACTGATCTGTCAACTCTGCATCATCTGACTTGGATCCTCTTGCGTCACATCAACCAACTTAAATTAATAATTATTAACACTCCATTTGGTATGGACTTAAGTATAGAATTCAGTTCGTTTTCAAATGAACTGAAACTAAAATTCATTTACAAATAAGTTAAAACTTTATTTTAAAATGAACTAAAACTATAATTCATTTACAAATGAGCTCAAATGAATTTTCATGCTTGGTATAATTTTACTTAAACACTATAATTGAATTGAATTTTGTGTTTGGAATCAATTTAGAATTCAATTCATTTGCTAAATTTCAACAAATCTTCACCATAATTCTTAGAATAATAAGGTTTCACTTTTTACTCACTATTTGCAAACTAAACAAAATGGCCAGATGATAACAATGTTTTGTTTGTTCAGTTTTATTTATTTGTTACCAGGATTAGGAATACTTGACTCCTGATTTGTTTGCTCTTATAAGTGCTCCATTTGTTGTACTGAAACCACAATCTCATTTCGGTCTACGGGAACTGAAGACTCCACTCTTCTAAGCACAATTCCTTCCTTTCACTAGCAATCCTTTTTCTGGTACGCATTCCTTTTCCTAATGCCATTATCAACTACAACAAGAAATCCATATGATTATAAATGTACAATTTCACTTATGGATATTAAAAAAATAAACAAAATGAAATCATTAAATTTTTTTGCATTCTGTTAGTCTCCATATAAAAAGTTTGTGCATTAATGACCAGAATGCTTTCAGAAAATAAGTATGATTAAATATGAAACATTGCATTCTTAATAATAATTGTTAGGATTATAACAACCTTCAGACTAAACCCACTTTGGACAAACATCAAACACATAATGCATATTTTAGACAAAAAATAACCGTCCCCACTCTTCTAATAAACAGCCTAAAATCAAACATTCTAATTCATCTGTGTTTAGTATGCATTGGACGAACTATATTCAGATCATTCAAATATTTTTAGTCAGCCGACGAAGCTTGACTAGTGACAAACAAGGAGAAAAATGATGGGGGCACCAACTTACCTGACATTGACTTTTCCTATTATTTTTAGGACAATAGTCAAGTTAAAATGTGAGGGGGAATTTTCAGAGGTAACCATAATGGTCCTTTAATATTTGTGTTGGGGTTGTTTTGATTATATGATTAAATTAAGTAGTAATTAATCAAGTAGGAGAGATGTCTTGTACAACAATAAGGGGATTGAAGTAAACATGAGTTAGAGAGGAGAGTATCAACGTTCTTTTTTTATTTATTTACCATTTTTCCCTCTCTATTTTCTTCCTGATTTTCCTTCCAATTTTATAGGAGCTAAACATAGACAAAATAAATAAATATAGAATCAAAGAGAAAAGTAAAAAATTTGCTATCCAACATGTGGAAACACGCTTTTAGCTCACTTGCAACTATATCTTTTTATGTGAGTTCTACGGAGTCATATGAGGTTCAACCATACAAAATAAGAAATCATAGAAAGAATTAAAAAAACACCCAAATGAGGCACAACCTAGTACACAGGATGTACGCAAGAAAAACACCTAAAATATAAAAATAAAAAACAATAATACAGTTATAACCATAAAAGATAAGAAATCAGAAAAACAATTATAAATAAAAAAATGCTGATGAAATAAATAACCACACAAAAGAAATAAATTATCATAAGTTTTTTTGAAACAGCAAAGGGATTTTATTAAATTGATTAAGGAGCCAAAGCAAGGATCCCCTTAATCTGAAATAGTACACCACAAAAGTTATTACTCAAACAGTTGCAAAAACAAAGCACATCCCCAGGAAAATATTGGACGAAAAATAAAAAACTGAAAACATCATCTACCCCACAAAAACCAAGCCTTGTAACACCTTGTTCTAAGAATAAAAAAACAAAGACCTTGTATCACTGTTGCTAATCAAATCACACACTGCTAATTGCACATACGCCAGAAAAGAAGAAACTCATATAGCCCAATCAACCAAATCCACCACCCTATTGATATTTTAACAAAGGCTACATAGCCAGTCCTGACAAAGCCTATCAATTTCATAACAAACATAGGCGTATCTCCAATGTCTCTCAACATTCTTTACCCAAGAAAAAGTCCCCACCGAATCAGATTCTAAAATAAGGCAAATGGACCCAACAGTGGAGTAAAAAAATCAAATTCCAGAAACATATATAGTACTTCTTTTATCATACTTTTGATACCATGCCTCTGACATTGATTATAGAGGATCATCAAATTGCAGAAAAATTAAATATATAGGAAAAAATTCAGATACCATGCCTCTAAAATTAAGGAACTTTGACACATACGGGAGGAAGAGAGAGTCTACCGTAATTTTTCATACATCAATTTTTCTTTTTCTTTGTTGATTGATAACAATTATATATATATATATATATATAAAAGATAATGTGCTTTTATTTTTATGGTTTACTAGGGCAATTACCACCATAATTGCACTAAATGTGCAAATTGATGTATCATATTTTAATTGATTGCTTTTTCTATGAAAATTATCCGTCACCTTAGGATTTTACTAATGTTTAAAACAAATAAATGTTATAAATTTAGATAAAAACTTTAGAATTTGTTAATTGAGTATTCAAATACAAAACCAATATTAAAGTTTAAAATAATTAATATATTTCTTAGACAAATTGACGAAAAATACTTTCACCAAACTTTTTACATGTGACTAAAGTCTATAAATTTAATTTAGTAGTAGAAAATAAGCACATATAATACAAATTACAAAATCACGAGGAGCTTGATGGTTCAAGATTTTTTAATGTCTTTAATTATCAAGTTTCTGGTTCTCCAATATATAAGATACCAAAAAAAGGAGTATTTATAGAACATGTGTATTTGTATATATATTATTGTAAGGGATTAAAAAATTTAAAGTGTTATTTTGTATCATATTAAAATATAATACAAATATATAAAGGATAACAATATGTGAAAAAAACATTGAGCAACTTGATAGTTAAAACTTAGATTCATATCTAATGGAATTGAGTAAGTTTTATACAAATTCTATCAATATATCAAAATTGATAGAATTTGCAAATAAATTTTACACGAGTCTTTATAAATTTGAAAGGATAAATTTATCATTCTAGGCAAAAGTTTGTGTTGTTGTGTTGTGCATTACCGTGAATAACAATAGAACAAATTTGATTATTATTTCATAAAAAAAAATGCAAAGAATTGATTATTGTTTTGCTTGATAGCCAAATCCATTTAATCTTTGGTCTTAAGTGGAAAACCCTAGTTGGAAAAAGGACAATCTTAACAAAGGTTTTCGTGATACTTGTACAAAAATGTTATATGTGTATCTGATAGTTAATCACTACGCAGTAATGCATCCATTAAACAACATTGTGAATGATGCTTCCATATGAATCCATAGGCAATTCAGTAGCTGTTTTTTTTCTTTTTTTTTCTTTTTGCAAAACCAAACAATATTCATAGCATCAATTCAGCTTTTCACATATTATACATAGAGCTTATTTGATTTAAATCACATGTATACATACATTCCCTTTTCACTCAAAATTAAATTACTGATCTTAAACAAAATCAAACTTATACCTGCTCCAAAAATTTTCAAGTAAGATATCAGTTCTAATCAAGTACTTCCAGTTTACATAGACTGCTTCTGAAGAAAATATTGTCGTTGTTGAATCTAAACCCAGCTGCCCATGTTTATTCCAGCCAAATACCAAGGACTGATCATCATCATTAACCACCACTATAAGGCTCTTGGTTGCTCCAGCTATAATGATTTTATACATGCAAAAAAAAAAAAAAATCAATAATGCTTATCTATCAACCATAAAACATTAGCTCAAAGTTTGCCAAGGTCCCGAAATATGAGCATTTTGGAAGAGAGATAATTTTCTTCCTTCAACCCTTTCTTACTAACATCGCTCACCACCCTAGCTAGTTGCAAATGATCTGACCTTATTAGGTCTTTATCCATAAATCATAAATAGAGATTTAAAAACAAAAATAATGGCATCTTGTGTTAGGTACCAAAGATGAGAGAATAGAAATACCTACAGTCCTTCAATTTTCTTTATTGTCGTGTTCCTCTTCTCTTCACTGTCGATGACGCATAACAGCAATACATTGTTTATGTCCTTCGCTTCCAATGTGTCCAAATCATTGAAATCAAATGCAAATTTTGAATGATGATGGCGAGGAAAAACTCAGTGTGAACATAAAATAACATCTTCAATTTTCAGCTAAATATAAATCGCAGGTAATTATCGTCAAGTATCTGTTGTAAAACAAGGGTTGTTCTCTATTTTGCATTCAAAAAATGAACAAAAGAATCTCACTTAGATCACAACGTACACTCACCCGCAACTAATAAATGCTCGTATCGAACTTCAATCTTAAAAATCTCACTTCTAGCTCAGTCACAAAACCAAAATCAAAACCACAATATAATACCTTTATTTAAAACAAAAGCCATAAAACAACTTGATCCACGAACCAACAGGCGAACAAAAACCAGTAGGATTAGGATAATCGGCAAGATCAGAGGAAAACTATGTAGCCTTGGCATGATCACATTTGATAGAAAATGAATTCTTTAATATTGTAAAAGTTAACTGGATGAAAGGAATCTTTTATTCAAGATATTTCCAGTGTATACAACGTATAATATTTATATACAAACTCTCCCTAACTTCCTCCTATACATTAGCTATTTAAAAATCAAAAACACTGTCATAACGTAACAAACTTATTGGCCCGCAATATCCTCTGTTTCTATCACAATGTAACAGAGTTGTTGGCTCTGTTTTGACTGGGCATTCTTGTTTCCTTGGCTACCGCTGTGTCGTTAGAAGCAGGTTCAAATGTATCTCCAATACGCCCCCTCAACCGAATGAGCAGCTCTTGAACATGAAGGTTGGTTCGCAGGAGATGAAAATGAATGGAGGAAAGTGGTTTAGTTAATAAATCCACAAGCTGGTGTTTAGTGGATAGAAATGAGACCTGAAGCTTTTTAGCTAAGACTTGATCCCGAACATAGTGAAAATCTATTTCAATATGTTTGGTTCTGGCATGGAAGACTGGATTAGAGGACAAATAAGTAGCTCCAATATTATCACACCATAATATTAGACTGGTCACTAACGGAAGCTGAAGATCATGAATTATGGATTGAAGCCAATGTAATTCTGCCGCTGTGTTGGAGAGAGATTTGTATTCTGATTCCGTACTACTTCGAGCAACAGTTTGTTGTTGTTTGCAGCTCCAACTGATAAGATTAGATCCATGAAAAATGCAGTAGGCCCCAATACTACGTCGGTCATCTTTGTCGCCAGCCCAATCGGCATCACTATACCCTTGAAGAGAATGATCTGAAGTACTCTGTAAATGAAGTCCATAGCCCACCGTAGATTTGAGTTACCGAAGGATTCTCTTGACAGCTTGCCAATGAGTATCTTTGGGTTGATGCATAAATTTGCTAACACGGTGGACTGCAAAAGCAATATCTGGACGAGTGAAGCCTAAGTAATATAATGCCCCAACCGTGCTTCTGTAAAGTTGAGGGTCAGAAAAATCATGACCTTCAAACTTAGATAAACTGCAAGTGGTACTCATAGGAGTTGAACATGGCTTAGCTTCATGCATGTTAACCCGTTGTAGCAGGTCGGTCACATATTTTCTTTGAGTTAAAAAAAGATCATGACCATCGAACAAAGCCTCTACACCAAGAAAATAGGATAAAGTGCCTAAATCTTTGACAAGAAAAATGTCGCCAAGTTGCTTAATAAATTTGTCAATTGCATCTGAAGAGGTCCCGGTGATGATAATATCATCAACATATAGAAGAATGAAAATAGAGAAGCCGTTGTTATGAAGTGTGAATAAAGAGGTATCTGCCTTTGAACCAAGGAATCCCATTTGCTGTAGCATTTCGGTCAGTCTAGAAAACCAAGCTCGGGGAGCCTGTTTAAGACCATATAAGCTCTTCTTTAAGCGGCACACATGATTAGGAAAATTAGGGTGAACATACCCTTGAGGCTGTTGCATATAAACTTCTTCCTGCAACTGGCCATGTAGAAATGTATTCTGGATATCAATCTGTCGAATGCTCCATTGTCGTGTAATAGCTAAAGATAATAACAACCGTATAGTCCCTGGCTTAACCACAAGGATAAAGGTTTCGGTGAAGTCCACTCTGGGTTGCTGATGATAACCTTTGGCCACCAGTCGCGTTTTAAAATGCTCAACACTGCCATCTGCATGTCGTTTAATTCGGAACACCCACTTATTTCCAACAAGATTCTTACTTTGCTTAGATGGAACAAGATCCCAAGTGCTATTTTTGACAAGAGCATTAAACTCGGTGTCCATAGCTTCACGCCAGTAGTGATATATTGAGGCCTCAGAAAAGCAAGTAGGTTCTGCAAGAGGTGAGACATGATTAGTAAATAAACATTGAGGGAGTGGGTACCAGGCTATACCAACATAGGGAGCTTTTGGCTTGAGAGATTGTGTTTGTGATCGGGTAAGCATGCGACGTGGCATTTGAATATCACGTGAATGAGGAGGAGTTGGTTGATGAGATGATGCAACAGCATCTTCTGAAGTGCGTGTGAGATCCCTTGCTGGTATGTAAGCAACATCCGAGGAGAACAAAGTAGACTGAATATCCAAAGGCACTTGATTTTGGGGATGGACTAGGTCAATTGGCAACTGGTCATTGGTACTGATGTTTGGACCTGCATGGTTAGTTGGAGTACGTGGTTGACATAAAGAGGGTGGTAAAGAAAAAAATTTTGGTGCGGGAGGAGTAGATGCCGAGGATTCTTTTTGTATGGAAACAAAGACTCATCAAAAATGACATGGCGTGAGACATATAATTTTCTTGTAGCCAAATCGAGACATTTGTAGCCCTGGTGTGATAGACTATAACCAAGAAAAATACATGTTTTAGATCGAAAATCAATTTTATGTTTGTTATAAGCACGCAAGTTAAGCCAACAAGCACATCCAAAAACACGCATAAACAAATAGTTTGGTTTTTTATTATAACCCATTTGAAAAGGTGATTTGTTGTTTAGTGCTTTGGAAGGAAGACGATTAATAATATAAGTGGCAGTTAAAACAGTGTCTTCCCAATAAGGTGTGGGCAAATTGGAGTGATCTAGCAAAGCTAATCCCATTTCAATAATTTGTTGATGCCGACGTTCAACATAACCCATTTGTTCATGCGTGTAAGGACAAGTTAAACGATGTTGAATCCCACAGGTTTTGAAATAAGTATTTAAACGGCGATATTCACCCCCCCCAATCGGTTTGAATAGCCTTAATTTGTAAATCAAAATGCCTTTCAGTATATTTTTGAAATTGAATGAAAATAGTTTCAACGTCAGATTTAAGTTTCAAAGGAAATATCCAAAGGAATTTAGTAAAGGCATCCAAAAAACAAACATAATAACGAGATCCATAACTAGAAACAACCGAGCTGGGTCCCCAGACATCGGAATAAATTAATTCAAGTGGTTTTAAAACATAAGAAATTGAAGTAGAAAAAGGTAAATTGTGGCTTTTAGCCATTGCACACTCAGGACAAATATTTTGTCTGTTATTGAAACCAACTGGTAAATTATTATTGCCAAGCACATGTCGAACAGTAGCATAAGAGGCATAACCAAGACGACAATGCCAGTTTTTAACTGAGATCCGAGCACCAACAAAGGTAGAGGGAAAAAAATGTTGAAGAGAAGGGGAGAAGCAGTAGAGGCCATCAGACATAGAGCCTTTATGTAGGACGTTCCCCAAGTAATCCTTAAGCAGAAAAAAAAAGAACTATGAAACTCAAAATAAACATTATTATCCTGAGCAAATTTTTGAACAGAGATTAGATTTTTGGTAATATTTGGTACAACAAGAATTTTGTCAAGAATAAAAGAAGAAGATGAGTTAGATAAAGAGGCAGTTCCAATATGAGTTATTTTCAAACCTGTACCATCACCAATGTGGATTTGATCAGTGCTAGAAAAAGCATCACTTCGGATATTCAGATTACTCATGTTGTTGGTCAGATGATGCGTCGCACCAGTGTCAGGATGCCACTCTTGTTCAGTCGAGTGTTGCTGAGATTGGTTGGAGGCGAGGTGTGCTTGAGGAGTTGGGCGAGGTGGTTGGGTTTGGAAATTTAGATCAAAACACTTCCAACAACGGGAAGCTGTATGACCAGGTTTCTCACACAGTTGACAGCACAGACTGGTGTTGCTGCTGCCACCTCCATGGTTGCCATGGAAAGGAGTACGCCCCCTGCCTCGAGGAGCTGAAAAATTGGCACGTCTTCTTGAAAAGTGTTACTGTCGGGTGGCAACATTAGCTGAAGCCATAGGCAAGGATAGAGTTTGATTATTATGCTTGATGCGAGCTTCACAGGTCAGGAGCATTGAATAAAGTTCTTCCAATGTGAGAGAATTATCACGGTGAGAGACCATGGAAACAAGAGAGTCGTATTCGGGACCGAGCCCAGCAAGCAAATATGGGATAATTTCGTCACACTTCAGAGCTTGACCAGCAATGGCCAAGTCATCCGTGAGACGTTTGATTGTCATGAAGTAATCAGTTGCAGATTGATTACCTTTCCGGAGGGTAGAGAGTTGAGAACGGACATGTACTGCTTTAGCACGGGACTGTGAGGCAAAAGCAGAGCTCAGAGCCATCCAAACTTCAGCGAAGGAGCTGCAGTGAGCAACCTGGGCAAGTACTTCATCAGAAAGAGAAGAATTTATGCAGCTAAGAATAAGGTTATCTTGGGTTTCCCAAATATCATATGAAGGGTTGGGGGTTGTAGTGCCATCAGAGTTAGTGATGGTTTTTGTAGGTTGCCGAACGGTGCCATCGATGTATCCATAGACTTTCTGGCCTTTGAGGTAGGGTAACATGGTGGCTTTCCATGTGGGGTAATTCAGACGTGTGAGTTTGGTGAGGTTGATGGAAGAAGTGGGGTTGAAGGTGGGAAGGTTGGAAGTGGAGGAATTTGGGGTGGCAGACATGTTGAAGAGGATCGGTTTAGACGTGAGTCATATCGGCTCTGATACCATGTAAAAGTGAACTGGATGAAAGGAATCTTTTATTCAAGATATTTCCAGTGTATACAACGTATAATATTTATATACAAACTCTCCCTGACTTCCTCCTATACATTAGCTATTTAAAAATCAAAAACACTATCATAACGTAACAAACTTATTGGCCCGCAATATCCTCTGTTTCTATCACAATGTAACAGAGTTGCTGGCTCTGTTTTGACTGGGCATTCTTGTTTCCTTGGCTACCGTTGTGTCGTTAGAAGCAGGTTCAAATGTATCTTTAATAAATATCAATATTTGTAGAGTTATGAAACTCTAGCATTATTAAATTACCAAATAGCATGGCACACACAAACTAATACGTCTCACCAAAGAAACTTCCAATTCATCAATAGAATAGTAAAATAATAAAAAAAGATAATATGTAATGGTTTTAATAAATTAATAACAGAGAACATTTTACATAGAATTAGATCGATATCAAGCTTGAAAAAATTAAATTCCCATGAAAGAGAAGTGAAGAGAAGAAGTATCATGACAAAAACAACTAATTTAAGTCTCACTCATCTAAAAAGCAAAAGAACAATAGTAACTAATCAAAACTTACGGAAATGAACAATTATAGCTCAAGTTCTATATCACTATCAGCTTTCGTACAATCAATCTCCTCTTCTTCATTACAATATTCAACTAGCATTTCATCTTCTTCATCAGATTGTTCAATAAAATCATCTTCAGGTTCATATACTTCATTTCCCTTATTTATAATGTTAGCATCAATAATTTCAGGAACAATATCATCCCTATGCAATAATCCATCTTCATAGTCTTCAGCATGCACAAAATAATTGTTCTCAAATGATTCAATCTCTTGGTATATGGCATTAACAACATCAACCTCTTCATCAGTATCCATGTGAACCTATTCCATCTCGGGAACATCATATAAATTCCTATGATGAAATTTTTGCACCACTTACCAATCTTTTCCTAATTTTGTGTCATTCAAGTAAAATGCTTGTGTAGCTTGTGTTGCTAACACGAAGGGATCATTGACATACCAAAATTTCCTAACATTAATGCTAGTCAAACGACCATCCGTATGAATTCCTTTTTTTATTCTTGAGATCAAACCAAACACACTTAAACAAAAAAACATGGCAGTCCTTGATATAATCCAACTCATTGATGTCAGTTAGAACACCATAAAAGTCTATAAGCTCATCTTCATGGTTTCCTTCAACGACAACATAATTGCTTTAACTTTTATGATGACCATCATGCTCTTTTTGTGTGGAATCTCACTCCATTAACGATGCAACATGTGTGCATCCTCACACGTTTATCAAGACCACAAGCTAGTGCATACGTTTTCTCAGATACTTTAGGAGAATTCTGGTGCCACAACCTTCTTATCTACCAAATTATATATAAAAAAACACAAGTATGAATGTATGACTTGTATACAATATCATAGTAATCACTCTATTTATTCTTACTTACACTTCTTTTCAACCATTATGGGAAATGATCTTGATGTCTTTCTTCAATCTTAAAATTACTTTGTAGCTTAAGCTCCTTAAAATTACTTTGTAGCTTAAGCTCCTTTATGGGAAATGATCTTGATGTCTTCCTTTAAATGACAATTGTTTTTCAAATTAATGTATACTTACTCAAAATATGGCTCTAATTCTTTGCAATTAGTAAGTATGTACAATTGAGCCATATCAAACTTTTGTTGTGTTAATACACCGTACTTTGAAGCACCAAACGGGTGAACATTTGATGAGAATATTAAGAACCCATTATCCATGGCTTCCTTGCCTCCATCGTAGTTTCTCTATTCTTAGAACTTTGTCTCAATCCCAACGAGATACATTGAACAAAATGTTAAATATTCATTAGAAATATTTGTCTCTACAATTGAACCTTCTGGACGAGCTTTATTACAAACAAAACTCTTGAGTTTACCTAAGAAACTATAGAGGACCAATTAAATGAGTATGGAGGAAAACATGAGCACATTGTAAAAATAATAATAATAATAATAAAAAGAAACATTCAGCTAAACAATTAAGAATGTAACCTTTCAATAGGGAACACCCATCGATATTGAACAGGTCCTCCAAGCATAGCATCATGTGGTAAGTGAACTACTAAGTGCACCATCACATCAAAAAACATCGTTGGAAAAATCTTCTTGAGTTTGCACAAAACTATTACAATTTCCTCTCCTAAAGCTTCTAAGTCAGTCTGTTTCAATGTCTTACAACATAACACTTGGAGGAAATTGCCTAACTCATGAAGTACTCCACATATATCCTTTGGCAAAAACTTATGAACTCCCACTGGGAGTGCTCGTTGTAAAAGGACATGGCAATCATAACTCTTCAGTCTGAAGACCTTCCCATCACTAACACTAGCACATCGCAAGATATTTGATGCATACCCATCTGGAAACTTCACTGATTTCAAGAATTCAAAAAATTCATGCCTTTCTTCCTTAGATAGTGTGCAATATGTAAGGGGAATCACATAAGAACCATCTTGATGCTTTTGTAAGTGTAGTTCTTTCCTTATCTTCATATCCTCCAAATCCTGCCTTGCCTTGTATGTGTCCTTCATCTTCCCTTCAATGCTCAACAATGTTCCTAACACATTATAACAAATATTTTTTTCAATATGCATGATGTCAAGATTGTGTCGGAGTTTGAGTGTTTTCCAATAAGGCAACTCACACAATATGCTCTTGTTGGACCAATTCAGCTCTTTAGGGGCATGTCTTCTCTTTCTGTTCTTAAGGTGCTTACCAGGCTTGACATCTATCAAAGATTCAAGTTGTAGTAACAAATCATACCCAATTAACTCCTTAGGCTTCGGTCACCTTTCTCGTTTCCCATCAAACATTTTGTTCTTACGCTATTTATGATTATGAGGTAAACAATGATGATGCCCCATATAACAGATTCTACTTCTTAACTTAATGGAAGATCTGCCATCATTACAAATAGGACATGCAATATATCCTTTAGTACTCCAACCAAAAAAAATTTCTATACATCGAAAAGTCATTTACAGTCCATAAAACAAACGTATGCATCTGAAAATTCTGCTTAGTGAAGGCATCAAATGTTTGCACACCATATACCCAAAGTTCCTTCAACTCATATACCAATGGCTGAAGAAACATATCAATATCTTTCTCTGGGGCTTTAAGTCCTGGAATAAGCAATGAAATCATGAAAAATTGCTTTTTCATACACATCCAAGGTGGCAAATTATACGGAAAAAGAATTGCAGTCCACATGCTATAAGAAGTGCTCATGTTCCCGAACGAGTTAAACCCATGAGCTAGTCTAAGCCTAACATTTTATGGGTCATGTGCAAACCATTCATTTCTGTCATCAAATTTCCAAACTTCAACATCTGTCGGATGCCTTAACACCCATCATCAACACACTTTTTTTTGTGCCATCTCATATCCTTAGTTGCTTTTCTTTACATAAACAATCTTTGGAGTATTGGTTTCAAAGGGAAACAATGCAAGACTTTACAAGGAATCTTCTTATGTTTCCCATCATTAACCTTCCACCTGGATGTGCCACATTTGGGACAACTTTCCCTATCTTTGAAGTTCTTCCAAAACTGAGCACAATCATACTTACAAACATGATTCGTTTCATTAACACCACTCGCCAGATGACCTTCAACTCCATCATCCTAGAAAATATCTTGAGTTGCTCCTGTTCCAGGGAAAACATCTTCTAACAAAACATTCACCCCATGGTCTTCTTCCTCATCATTATCCATCAAGCCTTTATCATTAAGATTTGAATCAACATCGTGTTGTCCAGAATTTGGAATCCTATAATCAGAACATTCACCATGATATACCCATTTTGTGTAGCTCATCAACATCCCTCTCATTAGTAAATGATCTAGCACTACATCTTCGCTTAGAGTAAAAAAAAAAATCAAACAATATCGACAAGGACACCGATTTTTTTTTTCTCCTTCCATATTATCATGTACAAAGTTCATAAATGCCTTAACTCCTAATACATGCTTATTAGAAAATTTTGGTTCATGCATCCAACTCCTATCCATGTTCACTTTTTTAGCCTACGAAAATTTTCAAAATCGTAGTAAACTATAATTTATTAATTGATGATGATATAATAGAAAATTAAAATATCTTAATATCATAAAGGATTACCAACCAACAATTTACAAGTATACAAAAAATTCATATATTTATTGGTCATGAAGAAATGAACAAGCTTCTCATAACTGCTATAAAAATATTTGAAATTTTCTTACTATTCATGCAAGTATTATTTATATAACAATGTAGAGTTATTTTATATATAGAACAATGTCGATTGTCACTTAAATGTATTGAGAGTAAATTAAAAGAAATTGTAATTTACTGAATGAAAGAAAATGAATTCTTTTAATTAATCATTTACCTTACCAATACAGCAATTCTGGTAGCTTAAGTACAAGTGCAAAAGCTAGGAATGAACCTACAACTAAGACAATGCAAACATTTCTAATCAATATGTGAATGTAAAATGTTTTTCTAAGGGACAAAACAAAGTGTAAATATACATATCGGTAACAGATTTGAAAAATAAAATTAAATATTAAGGAACCAAAGTCAAACTTTTAAATAGAAAATGAATGACCTTCTCCTCCTTTATTTAATTTGTTCATTTTTTATCTCATAAAGTATATGAAAATAGGAAAATAAAAGAGAAAAAGCTTGTTGTGCTCCCAAGTAAGAACTTGAGGAGTGCAGAATGTCATTTTACTTTCTAGTATTAAAATATACAATAGCTTGAGATGCTTTTTTTTATAATTAATAACAGAGTAGTATAACAATATAGCAAAAATAAACAAGAAGTTAAATTGCTTAAAAACAATCGACAGACTCTACCATTCGCGCTGCTCGCTTCCCAAAAAATAATTCTTCCTCTCACCTTCGCTCGTTATAGGTTCCTCTCTATATCTCCTTTTTTTAATTAAAAAATCTATAAAAATTAAGATCGTCTATTCTTTCGATTGCATCTTAGTAGTCTTTATTCTGTGGATTGCATCACAGATCATGGTTTCTTTGCACTTGTCTGGCCCATTTTTTTATCATTTACATTAACATTCTCCAATCTGTTGTTATATGTGTAACTACCCATCTCGAGCGGGCTTGCCCAAGACGGTGATGTCACTGTTTGAAATCTAAGCACAACACATATATGCAAAATTATAAACATCAACTGAAAATAAAATAAAAAATTACATCCTCAACTCTTTTCAGAGGATATACATCATCTTTCTTATATCAGAAACAATATATAAAAACAAAATAAAATGCATTAATATTTACAGATTTTCAAAAAATTTCTTTCTCTTTCTTTCATAAGTCTAAGGATGTCGACCACGGGACTTACTTATAATAATTACTATAAATATCAACACAACTATCTACCAGCCTTGCCCACTCCCCTTCACACAGCAGTGCGCACACATTTTCCTGCTTGTGTGCTGAAGTGCGCACACTAGTGTGCCTACCCTTACCTTGCTCCAAAGTGATACACACACATGTGTGCAGTCTTTTAACTTGCTGTATTTTAATACTCCAACCTTGGTTTAGACTTTAACCATCTTTGAACCGTGTTTAGACATGTTTAAACCTTAGACAAATACCAACATCCTTCTAAGGAAACTCCTTGGCTTCACATTTCAAATTATATACAAGCTTGGCAAGGAAAATGTGGTTTCTGATGGCTTGTCCAAAAGGCATCCATAGGACAAAGAGCATGTATCTTATCTTGCCCTCTCCCTTATTTCCTTTGAATTCTTAGATATTCTAAAAGAAGAAAACTCTCAACTTCCAGAGTTAGTGCACTTAACTACTACCATTGGACAAAATCCTACTCAATACTCTGAATGGACAGTTAGAAGTGGATTAATATAGTAGAAAAGTTGATTGTATATCAGTTCTTAATCATTATTGAAGATAAGATTGCTTCAGGAACTTCACTCCTCACCTATAGGAGGCCATGTTGGCATCCAAAGAACACTTGTCAGGCCATCCTCCAGTTTCTATTGGAAAAACAAGAGGAAAGAGGTAGTCAAGCTTTTCACTCAATTTTTAGTGTTCCAATAAGCAAATCCTGCCAACCATGCTTTCTATAGCTTACTACAACCCTTACCCATACCTGAGTAAATATGGGAAGACATTTCAACGGATTTCATCATATATCTTCATTCTACCCAGGGCTTTACAGTCATACTAGTTATAGTAGACAAACTATCCAATTTTTTTCACTTTGGGTGTATACCAAAGCATTACACAGCTGTAAAGGTGGCAAATCTTTTTGTCTATATAGTTTGCAAACTATATGGTTTTCTCAAGACAATTGTCTCAAATCAAGACTCAATCTTCATGTGTTCTTTTTGGAATGAATTATTTAAGCTTTAGGAACTATGCTCAACATAAGCAATTCTTATCTTCCTCAAAGTGATGGGAAAACAGAGGTGGTCAACAGAGCATTGGAGCAGCACTTAAGATGTTTTGTGAGTGATACTCTAAACAAATGGCCTAAAATTCTATGTTGGGCAAAATTTCACTACAATACTGTTTTTCACTCTTCAATTGGCATGTCTCCTTTTGAGGTAGTTTTTGGAAGAAAACCACCTGACATTAGGCATACTCAAGAGGTCACACTACCATAGAAAGCTTAGCCCATGTCCTGAGGGATAAAACTGAAATTTTACAACAAGCCAAGCTACACCTCCAAAAGGCTCAACTACAAATGAAGATGACAGTTGATAATTATAGAAAGGATCACTCATTTCAAGTTGATGATTTAGTATTGGTTAAACTTCAACCTTATAGGAAAACAATATTACCACATAGACACTCAAATAAACTAGGGAGAAACTTCTTTACGCCTTTTCCCATCATCAAAAAGATTTGGGAGAGTTGCCTAGAAGCTCAAGCTACCAGAAAGTAACAAGAAACATCTAGTTTTCCATATCTCCCTACTAAAGCAGTGAAAAGGATGTGAGACAAGAAACACCCTATGTCCATTACATACTGGTGTGCTGTCGCAGGCAACCAAAAATAAAACCTATACTCCTAAAAATACATGTAGTAGTGTGAGTAAGGATCGTTCCCACAGAGAGTATCTAGCCTAGTTTTATGCTACGTGAATAAGGATTTGGGGGTTTTGAGTATAACAAAAACAATTTTAAGCCAAACAACTAGTGAAAAATTCAATTTAAAGTATCGAAATCAATCAAAAGAACAAACCTTGGTCTAAGTCAACATCCACTATCGAAATTTTACAACTGACCATCGATGCAAGTATATATCAATTCAAACTTTGAATATTCACCAGTGGAATTATTTTCTTATCTCTCCTTAGTCGCAGCTAATTAGAAAACAGGTGATCTAATTAACCCTAACTACTAAACAACCCAAGACAAGTGCTAAAGGTTTAATCTAATTGCAACCTTAAGAATTAGAGAGATTAATGAAGCTAAACAACACAAGCACACGCGGTTGCATTTAATTTAGTCGAGCGTTCTTCCTAAGATCTAATAATTTCTAACACAGCAAATCATTAAATCTTAGTTGCTTCACAAATTAGAGGAATCAAACAATTACGGATTTGATATCTAACCTAGCAGTAGATTGCAATGAATAATAAACTAGTAGGCCTCTTACTAATTAAATGAGACAATCATGAAAATAGGGACAGAAGAACATCTGATACTCAAAGCTTAAATTGAACAATTAAAACAGATTAAATCTCACAATTTTATTGATTCTAAGGCTTCTGTTTCCTTCGACCAATTATAAAAGTTTAGCCATGCAGGGCCATGATGAAAACTCGAAGGAGAAGATTAGAGAAAAGGGGAGAGAGAGGCATCCCTGAAGTCTGATGATTTTTCTTCTCTTATACACGTTATTTTCAATATTGGAAACCTACATGGTCTCCTAAAAATATTCTAAATATTATCCTATAATAGCAATATCCAAATCTTACTTATTTAAGGAAAATATTAAAAATAAAATAAAGTCCTAATATAACTAGGAAACTGGTGTTTTCAGCATGAATTTTTGTGCACCAAATATGGAAACTTTCGAAAATAAACCGCGTCAAATCAGTGTATTAGAATTGCAGGCTAAGGGACTTTCCAGAACTGCAACAGTGCAGGTACAGCAACTCCAAGCCCAGTTTCGACCTTGATACAGCCAGTATCTCTCAAAACACAAAACATGAAAGTTTTAGAGCTGTTTCTTGGCATTCTGGAGCATCTTGAATCATCTCAATCGGAGCTTAGATGAGAGAGTTATGCCCAAATTACAAAGCAATGTAAAAACTGTCCGAAATCACCCAATTAGTTTTGTTGTGCACTTAACGCCTCCATTTGCATCCTAAATCAAAATATAAGAATAATGAGTACATTTAGGCACCAAATGAGTATAAAAGAACAAAAAATTAAGGGAGAAAAATATGACATTTTGCATTCTCATCACACACAATTGAAGATGGTCACCCAGTCTACCAACCTCTAGCCATACTAGAAGATAGGAACATCTGGAAGAAAGGTAAGTGAATATTACAATGATTAATACAATACGAATGAGTGTCAATAGAAGAAGCAACCTAGGAAATAACTTCAGACTTCCAAAAATTTTTTCCTCAATTTCACCTTTAGGGCAAAGTGTTTTTCAAAGAGGGAAGTATTGATACAGTTGCTGCCAATGCAAATGAGAAAAGGATAAGACTGCATGGCCAGAAAGCTGAGCAAAACTACTGGCATCAACAAGAACAAAGCTTTAAGGCTATAAGGAGTAAAGAAGAAAGAGAAGAAGATGGTGCTCAGCAACTAAGAAAGTCTTTAAGACTTCAAGGAAAGAAGCCAATTGCATCCAGATAGCTCAAGCTGAATAGGCAAGCCAAAATTAATAAGAGTTAGTTATGAGTCAGTTAGTGTGAGCTGTAAACTCTAACATAATTATAACTAACTTGTTTAAGCCTAAACTGAGCCCATTCATCAATCCTAACTCCTATAAATAGGGCTATACTTCATATACTTAAACATAAAATATCAAAAGTCCTAAATCTCTCTTCTTTATTCTTGTTACAACTTATAGCAATTTCTTGGAGTTTAGACTTGTACTCGAATCAAGTCATTTTCTGAGCTAAGGAAGGCATAAAAGCTTCTTTAACTAATAAGTTAATTTCAACAAGTATAGCTTGGACATTTCTTCCAAAGGTTTATCCTTTTAATATGCACGATGATCCATGCGATTCTCTTCCAGTATCCATTTTTGCCAACATGGAAGCACTTCTTTATTTCCTTTTTGGCTTTTGAAGAACTACCTTGTTGACACCTCCCTTTGCTTTTAATTGTTTCTTCTTGTTCTTTGAGCCTTTTTTTCCCTTAGGCTTAAAAGAAATAGCCCTAAGCATAATGGGTGCCTTACATTTCTTCATTATTGCATCTGCAGTTTTTAACATGTTAATAAGATCTTGAAGAGTGGCTTTTATCTTGTTCATGTTATAGTTAATAATAAACTGCGAGAATGAATCTGTAAAAGACTATGGGATCAACTCATTAAATAATTTTGCATTCATACTAACATTAATCCATCTAATTTCTCGATGTAGTTGATCATTTTCAATCCATGTTCATGGACTAATGATCCTTCGGGAAGCTTAGTAGCCCTAAAGAGGTCGTTTAAGATGTGGAATCTCGTAGTGCGACTATGCTCACCATACAACTCTTGTAAGTGAAGCAACATTGCATTAACACTTTCCATCTTCTCATGTTGCTTCTGAAACTCATTAGACATTGAAGCTAGTATGTAGCGTCTAGCCTTCACGTTCTCTTCATGGCACTTATCAAAAGTAATGACCTCTTCTTCCAGTGCATTCTCAACAACACTTGCTAGAAGCATTTGATTAATAACATAGCCAATTTTTCTATAATCGAGAACGATTCTCAAGATCCTCAACCAGTCTGAAAAATTAGGCCTAGTTAGTCTGTTGGTATCAAGAATTCTGGATATTGGGTTGAGGTTGGTCATAATATTTCCATAATCCTTAGGTAAGAAATTTGGGTGACCCCATTACTCGTTTAAAAGTAGTCTCAAATAATAGTTTCTTGGCTATAATAAACATTTAACAAGTAGATAACACTTATCAATTATATCTTATATAATTCCCAATCATTCCTTCGGCCTCTAAAATATATCATCATCACATAATAGTTTCTTGGACAATATATTCTAGTTAAGTCAGACCAATCATTTTCACAAATGTAGTTGATTGAACTAATGTGTCCTCACATGCTAGTTTCTTGGACCCACTAGTTTCTTACCTCGTTATATCATATATTTAATAGGGCATAATGAATCTCCTATAATGTAAGTCCCATATGTCTACTACAAAACTTACTTAGAACAATAGATCCCTACAATGGTGGAAAGCCATAATAAGACATTCATAATGTCTCTTCGTTACAACTTAATTGCACTTACTTTCATGAGGAAGTTTAATTGGTATTTAGTCTCATCATTTAGTTTAAACATGCATCACATACATATCATACATCATATAATATCAAATAAAATATGACAATGAATGATAATGGACTTTTGTGCAAGATTCACTTGAGCCACTAATATTTTAGGCTTCTATAATATTTTCACCAATTCCCATATAACAGGCCTTGTAATCTTCAAACTGGCCTCCATTTCTTCCTTGTGCACTCGATCATCTTCCAGCTTTAGATGAAAACTTCCAATCTACTCCTATCAAACTATTCTAACTAATTACATTACATAGTCAATAAGAAACCTTGATTCAAAATCAAAGGGAGTTACAGTAAGAGAAATATAGAATTTTAAAACTAGAGATAAAATAGAGGCGATGTATGCAAACCCCATTTAAAATTATGTATCCTAAAAATAGAGAATAAATATTACAAAACATAAAATTACAACAATACATTCAATCACATTGAATAATGACCAATCGCACAGCTCAATTATTTGGTCTTAAGTCCATAATCATCCATCCTCAAATATAAATACAATCACATTGCATATATAAAAGATAAATGTAATTTATTCTATTTATGACTTTAATTCTAAGATTGCTTATCTTAATCGAATTAGGTTTCAAAGATTTTTCTAATCGTATTCCTAATATAATTTAAATTTCTTATTCACTAGAATTCATAATTCTAATGCAATAAAGATTTTAGAGTTTTATTCTTAATCAAACTCTAATTTCTTAAAACATTAATCCAAAATTAAGAAAAATTCTTAATTAACAAAAATAACTTATTTAGTTGATTAAAATTTGGATTTTGAATTCTATGTTAAAACAAATTTGGAATCTAAAAACGAGTAAAACAATGAATTTTAGAGAATTTTTTTTATTGATTTTAATATTGTTTGGTTTTTTAATTATAGCAAAAATATTTGTAATTTTGAAGCATCGTTAATTTAATATGAAACTAGACTTTCATATCTTTCCAACACTTCCTAAAATGCCGAAATCCGATTTAAAACGAGTAAATTATGCTCCTTTGAAGTTCGACTAGAAAATCTATTTTGCTCACGGTTTTTTTACGTGATTTTCACGATCTTTTTTATCCCAAAACAATTTTTCTTTGATACAAAATCATATTTTCATCATCAAAATTTTTGTGGAGTCAATCTCCATTGATTTAATATGTTTCAAAAACAATTTTATCATCATCACATGACGATAATTAGCTCAAGATCAAATTCTTAAATTTTCTTGATCTATGGTTTCATAAACTCTAATATCAGTTTTTGCTTATTAATTTTTATACCAAAAATAATTTAATGTGGTGGCATGCCTTGATTGAGTAACGTGGAAAGGCTCTAGCAAGTAATAAAGAATACTGTTGGAGAAGAAGAGGCACGATAAGAGCATTAAATGAGATAAGACGACAAATCTTCAGAAATCTTGAGAAATTAGAACTTTTATAAGAGAAGTTTGAGGGATAACTCGAGGACTTGAGGCTGATAAGCTAAAGATAATTTTATTTCAACCTCGAGCACATATAACTGCTAATCTGATTCTTTAAGGATCAAGGATAAACAAAAAGTTTTGAATTTAATTTGGCTAAGGTAAAAGTGACCACAATTAGATACAACTCACGTAGTAGAGTAAAAGATTTGAACACCTGGCTTGCTTGGCACAACTGATCTAGAGAACGTGAAGAAGTGGAAATGTGGGAGATTCATTGGAAACATCAATACAATTATCTGTAATACCCGTCATAAAGGGTAAATAAGTAATTTAATAAATATGATATGAAATTAAAATAATTTATTTACGCCAAGGACTTAATATTGAATAAAATAATTCTTTTAAAAAAATTCTGAACCTGTGGGGAAGTAATTATAAAGAAAAAAGAAGGGGCGTCCATTAGAAGAAAGAAAAGAAAAAAAATTAAAAAAAAATCAATCAAAGTAAAAAAAAACGTGGCAGTAGGTGTTGCCACCTATTGCCAAGCAAAATAAAGGAAATTGTATGTTTCATACATTATAGTGTCGTGGCAGTGAGTTGGGGGGGGTGTGTGTTGAGTTTGGAAAAAATTGGAGGCTGCACATTGCAAATTCGTGGCATTATTTTGGGGGGCAATTGCTGAAGCCCAAAAAAAAAGGCTTTGTATATATATATATATATATAAATGAAATTTAAGTTATATTACTTACTCACGAATTCTTTTAGTTTTCTTTCTATTACTCATTTTCTTTAAACACTTGGGGACCGAAAAAAAGGTCGAAAGAGGAAAATTTTGAAGGGGTTTATTGCGAAATTTCATAGAGAATCACGAGAAGTTATCAGAAAAACAAAAAGTAATAATATAGTGTTTATTTTCGAATTTTTAGTGTTTATGAAATTTTCCGAAAGTCAAAGTGGGAATTTTCAAAGGGTGTGGTTTATGAAGAATTGAAGAAATAATTAGAAATTTAATACAAATATTATATCAGGTGTTGACGATCTGCAACTGGGGGAAATTTCTGAAAGGAACAGGAAAGGCAAGGAGGTGATCCATGGTAGCTTTAAGTGCTACATATTGAGTTGGATTTACTTTAAGTAATCTAAATAAAAATGAAAATTTTAGTGATAATATTAAAACAAATTATTAGCTTATATTTTGGTAATAGATAAAGAGTTGGTTGATAGATATGATATGAATATTGGACACATAGAAAAAACTATTATGTGAGAAGAAATATTATTATAATAACGAGTTGATTTAATATTGATGATGATAAATAAAATTCTTGATGAGCTATGGTTGATGTTTGGATACGAATTTTGAGGAGGTGTAATTTATTTTAATAATAAATCGGAGAAAAATCAGAACAACTAATTTAAATGTTTTGAATTTATGTTGTTTTATATTACTATTCATATGTGTATTTCATATCATTGTTTATATGCATATACATTAAATAAAAGAAAAGAACCGGGAAAGCAACTGGTCTAATGAAAAGGAAAGAACAGGGAAGGCAGCCGGTCTAATGAAAGAAAAGAACCAAGAAGGCAGTCAGTCTAATGAAAATGAAAGAATCGGGAAGGCAACCGATCTAAATGAGAAAGAAAAGAACCGGAAAGGCAGCCGGTCTAAGATAAAAACATGTTGACATGCGGGAAGACATTCCCATAATAATAATATTCTTGCATTGCATCTATTTTACTTATTTCTTGCATTACTGAAATGCTGATGTGTGATGGGTTATTATGAATTTATTTATAGATGGATGAGTCTCACAGAGAGACGGTTATGGTGATAAGAACCTTCTAAAGGGTAGATTTTATAATGTGAACCTCATTACAAGGAAATTTTAAGAAAATTGATGGTCTTAAGGTGAACCAATAAATAAGAAGAAGAGATTGATAGAGAATGAGACTTATAATATGTGTAGTGATAGTGGAATGCTAGTATTAAGTTGTATTAGATATAAATGGTTAAATATTGAAAGATTATTTATACAGTTTGAGTACTTCTAGTAAATTTAATTCACTGAGCGTGTGAAGCTCACCCCTCATTGTACAATGATTTTAGGTAGCAGGCAGGGCAAATAGTCTGGTGGGTTAAGAGTTAGACGAATTCATTTTCTGTAAGCCACGTACGTGTCAACATTCTCAGACTAATGAGAAAATAAAATAATTTTTTGTTGTTGTAAATATGCATGCATTTTACGTTGTATATAATGTTTAAAGATCAGATTGACGTAACTCCCCTATTGAGGGTTGAGGATTGATGTAAAAATCTCTTTTGGTGTCATTTATTTTCATTGTTACATATATGTGTCGTACTGGGATTTTCAAAATGTGATGACACCGTCTCGGGGGTGGCCAATCCAGGATGGGTCGTTACAATTTTGGTATCAGATCATTAGGTTTTATGATTCTGTAAACTGCATAAAAAGTAAGAAAGTGGAAGATTAAAATAAATTATGTTTTAACGAACAGTCTGAGGATGACACATGAACGTGCTAGAGCTAGAGTTAGAGTTGTTAATTTGAGAGGGCGTGGTAGGCCCCCAATATTTTAACAAGTCAAGGTTGAGTCTAAATCTGTGGTTCCTAGAAAGGAACGTGTTGACAATATATTTGATATTAGTAAAGGTAGGAGAGAATCTGAAGTAGAAAGAGATGAGCTAAGATAAGCTCTTGCACATGCTCTTGAGAAGTGAAGGTTACAGATGATAGAGTTGATAGCTTATAGGATAGACTTGATGAACAGGCTAGAGCAGTGCTAGAGGTTGTTAATCCAGTAATGATAGACATTTAAAAAAGGGAAAAGTGAATTTATGCATGAGATGCAGGGAGATATATTAAGCTGAATGCCTTGTTGTTTAAAGGATTTATCAATCCTTTTAAGCCTGAGTTTTAGGAGAAACATATAGAGAGATTTATTTGGTATCTTACCAGTGACTGATAAGTAGATGGTTTCCTTTGCTTCGTTTGAGTTATAAGGAGAAGTTTTAGAATGATGAGAGGATATTCTTCCTAGGGTAAGTGCAGATGTTGTTAAACTCTTAACCTGGAATAGGTTTAAGGAGGTTTTCCTTGATAAATACTTTTCTTAGACCTTTAGAGCCCAACAAGATAGAGATTGTATTCATTTGAGGCAAATGGGTTGACTGTGGCTCAGTATGATAGGAGATATGTGGCTTTGTCGAGGTTTGTACCAGAAATGGTATACCGAGAGGAGAAAAAGTGTAAGAGGTTCATAGACGAACTATATTTTAAGATTTGATCAACATTATCTTACATGAGGCATATGAATTATGTCATATTAGTGGATATAGCACTTTAGATTGAGAAGAATGTGATGGAATTTAGAGGAAGGAGGAATTGGTTGAAGAAATCTAGATTTGAGGAACCCAGAAGTGGTACCAGTATAAGTGTGCAGGATGGGAGACCACCCAGAGGAAGCGTTCCTTTTCACAGGGAACTGAAGTACAGAGTCAGAGGCAATCAAGATCTGTTACTTCTGTAGCTCAAAATACTATTGGTGAGACCCTCTGATTTGGGAGACAAGTTATGGGAACTAGGAGTCATGGCAGAGGAAGTAAGTATAACACCAAGGGAAAGTGATAATCTGAAGTATGATTGAGAGACAGAAGTTGGTTATAGATATATTCATATAAGATATTTATCTCAGAATTATCAAAATTTGAAGTGTTTTATGGGTGGAGAAGGTGGACATATCAATGTTGGTTGATCTTGGTGCAACCCATTCTTTTGCATCCAATATTCATATGAAGTCTATTGAAGTATGTATTAGTCCTTTTATGCAAAATACTTTTATTAAAATTCCCACTAGAGATAGAGTGATAATCATAAATGTTTACAAGGTTGTGTGATAGTATCAGTGATAGAAAATCTGAAGCTGATTTATTATCTTTGAATATTATGGATTGTTTTAGAAAGAAGGTAGTGTTCTATATATGGACATGAGGAGTGTACCTTTCAGGGAGAATAAAAAATAATTTCAAATTATTTTATTTTACTCTGACCACTAGGAGATGGTTAAAGAAGAGTTGTGAGGAGTATTTGACATACATAATGGATTCTAAAAAGGAAAATAGGAAGTTAGAATAAATCTTAATGGTGAAAGATTATTCTAATGAAATTCTTGATGGATTGTCTAGGTTGCCTCCAAGTAGAGAGATCAAATTCTCTATTGATATGATACCGGGATCATCACATATATTTAATAGCACCCTACAGAGTGACACCCATGGAGTTAAGAGAATTGAAAGTTCAAGAATTTTTAGATAAACAATTTAACGGGCCTAATTTATTTGGGGAGCCCCTGTGTTTTAGAATTGAATGTACCTTTTGATGGTGATAGTCCCCTTATATATTGTTTCAGAGCAAAGTCTGATTAGAAGAATGATTGATCACTAAGAATCATAATAGGAATGAGATTCTCATTCAATTATCCATAAGTTATATGATATTTTATCCATAAGCTAGAGTGTCATAGAGTATTAGGACATTAGTGTGAAATTATCGTTATACCCTTTGCCATATGCTTTCCCTGAACCCATTTAAGCTCACTTACTTTAAGTTAGTTTAAATGAAGGACCAAACATGACCATAGTAGTATTAAGACATTTATGTGAAATTACCGTTATACCCTTTGTCATGTGTTTTCATATGATATGTTGTTTGTCTTTCTTATGAAATTACTCTTTTACGTTTGAAGGATGTTACGTGTCAATAAGTTATTAGATGAGAAATTTTTTCTTACATCAAATGCGATTAATAATTAAATAAAAAAAATTCTTAACATAAAAATAAATAGTAATAATAGATAAAATAAGAAAATAGTAAGAAGAAAATCTCTATACCATTGATACATGGAGAGGCCTATCAATCAAAGGGCATGGGTTGTAAAGTGTATGACAATTGAGTCACTTTAGATGTCGATCTTTATTGGTCAAAGGTTTGGAAAAGTGGAAACTGTAAAACGAACATAACAGAGAACCCACCTTGGAATCCGATTTGGATGTCAGGATGGGGTGACTTTTTGTACTACAATTATTAATACCATTATTGATTTTGATGTGAATAGACTGCCATCACCAATACGAATAATTGTACTGTATAGCCACTTGAAAAAGGGCAGGAATTATTGCTGCTAACCATCTGCATCCCACTAATTATTTTAGGGGCTCAGAGCCCGTTTAGTTTCTTAATGAAAAGAATAAAATTATGACGCCAAAAATGATTTAAAAGGATCAAAGGTGGTTAATTTACTTTTTCACCTTTGAGGTTTACTTAATTCCAGGTTGTCTCTTTACTTTACATATTATGCACTCTAATTCTCACCGTCAAGAATTTTTAAGTCAGACATCAAAAGTTGGTGGATATCCAAGGGTGGTTCTATTTGGGAATGAGTTGGGGAAGCTTGTCTCTACTCAAATCCCATAAAAAGCAAATATTTCTTTCTCTCTCTATTTTTTTTGGGTTCTCTTTTGTTTATAAGTTTGGAAGGAAATAAAGTGAATGCTGCTTAAATGTAAGGGATGAAAAGGTAGAGTGGTTGCATTTCTTAGTTAATTTGGATATTAAAAAAATGAAAAGATAAAGGAAGATGACATTCCTCCTCCTTGTTTGGTTAGAAGAGAAATGGGAAGAAATTAAATTAATATGTTTTAATCATTTAGCATACCATACCATCCAAATCGAAAGGTACTAAAAATTGAGATTAGATGAGACTAGTCTTTTCCCTTTCTCCTTAAAAAATGCTCTCACAAAAAGTTACATTCAATCTCCTCTCCTTTCATTTGTCCCAAACACATTGATAGCATTCTCTGCTCTTCATTTGTTGCTTTCATTCTTTTGCAGAAACAATGATAATTGTATTCGAATAAAATGTGGTTTTTTGTTATGGTTATGTCAATTTTGTATATAAAACTTTTTGTATATGAAAAATATTAATATTAACGATATTAAAAAATTCAAATATGTGTTTTGTGAAATCCAAATTATGTTTTTCTCAAATTATAAATAATTTTATTAACAATTTTACCCCATTGACAAGATTCTTGAATTTGTCCCTATTGATATCATTGTCCTTTTCATGTGTCAGTATATAGACAATTAAACAATTTTTTAATAATGCCTCTATTAGGAATAAAGCAGCGGAAGAATAAACAGACATCGAAAAGTGATGTAGTTTTGAGGTAAAACTCTTACGTCTACAAGCGATGGTGAGAGATTCCACTATAATCAAAATTTGAGTACAAATCAAGAGAGATAAAACTCCTTAAGCCCAAATCTCAAATACAACCAAAGCTAGGCTACCACAAAATTTAATTAGAAAAGTACAATAGTTTAGAAGAAAATAATTTTTAACCACTTACATGATTTATTTGTTGTAAAGCTCTGTCTCTTCAGCTTGATGAAAGAAGAGAAATAGGCACATATATATAGGTAAGGTCAAGGAGAATCCTTCTTCTATTTAATTTTGTATTTTGTGTCATATTGCAATTTGTAATCTTGCATGATGATGTGACAATTAAAAGAAGAATGAGCCTGTTTTTACTCCAAAATTACAAGCCATATCTAACAAATCTCCACCATGGTTTGAATTTTCACAAATAGTAAATTATTCTTTACCATCTCCACAAACGCCCCAACTGGGCATAATCCAAATGTTGTAAGCAATGGCAATCAAGTCCAAGCAATGCTCAAACTTGGATACTGGAAGTGGTTTAGTCAACATATCAGTTGGATTATTTATTGTCCCAATTTTTTTCACAATAATCTCACCACTATCAACTATGTCTCGAACAAAGTGGTAATGAACATCAATATGTTTCGTTCTCTCATGGAACATGTGATCCTTAGTCAAGTGGATGGCACTTTGACTATCACAATGAACAACAGTAGCATCATGAACCCAACATAATCACTAAATAACCCTCTCAACCAAACAACTTCCTTGATAGCTTCTATTATAGCTATATACTCTGCATCTGTAGTCGACAGAGCAACAATAGATTGAAGAGTAGCCTTCCGACTGATAACGCACCCACCAAGAGCAAATACATAACATGTAGTGGATCTTCTTTTCTTAAGATCGCTTGCAAAGTCTGAATCAACATAACCAACAATATTTCTCTTGTGGTTTTCAAACTTCAAACATACCTCTGAAGTACCTTTAAGATATTGAAGTATCCACTTAACAACTCTCTAATGCTCATTCTTGGGATTACCCATATACATGTTAACCACACTGACAACTTCTACAATATCTGAACGGATGCAAATTATGACATATATAAGACTTCCAACTACACTGGAATAGGGAACACGTAACATATAATCTTTATCTTCTTCTGTCTATGGAGACAAAGCAGCTGAAAGTCTAAAGTGAGTAGCAAAATAAGTACTAACAGGCTTGGCATTCCTCATGCCAAAACGTTCCAAAACTTTCTCAATATACTTCTCTTGTGTCAAATATAACAAACTCATACCCCTATCTATTTTGATCTCCATACCAAATCTTTCTTCTCAAATTTATTGTTGAGTAGTGCTTTCAGCCTAGCAATCTCAGATTTACTTTTACAAGCAATGAGTATGTTATCTGCATACAATAATAGATAAATGAATGATCCATCGGCAAACTTATTAAGATTCATACAATTGTCATACTTGCTTCTCGAATACCCATTACTCACCAAGAAGGAGTCAAACCGCTTGTACCACTGACAAAGAGACCACTTCAAACCATATAGGGACTTATTTCACAAACATGGTCTTCATTTCCATCAATAACAAAGCTCCTGGGCTGATGTATGTAGCTTTTCTCTTCAAACTCGCCATGCAAAAATGCAATTTTAATATCAAGCTGTTCTAATTCCAAATTCGGCATAGTAATCAATGACATAAGAATATGAATGGAACTATGCTTCACAACTAGAGATAATACATCATTAAAATCAACTCTTGTAACATGACTATATCCCTTAGCGACCAAACTTGCTTAGTGCCTTGCATTTTCAATCCCCATAATCAATTTTTTTTTTCTTAAATATCCATTTGCAACCAACTATCCTTTTACCCGTTAGTGGTTTTACCAATTTCCAAGTTTGATTCTTGTATGACTACTAGTTATTTTGAAGAATCTACACAAGCAATGGCTTCTGTATATGTAGAATGTTCACTTACTTTATTGGTTTCCTGTGTAACTGACAAAACATAGACAATTACATTAGTATTACTAGAAAAAACAATATTATTGTACCTCAATGGTAGTCTAGTATTTTTCCTTGATTTATGTTTAGCAATGTTGTAAGGTTCACCCTGAGACTATTGAGTTTGTTCTTCACCCAAATTCTCACTTTATTTAGAAATAAGCTGTGTGGAAGTGCTCTACATAGGATTTGAGTCAGAACTTCCTAGCTCCACCTATTGTGTGCTACTCTTACTCTAATCAAACTCACAAGCAACAGACTCCTATTTCTTATGGTTAAGCTTACCAGATTCATTACAAGTAACATCATGACTATTGAGAAATTTAGGTGACTTAGGATTAAGGCACCATAATCAATATCCTTTCATACCATCAACATAACCAAGAAAAATGAACTTTTTAACTCTAGGCTCTAATTTTCCACCATTAACATCTGCATATGTAGGACATCCAAATATTTTTACTATAGAATAATCAGGAGGGTTACTAGACCATACCTCGTGTGGGGTTTTAAACTCTATAGCTATAGCAGGAGATCAATTCACCAAATAGAATACAATAAACGTTGTCTCTACCCAAAACTTCTTAGTCAAACTAGCATTTGAGAGCATACAACAAGCTCTCTCCAAAAAAGTTTTTTTCATTCACTCAGCAACCTTATTCTGTTGTGGTGTACCTCTGACTGTCTTGTGTCTAAAGATACCCTCATCTCTACAGTAGTCATCAATCTCATTTAAACAAAATTCCAAACCGTTATCTATCCTTAGCCTTTTAATTTGCTTCCTTGTTTACTTCTCAATCATGGTTGTCCACTATCTAAAATGCTTGAATACCTCATCCTTGGTCTTCAACATATACACCCAAGTTTTTCTTAAGTAGTCATCAATGAAAGTAAGCATATACCTGGCACCACCCTTAGATGGAATATGTGAAAGTCCCCAAAGATCAAAGTGAATATAATCCACAGTATCCTTGGTTCTATGAATCAATGTATTGAAACTAACTCTCTTTTGTTTTTCAAAAACACAATGCTTACAGAATTCCATTTTACGTGTATTCTATCCACATAGCAAACCTCATTTTCTCAACAAAGTTATCTCTTTTTTCACTCAAGTGATCTAATCTCATATGCCACAATTTTTTAACCTCAATATCTAACATAGTGGAAGCAACGGCTAAACCAGTAACAGTACCCTATATAACATACAAATTTGGTGACATAATCTTTGCTTTCATGAAAACCAGAGCACCTCTATAGACTTTCATAACTCCACCTTCAGATGAATACTTGTACCATTTGATATCAAGAGTACTTAGAGAAATCGAATTCTTATTGAAGGCAGAATATGTCTAAATTCTTTCAAAGTTCTTATCACACCGTCATGCATTCTGATTTGGATAGTTCCTATACCAATAATTTTTTTGGGTTGCGTCATTATCCAACAATACAACTCCGTCATAAAGTTCATATTCTTAAAACCAATCCTTATTTCGGCAAAGAAGGTAGGAACAAGCAGAATCCATAATCCAATCAGACATAAAGAACCCATTACTACTGCCAACAATGACACGATCATAGTCATCAGAGTCTTCTTCCATAACATTAGTTTCAGTTTGTTTCTCTTTTCGATCTCTATCCCGATTCTGATTTTGACCCCGATTTTGACCTTGCTTCTAATTGTTTTTTTCTTGAATTTTCTTTTTCAAATTCTAACACTAAGACTTATAATGTCCCTTTTTCTTATAGTAATGGCAGGTCACATTCTTATTTCTAGACTTAGCGGAATTTTTGGCTACTGTTACCTGAACTTTTTTTTCTAAATCTATCTCTAGAATCTCTAGTTACTAATGCATCATCTTGACTCTATTTCTCATAATTATTCCCAACCATATGTCTGTCAAGCAATTCTTTAGAAAATAGAAAAGCTTTAACATCTTCTAAAGAAATGTATCTCTACCAAATAGAAAAATTTCCCTAAAGTGTGTAAACCATTGTGGTAGAGAAAACAACAATAGCAGTGCCTGATCATCATCATCTAATTTAACTTCCATTGAATTCAAATCAGTAATAATGGAATTAAATTCATCAACATGAGATTTCATTGATGTACCTTTTGTCATACACAACAAATATAATTACTGGTTTAAGAACAGTTTATTAGTAAGAGATTTCGTCATGTATGGAGACTCTAACTTATTCCATAAGCCAATAGTTGTTTTCACTATAAGAATTTCACGCAAAACTCCATCTAATAGACACAACTAAATCATAGTCAAAGTATTCTTATCCATCTCTAGCTTTTATTCACCTGTCATCATAATAGGCATCTTCTTCTTCCTCAGCAGCGCCTTTTTCAAACCCTTTTGGGTTAATGCAGCTTGCATATTTATTTGCGAAAGATGAAAGCTGTCGGTTCCATCAAACTTATGTATCTCGGACGAAGTGATAGAAGACATCATACCCAGATCAATCTTAATAATAGCTTTGATACTAGTTTGTTAAGGTCGGGAGTACTTCACACGGGTGGAGATCACACAAACACGGGCTTCATATACATGGATAGGCACCAATATGACTCAAAAGCTTAAGTTCATTAGTCTTGGGCTCAAACCATGTATAGAAACCACTTTTATTTTTTATTTCTTTATGATGTGGGATAACTTACATGTGAATAACCTAACAAATCTCTCATTCATGTGTGAGTTATATACTGAACTTCCCCTTGAATGGAACCACTGGCCACTCAATCAACATAAGTCAAACCAAACTCAACCATATGAGAAGCAAACAATAGGAGAGGCAAACTATATAAGAGGCTGATCATGGGAGTCCTCATTGGGTAGACAACCGTGGGCACACAAACGCTTCTCATTTATAGACTCAACCACAGGGTAGCATTGTGGGAGTCACAGGATTATGACCAACTCAAATCAGGCTCTGATATTAGTTTGTTAGGAATAAAGTAGTAGAAAAATAAATAGACATAAAAAATTTACGTGATTCAGAGCTAAAACTCTTACATTCACGGGCGATGGTGAGAGATTCCACTATAATCAAAATTGGAGTACAAATCGAGAAAGATAAAACTTCTTAAGCCCAAATCCCAAATACACCCAAATCTTGGCTACCAAAAATTTAATTAGGAAAATACAATAGTTTAGAAGAAAAGAAGTTTTAACCACTTACATTGATCTATTTGTTGTACAACTTTGTCTATTCAGCTTAATGAAAGAAGAGAAACAGACACATATATGTAGGCAAGGCCAAGGAGAATTCTTCTTCTATTTAATTTTGTATTATATGTCTTACTAGCACCAAAACGGCCACCCTTTTGAATCTTGCTTTTCTTACTGCAATTTGTACTCTTGCGTGATAACGTGACAATTAAAAGAAGAATGGACCCGATTTTACTCCAAAATTACAAGTTATATCTAACGGCCTCAAATACCCCCTAATGACCATTGCACTTAAAATTTCACAATCAAATATACTACTATTTTTTTTTCTATAAACAACACCCGTCTTCAATGATTCTCCTCATATTTTCTTTCAGCCACGCGAACTTGTTAATCACCATTCCTTTGTTTATTTTTCATTTTTTTAGTATCTTGCATCTTTTCTTCTCCGTCTTGCACCATAATGGCCAGCAAGAAGCACTAATTTCTCTTCTTACTTTTCAAAGGTAACTGAAAAGAGAGAAAATTAAAGCCCTAAATTTTATGGCAACCAAAGCAACACAAGAAATAGATTCAAAACATTATTTTTTGTTTCTTTACTTTTTTTTCGATCAAATAAAATTTAGTTCTAATTCACTAAGAAGCACCTAATTCTGGTTCATTAAATCATTTATGCATGTTTGTCCGGTTTGTAGAAAGTTTGAATGTTACTGAACTTTTTAAAGATTGATTGATACAAAGACGTAGCAATTATGGATGATCAAACATGATTTGAAATTCAATTTTCAAGCGATTATGATTACACATAGTTCATTGCAACAAAAGTGCAACAGTTTGCTGAATGTAAAGTGAAGTGTTTGATGATTTTTTTGAACTTAATTCTACTTCTCACGTTTGAATTTAGGTGAGAAAATGTATAAAAAAAAAAGGTTTAAATTTCTTGATAATTATGATTTTGAAATGCTTGATTGGTCAAGGACCCTTCCAAATTCAGTTTTTCTAGTACTTATACTAATTCTAAAAATCAAATAACTAATTCTCTTCTATAATCTATCTGCTTCTGACACCTGTCCCATGATCTTGCTCTATGAACTCCGTAACTTCCTCTGCATTTTCTCCACTTTTATGAACTACTGACTTGAAGTAGATGACAACCAAAAAGCACCATATCATTAATGCAACATTTCTCGCCAAAAGGCAAAGTATCACAAACACCAGGCATGCCCAAAACGCACTGAGTTGTGTTTCCATTCAAATGCACAGTTTCACCAACCCTTGAAACGCATTGGATTGTGCCATAGACCCCTTAAAACACATAGGTCATGTTTGGGTAACAGTTTTCAGTTTTCAGTTTTTGAAAACTATTTTCGAAAACGAAAACTGAAAAATAGTTTTTCGATGTTTTTTGAAGAAAATATATTTGGATAACTGTAACTCGAAAACTGTTTCCAAAACAGAAAACAATGAAATGTTGTTTGGATAATTTTATTTTGAAAACTGTTTTGATACAGCTTGTAATTATTTTTAGTTTTGAGTTTAAATTTAAAATATATATTAATTTTATTTCTCATATTTACTAAATACTTAAAAATAATTAATATTATTTTATTTTCAAAATTTTACTATTTTTTATATGCCATGGAAGAAGAATGAAACAGAGAAGTGAACACTGATTTTATGGCTATTTTTCGAAAATTATGTTAGAAAACACCAATTTGGAGTTTTCAGAAAACAGTTTTTCAAAAACAGTTTTTTGAAAACTGTTTTAAAAAATTACTTTTGAAAATTGTTTGCTAAATGTTGTGAGTTTTAAATTACTCGCAAGCGCACGAGTCATTTGCAGTATAGTGTTGTGCAAGTGCGAGGTCGAATCCACAGGGAATTGTGTTGTGAAAGTATATTTTCAATCTAAACTAACTCTATCTTAACCTAGTTCTAAATTTCAGATGATAATTTGCAAAAGAAATTAAAATTAAACTAAGTTGATTTAAAAACTAATGAAAAACACTAAGGTTTCCGAATCCACCCCACCAAAGTTTAAGCATATATGTCCTAAAAAATAGCATATAAAAAGATTCCATGAATCCAACTATAAGACAAAAAACAAAGAATATCCCAATTAAACCAAAAGTGTCCAATGTATCCGCTCTTAACAAATCACAAAGGAAATCCAATTTAATCGAAAAGCATTCAATGTATCCATCAGATGAAACACAAGGA
The DNA here is from genome assembly GCA_023935145.1 of Bretschneidera sinensis. Classification (NCBI taxonomy): domain Eukaryota; kingdom Viridiplantae; phylum Streptophyta; class Magnoliopsida; order Brassicales; family Akaniaceae; genus Bretschneidera; species Bretschneidera sinensis. The sequence goes on along the minus strand of CM043703.1, from coordinate 76,262,222 downwards.
ATATCCAACAGACAATTTAAACTCAATCAATTATAAGAATAACTCAAATAATTGACAGAATATTTATACTAAAAATTGTCAGATTTGTACAAGCAAATCTGAACTACTACACCAAACAACGGCAGGGCTTCATCTTCAACCTTAGCTGAAGAGTCTAGCCACTCATAACTATAAAACTATAATAAAAAGTGCTAAACATTTAAACTAAAACAACTGAATATAAAGAAATAAATAAACAACTTTACATGGGAGAAATTCCACTCGCTGACGGGCGGCGCTTCCCCTCGTGGTAGCAATGCCTTCGGGATCCACCAGAATGCTAGCAGACGTCCACCGGTTAACACCAAAGTGGCTCAGGAATTGTACACTAAATGATGAAGTCAGATGGTGTTTATATAGGGGAAGATCACAAGTGCAATATGCTTCCAATCCGATGTGAGATACTGCAGATTCCAGTTTTTGCTCTTTGACCTTTGTCTACTAAAACTGCCATAACTTTCCCTAGAAAAAGCATTTTATTGATCCGTAAAATTCTCCAGAAAATAGACATTGGGATCTTTCCAAGCATATATGGCTCATCTCGTTGTTCTTCCTGAATCAATACAGTTAAATCTTCAAAAATTTCTGATCTGTCACGCTGAAATCATGTACAGCCTGACATTTGTCTACTAAAACTGCCATAACTTTCTCTAGAAAATTCATTTTATTGATCCGTAAAATTCTCCAGAAAATAGACATCCCGATCTTTCCAAGCATATATGTCTCATCTTCTGGTTCTTCCAAAATCAATACAGTTTAATCCTCAAAAATGGCTGATCTGCACGAGCAATTCTGGCAATTTAGTGAAACTTCTTTCCAAGCTTGTAAACCTGTAAAACAACGAAAACAACTCAAAGTAACAAATTCCTAAGCTAACAAATGTAAATTAAAGGGCCAAAATATGTAATATTTGGCACTCATCAAATACCCCCAAACTTACAATTTGCTAGTCCCTTAGCAAAACAAAATAATAAAAAAAAAAAACCTAAATGAAAAACAAAGAACATAAAGATAAGTTCATCACTCATGGTATCCAACAATTTAAGGAGCACACATCACCATGATATTCATTCATGAGCAAGCTTAAAAAGATAAATCCATCTTCGCAATGAATAGAAAAGTTAAAATCTAATTACTTACAAAAGGCAGGTTAAGGCATCACAAGTCTGACACTGTGTAAAGTGAATTAGCATATAGAAATGAAGCTTCCAAGTGACTCCAATGTGTAAGGTCTCCATGTCTCAAGATTCACCAAATTTCCCATCAGAATGAACAAAAATGGTATAGTTTTTATCTTTTTTTTTTTATATATAAAAGGCTCTACTATGTTTAATTCCCTTAAGTTTTCTAATTGACCCATGTAGCGAGTGTTGAGTCAATGACTCTCAAACCAGATGGTTTTAGGGCATTAGGTGTAAAGACACCCCTAAGGACTTACCAACTCGAGTCAAAAAGGCTACGAAATTAAACCGGCCTTAATACTACCAAACAAAATTCCACCTTTTGACGTGAACACGCACTGCTTACTGAGGCAAGAGGTCCAGTTACTCAGCGGAAAGTTTACTGATAATGAATTTTTTATTTTTTTATTATGCTTTTCTATGCCCAATAGTTCATCCAACAAGTCATCCAGTTTCAGTTAAGATAAGAAAAAATACACATTAAAATCACGTGTCATACCTCACATAATTTGTGCTAATGTGCTCGTGTTAGATTAGATCAAACATATGAATTCTCAAAATGCCTAAAGTAAGTAATTAAATTTTAAAAATTTATCACTGGATCATGTGTTCAAAATTTTAAGCTCACCAATGATATCACATCACAGAAAATGTTTAGATCAACCAAAATTTCATGATAACATGAGCATGCATTTATCTCTACGACGAAAAGACAAAAAATTAGGACAAAGTGTGTGATGTGTCTCCTATACCCCCAAACTTAAATTACACATTGACCCCAATGTGTGACTAATATGGAAAGAACTGACCTGAGATATGGAGAACTATCTAGACTGGTATGGCTCATAGCATACCCCCAAACTTGAACTGAAGTATGCATTGTCCCTGAAAAATAAAAAAAACTGGAAAACAAAAAAAACTAGAAACAAACATTAATGATAAAAATGCGAAATAATAAATAAACAGAAATGATAAGCTGTGGGGTGCCTCCCATGAGCACTAAGTTTAACGTCTTCAGCCAGACCCAACATTAGTAATCGTGCCCAACGAAACGCTCCGCCATCTGAACAATAAATGGGAATGAAAAATGATCAGGCCTAGTGGCAGCATTCAATTTACGGTAGCTGATACGCACTCTCCAAATTGGCTGAACACGAGTTGGAACCAACTCGTCGTCCTTATGCTGCACTACCGTTAATTCAGCACGTTTGGGCACAACATGAATCTGGCTCACCCACTTGCTATCAAAGATGGGATAAATGATCCCTACCTCTAACAACTTAATATCTTCTGCCCTCACAACCTCTTGCATAGCAGGGTTGAGCCTTCTTTGTGGCTCCCTCGATGGCTCAGCACCCTCCTCTAAATGTATCCTGTACGTCACCACCAAGGGGTTGATCCCCTTTATGTCCTCAATGGTCCAGCCTATAGATTCCTTATGCTCTCTTAAGATGTCCAATAATTTCTCCTCTAGAGCATCACCCAGATCTGAAGGTATAATCACAGGCAAACTATCGACTGAACCTAGGAACTTATACTTAAGATTATCTGGTAAAGGCTTAAGTTCCTTCTTGGGGGTTTCAGGTGCGGTGGTCTCCTCCGTCTTATTTCTCTTCCGAGGAGGAGACTCTAAAATGGCATTCACTTGCTCAAGTAATTTATCTAAATCCATATCCTCTCCAAATTGAGCAAAGCATGCCTCTAGGGGGTCCTCAGTGCGGGATTCATCCACAATCTCCTCCGTCTTATTGCTCTCCCGAGGAGGAGACTCCAAAATGGAATTCACTTGCTCAAGTAATTTATCTAAATCCATATCCTCTCCAAATTGAGCAAAACATGCCTCCAGGGGGTCCTCAGTGCTTGATTCATTCACAGTCTCCTCAAGAATCTCCTCTATCAAGCATACATTTCTCACTTCATCATAATCATATGGTTGCCTAGTAATATCAAAAATATTCAACTCCACTGTCATATTTCCGAAGGAGATCTTCATCACCCCTGTCCTACAATTTATCAAGGCGTTAGCTGTGGCTAAGAATGGTCGCCCTAGAATAACCGGTATTTGAATCCCTACATTCTGAACCGGCTCTGTGTCAAGTAAATAAAATCCACGGGGAAATAGAACTTATCCACTTTTATCAAAACGTCCTCAACTATTCCCCGTGGTCTTTTCACTGACCTGTCAGCCAATTGAAGCGTAGTGGATGTGATCTTCAATTCTCCTAACCCCAACTGTAAATAGACTGAGTAGGGTAGAAGATTCACACTCGCCCCTAGATCCAAGAGAGCCCTCTCAATGTGGCTGACTCCTATCGTGCAAGAGATGATAGGACACCCTGGGTCCTTATACTTGATGGGTAGCTTGCACTGAAGGATTGAGCTGACCTACTCGGTCAAAAATGCCTTTTTTGAGACATTCGTCCTCCTTTTGGTAGTGACCAAGTCCTTTAGAAACTTGGCATATGATGGCATTTGATGGATGGCGTCCAAAAATGGGATATTGATTTGGACTTGCTTGAATACCTCCAGAATTTCCTCATACTTCCCTCCTTTCTTCGGCGCCTGTAGTCTCTCGGGGTAAGGCACTCTAGGTACAAATGACCTAGGAGGGTCCTTCTCAGTAGGTGTGGCTGTAGATGGCTCAGCATCTCTCTTCTCCGTGTTGCCACTTCCTTGCCCTTGCTGCATAGCAGGGCTCTCTTCCACTCGATTGTCCACCTGTCTCTCAGACCTCAGTGTGACAATTGACTATACTTGTTCCGCCCCGTGCGTAGGAGTTGATGAACTCTCAGCCATATATTGTCCTTTCGGGTTGGGCACGGGCTGACTGGGGAACTTCCCCTTCTCTCTCTCACCCAAGTGACTTGCAATTTGCTTGGGTGTTTACCACTGTTGCACTCCTCACATCACTCATATTTTGGCTAGTCGCCTTCATGAACTCCTTAAGGGTGTCCTCTAGCGACTGTGAAACTGGCACTGGTGTTTGAGTGGGTGCGCGGTAAGCAGGTGAAGGTGCTGGATGGTCAGAACGACCATGATTAGGAATTTGTGGGGAAAATCCAGGAGGATATTGATTTTGAGCATGATGAGGGGCTCCTCCCTGATTCATTAGTTGGTTCTGCCTCCATAAAAAATTTGGGTGGTTCCGCCACCCTGAATTGTACATCTCGGAGTACAATCCATTTGACTGCCTTCGAAAGTCATTGAAAGCATTTACTTATTCCATAGGATACTCAGCACAAGCAGGCATTGATGGGCAATTCTGTGCTAGATGCATGGGACTAGCACAGATGGAACAGCTTTCAACATTGAATGTGTTGGCAGCATTGATGGATTAGCTCACAGTGAGAGCGTCAATCTTCTTAGTGAGGGCATCTAACTTTATCCTCAAATCAGCATCCTCCCTGGCCTCATAGATGCCTCCCCTCTTAGGAGCACGAATGGACTTATCTCGACAGCTTGAAAAATCCCACTGCTGCGAGTTGTCGGATAACTTGTCCAACACCATATATGCTTCATTTCCTGTCAGACTCAAGAATGCCCCCCCATTCATAGACTCGATCATGCTACATTTGGGTTGAGTCAACCCTTGGTAGAAGAATTGAACGAGTCTCCACTTCTCATATCCATGTGGAGGGCATCTGATCAGTAACTCTTTGAAGCACTCCCAACTCTCAGAAAATTTTTCATCCTCATCCTGAGTGAAAGAACTAATCTCCTTTCGGCACTCATTCACTCTAGACATTGGGAAAAACTTATGATAAAATTTGCTAAGCAGGTTTTCATAAGATGTAATAAACCCGGGCGTGTTGGAATCCAACCACGCCCTAGCTCTATCGTGAAGAGAAAAAGGGCAAAGTCGAAGATGGACTGACTCTTCAGAGAAGTTCTGGAATTTGAATGTGGCACAAATGTCTTTGAACTTCTTCACATGGCTATAAGGATTTTCAAGATCTAAGCCATAGAATGAGGGTAAGAGTTGGATGACATGTGGCTTCAAGTCAAAGTGGGTGGCATTGGTTGGTGGCAACACTATGCAAGAGGATGAGTTAGTCGCAACTGGTGCGAACAAGTCCCTAAGGAATGTAGTGGAGTCCACGTTCCAAGCTCTAGGTTGCTCTACATGTTCAGGATGATTTGCCTTCCTATAATTCTCTGTCATATCAACAGTCTCTCTCTCAACTAGTGCTCTTTTCTGTCTCCTAAGAGTTCTTTCTAAGTCGGGATCTAAATGTATCAGATCTAAGTCCAAGGATCTCCGACTAAGCATACACCAATAGAAAAAGCACTAAAGTAAACTAACCAGTAGAAACTTGCAGAATAAAATAAAAAAATTGCACAAACACTAAACACACTACTCACAAAATGAGCCAACAAAAAATTTTAAAATAAATTTTTTTTTTTTTTTGGGTAACTTACTAGTAGAAAAATAAAATCAATTCAGACCAAAAATTTTCACAAACCAAACAATTCCCCGGCAACGGCGCCAAAAACTTGTTGTGAGTTTTAAATTAGTCGCAAGCGTAAGAGTCGTTTGCAGTATAGCGTTGTGCAAGTGCGAGGTCGAATCCACAGGGAATTGCGTTGTGAAAGTATATTTTCAATCTAAGCTAACTCTATCTTAACCTAGTTCCGAATTTCAGATGATAATTTGCAAAAGAAATTAAAATTAAACTAAGTTGATTTAAAAACTAATGAAAAACACTAAGGTTTCCGAATCCACCCCACCAAAGTTTAAGCATATATGTCCTAAAAAATAGCCTATCAAAAGATTCTATGAATCCAACTATAAGACAAAAAACAAAGAATATCCCAATTAAACCAAAAGCGTCCAATGTATCCGCTCTTAACAAATCACAAAGGAAATCCAATTTAATCGAAAAGCATTCAATGTATTCATCAGATGAAACACAAGGAATATCCAATAGACAATTTAAACTCAATCAATTATAAGATTAACTCAAATAATTGACAGAACATTTATACTAAAAATTGTCAGATTTGTACAAGCAAATCTGAACTACTACGCTAAACAACGGCGGGGCTTCATCTTCAACCTTAGCTGAAGAGTCTAGCCACTCATAACTATAAAACTATAATAAACAGTGCTAAACATTTAAACTAAAACAACTGAATATAAAGAAATAAATAAACAACTTTACATGGGAGAAATTCCACTCGCTGACGGGCGGCGCTTCCCCTCATGTTAGCAATGCCTTCGGGATCCACCAGAATGCTAGCAGATATCCACCGGTTAACACTAAAGTGGCTCAGGAATTGTACACTGAATGATGAAGTCAGATGGTGTTTATATAGGGGAAGATCACAAGTGCAATATGCTTCCAATCCGATGTGGGATACTACAGATTCCAGTTTTTGCTCTTTGACCTTTGTCTACTAAAACAGCCATAACTTTCTCTAGAAAAATTATTTTATTGATCCGTAAAATTCTCCAGAAAATAGACATCTGGATCTTTCCAAGAATATATGGCTTATCTCGTGGTTCTTCCGGAATCAATACAGTTAAATCCTCAAAAATGGCTGATCTGTCACGCTGAAATCATGCACAGCCTGACATTTGTCTACTAAAACTTGCATAACTTTCTCTACAAAATTCATTTTATTGATCCGTAAAATTCCCCAGAAAATAGACATCCGGATATTTCCAAGTGTATATGGCTCATCTTCTAGTTCTTCCTAAATCAATACAATTTAATCCTCAAAAATGGCTGATCTGCACGAGCAATTCTGGCAATTTAGTGAAACTTCTTTCCAAGCTTGTAAACCTGTAAAACAACGAAAACAAATCAAAGTAACAAATTCCTAAGCTAACAAATGTAAATTAAGGGGCCAAAATATGCAATATTTGGCACTCATCATTAAACATAAAAAAGAGTTTTCGAAAACTGTTTCAGTTTTCGAAAACTCTTTCCAAATATGCCCATATATTTTGTCCTTGTCTATACGCACTGCCTCATTCACGATCTCATACATCTGATTGTAGTGTAACTTTACATGGTTTTTTTGAACACTTGGTGACATTTCTTTGGGCTAGAAATATTAGGGTGTAAGCGCTGCCCCAAGTTTCTTTTGTACCTAGCCAATCAGATATGAAAGGAACTGCTTATAAATGTAAATTACTAAATTTGGCATTCTTTGACCTAGCCATATGGCACTCATGAACTAGACTCTAGCTTCCCGCGTCAGAGAAAAAGTTATTTAAATTGTATGAGGAGTCCTTTCGGATTCACTTTAGCCATTGCACTTACAATCCAACTCTTCTAACCATCATTATTTTTTCAGTGTAATTCACTATCTCACTTTTTCCGTTCTATCTAGTTTACCTCATTCTTGAGAATTTCTTCTCTCTATTAGGTCTATAATTTTGTTCTCGACTTTGTTGCCTATAGCTTTGACTCATCTAGTTAAGTCTTTAATGGTGAAGGCAACCACAACTAAATATGCTGCTGAAATTGATACTGTTGTTAAGGTTACGAGGCTCAAGAGATATTCTCAAGTAAATTCTAATAGACTTATCAAGCATCTTGCATCCTTAGTTTCGTATGTTCTTAGTCCGATTTTCATAGCACATGACTTGCTTGAAGCCATTCAACAATTTCTACCTATTGTTTGTGATGATTCCCTTATTTTTATTGAACGATTCAAGACTTGTCAATCACACAAATTATAAACAAAAAGAAAAGAAGACAAGATTTACCCAGGTTCACCCCAAAATAAAGCTACATTCTGCTAGAAGTTTCTTATTATCAACCTCACAAATCTTTCGTTACAATGTATGCTTAGTACATAAAGAGTATTTATAAGAAACTTAAGATGTCCTAATTAGGGTCTAATTAGGATTTTCCCCCTGCTGCAGAACTACGACTATTCATGGGACCAAGCCCAAAACACCAACCAAAAAACAAGACCCCCGCCCGCTCACCAGGGAGCGGGATCCTTGTGTTCATCCGAGGTTCTACAAATCTGGTCCCATGAAGTAAGCACAAATTCTAACAATCTCCCACTTGGTAAATACTTCACATACATGGAAAACTTCCCGGGACTCTGTTTCTTCAAGCCCATCTCAGTAGCACACCACTCAAACTTTTGTAGACTAACTGCCTTAGTTAAGAAATCTGCGTTATTCACTGCTGTATCGACTTTCTCCAAGATTATCACATTTTCTTCAATCTTTTCCCATATGAAGTGATATTGGATATCAATGTGCTTCGTCTGTGAATAAAATGCAGTATTCTTTGCTAAGAAGATAGCACATTAATTGTTACATTTCACCTTCACTGCTTCTTATTTAAACCCAAGCTCAGTATACAACCTTTGAAGCTAAACCACTTCTTTTCTAGCATGAGTTATTTCCATATACTTTGCTTTTGTAGATGAAAGGGCAACAACATTTCGCCTTTTGCTCATCCAAATCACTGCCTTACAAAATAGAATGAACACATATCCGCTTGTAGACCTCCTGCTATCAACGTCTCCTCCCCAGTCAGCATTAACTGATCTTATAATATCAACTATCAATGAGCAGGACCCATGTGTTCATTCGGGGTTCTACAAATCTGGTCCTGTGAAGTATGCACAAACTCTAACATTTACCACTGCTACTATGAACACCAAGGGTTGGAAATATTCTATTCACAAGGCTTTTCCATCATATAACCTTGAGTTTATCAAATGGTTAGATAGTTTGCAACCTTCTAACGAAGTGAAATGAAAAAATAAAAAATAAAGATTTTCAATTTAATTCAATTCTCTCAAACCACATCCGCAGTTAATTCCTACTTATTAGGCAATCGTATACATTTTTTTAGCTCTTAGCTAAAATATTGCTCTTTTTAGTTTCGACACCATTGTTAGAGTTGGTGCATACTTCATGGGTCTAAATATGTAGAACCCTTGACGACCACGAGTCCCACTTGCTGGTGAACAGGCAAGGGTTAGAGGGCAGTGCCCCCGAAAATTTCAAGCCCTGTACATGTTTTAGGTCTATTTTTTGTTTTACGGTTTGGGCTTGGACCCATGAATAGCCGTGGTTTTGCAGCAGGACAGAAACCCTAATTAGGACGTCTTAAGTTGCTTATAAATACTCTCTATGTACTGAGCACACATTGTAACGAGAGATTTGTGAGGTTGATAATAGTAAAACTTCTGGCAGGACTTAGCCCTACTCTAGGGTGAACCTGGGTATATCGTATCTTAATTTTTTTTTGTTTATAATTCGTGTGATTGACAGGTCTCGAATTATTCAATTGGTATCAAAGTCTTGTGTTCAAGGATTAACGATCAGAGATGTCGATTGGATCACGGATTGAAATTGAGAAGTTCGGAGAGAAGAGCTTCGAGTTGTGGAAACTGAAGATAAAGGATCTACTCGTGGATAGAGACCTATGGACAGTGATAGTTGATGAGATACCAAAGAGTACGATGAGCATGATGACAGAGGCGGCGTCATCGGTGGTGGTTTCGGCATCATCTTCAATGGCCATCATAGAGTGGGAAAAGCTAGATCTGAAGGCACAAAGTCTGATTCAATTGTGCCTAGCCGATTCTATCCTGATAAATTTTTCTGAAGATAAGACTGCGAAATAACTTTGGAAGAAACTAGAAAGCCTTTATTAGAGTAAATATCTGGTAAACAAACTGTTTCTACAGAAGAAGTTGTACAACCATCAGATGTTGAGGGAGATTCTTTCTCTGTTCATCTACATGAGTTCAACACTTTGATAAGAAATTTATTATCTATCAGTGTTGATGTGATGGATGATGATAAGGCTATTACACTACTCTGTTCACTGCCTGATTCATGGGATAACTTGATAGTTGCGATTGGTAGTGGTACGACTGATTTGTCATTTGAGAATGTCATGGAAACTTTATTGTTTGAGAAAATAAGGCAACAGGATAAATGAGACCTTATCTGTGAAAGGGTGAACCCATGATAGAGACTACAAGTGGTGTGGTGATAAAGCCAAGTTCAACAGAAAGTCGTAGGGATAAATCTAGGTTGAAGTGTTGGAAGTGTAGGAAGCCCAGACATCTGAAGAAGAATTGTAGAAGTAAGAGTGTGAACCCTGAAAAATGGACAAGTGAGAGATCAGTTTCAGAAAACAAAAACTAGAATGATGATGTTGGTGACTTGATGAGAGTTATAAAATGCATCTTAATAGTATTTATTTGTTAGCACTTAGGGTTGATTTAGGGCTGAATTACATATTTATGCCTTAATAATTCTAAAGTGTCATTCTTTGTATATTAATTTATTTTGATGCATTTTCAGGTATTTTGGATTTAAAAGAGATGGAAAAGCTAACGTTGCTTAAAGCACGAAGATTCTATGCATATCAAAGTGAAGGAATGGTTTCGAAAGGACAAAATGAAGAGAAACCCATTTTTTGGGTTCCATGCCGCGGTGAGGCATGGTTTGCGCTGCGACCACTAGAACCATTAAGAAAGCTGGGATCATGAATTTGCACTGCGGCGAGGCAAGGTTTGCGCCGCAGCATAGGAGGGTTTTTACAGCCATGTCGCGACTTCCATTTTCTGTGCCGCGGCGTGAACACAATTTCGCTATTTCTGTTTCACGACCTTATTAGGGCTTTAATGACATTTCTTGACCCGAAAATACCCTTGAACCTTTTGGGGTATTAATAGAACACTTAAGATTTGTGGAAAAAGAGGTTGGAATTAGGAGAGCTACCATATTCTTCTTCATTAAGGTGATCAAGCATGAGCCTAATGTCCAACTGAACTCCAAGCAAGGCAATGGGATGAATTCCTAGGTGTAGTTGTTCTTATTTCTATCCTTGATTCAGTTGTATGGATTGATTATTAAACATTGTTTATGATTTACTCTTTAATTAAGTAAGAAGGTGATGATTTACTCTTAATCTGATGATTGCATCTTTCTCCCCCATATAAGTCTAGTCAAGCTGTTAGATATGATTGATTTCGATAGATTTATCTTATAGGTTTGTCTATTACTGCAGTATTGTTATTGAAATATATTGTCGCTTCTTGATAATTTATAAAATAGGTCATGTGTGTTTGAATTGGAATTAAGAGTAATTTGAAGCAATTACATTAGAGTGTTTATGTGCTTTGATTGAATATTTACCAATTGCTTGTTTGGGATGTGAAACTAGCAATTGAGATAAAACAATTGAGTCAAGAGAAGAATAAGGCAACGAACTTAGGAAGGATTCCTGGAACCTTGTTATTTCTTTATTAAATCCTTCGTCATATTTTCACAACTCTCTCATATAATTTCATTCGTAAAACTCAGATTTTCACATTTGAATTTTATCGTTTAGTGTTAAGGTTTACACCTTCTCTTGTAGTTCGCTTTCCTCGTGGGATCGACACCTCAGCTATACACAATAATCACGTGTTAGTTTGAGCATAATCATGACTTAAATATGGTGTCTTGTTTGGCTCAATCAGATTGAAGTGTTTGGATAACTGACATAGGAGCATCCTTTCACATGACACCTCACAGGGACTAGTTTCGTGAGTATGAAACCTTTGATTAAGAGATAACTCTCCGGTAAAAATTATTAGTCGTGGGAAAGTAAAGTTGAAGATGAATGATGGGATGGTCATGACACTTCCAAGTGTTATGCATATTTCGGGCCTCAGTAAGAACCTGATGTCAGTTAGCAAAAAGACGTATAAGGGAGTGAATTTCAACTATGACAAAAATTCGTGCAAGATGACTTGTGGATCGCTAGTAATCGAATGAGGTGTTTGGTATGGTACGTTGTACAAGTTGCTAGGAAGTATAATATAAAGTCAGTTCAATGGAGATTTTATCTCTAAGGAGACGACTGATGATGAGGTGAAGTCCTCTATGTTGTGGCATTAGAGGCTTGGGCATATCGGTGAAAATGGACTATCTACTTTATCGTCGAAGCAGATGGTGAAGAGAGTCCCAGATTACTCCGTGGGATTCAGTTTCTGTGAGCATTGTCTACATGGCAAGTAGAACCATGTGAGTTTTAAGTTCACTAGCACGAGGGCGAAGGGTATTCTGGATTTGATACATAGTGATGTGTTTGGGCCAGTTTTAGTCCAATCTCTTGGAAAATCAATGTATTATGTCTCTTTCATTGACAATTTTTCAAGATATGCATGGATTTACTTCATTAAGAGTAAAGCTGAAGCATTTGATAAGTTCCATGAGTTTAAAGCATTGGTAGAAAATCATATGGAAAGAAAGATAAAGGTATTGAGAATAGATAATGGAGGAAAATTTTGGTAAGACAAGTTTGAGTGTGGTAAGCAGCATTGCAAGACAGAAAACAACTTCATATACATACACCTCAACAGAATGGGGTGGCCGAGAGACTCAATCGGTCACTTATAGAAAAACTGAGGAGTATGCTGAGTTGTGCAGGCTTGGAGCCAAAGTTCTGGGCAAAGGCGGTGGCTACAGCATGTTACCTGAAGTATAGGTGACCTACATCAAACATCGTTTAGGTGTCATACTTATACGTATGTGCCAAAATAAAAAAGGAACAAACTTGACAGCAAATCAGTGAAGTGCATTTTCATTGGTTATAAGGATGGGGTCAAGGGGTACAAGTTATGGAATCCAAAAAACGTTAGTACAGTTTTCAACATAGATGTCGTGTTAAAAGAAACACAAAGGGATGTGGCAGCTATCCAAGATGTACCAGAACAGCCAAAGTAGTTTTAGATTGATCTTAGCTCGGGAGATAAAAAGTGGGAGACTACCCCATAGACTGCATCGGATACTTCAGATTCTGAGTCAGTTGGGTCTAATTACAATATTCATGTTTCTAATATGATGAGGATTCAAATGCTGAATCGGGGGTAAAAACCACACCTGTCATGAGGAGATCCACACGGGTTAGGAAGCCACCTATCAGGTATTCTCCTAGTGCTTGCAGTGCATTATATGCTTTAAATATTATTAGTGATGATCCTAGCACAGTGAAAGAGGCGAGGACATCGGAGGATGCAAATCTGTGGGAGGATGCTACAAAAGAGGAGATATAGGTACTAGATAGGAATGAAACATGGAGCCTTGTGAAATTGCCTAGGGATAGGAAAACAATTTGGTGCAAATGGATTTTCAAGAAGTAAACATATGCAGGTGGAATAGTAGAAAAGTACAAGGCACGTTTGGTTGCAAAGAGGTACTCATAAATAGTGGGAATTGACTATTGTGAGATATTTTCCCTGGTAGAAAAGTTGACATCTATCACATTTGTCTTATCCGTGGTAGCAACTTATGATCTAGAGGTCGAGCAACTAGATGTGAAGACAACTTTCCTTCACAGGGACTTAGAGGAGGAAATTTACATGAATCATCCTGAAGGCTTTGTGAGAAAAGGCAAGGAAGAGCTAGTTTGTAAATTGAAAAAGTATTTATAGGATTAAAATAGTCACCGCGGATGTGGTACCAAAAGTTTGACGCATATGCCATTCAACTTGGGTTCACTCACAGCTATGTTGATCATTGTGTCTATGTGAAAAGGTTAAGGGTTGATTTTGTCATTTTAACCTGGTACATTGATGATATGTTGTTGACTGGAAATAACAAGAAGATGATTAGCACTATGAAGGCCTCATTGGCAAGGCAATTTGACATGAAAGACCTAGGCCAAGAAAATTTATCTTGGGCATGCAAATAAAGAAGGATATTGAAAATCAAAAACTGTGACTAAGTCAGAAAAAGTACATTAAAGAAGTGTTGAAGAAATTTAACATGTCTGACAATAAGCTGGTAGGGACTCCCATGCCTTTGAAAACCAAGTTATATGCGGAACAATATTTGAAGACGAAGGAAGAAGCTGAAGAGATGGGGCACATACCTTATGCTAGTGCGGTTGGAAGCTTGATGTATGCCATGGTGTGTACGATATCAGATATGGCCCAAGCACTAGGAGTATTGAGCAGATATATGTTTGATCTTGCAAAAGAGCATTGGACTGCAATCAAGAGAATTCTTAGATATCTTTGTGACATGTCAGAGTTTGAATTGTGTTATGGAAGTGTGAGAGGTAAAAAGAATCTTGATATTTTAGAATCGGTAGATGTTGATTAAGGAGGAGAAATTGATAGTAAAAGGTCTATAAGCGGATATGTGTTCAATCTGTTTGGTAGGGCGGTGAGTTGGATAAGCAAGAGGCAAAGTGTTGTTGCTCTTTCATCCATAGAAGCAGAGTATATGACGATAACTTATGCTGGAAATGAAGTGGTTTGGCTTCGAAGGTTGTGTGTTGAGCTTGGGTTTAAATAAGGAGCAGCGAAGGTAAAATATGACAATCAAGGTGTTATCTTCTTAGCAAAGAATCCTGCATTTCATTCATGGATGAAGGACATTGATATCCAATATCACTTCATCCAGGAAAAGATTGAAGAAAAGGTGATAATTTTGGAGAAAGTCGATACAATAGTGAACAACGTAGATTTTTTTACTAATATAGTTAGTCTAGCGAAGTTTGAGTGGTGTGCTACTAAGATGGGTTTGAAGAAATAGAGTTCTTGGAAGTTTTCCATGTGTGTGAAGTATTTACTAAGTGAGAGATTGTTAGAGTTGGTGCATACTTCACGAGTCCATATCTGTAGAACCCCTGATGACCACGGGGGTCCCGTTCCTCTGTACATGCTTTGGGTTTGTTTTTTTACTTGATGGTTTGGGCTTGGCCCCATGAATAGCCATGGTTTTGCAGCAGGGCGGAAACTCTAATTATGGCTTCTTAATTTGCTTATAAATGCTCTCTATGTACTAAGCACACATTGTAACGAGAGATTTGTGAGGTTGATAATAATGAAATTTTCGGTAGGACGTAGCCCTATTCTGAGGTGAACTTGGGTATATTGTGTCTTGTTTTATTTATGTTTATAATTCATGTGATTGATAGGTCTCGAATCGTTCTACCATGACCATATCTCTTTAGATATGGCTACCTTTGTTAGCCTTTGCTCTCTTGGTGAGGAATGGCACCCTGCTAGCCAAGGTAAAGGTAAAAACAACTTTATATATAATGCTTTTATTGATAGTAGTATGCCTTACCAGTTAATAGTATTTGATGTTATGGGCATGCTACATGTAATTAATCTTATTCGTTTATTGAAAATAAAATATTATTATTGTCATTTATCTTATTTATCATGTTCATTATAAATCATTTTATGTGCATTACATAATAATCCCCATAAAATAATAGTAATGGAAATAAGAACCACGATGAGATCATTATGGTAAGATGTATTTTCTTAAGATTTATTCTTAAATGTTCCTAATCATAGGATCACTATAAAGGGCATTAGCGAGTCCTGATAGATTAGTACATACAATGTTTCCTTGAGGAGTTGGGGGTAACTGATCTCACAGTCACTAGCGTGTAAGACACAAAAATAAGTTATGTAGGTACTTGTTAGAGAATATGTACACCAAACTATCTCGACTAAGAAATTATTAACGAACTTTTTATTGGTTGTCAATAGGAGTTCTTACGTTGTGGTTGTACAAGTTATCATTGGACTTAAGGCACCATGGATATCTTATGTGTGATGCTTTGATGTTATCTAAATGTGATTCTAATCATGGGTTACAAAATGGAAGTAATTGAGTATGACCACTTATGCATGGAGATATGTAAGTGTACAATAAAGGATCCATCACTGACCTATGTGATTTGATTAAGTCATAGCTTGGAAATTCCTTGGCCAAGGTGGGGTGAAAATTAGAAATAAGTTTCTAATTTTACCATTTAAGTTATGAACTTGAGATCGAGATACATATGATTAAATAATTAAGGCTTGATTGTAAATTCATTCCTTAGTTTAAATTAGGGACATTGCATGATGGAAGGATTGAATTGTACAATAACTGTCGACAAAAAGGTTCATATTAATTCATATTGTCTCGGTAGTCATCATACCATATTGCTAAGTATCAATCATGGCTTGTAAAAGCCCTTAGGAATTAATCGTAATTAATTCTTAATTCAAAAGAGGATTAAAATGAATTTTAATTAAAATTAAAATTAAAAAGAGTTTTAATTCGAATTAAAATTAAAAAGAGTTTTAATTAACTAGATAGGATCCAATTGTTAGGATCTATTGTCAACGTAATATTGTGGGCTAAGAGAGAGATTTCTAATAATTAATTAAACTAGCGGTTTAATTGCAGTTTAAGAAATCCGAGAGCTCTTAGTGTAAGGGCTCTATATAAATGTTCTATTTGATAGAACTCTAACACAATTGTCGTGAGACTAAAAAATCATATTTATCTCTCTCTCTCTCTCTCACACACAAAAGGGTTGAAAACCTTGAGCTAGCACTCATATAGGAATTTGGCCAGCCCTTGTGTTCTTCCTCGAATGGTATTTGACACCCCGAAGAAGAAGATCCCCATTCTTGATTGCTCGTGTTGAGTTAGAAGTCGGACATTTGAACGACTTATGTATCCTTTTCCAAATGAACAATAAGAATCTCCATTAAACATATAAATCTCTAACCTTGAATGGAAAGATTAATTTGATTCATCATTCTAATAGATTCATAGAGATTTTCTTTGGAATTAAGTTTATGGGCATAGAAATTTTAAATTTATGTTGCGTATTCTATTCATGTATACTTACATTTATTGCTCAGAATACGGAGACCGAGAGCATGATTCCTCAGAAGGTCACTTTCTTAATTTTTTAGCATTGCCCTTATACTTTTTGCACTCCTTCTATCAAAATTGTAAAAGAAGTTATTCAATTAACCATTGCCCTGGGCATGAGAAGGGTAATTGCGTTAGGCCCTATTATTCTTGTTTACATGTATATGGTATTTTTTTCATATCAAATGCCACCTGAGGCTTTGCAGTGACTTATCACATTGTAGCTCCTTGTGGGTGGTTCAGCTCTGGACTTATTACTATTTTCAAGATTTTGGGCTCGATGAAATTGGCAAGACTATCCAACTGTTAAGCTAGATGACCGAAGTTTGGGAGAGACTTGGGCTTGGAGAGTCCGCCAAGAAAAGGCCCAATATATGATGTAGAAGACTATATGAACCAAAAAGCTTAAGCTAATGGGTTCTGGTTCCACCACTATATATATACCATTCATTTATCGAGTTTTTTCTCCATGTGGGATTGATTTTCCACATCTCTTTAATCACATGTGAATATACCCAACCATCTTCCCCTCATGTGTGAGTTTTTATTGGTTCACTCACCATCATGCTTATACCAACTCCAAACTCTCACCATAGTCCAACAGGCACACCTGGAAAGTCACCCGTTCTCTTATCGGAGTCAGAGAACCACACACTGACTTTCAACAACGAGCTTTTATAGACTCCACCTTTCGAACCACTCAAACTTCACCGTGCGAGTATCACCTACTCGCTACACAAGTCACCTTGTTCGCATTACACGAGTCCCTAGAGCTCCCTCTATTGTTTGATTATACCACTGTGAGCATCCCGGAGTTAACCGCATGATTTGGTCATGCCCAACCGAACCATCGGCTTTGATACCACTTATTAGGCATGATGACCCAAGTTTGGGAGAAACTTGGGCTTAGAGAGTCCACCAAGCAAAGGCCCAATATATGATGTAGGAGACCATATAAACCCAAAAGCTTATTGAACGATTCAAGACCTGTCAATCACACAAATTATAAATAGAAAGAAAAGAAGACAAGATTTACCTAGGTTCACCCAAGAATAGGACTACATCCTGCCAGAAGTTTTTTTATTATCAACCTCACAAATCTCTCTATTACAATGTATGCTCAGTACATAAAGAGTATTTATATGCAACTTAAGACATCCTAATTAGGGTCTAATTAGGATTTCCGTTATGCTGCAGAACTACGGCTCTTCATAGGCCCAAGCCCAAACCGCAAAGCAAAAAACCAAGCCCAACACATGTACATGGCCTAAAAGTTTCATCCAAGGAGACCCCCGCCCGCTCACCAGGGAGCAGGATCCCGTGTTCGTCCGGGGTTCTACAGATTTGGTTCCGTGAAGTATGCACCAACTCTAACACCAACTACCCTCTCAATATACTCCTTATAGAAGACTGGCAACTTTTGGATGGCTCAATTATTTATAATTTGTGGATGGTTACACACTTTTAACTTCTTTCATTTATTGCACTCATGACTCTTATTGGCTTAGGATCAAGTTGTCTATTGTGATCGTTTTTCCTGATAATTTCAATGCTTAGCATGATACTTGGCCAAATTTCCTCGTTGATAGGGATTTGAGCTATAGTAATTCGCTCAAATTGTCTAATAACAAGTGTAGGGTTGAAGTTTATTGCCCTTAATTTGCAACTAGGCAATTTGGGTTAGTTTAGTTAATACCCGAAATTCCCTGGTGCACGTTCGTCGGTTGAGGATATTAGAAAATATCTGAAAAAATCATGTGGTTTGGATCGGCTATCAACCATTGGTCTAATTGATTTATGCCATGTTATGATCCATCTCCAGTTCTCTTAAGATTTAATCAAGGCTTGGACTTGTGGGAACCATGTGATAGATAATCAGCTATTTCATTATTTCGATGGACACCAGCTTTTAACCTTGGAATAAAGTCTTCCTCTGCACCGGTGTGGGTGAATTTATCCATCTTCCTTTGTCTTATTTTCATACTTCTATTTTGAAAGGTATGGTTAATAGCTTTTCTAGATTTTATAGGGCTAATGATCATACACTATCTTTGGAATATCCAAGTTACACTAGGGCTGATGTGGAGATCAACTTATCAATACTATCAATGCCCTTACGAAAGCATATTTGGGTGGGTACTACTAAAGAACAAGGATTTTGGAAATGAATTGTTTGCAAAGTTAATATGGAATTTTGTTCATATTATTGTTTACAAGGTCATCTCCAATTGGCCTACCATAAAGCTTCTCCGTCATTTAAGGAGAGCAAGAAGTCTATTCAGAATTTGACTGCTTTGGAACAAAAATTTGATGGCCTTATGAACAAGAAGCTAAGTTCTTCAATTCCATTAGGTTTATCTATTTTAGAGGGGATAGCCTCCCAACCATCTAATGTGGTTGAGACGTTTGTTAAGTCTGTGATGAATCCACCCATGTTTAAGGCGCAGAAGCTTAAACGGAACCGTAATAAGCAGATAGAGGATCAGTTTCTGACAAAAGTTCATCAGATCTTGGACATGGAGCAAGGTTTTTTTTTTTTATGTTATCATTGATGGCGATGGATCTTATATGAAAGAGATTAAACCGTCATTTAATGAGAGAACTGAAGTGCATGAAGATAATCAAGGAGGCAGTGCACGTTGATGTGTATAGACTATCGAATCCAAAGGATTTTTCATGTCCAACTGCAGAGTGTGATATTAATACCTGAGTGGTATGTATTTTACAAGTTATGTTATCAAATAATATTAATTATGTAGTTTATGTTGTGCTTTTGCAGGACTTTAGTGTTAGTAGACGATTTCTTGCTGATTGATTTATTTCCATTCCTAAATCAAAAAAGGTGATCATTCGATGTTCCTCGTTGGCTTCGTTAGGAGACAATTTTGATATAGAAGATATTAATCCTATCTGATTTAAAGGATTTTGCAGCCAGATTTTGTAAAAAAAAAAAAAAATGTAATAAGGCCCCAGTTGTTTCTCAAGCTACTTCAAAGAGAGTTATTAGATCTTCAATGAAGGACCTATTAAAATATGCTAAAAACCATCAATGGTTCACTCGGTGTACCTGTTCTTTAACAAGCACATACATAACTTTTTTAAGTGTCTCACACACTAGTGATTGTGAGATCAATCACCCTCAAGTCCTTAAAGAAACATAGTATATGATATTCTATTCGAATTCACTATTGCCTTTCTTAGTGATCCTATGATTGGGAAAATTTAACAATAAATCTTAAGGAAATATATCATACCAGCATGATCTCATTATGGTGTTTATTTTCGTTGCTCTTATTCTATGAGCTTTATCATGTAATGCATATACAGTGATTTGTAATGAAATAAATAAGATAAATGCCAATGTTAATATTTTATTATCAATAAATGAATAAGATTAATTACATGTAATATGTCCATAACATTAAATGCTATTGGCTTGTAGGGTATACTACTATCAATCTCCCACTTGCAGTAATGCCTAGGAATCTCATACTCATTGCTTTAGTTAGTGGATCCACAAAATTATTTGTTAATAAAACTCTTTTATCTTTACATCACTTGTTCCAGTGATTCCTCTAACCAAGTGGAATTACTGCAAGATTTGTTAGGAATTTTGATGAGACATTGTTTCCTACATCTACGGAGCATCACCATTGTTGTCACAATATCTTGATACTAAACTTACAATGTCAAAAACCATGCCAAGCTCAGTGATGAACTTATTTATCCAAACAGTTTGCCTCACATCCTTAGATATAATAATAAAATTGGCCTCTAATGTTGAATCCATAGTGGTCACTTGCCTGGAATGTTTCCATCTTACTACTCCACCAGTTATGGTGAACACTTATTTGTATATTGACTTACTTTCATATTTTTTAGATTGAAACTAGATCCTGTGAAGGCTTTTAAATTTCAAATCCTCTTCTCCATTTACGAGGAATAACTCTTTAGTTCTTCTTAAGACCTACCTTAAGAATGTTCATTGCAACTATCTAGTGACCCTCACTTGGATTGGATTGATATTTGCTCCTAACACTTAGAGTATATGTAAAATCAGACTTTGTATATAACACGAAGTACATGATGGATCTATTCTACTCAATCGTTCTCTCTCTCCTCAAATGTCTATGTGGATATTTCTTTTGAGAGAGTAATTCCATGACTCATCTTGGAATTTTCTTTGCTAAGCTCTTTTAGCATTTCTTTTCTATGATTTTGATAAGCCTAGCATCCATCTAGATCTATCTTTATAGATCTTGTTCCCCAAAATATATGATGCTTTACAGAAATCCTTTATAGAGAAGTTCTTTGATAGCCAAACATTGGCAGAGTATAACATACCAACATCATTCCCAATGAGTAGTATATCATCAACATAAAGTATCAAAAATTTCATAGTGCTCCCACTGAACTTCTTATACACACATGGTTCATCTTTGTTTTGTTATAAAATCAAACGATTTGATTATCTCGTCAAAACGGATGTCCCAACTATGAAAAGCTTACTTTAATCCATGAATGGATCTTTGAAGCTTGCGTACCTTGTGGTCACTACCACTAGATCTAAAACACTCAGGTTGTGTCATGTACACATCCTACTTTATGTTTCCATTGAGAAATGCAACCTTTACATCCATCTAGCATAACTCATAGTTATTATATGCAGCTATAACAAGTGAAATTTCTAATGAATTTAAGCATGGTCATTGGATAAAATGTTTCTTCAAATTCAACTCCTTGTCTTTTCTTGAAACCCTTTGCTATTAGCCTTGCCTGATAGGTCTCTACCTTTCCATCCTCTATAGTCTTTCTTTTAAAGATCCATTTGCTACCTATAGGTACAATACCTTTAGGTGTATCAACCAAATTCCACACTTTATTGGAGTACATGGAATCCATTTCAGATTTCATGGCTTCTAGAAACTTTTCAAAATCGATCTCTAACATCGCTTCTTCATAGTTAGCATGCTTCTTATCATCTATAAGGTGTACCTCTAGGTCGGTATTTATGAGAAATTCATCTCTCTAAAGCCTTGGGTATTTTACTAGATTTATAATATGGTTATATATTAGGAAGATTTATTGATTTAGGATCCTCAATTTGAATAATACTAGGTTATGGTTCTTGTGACACTTCATCAATATCTTTCTCCCACTATTCTCTTCTAGCATAAAACATTTTTCTAGAAAGGTCGTATGCTTGGAAGCAAACATCTTTTGTTCTTAAGGATGGTTGAAATAATATCCTAAACTTTCTTTAAGATATCCTACAACCTATATTTGTCAGACCTAGTTCCCCTACTTATCTGTATGTAGCTTCTTTACATAGGTGGGACAACTCTAAATCTTAACATTTTTAAGATTAGGTTTTCTCCCTTACCATATTTTATATGGCGTTTCAGGTACTATCTTTGAGGGAATCTTGTTAAATAAGTATGCAGTGGTTAGGATAACATATACCTAAAAGGTAAGATCGGTGTAAATCATCATAGATCGTACCAAATTCATAGAGTATGATTCCAAGAGGAGTTCACCGAGAGAGAATCTCATTCTCTTTGAGATAATCAAGAAAATATTCTGCTAGGTATTCACCTCCTAGATCAGATCGAAGAACTTTAATATTTTTCCAAGTTTGCTTTTCATCTTCGCTTCTGAATTCTTTGAAGTTTTCAAATAATTTAGATTTGTACTTCACTAAGAACACATACCCATACCTTGAGTGATCATTGGTAAAGGTAATGAAGTACGAGCAACCTCTTCTAGCATTGACTATTAGGGGCCCACACATCAATGTGTATTAACCTTAATACATTTGCAGCTCTTTCTCTATGTCCACTAAATGGAGATCTAGTCATCTTCCTATGGGATAGGTTTCAAACGTTGGATAGGATTCACAATCTGATAGATCCAAGAATCCATCTTTTAACAACTTGTTTCCATTATCCTCATTGATATGACCTAGCCTTAAATGCAACATCTAGTAATGATTTAGATTATTATTTCATTTCCTTTGTTGTTCAGTATGAAATATTTTACCATCTACTTCTAGATAGTAAAACCAAGTAATAAGTTCATACAGCTAATGTAGCAATACTTGCACCATTTCTAAGGCGAAGGTTGACTTTTCTTTACTTAGATTCTTTCTTTTTCTCAGTTTCTGCAACATATTGCAAATGCAAAAACCATACTTGGTACATAATACCCAAGTAGAAGCATTATTAACTAATAAGTTAATTTCATTGAAGAACAACTGAGACTTGCCTTCCGAAGGCTTGTCTTGCAAGGTGATCCTTGTAGTTTCTCTTCTAGTGCCCATCTTTGCCACAACGAGAGCACTGTCCCTTAAATTTTCTTGGCTTTTACCAAAATAGCTTTTTTGACACCACTCTTTGCTTTTAACGGTTTCTTTTTCTTCAACACTATCTTTTAGAGGAAGAAGCTTCATTAACAAGCATAATGGATGTCTTAACCTTTCTTGATTGTAGCTTTTGCAGTCTTCAACATATAATAAGTTCCAAAAACGTAGCTTCAAACTCGTTCATGTTGAAGTTCATAACATAGCTCACCATACAACTCTTGTAGATGAAGCAATATTGCATAAGAAATTTCTATCTTGTCATATTGCTTCTAAAGCTCATTAGACATAGATGTTAGCATGTAGTGCATAGCCCACATGTCATCCTCTTGCCACTTCTTATAAGTAGCAACCTCTTCTTCCATAACATTCTCAGCAATAATTGTTGGAAGTGACTTATCAAGAAACTAAGCCATTTGAGAACAATTCTCAAATTCCTTAGCCAATTTAGAAGATTGGACCAGTCAAACTGTTTGCATCAAGTATTTACAATAGTTGGTTTAGTCAATTTGATCTACGATATAACAACTGATCAGTTAGTATCTATTCATTTTATTAATTACCATAAAGATTTGGTCTTTGATCTAAATGGTACATCTCATTATTCTTTTTGATTCCCAAAATCCTCAATGTGGAAAGTGAAAAACCCCTTTGGAAGGTTTCCTTGTGGGGATCAGGATCCTATCACTTGTACATTAAGCCTTGTGGTGACACAACAAACTAATAAAATACTTAATAGGTAGATAACTTTTATCATTAACATCTCATGCAATTCCCAATTATAATTTAGCCTCTTAAATGTATATGACATTTGGCGACACAACAAATCATATCTACTTTAGTTAAGTTAAACTCACCATTCCTCATAAGTGTAAATTAGTGATATAACCCTTGTGGTGACACAACAAAGCTATATCATTTGTTTACCTTATATACATCACATGTTTTAATAGACAATGTAATTTTTCTATGGGTGTAAACCTTGTGGTGACACAACAAATTTATATACATAAGAAACTTCGCATATTATCTATAATGGTGGAAGGCTACGAATAATTATTCCTAATGATTTTTGTTTACAACTGAATATTAACATATTTGTGTGTGAGGGATTTAGGTTATTACATTTATATCTCATTATTTAACATGCATCAAATACATTTAACAAGCATATAATCTAATTATTTGCATAACATATATACATCACATGCATATATATTAACCTAATTGGATGACTATGGACTTTCTAAGCGTGATTTACTTAAACTAATAAAGTAAATCACTTGGTCAAACCCTAGGTAATTATGAAGTCAATATATCACATACATTCATGGCCCATCGATCTTCAAATAGGCCACCATCCTTTCCTACGCACTCCTTGATTAGCCTCAATAAAACCCTATCTAACTCTACGTAACTTTACATACATAATATATATATATAAAAGAAACATTGATAAGAAGTCAAGGAAAATTACAATGGAGGGAGATAGAAATTTACATTAAGAGAAATAAGAGAAGTTGAGGTATGCAAATCCCATTGAAAATTGAATAACAAAAAATAATACCATTAAATTTAACCAAATTCTAAGGTCTAGGACCAATAGTCATCTGCTCATACAATCAGATTTCATAAAAAATAAAATTAATTCTATTGAATTTATTGCCTTTATTAGTAGATTGCATTTCTAATCCCATTAGGTTTTAGAAATTTTCTTAATCTTATTCCAAATATGATTAAGATTCTTTGACCATTAAATTGCATTCCTAATCTCATTAGATTTTAAAAACTTTCCTGGAATAGAATTAAGATTCCTTGTTCATTAGCATTCAAGATTCCAATGTAATAATGATTTTGGATTTTCAATTCCTAATCAAACTTCAATTTCTTAAAAATTTAATCCAAAATTAAAAAAAAATATATTAATTAACCAAAATATAATTTTTGACGATAAAAAATCATATATTTAGTTGACCGAAAATTCAGATTTCTAATTTCAATCCAAAATGAATTTGGAATCTAAAAAACAAGCAAAAATTTGCAATTTTGAAAAGAAAAAAATATTATTTTCCTGATTTGGAAATTGTCTCATTTTTTAATCATAAATAAAAAAATACATCTAATTTTGAAGAAAAATCAGTGGTATATGAAATTAGACTTCCTTACATTTCCAATACCTTTGAAAACGCCTCAATCCAATTTAAAATGGGTAAATTACACTTGTTTGAAGTTGGACCAAAAACGTTTGTTTTACTACACGTTTTTTAACACGATTTTCACAATTTTCATCCCCAAAACAATTTTTCTTTGATGTAAAAACATATTTTCATTATAAATTTTTTTTGCAATCAATCTCCATTGTTTTAATATGTTCCAAAAATAATTTGTAATAATTTTATCATCATCACATGATGATAATCAATTCAAGAACACATTCTTGATCTATGGTTTCATAAACCATAATCTAACTTTTAGATGCTCAATTTAAAATCTAATAAATTTTAATATCAGGTATTTAAATCCATAACAATAGAATTAAATTTATTGTAATAATTCATAGAGTTGGCTATGATGCCATTGTAAGTTTACATGTATAGAATACGCAGCGAAAAATTAAAAAAACAATTTATGCCTATAAACTTAAAACCATGAAAAATCTCTATGAATCTATTAGAATAATTATCTAAACAATATTTCCACACAAGATTAAATATTTTTCCTTTTATGGAGATTCTTGTTGTTGTTTGAAAAGGATTCACGAGTCATTCAAGCGTATCCACATGAGCTATCAAGAATAATGATTTTCTTCTTCATGATGTCGAACACCACTTAAAGAAGAACAAAGGGGCTGGTCGAATTCTCTACTGAGTGCTAGCTCTAGGTTTTCATCCTTTGGGAAGAGACATATCAAAAATCTTATTTTTAATCTCCACAACTGTGTTATGTTATGTTAAGGTTTCTATCAAATAGAGCCTTTATATAGTGCTCTTACTCCTAAGAGCATTAAGATTTCTAAAATTACAATTAAACCCATGGTTTAATTAGTTCTTAGGTTCAATATTGCGTTGGTATTAGGTCGTAACGATTGGATCCCACCCAATTAATTAAAACCCATTTTAATTTTAATTCAAGTTAAACTCTTTTTAATTCTTTCCTTTATTAAGAATTAATTACAATTAATTCTCAAGGGCTTTTACAGGTCATGATTGGCACTTAGCAATATGTCATGACTATCTAGACAATATAAATTAATGTAAACCTTTCCATTGACAGTTATCGTACAATTCAATCATTCCATCATGCAATATCCCTAATGAAATGTAAGGAATTAATTTACTATCAAGCCTTAATTATTCAATCATATGTATCTTGATCTTAATTCCATAACTTAAACGATGAAATTAGATACTCTTTTCTAATTTTCATCCCAGCTTAGCCAAGAAATTTCTAAGCTATGACTTAATAATATCACATAAGACATTCTCTCTTTTTTACTGAGAGTGATGGATCCTTTAGTAAACACTCACATACCTCCATGTATAAGTGGTCAAACCCAATTACTACCCTTTTGTAACCAATGATTAGAATCACATTTTGATAGCATCAAAGCATGATGATCCACACACAAGAAATCCATGGTGCCTCAATTCCAAGGATCACTAGTGCAATTGCAATGTAAGAATTCTTATTGAAAGTAGTAAAATGCCCATTAGGAATTTCTTAGTTGAGTCAGCTTGGTGTACCTGTTCTCTAAAAGCACCTACATAACTTGTGTTTGTGTCTCACACACTAGTGATCGTGAAATTAATCACCCTCAACTCCTTGAGGAAACATAGTATGTACTAATCTATCCAGATTCACTAATCTCCTTCATAATGATTCTAGGATTAGGAATATTTGAGAATAAAGCTTAAAGAAATACACCTCACTAGCATTATCTCATCATGGTGCTTATTTTCATTGCTCTTATTCTATAGGTTTTATTATGTAATGCATATACAATGATTTGTAATGAACATGATAAATAAAATAAATGCCAATAATAATATTTTGTTATCAATAAATGAACAAGATTAATTACAAGTAATATGTCTATAACATCAAATGTTATTGGTTTATAAGACACAGTACTACTATTACTACTAATTTTAATGTTGTTTCTTCATCTCGTGAGAAAATTGGGGACAATGCTTTAGGTTATAGAGTTGTGTCTAAATTCAATGACCATGTCAATCAAAAGGTTCTTTTATTTAAATTTATGAAAATGTGGATTTCTCATTCTGAGTTATTGCCTTTTATTGATTCCATTTGGAAAATTCCATTATCTGAGATTATGTTACAAAAGAAGCTGAAATCTCTTTGGATTGCTTTTAGGAAGTAGAATTGGGAGGCTTATGGTGACTTGAATAATAAAATTTTGGAATATCAAGATGATATTATTCTATTAGAATCACAGCTAAGCGAAGGATGGAATGGAGGTATTTTTTTTTGGAGTTGCAAAATGCCAAAAGCTTGGTGAGAAATTTATTTTGGAGACACGAGCCTTTAACTCATGATATTTGTAGGGTTTGTTGGTGTTAAGAAGGTGATCATAATATAACTTTCGTTCTTGCCACAATCAAAGAGAAATCTTTGAAACATAAGTTTAAGCTTGTCAAAAGGGTGGTTATTTTTGTATAGATTTTGCTACGATGGGTGGCTGTTGATTTTAACTTGAACTTGTTTTCGGCATAGGCCTTTTCTAAGGATTCATATATCCTTGACCATATTCTAAGAATGGTGGATAGTACTGAGAATTTTCGGTTATGGGCTATGTCTGAGGAGGAGAAAATTAAGAATGTTGTTTGGTCGATGGATCTGCATAGTTCTCTTGGGTTGGATGGGTTTACTAGGAATTTCTTCCAAGAATGTTGCTCTATTTTTTAGCCTGATGTTATGGCAATAATTTAGGATTTTTTTCAAGGTAGCCCTATGCTTAGGTATTTTACTTCCACTTTTATGGTGCTCATTCCAAAAATTGATAAGCCAAAATCTTTTTCTGATATGAGATTGATAAGATTTTGCACATTTTCTTGTAAGATTGTGGAAAAAATTTTGACTTATCATTTAGCCCCATTGATTCCTATTCTTATTAGTCTAAAGCAAGCTGGTTTTGTGATAGGTAGACTTACTCATGAAAACATAGTTGTTATGCATGAATTGGTTCATGATTTGGAAAAACATGTGCATGGTGGAAACGTGATATTTAAAGTGGATTAGTTTAAGGCATATGATCGTATTGATTAAGGTCTAGTTGTCCTATGTAGGTTTTGGTTAACAAAGTGGTAGTGTGATTGAAATTTTAGATGCATTTAGAATTATTGATATTGGATTATGCTTAACCAAGGTATTCAAGGGTTTTTAAATCTACTAGAGGTTTGCGCTAAGGAGATCCTCTCTCTCATTCTTTCTTTATTCTTGCATAGGATGCTTTTAGTCATTCTCTTAAGTATCTAATCCTAGAGGGTAAGAAGGGTCGATATTCGATGCTATGTGTGGTGAATCCAATTTTTCATCTTTTATTTGCAGATGATATGCGTTTATTTACAAATGGTAGCAAATCTTATTTCTGCTTCGGTCCAATTGTTTTAGGAGTATGAAAGGGTTTCTGGTCAATAGGTTAATTGGAATAAAAGCTATTTTCACACTTCTTTGAAATGCTCCATCACTCATAATAATCTCATTGCTTCTTGGTTTGGTTTTGTTCACAAAAATTTCCCTTTAACTTATTTTGGTATTTCCCTTGTTTAAAGAGCGAGCTAAAGCATGAACGATTCGAGACTTTCAAATCACACGAATTATAAACAAAAAGAAAACAAGACAAGATTTACCTAGGTTTACCCCAGAATAGGGTTATGTCATTCCAAAAGTTTTCACTATTGTCATCCTCACAAATCTCTCGTTACAATGTGTGATCAGTACATATAAGCAACTTAAGACGCCCTAATTAGGCTTTTCGCCTTGCTGCAAAACCACAGCTATTCATGGGCCCAAGCCCAAACCGCCAAGAAAAAAACTAGACTCAACTCATGTATAGGGCCTAAAAATTTTGGGGACACTGCCCCCTAACCCCGCACGCTCTCCGGGGAATGGGATCCACGTGGTCGTCATGTGTTCTACAGATTTGGATCCTTTGAAGTATGCACCAACTCTAACAATCTCCTACTTGATAAATACTTCATAGACATGGAAAACTTCCTAGAACTCTATTTCTTCAATCTCATTTCAGTAGCACACCACTCAAACTTCACTAGACTAATTGCTTTAGTCAAGAAATCTACGATGTTCACTGTTGTATCGACTTTCTCCAAGATTATGACATTTTCTTCAATCTCTTCCTGGATGAAGTGATATTGGATATCAATGTGCTTCATCCATGAATGAAATGTAGGATTCTTTGCTAAGAAAATAACACCTTGATTATCACATTTCACCTTCACTACTCCTTGTTTAAACCCAAGCTCAGCACACAACCTTTGAAGCCAAACCACTTCCTTTCCAGCATGAGTTATCGCCATATACTCTGCTTCTGTGGATGAAAGAGCAACAACACTTTGCCTCTTGCTCATCCAACTCACCACCCCACCAAACAGATTGAACACATATCCACTTGTAGACCTCCTACTATAAATGTCTCCTCCCAGTCAGCATCAACTATTCCTATATTATCAAGATTCTTCTTACCTCCCATACCTCTATAATACAATGCAAACTCTAACATGCCATGAAGATATCTAAGAACTCTCTTGATTGTAATCCAATGCTCTTTCCTAGGATTAAACATATATCTGCTCAATACTCCCACTACTTGGGCAATATCTGGTCTTGTACACACCATGACATATATCAAGCTTCCAACCACACTACCATAAAGTATGTGCACCATCTCTTCAGCTTCTTCCTCCATCTTTGGACATTGTTCCGCGGATAACTTGGTTCCTAAAGGCATGAGAGTCCTTACCGGCTTACTGTTGGATAAGTTAAATTTCTTCAACACTTTTTCAATAAACTTTTTTCAGACTTAGCCACAGTTTTTGATTTTCGTCATCCCTCTTTATC
This sequence comes from Bretschneidera sinensis, assembly GCA_023935145.1. Taxonomy (NCBI): domain Eukaryota; kingdom Viridiplantae; phylum Streptophyta; class Magnoliopsida; order Brassicales; family Akaniaceae; genus Bretschneidera; species Bretschneidera sinensis. Next base: position 76,231,888 of record CM043703.1, on the reverse strand, counting down.
TGTATGCCCAAGATAAATTTTGCTGGCCCTAGGTCTTTTATGTCAAACTGCCTTGCCAATGATGCCTTCACAGTGCTAATCATCTTCCTATTATTTCCAATCAACAACATATCATCAACATATAAGGTTAAAATGAAAAAATCAACCCCTAACCTTTTCACATAGACGCAATGATCAATATAACTACGAGGGAACCCAAGCTGAATGGTATATGAGTCAAACTTCTAGTACCACATACGTGGTGACTACTTTAGTCCGTACAAAGACTTCTTCAATTTACAAACCAACTCTTTCTTACTTTTGGTCACGAAGCCTTCAGGCTGTTTCATGTAAATTTCTTCATCTAAGTCCCCATGGAAGAAAGCTGTCTTCACATCAAGTTGCTCAAACTATAGATCATAAGCAGCTACCATAGATAAGATAAATCTGATAGATGTCAACTTTGCTACCGGGGAAAATATCTCACCATAATCAATTCCCTTTATTTGCAAGTACCCCTTTGCAACCCAACGTGCCTTGTACTTTTCTACCATTCAATCTGCATTTGTTTTCTTCTTGAAAAGCCATTTACACCCAATTGCCTTTATATCCCTAGGCAATTTCATAAGGCTCTATGTTTCATTCCTGTCAAGTGCTTGTATCTTCTCTTTCATAGTATTCTCCCATAGATTTTCATCCTCTGAGGTCCTCGTCTCTTTCACTATGCTAGGATCATCACCAAGAATATTTAAAGCATATAATGCACTACAAGTACTAGGGGATAACCTGATGGGTTGCCTTCTAACCCATGTGGATCTCTTTATGACAGGCATGGTCGCAACGTGGTTACCAACATAATTTGTCTTTTTCTCAGTTAGAGTTCTGAAAAGGTGTGCACTTTTGTTGTGTTTTATAGGAGCTGTTGAAGGCGAGAAATATGACGATTTTGATGGAAATCCCATGAATATAATAGTTATTATCATACAGGTGATTGTCGTTGGGTGCAAGATATTTGTGCAATTTTTTCTCCTTCTATTATTTTGTCATTACTCTCTCAGGCCAGGTTGCAAAGCCTAAAAATTTGAATTATTTTCCCAGGAGTGAGAAGAGGTGCTTGGATAAAATTGAAGCCACCGACAATCTTATGCTTAATACTGATGAATCAACAATTGGTTGATTTTCCAGAGGTGGTGCCGTTGTTCGGGATTGTAATGGGGTTGTGCTTCTTACCTTCTTATTGTATGGTATGGTCCACATCTAGTAGCCCACCGAGCTTTCAAGAGTCGAGTCTGATATTACTATAACGACTCGACCTATCACTTGACATAATATTGTTTGCTTTGGCACACCAGACCTCATGGATTTAAAACACGTTATGCAAGTAGATGTGACAATCACTTATAAATAGTCCAATCACATCCTCTCTAGTCAATGTGGGATACCAAGATGACCCTATCTTGAGGTGTCACAGGTTGTCGATACACCTTGATTTTACATTAAATTTGGATATAGACTCTTGTAATGTTGGTTGCCTTAAGGTTATTTATAAGATTTCCCTTTCAAAAAAAATATTTTAGTTTTAGTTTTTCTTTCACTTTGTATAATTTTCGTGATACACTATCAATAGTATATTTGATTCTTGAATGAAATGTGTGCTTGAAATCATTTCAATCCGTTTGTCTTTCAAAGGTGCTTGTTTGAAGTTTTTTTAAAAGAATGTACTGTTTGGATCTTGAAAATATTGAAGAAAAAGAAAATTGAAAATAACATAAATGCAAAAAAAGTGAATATTTCTATTTGTTATGTTTGGATGTCAAACAATATGAAAGGAAAAATAACACAATTTTAACAAAATTAAGTGAAAAGAATCGCTAAAAAGAAAAAGCAGTATGATTGTTTTTTTTTAAGGCTGCGAGCTCTTAAAAGTGTTACGGACAAGATTTGAGTGGATGATGATTCTCGGTAGTAATGAAGATGAATATAGATTTTGATAGTGAATTGCAGGGAAGATGAAGATAATTGACACTACTTGATGGGTAATGACCAAACTCCTAAGAAAGTAGAGAAAAAAAAAATTACAAACTAAAAGGTTTATTGATTATTACTTAATTCCACTAATGAGATACACAATATCTTTTATAAGCCAAAAATACAATCAATTAACAATACTAACTAACTAACATCTTTAACCAATTTCTAACCATCTAATTTCTCATTCAGTTATTTCAAATAATTAAATACAATTCATATCATTCTCAAACCTATCAAGTAAACCTCATCCTCAAGATTTAATTAATTTTCATATTATAAACCTCATCAATGAACGGTTATCCTATGCCCACAACCAAAAAATAGAGGCATCGATCCCATGCCACGCACCCTTGGCTTTAAATCCTTTTTCCCTTAAAGATGCATTGGATGTAGCTAGGAGACAAGTGGACTATAGTAGACTTTTGACTAGTTGCCAATTAATGTTTATAGAATAACACTTTTCCACTTTGTAGAAAGTTGCAGGTCTTCAATTCCTAGTTTTTTTCAAGCCTTTCCTTTGCTTCCTTTTTTTGTCACCATTACTGCCATTGATTTTACATCATATGCCATAGCAGATCTCAATGCAATTTTATAGACTAAAATAGAACCGGACATCTGCCAAATCAATGGCTCTGGCCCATTCATCACCATAAGATCAGACACGATAGTAGCCACATTTATATACTTGTGTTTTTTCTTTTATTCAACAAAAACAGGGAGACCAACACCACTACTGACCAACAAGAAATTTTCATGGTTCAATTCTTTATCAAGATTAGAAATTGAATGCACAGCAACACAAGAGGTTTCTCGCTGTTGTCAAAGAAACTCTAACATGCCATAAAGATATCTAAGAACTCTCTTGATTGCAATCCAATTCTCTTTCCTAGGATTAAACATATATCTGCTCAATACTCCCACTGCCTGGGCAATATCTGGTCTCGTACACACCATGACATATATCAAGCTTCCAACCAAAATAGCATAAAGTACATGCACCATCTCTTCAGCTTCGTCCTCTATCTTTGGACATTGTTCCGTAGATAACTTGGTTCCTAAAGGCATGAGAGTCCCTACCGGCTTGTTGTTGGACATGTTAAATTTCTTCAATACTTTTTCAAAAAAAAATTTTCGACTTATCCACAGTTTTCGATTTTCATTATCCCTCTTTATCTGCATGCCCAAGATAAATTTTGCAGGCCCTAGGTCATTTATTTCAAACTGCCTTGCCAACGATGCCTTCACCGTGCTAATCATCTTCCTGTTATTTCCAATCAACAACATATCATCAACATATAAGGTTAAAATGAAATAATCAACCCCTAACCTTTTTCACATAGATGCAATGATCAATATAGCTGCGAGGGAACCCAAGCTGAATGGTATATGTGTCAAACATCTAGTACCACATCCGTGGTGACTGCTTTAGTCCGTGTAAAGATTTCTTCAATTTACAAACCAGCTCTTTCTTGCTTTTGCTCCCAAAGCCTTCAGGCTGTTTCATGTAAATTTCCTCATCTAAGTCCCCATGAAAGAAAGCTGTCTCCACATCAAGTTGCTCAACCTATAGATCATAAGCTGCTGCCATGGATAAGACAAATCTAATAGATGTCAACTTTGCTACCAAGGGAAATATCTCACCATAATCAATTCCCTCTATTTGCGAGTACCCCTTTGCAACCAAACGTGCCTTGTACTTTTCTGCCATTCAATCTGCATTTGTTTTCTTCTTGAAAAGCCATTTACACCCAATTGTCTTCACATCCCTAGGCAATTTCATAAGGCTCCATGTTTCATTCCTGTCAAGTGCCTGTATCTCCTCCTTCATAGTATTCTCCCATAGATTTTCATCCTCTAAGGTCCTCACCTGTTTCACTGTGCTAGGATCATCACCAAGAATATTTAAAGCATATAATGCAATACAAGCACTAGGGGATAACCTGATGGGTTGCCTTCTAACCTATGTGGATCTCTTTATGACAGGCATGGTCTTTACCTCCGAGCTAGTATCTGAATCCTCATCTTCTACATCAGAAACATAAATATCATGCTCAAACCCAACTGACTCAGAATATGAAGTATCCGATGCAGTCTGTGGGATAGTCTCCCACTCTTTATCTCCTGGGCTAATGTCAATCTGAACCTGCTTTGACTGTTCTGGTACATCTTGAATAGCCGCTACATCCCTTTTGTGTTTCTCTAAACACAACATCTCTGCTGAAAACTGTACTCTTATTTTCTGGATTCCATAACTTGTACCCTTTGACCCCATCTTTATAACCAATGAAAATGAAATTCATTGATTTGCTGTCAAGTTTGTTCCTCTTTTCTTTTGGCACATGTATATAAGCATCACACCCAAACGCCCTAACATGATCCAAACTCGACTTCTTCCCAAATAGTGCCTCAAACGGTGTCTGATCTTGTAAAGCTGATGTAGGTGACTTGTTCTTTAGATAACATGCCGTAGCCACAACCTCTGCCTAGAACTCCAGCTCTAAGCCTGCATTCCAGCTCCAAGCCTGTACAACTCAACATACTCATCGATTTCTCCATGAGTGGCCGATTGAGTCTCTCGGCCACCCTGTTCTGTTGAGGTGTATATGAAGTTGTTTTCTATCTTGCAATGTCGCTTGCCACATAGAATTACTCAAACTTGTTTGAGCAAAATTCCCCTCCATTATTTGTTCTCAATACCTTTATCTTTCTTTCTATATGATTTTCTACGAATGCTTTAAACTCACGGAACTTATCAAATTCTTATATTTACTCTTAATGAAATAAATCCTTACATACTGTTGGTATTTGTCTAAGGCTCAAACATGTCCAAGTATAGTTCAAAGATGTTTAAAGTCTAAACCAAAGGCGGAGGATCAAAGTTCAGCAAGTTAGAAGGCTGCACACATGTGTGTGCTTCATTTTGGAGCAAGGGAAGGCCATGCACACTAGTGTGCGCACTTCTGCACACAAGCAGAAGGGTGTTGTGTGAAGGGGACAACAACTCAAAGCTGCAGCACTGGAATCTGGTAGGAATAGCACAAGGGACAGAAACTCAAAGCTGCAGCGCTGGGAAGTCGACGCTGCAGCATTGGCCGGCACACATGGATAGCATGCTTTAGCCTTCTCTTAGGTGCGTGAATGCAAGGTTAAAATGCACAACACCACTTAGGATTGATGGAGGGCCATGGTTAAGTGGTCATCAAGATCTAAAGGTGGATAATGACACACAAGATTGGATAAGAAGTTGGTGCACTATATAAAGGGTCACCTAGGTTCAATCTCAACAAGAAGACACAAGAATGTGATGATGTAACTTGTGAGACATGTGTGTGAATGAGAGAATTGTGTGAGAGTGCAAAGACACAAACATACAAGAGGGACTCATTGTAGAGAGGCTGGTTGCAAAGAAGAGAGGGTAGTATAGAACTGATAGAAAGCTTTGTAATAGGTCTATCACTTTTTAGTTCTCCTCTTAGTTTCTTCAAGAACTTGAGCTTCTTGAAGGGGATTGATGTAACTTGTAAGAACCATTTGATTTAGTGCAGAGAGTTTGGAGGAACTCACGGGGACGTAGGCACATTGCCAAACCTCGATAACAAATTGCTTGTCTTCTTTCTTTCTTTGATTTTCTGTTCTTGTGTTCGATTGCTGAAATTCTTTCTACAAGTCATTCTAGACTTGGGTGTTTGGAAGATCACCACCTTGGCATCTTGTCAAGGTGATTTCCAACACATACCTTGAAAAATCATCAATGAAATAGACTTAATTCCTTGATTTTCCAAGAGATTAGACGGGAACAGGCCCAAACACATCACTATATATCAAATCCAGAATACCTTTCGCCCTTGTGCAAACAGACTTAAAATTCACACGGTATTGCTTGCCATGTAGACAATGCTCACAGAAACCGAATCCTATGGATCAATCTGGGACTCCCTTCACCATCTGCTTTGATGATAAAGTAGATAGTCTATTTTCACCGATATGTCCAAGCCTTTGATGCCACAATATAGGGAACTGCGCCTTATCATTAGTCGCTTCCTCAGAGATAGAACCTCAATTGCACTAACTTTGTACTGTACTTCCTAGTAACTTGTATAACGTACCATACTGAACACCTCGTGCGATTACTAGCAATCCATGAGTCATCTTGCATGAATTTTTGTCACAGTTGAAATTCACTCCCCCATCTGTCATCTTGCTGACTAATATCATGTTCCTGCTGAGACCCAGAATACGCATCACACCTGAAACTGTCCTGACTGCTCCATCATTCATATTCAACTTCAACTTAACCTTCACCTTCTCACAACCAATAAATTTCACCAGAGAGTTACCTCCAAATAAAACGTTTCCCACATCAAAGATTTCATACTCACAAAACCAGTCCCTATGAGGTGTCATGTGAAAGGATGCTCATGTGTCAATTATCCAAACACTTCAATCTGATTGAGCCAAACAGGTTGCTATATTTAAGTCACCATCATCATAATCATATTGGTTCCTATTTCTTGAAGCAGATATCTCACCTATTCGCTTTTCTGGGTTCACACTCTTACTTCTGCAATCCTTCTTTAGATGCACGGGCTTCCTACAATTCTAACACTTCAACCTAGATTTATCCTTACTTTTCGATCTTCCTCTAAACTTGGGTTTATCACTAGACCACTTGTAGTCTTTATCATAGGTTCACGCTCTCACAGATAAGGCCTCATTTGATGAGTTTTCTGTACCATACCGCCTCATCTCTTCAGACAATAGGGCTGTCACAATATTTTCAAATGACAGATTAGTCGTACCACTACCATTCGCAACTATCAAGTTATCCCATGAATCAGGTAGTGAAAAAAGTAGTGTAATAGCCTTATTGTCATCCTTCATATCAACACTGATATACAATAACTGACCTATCAAAGTATTGAACTCATGTAGATGAATAGAGAAGGAATTGCCCTCAGCCATACGAAGGTTCTACAACTTCTTCTGCAGAAACAGTTTGTTTACGAGAGATTTACTTTGATAAAGGCTTTCCATTTTCTTCCAGAGAATTTTCATTGTTTTATCTCCAAAAACATTTATTAGGACAAAATCGGCTAGGCACAGCCGAATCAGACTTATGTCTTCTGATCGAGCTTCTCCCACTCCGTGATAGTCGCAGTAGATGATGCCAAAACCACCACCGACGATGCTGCTTCTGCCATGGACGCTGCCGTCTCTGCCTTGGATTCGCCGTTATGCTCATCGTATTCTTCGGTATCTGATCGACTATCACCGTCCACAAATCCCTATCCACGAGTAGATTCTCCATCTTCAGTTTCCATAACTCTAAGCTCTTCCCTATGAAATTTTTGATTTCAATACGTTTTCCAATCAACATCTCTGATCGTTAATCCTTGAACACAAAGCTCTGATACCAATTGATCAACTCAAGACCTGCCAATCACACGAATTATTCTGTACAATTGGCTAAAATTATTCTGAATCCTGAGCAAGAAGATATTCTTCAGATGGATTATTCTCGATGAAAGAATACTGGAATTTTGTGAGGGAGCCAGGTCCTTTGTTCTTGTGGAATAAACTGGTCTTATACCATTGTCTTCCATCCCGAATAGATGGCTTTATTTGGAAATTGTATAAGAATTCTATCCTCATTGATGATATTCTTCAATGCATTAGTCTGTCGTTTTCTCCACAGGTGCTGCCAGTTTTCAAAATCTGAATCACAATTTCAACTTTTACTTTATGGGGATGTGGTTGTTCCAGTATGGAATTTTTTTGTAGCCAAAATGAATCTGCCCATAAGAGGTAATCTGTCTTCCATGGTCGCAACGTGGTTACCGAGTTCTCTTTCTTCTCAGTTAGAGTTCTTAAAATGGGTACACTTTTGTTGTGTTTTATGGGAGCTGTGGAAGGCGAGAAACATAACGATTTTGATGGAAATCCCATGAATACGATAGTTATTATCATACAGGTGATTGTGTTGGGTGCAAGATATTGGTGCAATTTTTTCTCCTTCTATTATTTTTTCTTTACTCTCTCAGGCCAGGTTGCAAAGCCTAAAAATTTGAATTACTTTCCAATGAGTGAGAACGGGTGCTGGGATAAAATGGAAGCCACTAACAATCTTATGCTTAATACTGATGGATCAGCAATTGATTGATTTTCCAGAGGTGGTGGTGTTGTTCGGGATTGTAATGGGGTTATGCTTCTTACCTTCTCATTGTATGGTATAGTCCACATCTAATAGCCCATCGAGTTTTCAAGAGTCGGGTCTGATATTACTATAACGACTCGACCTATCACTTGACACAATATTGTTTGCTTTGGCACACAAGACCACATGGACTTAAAACATGTTATGCAAGTGAAGGTGACAATCACTTATAAATAGTCCAATCACATCCTCTCTAGTTATTGGGAAATCACCTTGATATGCCTAGGTGGTGATCTTCGAAACACTCAAGTCTAGAATGACTTGTAATGATCAGAAACAGAAACAGAAATCAAAGAAAAGAAATAACACAGCAATTGTTATCAAGATTTGGCAATAGCCTACGTCCCCTTGAGTTCTTCTGAACTCTCTGCACTAAATCAATGAGTTCTTACAAGTTACAACAACCTTCTTCAAAGTCCACAAGTTCTTGAAGAACCAAAGAAAAGAAGAAAGAAAGTGATAAGATTTATTGCAAAGCCCTTTACCCACAATCTATGCTACTCTCTCTTTATAACCGGCCTCTCTTTTGAGATCTATTCTAGTGCCTCTCCTGTGTTTTATGTCTTTGCACTCTCACACTTGCACTTGAATTCTCTTGTATGATGATCACTTGTATGTCAATTGTTCTATTGAGATTGAAGCTAGGTAACCCTTTATATAGTGCACCAACTTCTTGACCAATCTTGAAAGTCAATATCCACCCTTAGATCTTGAAGACCAATCAACCAAAGCCCTTCATCAATCCTTAGTGATCCTGTGTGTTTTGAATATGCCTCACGCACCATTCAAGAAGGTTTAAAAACCATGTACAAGTGTGCCTGGTGTCGCAACCCAGAACAGGGCAGGCCGCGGCCCATGGCAGGGCACACATCCTTCATCTTCTGGGCGCCGCGGCCTGGAGAAGGCTGAGCTGCGGCGCATACCTCCTCCAGGTCTCCTCCTTGCTGGGCACCTCAGCCTGGGAAGGCTATGCCACGGCGTGACCTAATGTTGAACCCTTTGTACATGCTGTGCGCTGAGGTGCACACTTAGTGTGCTAAGGCGGCAAGGCCTGATCCTGAACCTCTTCAAATCTTGTTTAAACCTTAGACAAACACCAACAATCTCTACCTTTGTCTAAGTGATTAAACCCGAACCCACTGAGAAAAGAACTCAGGACCCAAACTTATCTTGAGTCATCATATCAACCGACTCCAATCTTAAGTAGTCCAAGGCAATGATTGAACTTACTTAGAGGTAGAACCTTGGTGCCTAAATCTGTAGGATTTTCCTCCATGGCTACCTTGTCCACATGAATGCATCCTTCCGTAATATTTTCCCAAATGAAATGATGTCGAACATCCGTGTGCTTTGTCCTATCATGGAACACTGGATTCTTACACAAGTGCAACGCACTTTGGCTATCCAAATACACCACCACCTGCTCTTTTAGGACCTTCAACTCTTCCAATAACCCTTTGCACCACATAGCCTCCTTAATGGCTTCTGTTGTTGCTATGTACTCAGCCTTGGTTGTTGAGATTGCTACCACAGGCTACAATTGAGCCTTCCAACTTATACAACATCCGTTTAAGTTGAAGAAGTAGGAGGTAATCGATCTTCTTTTATCCCGATCTGCTCCATAGTCCGAATCCGTATTACCCTCAGGATAGATGGACTTACCCCTCTTCTCATAAATCAGCCCTACTTCTGGGCTTCCCTTCAAGTACCTCAGCAACCACTTCTTCCTAAGCCAATGCTCCTTTCCGGGATTACTTATAAACCTGCTGAGAACACTTATTGCATGAGCAATATCAGGTCCAGTGCTTACCATGGTGAACATAACTGAACCAACCACACTAGAGTAAGAGACCTTTTCCATTTCCTTCTTCTCTGCCTCCGATCTCGGACATTGATCACTAGAGAACTTGAAATGACCAGCAAGGGGAACCTTCACCGGTTTGCTATCTTCCATAGAGAACTTAGATATCATCTTCTCTATATAGGAATTTTGAGAAATCTTCAATCTGTTTCTCTCCCTTTCCTGGATTATATTCATCCCAAGGATCTTTTGTGTAAGGTCAAGATCCTTCCTCTTGAACTCCTCACTGAGTTGAGATGTCAACCTTTCTATCCTTTCCCTGCTATTTCAAACCAATAGCATATCATCGGCAGAGATGAGGATGATCACCACTTCATCCACCTTGTGTCCAGGTGAGAAGATTTCTGTGAAATTTATGTCTTCTCTTTATGTGAACCCCTTCTCCACTAGCCTAGCTTTATACCGGACTTCATTCCCTAGAGTGTTCCTTTCTTTGATCTTATAGATCCACCTACAATCCACAACTCTCTGCTTTTCTGGTTTGGGCACCAATTCCCAAGAGTTGTTCTTCCTCAAAGAATCCATTTCTTCCTCCATAGCTAGCTGCCATTTTGATGACTCCTAACATTCCATGGCTTCCATGTAAGTTTCTGGTTTAACTATCCCTCCTTCTATCCAAGGAGCTGCTACATTAGCATCCGCAAACCCATATCTCAAAGGTGGTCTGACCACCCTCCTTTCCCGGTCCTTTGTGAGCTGACAGTCATTCTAACTTGCTGCATCATCCCCTTCCAGTTCAACCTCCTCTTGAGTAGTCTGAGCATAGCCTTCATTATGGGCTCTACCTGGTCCGAACCCTATTGCCTTCATTGCACTACCTGAACTGAATTTTCCTTGATGCGATGCTCCACAAATTCTAGACTGGTTTGCTCACTAGCCCCTGCAAGGTTAGTTTTCTCCAAATAGGGAAATAACAATTCATTAAAAATAACATCCCTACTTATTATGAGTTTCATTCCTTTTGGTTCTAATGACCACAACCTATACCCCTTAACCCCATCACCATACCCTAGAAATACACATTTTCTAGACCTTGGGTTAAGTTTATCATCCTTTTGATGTGCAAATGCAGCACACCTAAAAGTCCTAAGGTTGCTCAACTCAGGGGTTTCCCACTCTACATCTCCATGGGAGTCTTGAGCTCTAAAGCTCTAGAGGGTGATCTATTAACCAAATATGTAGTAGTAGACACAACTTTCCCCCAAAAATATTTTGGTAAACCGGACCCAATTAACATGCACCTAACCTTTTCCATAAGGGTCCTTTTCATCCTCTCAACAACTCTATTTTGCTGAGGTGTTTTTACAACCGTTCTATGTCTTAGAATGCCATTTAACTCACAGAATTTATCAAAATCCTTATTGCAAAATTCTAAGCCATTATCGGTTCGTAAAGCCTTAACTACCATACCTATTTGAGTTTCCAGCAACTTTTTCCACACCACAAACTTATTCAAAGCATTTGATTTTTTGTTAAGCAAATAAACCCAAACTTTTCTTGAATAATCATCAATTAAAGACAGAAAGTAAAAGTTACCTCCCTGTGTTGGTGTTCTTGCTGGTTTCCAAAGGTCCGAATGAATGTAGTCAAGAATGCCCTTAGACTTGTGCACTTCGGTGTTGAAGCTGACCCGAGGTTGCTTCCCAAGAACGCAACACTCACAGAAATCCAATTTCTCTACTTTGTCACCACCAAGTAGACCATTCTTGCTGAGAACTTCCAGGCCCTTTTCGCTCATATGTCCCAAGCGAGGGCTGCCTTATCCATCTCAGCCATCAAGTTTGCTACTTGATCCTTGATTTCTGTCTCTCCGATCATCTCATAGAGTCCATTCTTTATTGCTGCTTTGATCACTATCAAAGATCCCTTGCTTACCTTGATCTTTCCTCCCTCTGCCTTGTATGTATACCCCATGGAATCCAACTGCCCCAATGAGATCAAATTCTTTTTCAAATCTGGAAGATACCTCATATTTCGTAGTAGCCTTGTGACTCCATCAAACATCCGCAACTGGATGTCTCTTATCCCCCTCACTTGGCAAGAAGTGTCATTCCCCAAGAAAACCTTTCCATTATTGATTTCCTTGAAATTCTTGAACCAATCCTTGTGAAGGCACATGTGATAAGTGCATCCAAAATCCAGAATCTATTTCTCACTGCCTTGCCTCCTGCTCACATTTGAGCACACAACAAGAACATCATCTTGCTATTCTTTGGAAACTGAAGCCTCTCCATTGTTGGTATGGATTCTTCCTCTCCTATCCCACATCTTCTTCTTGCAATCTTTCCTGAAATGTCCCTTCTTGTTGCAGTAGAAGCATCTATTTCCTTCAAATCTCCGTTTGGAATGAGATTTCCCATGGCTCTGCCCTCTACCTCTTGATTTCTCTCGGTAGTTGCCATGAATGCTACTGTCATTCCGAGTTACTGGCCTTCCTCTAACGAACAACCCTTCTCCACTTGATGCTTCCCTCATTTTGGCTTTAAAATCATGAGCCCTTATGGTATTGATCACAATCTCCTTAGTTAAAGTATCTCTTCCATATTCAATTGCATTAATCAAATTATCAAAACAATCAGGAAGAGAATTCAACAAAATAACAACCAATTATTCATCCGGGAATGTTATGCTACAGCTATTCAAATTTTTAACTAACTTATTAAACACATCAAGATTATCTTGCAACTCTTTATTAGGATCTATTTTAAAAGCAAATATTCTTTTAAGAAGATAAATCTTATTAGGGAGAGTTTTGGTAAGAAACAACTTATCTAGTTTTTTCCATATGACAGCAGGATCTTTCGAGCCTCTGCACTTCCTTATCACACTATCTGACATGTGCAAGAAAATGGTGTTGTATGCCATCTTCTTCATCTCAATTCACTGGTCCTCTGTGATACTTGCTGGAAAAACATCATCTTCTCCAATAGCTAAGTCCGTCTTTTGTTGCATAAGAACAACCTTGATCTTCCGCTTCCAAAGAGCAAAGTCTCCCTTTCCATCAAACTTCTCAACAATGAAATTTGAAACCATCTTGCGGAGAAAATCCCAAATTTATGCAGCACCCACAATTGCTTGCGTAAACTTCTAAATCACAAGAACTCTATCAAAGATAGATCTTAATACCGTTCTTGAATCACCCTCAAGAACACGATCAGATCTTGATCCCAGCACCGTTCTTGAATCACCCAAGAAGTTGGCCTTTGATTCTTAGAGTCTTGCTCTGATACCTTCTGTTCCAGCTCCGATACCCACTGTTCTTAGACCACAACTCTGATACCACTGTTGGTGGTATCTCTTCTAGCTCTGATACCACTGTTGGGAAATCACCTTGATATGCCTAAGTGGTGATCTTCCAAACAGCCAAGTCTAGAATGACTTGTAATGATCAGAAACAGAAACAAAACTCAAAGAAAAGAAATAACACAACAATTGTTACCAAGGTTCGGCAATAGCCTACGTCCCCGTGAGTTCCTCTGAACTCTCTACACTAAATCAATGAGTTCTTACAAGTTACAGCAACCCTCTTCAAGAATCCACAAGTTCTTGAAAAACCAAAGAAGAGAAGAAAGAAAGTGATAAGAACTACTGCAAAGCCCTCTACCCACAATCTATGATACACTCTCTTTTGAGATCTATTCTAGTGCCTCTCCTGTGTTTTGTGTCTTTGCACTCTCGCACTTGCACTTGAATTCTCTTGTATGATGATCACTTGTATGTCAATTGTTCTATTAAGATTGAAGCTAGGTGACCCTTTATATAGTGCACCAACTTCTTGACCAATCTTGAAGGTCAATATCCACCCTTAGATCTTGAGGACCAATCAACCATAGCTCTTCATCAATCCTTAGTGTTTGAACATGCCTCACGCTCCATTCAAGAAGGCTTAAAAACCACATCCAACTGTGCCTGGCGCTGCGGCCCAGAACAGGGCAGGCTGTGGCCCAGGGCAGGGCACACATCCTTCATCTTCTACGTGCTGCAGCTTGGGGGAGGCTGAGCCGTGGCCTACATCTTCTCTAGGTCTTTTCCTTGTTGGGCACTGTGGCGCAACCTGATGCTGAACCCTTTGTACATGCTATGCATTGAGGCACCAAGGCCTGATGCAGAACCTCTTCAAACCTTGTTTAAACCTTAGACAAACACCAACACTAGTCGATGTAGGATACCAAGACGACCCCATCTTAAGGTGTCACAGGTTGTACATACATCTTGATTTTACATTAAATTTGGATATAGACTCTTGTAATGTTGGTTGCCTTGAGGTTATTCATAAGATCTCCCTTTCAAAAAATATCTTAGTTTTAGTTTTCCTTTCATTTCGTATAATTTTCATGATACACTATAAATAATATATTTGATTCTTGAATGAAATGTGTGCTTGAAATCATTTCAATCCGTTCATCTTTCAAAGGTGCTTGTTTGAAGTTTTTTTTAGTAGAATTTACTATTTGGATCTTGAAAATATTGAAGGAAAAGAAAATTGAAAATAATATAAATGAAAAAAAAAGTGAATATTTCTATTTGTTATGTTTGGATGTCAAACAATATGAAAAGAAAAATAACACAATTTTTACAAAATTAAGTGAAAAGAATCACAAAAAAGAAAAAGTAGTTTGATTGTTTTTTTAAGGCTACGAGCTCTTAAAAGTGTTAAGGACAAGATTTGAGTAGATGATGATTCTCGGTAGTAATGAAGATGAATATAGATTTTGATAGAGAATTGCAGGGAAGATGAAGATAATTGACATTACTTAATGGTTAGTGACCAAACTCCTGAGAAAATAGAGAAAAAAAATTACAAACTAAAAGGTTTATTAATTATTACTTAATTCCACTAATGAGATACACAATGTCTTTTATAAGCTAAAAATACAATCAACTAACAATACTAACTAACTAACATCTTTAACCAATTTCTAACCATCTAATTTCTCATTAAGTTATTTCAACTAATTAAATACAATTCATATCATTCTCCAACCTATCAAGGAAACCTCATCCTCAAGATTTAATTAATTTTCATATTATAAACCTCATCAATAAACGGTTATCCCCTGCCCACAACCAAAAAATAGAGGCACCGATCCCATGCCACACACCCTTCGCTTTAAATCCTTTCTCCCTTAAAAATGCATTGGATGCAGCTAGGAGACAAGTGGACTATAGTAGACTTTTGACTAGTTGCCAATTAACTTTTATAGAATAACACTTTTCCACTTTGTAGAAAGTTGCAGGTCTTCAACTCCTAGTTTTTTTCACGCCTTTCCTTTGCTTCCTTTTTTTGTCACCATTATTGCCATTGATTTTACATCATATTCCATAGCAGATCTTAATTCAATTTTATAGACTAAAAAAGAACCGAACATCTCCCAAATCAATGGCTCTAGCCCATTCATCACCACAAGATCAGATCTAATAGTAGCCACAATTATATACTTGTGGTTTTTCTTTTATTCAACAAAAACAGGGAGACTAACACCATTACTGACCAACAAGAAATTTTCAAGGTTCAATTCTTTATCAAGATTAGAAATTGAATGCACAGAAACACAAGAGGTTTCTCACTGCTATCAGAGAAACTCTAACATGCCATGAAGATATCTAAGAACTCTCTTGATTGCAATCCAATGCTCTTTCCTAGGATTAAACATATATCTTCTCAATACTCCCACTGCTTGGCCAATATCTGGTCTTGTACACACCATGACATATATCAAGCTTCCAACCACACTAGTATAAAGTACATGCACCATCTCTTCAGCTTCTTCCTCTATCTTCGGACATTGTTCCGCAGATAACTTGGTTTCTAAAGGTATGAAAGTCCCTACCGGCTTGCTTTTGGACATGTTAAATTTCTTCAACACTTTTTCAATAAAATTATTCAGACTTATCCACAGTTTTCGATTTTCATGATCCTTCTTTATCTGCATGCCCAAGATAAATTTTGCTGGCCCTAGGTCTTTTATATCAAACTGCCTTGCCAACGATGCCTTCATAGTACTAATCATCTTATGTTATTTCCAATCAACAACATATAAGGTTAAAATGACAAAATCAACGCCTAACTTTTTCACATAGATGCAATCATCAATATAGCTGCGAGGGAACCCAAGCTAAATGGTATATGTGTTAAACTTCTAGTACCACATCCGTGGTGACTGCTTTAGTCCGTACGAAGACTTCTTCAATTTATAAACCAGCTCTTTCTTGCTTTTGCTCACAAAGCCTTCTGGCTGTTTCATATAAATTTTCTCATCTAAGTCCCTATGAAAGAAAGTTGCCTTCACATAAAGTTGCTCAAACTATATATCATAAGCAGCTGTCATAGATAAGATAAATCTGATAGATGTCAACTTTGCTACTAGGGAAAATATTTCACCATAATCAATTCCTTCTATTTGTGAGTAACCCTTTGCAACCAAACATGCCTAGTATTTTTCTACGATTCAATTTGCATTTGTTTTCTTCTTGAAAAGCCTTTTACACCCAATTGCTTTCATTTCCCTAGGCAATTTTATAAGGCTCTATGTTTCATTCCTGTCAAGTGCCTGTATCTCCTCTTTTATAGTATTCTCTCATAGATTTTCATCCTCTGAGGGTCCTCACCTCTTTCACTGTGCTAGGATCATCACCAAGAATATTTAAAGCATATAATACACTACAAGCACTAGGGGAATACCTGATGGGTTGCCTCCTAACCCGTGTGGATCTCTTTATGATAGGCATGGTATCTACCTTCGAGCCAGCATCTGAATCCTCATCTTCTACATCAGAAACATAAATATCATGCTCAGACCCAACTGACTCAGAATATGAAGTATCCGATACAGTCTGTGGGATAGTCTCCCACTCTTTATCTCTTGGGCTTATGTCAATTGGAACCTGCTTTGACTGTTCTGGTACATCTTGAACAGCCACCTGATGAGAGCCATAAAATGCATCTTAATAGTACTTAATTGTTAGCATTTTAGGGTTGATCTATGTTTTAATTTCACTTTTATATGTTAATAACTCTAAAGTGTCATTTTTGGATCATTGATTTGTTTTGATGCATTTTCAGGTATTTTGAGTCTAAAAGAGTTGGAAAAGCTACCGTTGAATGAAGCATAAAGACTCCATGCATATCGGAGAGAAGGAGGGCTTTTGGAAGGACAAAATGAAGAGAAGAAAGTGTGTGTGCCGCGGCTTAGAAGGACTGAGCTGCGGCTTCCTGAACAGCACCCAAAAGAGGCAAGAAAGACACTAGGTGAAGCCTAGGCATAGATCAATGTATGCCGCGGCTTGAAAGGCTGAGCCTAGGCATGGAAAAATATAGGCTGCGGCCTACAGAAGGTGAAGAAATCAACACAAGTTGAGCCGCGGCCTGAATCAATTTGAGCCGCGGCACTAGCTCGAACCCCTGTTTTTGAGTCACGATTTAATCAGGGTTTTAATGATTGTTTAAACCCTAAAACACCCTTGGACCTTGTGTATTATAAATAGACCACTTAGGGTTTGATATTAGACATTCATCATTCATTAAAGAATCAATAAAAGGCTAGAAAACTCAAGGGAGGCTGCCACATTCTCCCCCATGGCCAACTAATCTCCAAGCAAGGCGAAGGGATGAATCCCTAGGTGTAGTTGTTCTTATTTTCCTTTCTTAATTCAGCTGTAATTTGGATTTATTGCTAAACATTGTTTATGATTTATTCTTTGCTTAAATAAGAAGAATTAAGGTTCATGTGATAGCTGCACTGTATGTTCTTCTTATTTTAGATTTTCTTAACCCAGTGATTGCATGCTTCCTCTCCATATAAGTTTAGTCAAGCTCTTCTTATATCAAGTTGTTAGGATGTGATTAAGTCCGGTAGATTTATCTTTTAGGTTTGTCCATTACTGCGATATTGTCATAGAGATATATTGTCATTTCTTGATAAACCTATAGGATAGGTCGTGTGTGCTTGAATCGAAAGTAAAGAGTACTTCATAACAATTACATTAGGGTTTACATGTGCTTTAATTGAATATACACCGATTGCTTGTTTGGGATGTGAAACTTGCAATAGAGATAAAAACAACTAAATCGATATTGGAATAAGGCAACGAACCTAGGGAGGATTCCCAGAACCTTGTTGTTTCCTTATTATATTCTTCATTACAAATACACAATTTCCTCATAATACTTTACTATCAAAACTCAGATTTAGTTATTTGGATTTTATTGTTTCATATTAAAGTTTACACTTTTCCTTATTGTTAACTTGTTTCTCTGTGGAATCGACACCCCAAAGCTGTGCTACAACTACCGCATTACTCTTTGAGCGTAATAAAATTTTGGCGCCGTTGTCGGGGAAATGCGCTTACATACAAGGAAGTTTGTCAACTCTAAGACGAGACAGTACTATCGTTCCTTTCTTTAAGTTTTTAATTTTTTGATTTTTTTTTGATTTTTTTCTGTTTTATTACTTTTTAAACTCATTTAGTGTATGCTTAGACCGAGAGATTCGCGAAGTAGGTTCGTTAAGGGACCCGAATTAGAGATACCCTTTCCTTCCACGTCCGTTAGTGAAACCTCGCCTAGATCAAACCCTAGTGTACACCCAACAGAGAATTTAGAAAATTTTGTTAACATGACTGAAAACCCTAATGAGAATGTTGCTAGGACACTTAAAGACTACTTGCACCCTAGCCGAACGGCCACCCCATCGTGTATCATGTTCCCCCCTAATGTTCAACAACCTAATTTCAAACCGGGTATGATCCAATTGCTACAAACCTTCCATGGATTTGAGAATGAAAACCCTTATATCAATTTTAAGGAATTTGAGGAAGTAGTAGCAACATTTCAAGGTAGGGCTGATATGGTAGACACCGTCAAACTTCGGTTTTTCCCTTTTTCACTTAAGGAAAAAGCAAGGCTTGGCTGTACTCATTAAGGCCTAGGTCCATAGGTAGTTAGGATGAGATGACACGAGTTTTCTTCCACAAGTACTTCCCAACCAATAAGACCAATAACCTCAAGAGATAAATCTCAAACTTTGCATAAAAGGAGAACGAAACCTTATATCAAGTTTGGGAGCGTTTCAAGGACTTGTTAAATTCTTGTACACACCATAGGTTAGCTACTTCTATGATGGACTTCTAAGTAGGGAGAGGCAGTTCATAGAAATGATGTGTAATGGGGATTTTCTTCAAAAAGATCCCGATCAAGCCATAGATTTCCTAGATGACCTATCAGAAAAAGCCCACACTTGGACAGGACCAAATACCATGGAAAGCACTAGGAGAAATAAACCCATTGGGATTTATCAACTTAAGGAAGAGGATAACCTTAAAGCCCGTTTAGAGGCCCTAACTAAGGAAATTGAAGCCTTAAAAAACCAGAAATGCTAGGGCCCCTGAACTGGTTGCTAGGGTACAGTCCTACGAGCCTTGTTTCATGTGTAATGGGGTAGATCATTTACCTAAAGATTGTCCAATTTATTTTGAGATGAAGGAAGAGTGTAATGCTGTAGGTATACCCTTAGGGAAACCACATTCACCCTACTTTAACACCTACAATCTCGGTTGGAAGAATCAACCTAATTTCAATTGGAAATCCGACATGGAACCCCCTGCCCACTCTAGTACCCAATGACAGCTGGAAGCAACCTCATCTAATACATCTCACAAATCTTTACCTTTGGAAGATATGTTTAAGTTATTTATGCAGGTACATGCCAAGAGTGCGAAAGATCAAAGAAAAATAAATCAACAGTTGTTAGAGGAACAACAAGCAATCAAAGAGGAACAAAAGGTAATAAAGAGCTAACTCACCAAGCTGACTAGTTTCTTGACGATTCAAGAGCAATGTCGTTTTCCTTCACAACCACAACCTAATCTAAGGGGACAACATATGGCATAAAACTCTAACCCTAAAATTCAAAATGTTAGAGATGTTAATGTCATAATCACTCGCAGCGGAAAGAAAATTGATGGACCCCCTCTACCATCAACCCTGAATCCTAACACCGTGTGTAACAAGGATAAAGCCCCCAAGGAACAAGAGGCCTATGATGATTATTCTCCACCGGTTACTTACCCTCAAGCACTCCTTAAGCCTAAGTAGATAAATTCAACATTAAAATGTGAGATTATTGAACAACTTCAGCATGTTAAAATTAACCTCCCTCTTCTTCATTTCATAAAACAGATCCCCAACTATGCTAAAATCATCAAGAATCTATACACACTCAAGAGGAGACACAATGTAAAGAAGACAACATTCTTAATGGAGCAAGCGAGTGCAGTAATTGACAGCAAGACACCGCCCAAATATAAAGATCCGGGCTGTCCAACAGTGGTTTGCCAAATTGGAAACAAATCTTGTGGCCAAGCATTGCTAGATTTGGGTGCTAGTGTGAACCTCATGCCATACTCCATGTACTTACAGCTCAGTCTAGGTGAGATCAAACCAACCTCCGTGGTACTTCAATTAGTGGATAGATCATTAAGAAAACCAAGAGGTATTGTAGAAGATGTTTTGTTGCAAATTGATAATTTCTACTATCCTGTTGATTTTTTGGTTTTAGATACTATTTATACTGTAAACACGGAGTCAAAAATTCCTTTGATACTTGGAATATCATTCCTTGCCACCGCCAATGCTCTCATTAATTGTAGAAATGACCTAATGACATTATCATTTGGAAATAGGACTCTAGAGGTAAATTTTTTTTGAGTCTCATGGCAGCCACATGAAGAGGATGAGTACATCAAAGATAATTTTAACTCTTCGGAATTCAATCCTAATAATTTTGAATTCAATGATTCTTTAGTTTATCCCCATGCCGTTAATGTTGTTGATGTTTTTGATAAGCCACAGGAATTTATAAAGAAATCTTGGCAACAATGCTTTGAGGAGTTGCTTGAGAGAAGTCACATGGATGCAGGAATCAAATACCCTACTACTGATAGTAAATGGGCATCACCAAAAACACTTGAGCCACATGTGGTGGAATTTAAGTATTCCTTACCAAAAGACTAGCACTGAGGCCACTGAGTATGGAGCCTCATCTTCAGCACCACAATGAGGCCAGCAGTGAGAGTGGTGCAGCGTCTGGCTGAAGACGTAAAACTTAGCACTCATGAGAGGCAACCCACAACATATCCTTTTATTTTTTTGTTTGTTTTTCATATTTCTTTTTCTTGTTTATTATTATTATTTTGCTGTTTTCCAGTTTTACTTTCGTATTTCTTTTTCAGGGACAAATATACGAAGCAGTTCAAATGGTGGTGCACAATTTTCAGCTTCTGTGCATTTTTAGCTACAAAGGGAGTTCCCTTAACTTTTTCTTTCACATTGAGGACAATGCTTATTTTAAGTTGGGGGTGGTGGAAAGGAGGAAACATATTCCTATTTTTCATATTTTTCTTTGAACTGCTTGGTGTCATTTTCCTTTTTGTTTGTTTTTAGCATGCTTTGTGTTAGCCTTAGAGTTAATTCACATGTCAATGATTTGAGCCTAATTGAGATAGCATATAGCATTTAGAAGTAGTTAAATCTTGCTTCGGTTTGAAATTAATTTAAGTGTCAATCTTCATTTGGTTTGAGACTCTAGTTTGTGGTAAGATTGTACGATTAGTCTAAAACATTTAGAGAAGTTTTATGTATGATTGTTTTGTGAATACTTTTGCGGTCTCGACAAGCTCTAGAACTTATTTGAGAATCACTTGAGGCGAATTCCTAGAATGCACATTACTTAGGATATGATAGAGGCCATTTTTGGACCGTTTGAGCCTTTCGAACTTACCCTTGCTATATTCATCACTAGTCACCTGTTTGAGCCTTTTTTCTTGAAAAAGAATTTGAGCCTTGTTTCTTTCAATATCCCATTTACTCACCTTTATGAGCCTAAAAATATTTTATCCTTACCTTTATTTTAAAAGAACTTAGTTATACACATTTGTTTAGAAGCACTTAAAAGGAGTAAGGATGGAAATATGAAAACCATAACCCAAGTACACTAAAGGAGATAAGTTAGGGGTTGTGGAAAAGAAAAGAAAAAAAAATGGAAAAGGAGGTGAATGGTCTTATGCCAAAATACAAAAGAGAAGAAAAGAAGTGAATTATGGCAAAGAAAGAAGAAAAGAAAAGAAAAGTGGTGACTTATTGAGAGATATGCTCTTATAAAAAATGGTTGAAAGAATTGGGTGTTAATGGTTATCCAGTGCTAAAAATGGTTGTGGTTAAAACTAAGAGATTGAGTTCTTTTACTTGTGAATCTTTCCCATTCTTTCTTAACCTTTACCTTAGCCTAACATTACAAGCTTATTAAAGACCTATTGATCCAATGTAGTGTGATTTTTCTACAATAGTGGAGAGTGATTCAAAATGTAAGCCTATGGAGCTTGTTTTTGTGATTGATGTCACACAATTTAATATATTTTAGAGGCCAAGACTTGCATTCATGAATATTGGGCATAAAATCATCCGGGTGTTCAGATTAATGGATTGTGGTAAGGTGGATGTTAAGAGTCAATAACGATCTTAAGATTGATGTTTGGATTACTTTTGGACTTGGGTGATATTTAATGATTCTATATGCTGTATGTTATGTGCAATTTTTGAGACAAAAAGTGAATTACTCTTGGTTTAAAGTTAACAGTGCTTTACTTTGTTCTGATTCCTACCTTAGAATTCATCTATTGTTTTCGCTTGAATTGTTAGGGACTAGCAATAAGCTAGTTGGGGGTTGTGATGAGAGCTATAAAATGCATCTTAATAGTACTTAATTGTTAGCATTTTAGGGTTGATCTAGGTTTTAATTGCACTTTTATATGTTAATAACTCTAAAGTGTCATTTTTGGATCATTGATTTGTTTCGATGCATTTTCAGGTATTTTGAGTCTAAAAGAGATGGAAAAGCTATCGTTGAATGAAGCACAAAGACTCCATGCATACCGAAGCAAATGAGTGCTTTTGGAAGGACAAAATGAAGAGAAGAAAGTGTGTGTGCCGCGGCTTAGAAGGGCTGAGCCGCGGCCTCCTGAACAGCACCCAAAAGAGGCAAGGAAGACACCAGGTGAAGCCTAGGCATGGATCAATCTGAGCCGTGGCCTGAAGGGTTGAGCCTAGGTATGGAAAAATCTAGGCTGCGGCCTACAAAAAGTGAAGAAATCAACACAAGTTGAGTCGCAGCCTGAATAATTTGAGCCACGGCGCTAGCTCGAACCCCTGTTTCTGAGTTACGACTTAATCAGGGTTTTAATGATTGTTTAAACCCTAAAACACCCTTGGACCTTGTGTATTATAAATAGACCACTTAGGGTTTGATATTGGACATTCATCATTCATTAAAGAATCAATAAAAGGCCGAAAAACTCAAGGGAGGCTGCCACACTCTCCCCCATGGCCAACTAATCTCCAAGCAAGGCGAAGGGATGAATCCCGAGGTGTAGTTAACTTATTTTCCTTTCTTAATTCAGTTGTAATTTGGATTTATTGTTAAATATTGTTTATGATTTATTCTTTGCTTAAACAAGAAGAATTAAGGTTCATGTGACAGCTGCACTGTATGTTCTTCTTATTTTAGATTTTCTTAACCTGATGATTGCATGCTTCCTCTCCATATAAGTTTAGTCAAGCTCTTCTTATGTCAAGTTGTTTGGATGTGATTAAGTCTGGTAGATTTATCTTTTAGGTTTGTCCATTACTGCGGTATTGTCATAGAGATATATTGTCAATTCTTGATAAACCTATAGGATAGGTCGTGTGTGCTTGAATCGAAAGTAAAGAGTACTTCATAACAATTATATTAGGGTTTACATGTGCTTTAATTAAATATACACTGATTGCTTGTTTGGGATGTGAAACTTGCAATCGAGATAAAAACAACTTAATCGAGATTAGAATAAGACAACGAACCTAGGGAGGATTCCCGGAACCTTGTTGTTTCCTTATTATATTCTTCATTACAAATACACAATTTTCTCATAATACTTTACTATCAAAACTCAGATTTACTTATTTAGATTTTATCGTTTTGTATTAAAGTTTACACTTTTCCTTATAGTTAACTTGTTTCTCTGTGGAATCGACACCCCAAAGCTGTGCTACAACTACCGCGTTACTCTTTGGGCGTAATCACCGCCACATCCCTTTGTGTTTCTCTGAACACAACATCTCTGCTGAAAACTCTACTCTTATTTTCTGGATTCCATAACTTGTACCCCTTGATCCCATCTTTATAACCAATGAAAATGAACTTCATTGATTTGTTGTCAAGTTTGTTCCTCTTTTCTTTTGGTACATGTATATAACCATCACACTCAAACACCCAAACATGATCTAAACTCGACTTCTTCCTTAATAGTGCCTTAAACGGTGTTTGATCTTGTAAAGCTGATGTAGGTGACTTGTTCTTCAGATAACATGCCGTAGCCACAACCTCTGTCGAGAACTCCAGCTCCAAGCCTACACAACTCAAAATACTCATCGATTTCTCCATGAGTGGCTAATTGAGTCTCTCAGCCACCCCGTTCTGTCGAGGTGTATATGAAGTTGTTTTCTATCTTGCAATGTCGCTTGCCACACAGAATTACTCAAACTTGCTTGAGAAAAATTCCCCTCCATTATCTATTCTTAGTACCTTTATCTTTCTTTCCATATGATTTTCTACCAATGCTTTAAACTCACGGAACTTATCAAATGCTTCAGATTTACTCTTAATGAAATAAATCCATGGCTACCTTGAAAAATCATCAATGAAATAGACATAATACCATGATTTTCCAAGAGATTGGACGGGAACAAGCCTAAACACATCACTATATATCAAATCCATAATACCTTTCGCCCTTGTGCGAGCGGACTTAAAATTCACACGGTTCTGCTTGCCATGTAGACAATGCTCATAGAAACCAAATCCCATGGAGTAATCTGGTACTCCCTTCACCATCTGCTTCGATGATAAAGTAGATAGTCCATTTTCACCGATATGCCCAAGCCTCTGATGCCACAATGTAAGGGACTTGGCCTCATCATTAGTCGCTTCCTCAGAGATAAAACCTCAATTGCACTAACTTTGTATTATACTTCTTAATAACTTGTACAACGTACCATACAGAACACCTCGTGCTATTACTAGCGATCCACGAGTCATCTTGCATGAATTTTTGTCACAGTTCAAAATTCACTCCCCCATCTGTCTTCTTGTTAACTAATATCATATTCCTGCTGAGACTCGGAATATGCATCACACCTGAAACTGTCCTGACTGCTCCATCATTCATATTCAACTTCAACTTCACCTTCACCTTCTCACGACTAATAATTTTCATCGGAGAGTTATCTCTAAATAAAACGTTTCCCACATCAAAGATTTCATACTCACAAAACCAGTCCCTATGAGGTGTCATGTGAAAGGATGCTCATGTGTCAATTATCCAAACACTTCGATCTGATTGAGCCAAACAAGATGCTATATTTAAGTCACCAGCATCATAATCATACTGGTTCCTATTTACTGAAGCTGATATCTCACCTGTTCGCTTTTCAGGGTTCACACTCTTACTTCTGTAATCCTTCGTTAGATGCATGAGCTTCCTACACTTCCAACACTTCAACCTAGATTTATCCCTACTTTTTTATCTTCCCCTGAACTTGGGTTTATCACCAGACCACTTATAGGGTTTATCATGGGTTTGCCCTCTCACAGATAAGGCCTGATTTGATGAGTTTTCTGTACCATACCGCCTTATCTCCTCAGACAATTGGGCTTTCATGATATTCTCAAATGACAGATCAGTCGTAGCACTACCATTCGCAACTATCAAGTTATCCCTTGAATCAGGTAGTGAACAAAGTAGTGTAATTGCCTTATCGTCATCCTTCACATCAACACTGATTGACAATAACTGACCTATCAAAGTATTGAACTCATGTAGATGAAGAGAGAAAGAATCGCCCTCAGCTATCCGAAGGTTGTACAACTTCTTCCACAGAAACAGTTTGTTTACGAGAGATTTACTCTGATAAAGGCTTTCCATTTTCTTCTAGAGAACTTTCGCAGTCTTTTCTCTAGAAATATTTATTAGGACAGAATCGGTTAGGCACAGTCGAATCAGACTTCGTGCCTTACAATCGAGCTTTTCCCACTCCGTGATGGCCGTTGTAGATGATGCCGAAACCGCCACCGACGATGCAACCTCTGCCGTGAACGTTGTTACCTTTGCCTTGGATTCGCCGTTATGCTCATTGTATTCTTTGGCATCTGATCGACTATTACCATCCACAAATCCCAATCCACGAGTAGATTCTCCATCTTCAGTTTCCATAACTATAAGCTCTTCCCTCCAAAATTTTCGATTTCAATACGTTATCCAATCAATATCTCTGATCGTTAGTCCTCAAACACAAAGCTCTTATACTAATTGAACGATTCGAGACCTACCAATCACACGAATTATTCTGCTCAATTGGCTAAAATTATTCTGAATCCTGAGCAAGAAGATATCCTTCAGATGGATTATTCTCGACAAAGGAATACTTGAATTTTGTGAGGGAGCCAGGTCCTTTGTTCTTGTGGAATAAAATGGTCTTATACCATTGTCTTCCATCGCGAATAGATGGCTTTATTTGGAAATTGTATAAAAATTCTATCCTCATTGATGATATTCTTTAATGCATTAGTCTGTCATTTTCTCCTAAGTGCAGGTGCTACCAGTTTTCAAAATTTGAATCACAATTTCAACTTTTACTTTATGGGGATGTGGTTGCTCCAGTATAGAATTTTTTTGCAAGTAAAATGAATTTGCCCATAAGAGGTAATATATTTTCTATGGTCACAATGTAGTTACAGAGTTCTCTCTCTTCTCAGTTAGAGTTCTTAAAAGGGATGCACTTTTGTTGTGTTTCATGGGAGCTGTGGAAGGCGAGAAACATGACGATTTTGATGGAAATCCCATGAATACGATAGTTATTATCATACAGGTGATTGTTGTTCGGTGCAAGATATTGGTGCAATTTTTTCTCCTTCTGTTATTCTGTCTTTACTCTCTCAGGCCATGTTGCAAAGCCTAAAAATTTGAATTATTTTCCCATGAGTGAGAAGGGATGCTTGGATAAAATGGAAGCCACCAAAAATCTTATGCTTAATACTGATGGATCAGCAATTGGTTGATTTTCCAGAGATGCTTAATACTGATGGATCAGCAATTGGTTGATTTTCCCGAGGTGGTGGCGTTGTTTGGGATTGTAATGGGGTTGTGCTTCTTACCTTCTTGTTATATGGTATGGTCCACATCTAGCAGGCCACCGAGCTTTCAAGAGTCGGCTCTGTTATTACTATAACGACTCGACCTATCACTTGACACAATATTGTTTACTTTGGCACACCATACCTCATGGATTTAAAACTTGTTATGCAAGTAGAGGTGACAATCACTTATAAATAGTCCAATCACATCCTCTCTAGTCGATGTGGGATACCAAGACGACCCCATCTTGAGGTGTCACAGGTTGTCCATACATCTTGATTTTACATTAAATTTGGATATAGACTCTTGTAATGTTGGTTGCCTTAAGGTTATTCATAAGATTTCCCTTTCAAAAAATATCTTAGTTTTAGTTTTTCTTTCACTTCGTATAATTTTCGAGATACACTATCAATAATATATTTGATTCTTGAATGAAATGTGTGCTTGAAATCATTTCAATCTGTTCGTCTTTCAAAGGTGCTTATTTGAAGTTTTTTTAGTAGAATTTACTGTTTGGATCTTGGAAATATTAAAGAAAAAGAAAATTGAAAATAACATAAATGAAAAAAAAAAAGTGAATATTTCTATTTGTTATGTTTGGATGTCAAACAATATGAAAGGAAAAATAACACAATTTTAACAAAATTAAGTGAAAAGAATCGCTAAAAAGAAAAAGTAGTATGATTGTTTTTTTTAAGGCTACGAGCTCTTAAAAGTGTTACGGACAAGATTTGAGTGGATGATGATTCGCGGTAGTAATGAAGATGAATATAGATTGTGATAGTGAATTGCCGGGAAGATGAAGATAATTGACACTACTTAATGGATAGTGACCAAACTCCTAAGAAAATAGAGAAAACAAAATTACAAACTAAAAGGTTTATTGATTATTACTTAATTCCACTAATGAGATACACAATGTCTTTTATAGGCTAAAAATACAATCAATTAACAATACTAACTAACTAACTAACATCTTTAACCAATTTCTAACCATCTAATTTCTCATTCAATTATTTCAACTAATTAACTACAATTCATATCATTCTCTAACCTATCACATAAACCTCATCCTCAAGATTTAATTAATTTTCATATTATAAACCTCATCAATGAACTGTTATCCCATGCCCACAACCAAACAATAGAGGCACCGATCCCATGCCACGCACCCTTGGCTTTAAATCCTTTCTCCCTTAAAAATGCATTAGATGCAGCTAG
The DNA here is from genome assembly GCA_023935145.1 of Bretschneidera sinensis. NCBI lineage: Eukaryota > Viridiplantae > Streptophyta > Magnoliopsida > Brassicales > Akaniaceae > Bretschneidera > Bretschneidera sinensis. The sequence continues at coordinate 76,203,359 of CM043703.1, read as the reverse complement.
TAGACAAGTGGACTATAGTAGAATTTTGACTAGTTTCCAATTAACTTTTATAGAATAACACTTTTCGACTTTGTAGAAAGTTGCAGGTCTTCAACTCCTAGTTTTTTTCATGCCTTTCCTTTGCTTCCCTTTTTTGTCACCATTACTGCCATTGATTTTACATCATATGCCATAGCAGATCTCAATGCAATTTTATAGACTAAAATAGAACCAGACATCTCCTAAATCAATGGCTCTGGCCCATTCATCACCACAAGATCAGACCCGATAGTAGCCACAATTATATACTTGTGTTTTTTCTTTTATTCAACAAAAACAGTGAGACCAACACCATTACTGACCAACAAGAAATTTTCATGGTTCAATTCTTTATCAAGATCAGAAATTGAATGCATAGCAACACAAGAGATTTCTCACTATTGTCAAAGAAACTCTAACATGCCATGAAGATATCTAAGAACTCTCTTGATTGCAATCCAATGTTGTTTCCTAGGATTAAACATATATCTGCTCAATACTCCCACTGCTTGGGCAATATCTGGTCTCATACACACCATGACATATATTAAGCTTCCAATCACACTAGCATAAAGTACGTGCACCATCTCTTCAGCTTCTTCCTCCATTTTCAGACATTGTTCTATAGATAACTTGGTTCATAAAGGCATGAGAGTCCCTACCGGCTTGTTGTTGGACATGTTAAATTTATTTAACACTTTTTTAGACTTAGCCATAGTTTTCGATTTTCATGATCCCTCTTTATCTGCATGCCCAAGATAAATTTTGCTGGCTCTAGGTTTTTTATGTCAAACTGCCTTGCCAACGATACCTTCACAGTGCTAATCATTTTGATCATATCATCAACATATAAGGTTAAAATGACAAAATCAACCCCTAACTTTTTCACATAGATGCAATGATCAATATAGCTGTAAGGGAACCCAAGCTGAATGGTATATGTGTCAAACTTCTAGTACCACATCCGAGGTGACTGCTTTAGTCCATACAAAGACTTCTTCAATTTACAAACCAGCTCTTTCTTGCTTTTGCTCACAAAGCCTTCAGGTTGTTTCATGTAAATTTCCTCATCTAAGTCCCCATGAAAGAAAGTTGTCATCACATCAAGTTGCTCAACCTATAGATCATAAGCAGCTGCCATGGATAAGATAAATCTGATAGATGTCAACTTTGCAACCGGGGAAAATATCTCTCCATAATCAATTCCCTCTATTTGTGAGTATTCCTTTGCAACCAAACGTGCCTTGTACTTTTCTACCATTCAATCTGCATTTGTTTTCTTCTAGAAATGCCATTTACACCCAATTGCCTTCATATCCCTAGGTAATTTCATAAGGCTCCATGTTTCATTCCTATCAAGTGCTTGTATATCCTTTTTCATAGTATTGTCCCACAGATTTTCATTCTTTGAGGTCCTCACCTCGTTCACTATGCTATGATCATCACCAAGAATATTTAAAGCATATAATGCACTACAAGAACTAAGGGAATACCTGATGGGTTGCCTCCTAACCCATGTGGATCTCTTTATGACAGGCCTGGTCTCTACCTCAGAGCCAACATCTGAATCCTCATCTTCTACATCAGAAACATAAATATCGTGCTTAGACCTGACTGACTCAGAATATGAAGTATCCGATACAGTTTGTGGGATAGTCTCGCACTCTTTATCTCCTAGGCTAATGTCAATCTGAACCTACTTTGATTGTTCCGGTACATCTTGAACAACTGCCACATCCCTTTGTGTTTCTCTGAACATAACATCTCTGCTGAAAACTCTACTATTATTTTCTGGATTCAATAACTTGTACCCCTTGACCCTATCTTTATAACCAATGAAAATGAACTTCATTGATTTACTGTCAAGTTTGTTCCTCTTTTCTTTTGGCACATGCATGTAAGCATCACACCCAAACACCCTGACATGATCCAAACTCGACTTCTTCCCGAATAGTGCCTCAAACGGTGTCTGATCTTGTAAAGCTGATGTAGGTGACTTGTTCTTCAGATAACATGCCGTAGCCACAAGCTCTGCCCAGAACTCCGGCTCCAAGCCTACACAACTCAACAGACTCATCGATTTCTCCATGAGTGGCTGATTGAGTCTCTCGGCCGCCCTGTTCTGTTAAGGTGTATATGAAGTTGTTTTCTATCTTGCAATGTCGCTTGCCACACATAATTGCTCAAACTTGTTTGAGCAAAATTCCCCTCCATTATCTGTTTTCAGCTCCTTTATCTTTCTTTCCATATGATTTTCTACCAATGCTTTAAACTCACAGAACTTATCAAATTCTTCAGATTTACTCTTAATGAAATAAATCCATGCATACCTTAAAAAATCATCAATGAAATACACATAATACCTGGATTTTCTAAGAGATTGGATGGGAATAGACCCTAACACATCACTATGTATCAAATCTAGAAAACTTTTCGCCCTTATGCGAGCAGACTTAAAATTCACACTGTTCTACTTGCCATGTAGACAATGCTCACAGAAACCGAATCCCATGGAGCAATCTGGGACTTCCTTCACCATCTACTTCGACGATAAAGTAGATAGTCCATTTTCACCAATATACCCAAGCCTCTGATGCCACAATATAAGGGACCTCGCCTCATCATCAGTCGCTTCCTCAGAGATAAAACCTCAATTGCACTAACTTTGTATTGTACTTCCCAGTAACTTGTAAAACATACCATACCGAACACCTCATGCGATTACTAGTGATCCACGAGTCATCTTGTATGAATTTTTGTCACAGTTGAAATTCACTCCCCCATCTGTCATCTGGCTGACTAATATCATGTTCCTGCTGAGACCCGAAATATGCATCACACGTGAAACTATCCTGACTGCTTCATTATTCATATTCAACTTCAACTTTACCTTCACCTTCTCACGACCAATAATTTTCACTAAAGAGTTATCTCCAAATAAAATGTCATCCTCAAGATTTAATTAATTTTCATATTATAAACCTCATCAATGAACGGTTATCCCATGCCCACAACCAAAAAATAGAGGCACCAATCCCATGCCACGCACCCTTGGCTTTAAATCCTTTCTCTTTTAAAAATGCATTAGATGCAGCTAGGAGATAAGTGGACTATAGTAGACTTTTGATTAGTTGCCAATTAACTTTTATAGAATAACACTTTTCCACTTTGTAGAAAGTTGCAATCCTTCAACTCATAGTTTTTTTCACGCCTTTCCTTTGCTTCCTTTTTTTGTCACCATTACTGCTATTGATTTTACATCATATGCCATAGCAGATCTCAATGCAATTTTATAAACTAAAACAGAACCGGACATCTCCCAAATCAACGGCTCTGGCCATTCATCACCATAAGATCAGCCCCGATAGTAGCCACAATTATATACTTGTGTTTTTTTCTTTTGTTCAACAAAAACAGAGAGACCAACACTATTAATGACCAACAAGAAATTTTCATGGTTCAATTCTTTATCAAGATAAGAAATTGAATGCATAGCAACACAAAGAGGTTTCTCACTATTGTTAGAGGTTATAGTGGGTGTTTGGGGCTGATAAGTAACGGTTGTTACAGGGGTTTCAATGTCTGGTTTCTTGGGGAAAATTTTCTTGTAAAGAGAATGGGTTTGTGGTGGAGATGACAATGAACTGTTGAGATGGCTATTTTGAAATCTTGAATTGATGAAAGATTTTAATTAGTAATTTTCTCACAAACTTCTTGTCAAAAATAATTGGTTGTGTGAATTTGTTTTGTCTGAATTTCCTGCAGATTTCTAAGTTGTTCTCCAAGCTTAGCAAAGCTCGCATTAATCTTAGCAAATCATTCATCAATGTTGAGGAACCTAATACTCTCTGTTATGGTTGGATGCAGAAGAAAGACAAAATTAAAAGGAATGGTGGGAATGGAGGACAATGAAAGCACCTATTGATGCAAAAAAGGTGTCGTTGAGTTGGTTCTTGGGGAACCTGCACAAGGAAGATGAGGTAAGCTAAAGAGTCACTAAAGAAAAGAGGGGGATGCCTCCGAAGACGGTTCAATGCCTTTGTTTGACAAGTTTTTAGAAGAATGGGGATGGTGGTGCTCTCAATAAGTAAAATGTGATTGTAAATCTGTATGGATTTGCATACCTTTGTCCTTTTATAGTGTTTCAGAGGTGAGACAACCCATGTGTCAGGGATGAGGGAAATCTCGGAGATCCCGTTCCTCTGCAAATGGGTATGGCTGGGTATCTAAGGGGGATCGTGATCCCTGGATTTACACTCGTAGGTCTAGATATAGGTGTCTGGGGATGGGGTTCCCTGATATTTGTGTTTTACAGGTCTAGGCAGGGCTGTCCTAGGATGGCACTGGGTCTGTCACTAGCTTGTCCCCGTGTCATCTCTTTATTGGAAGCAGAAAGGTCCACGTGTCGCATTGCTATTGATCCAGGGTTATTCATATGTCGTCTTGTAGTTAGTCCAGGGTTGTCCATTTGTCGCCTTGCTATTGGTCTAGGGTTGTCCACATGTCACCTTATCGTTGGTCCAGGGCTGTCCACATGCCAGTTCTATATTGGGTGTGTGTTTTTTGGCTGTATCAAAGGCCCCCCACTTTCTTAAGTACATTGATGTGCTTTATGGAAGTATGGCAGGGTTTAGTCTTGAAGTCAAGGGGTAATCAATTTTTCTCGGCCGTGAAGACATTAGTCCGAACATATGAGCCTCAATTAATATTCTCGACCTTGGAGACGTTGGTCCGTGCATATGAGCTACAATCAATATACTCGGCCTTGGATACGTTGATTCGATCATATGAGGAACAGTTGTTGTGCAATTAGATACCTAAATAATTAAGCAGATAATCGTACTAGTTTTACTTTCAAGTGTACAAGGTCGACAGTGTAGTGTAGTGTGCGAAAGCAAGATCATCTCCACAGGGATTGGTAAAGTTCAGTTTTTAGAATTAGTTTCTTTAAAGTAAAAAGAAATAAAATAACTATTGAATGTGAATGATAATAATAAAGACATAGGGCTTTGATATCCACCACTAGTCATACTTTCCCAATTGCATAATGTATCAGTGCACTAGTCTTATCATGTATTCCTACTGGTTGCCAACCTAAGGGCATGGTATCTACTCCTTAAGCTATTGATCTCCCTAAGCAACGAGTTAGGGATGGTATCTACTCTAACTCTTTTCTTCCTTAAGAGATTCAGCATGGTATCTGCTTGAGTTGCTCCTTAAGAAAGTATAAGTACTATGGAAATCGACAACCACATGAGACCTAGGGCATGGTATCTACTCCCGGTTTCCCATGTTGATTAATCCAAGAATCTGGTGTGGATATCTTTTGTTACTAATATTAGACCCAGGACTCGGTCATCCAAATTGATCTAACTAACAAGTCCATACCACATGCATACGCTGGCCATACATATACATATGAGGAATTTAAATAGGCACAGGCATTAATCAAGTTAAACAACATAATAAAGGCTATTGACAAAGATTATCAATGGATAAATATACAAAAAAGCATAACTAGGGCTTCAATCGAGCCTTATAAGAAAGTTAGTTACACATGCTATCTAAAATAAACATCATATATAAACTAAACATGAAATTTAAAACCCGAAGAATACTAGGGAGACGAGTTGTCAATCCTTTCCAAAGCCTAAAACTCCGAGCTTAAGAAAAAGATAAAAGTGATCTCTAAGAGGTGGTCAATTGTGTGTGCTTTACAGGTGTATTTATAGGGTTTTAGTAGTCCTAGAGGTTGCAGGAAACCCTAAACTTCCTAAACCGTAAAAACTCTCTTATTTCCAAAATAGGGTTCTGTAGTTTACTATTCACACCCGTACATATGCGCTCGATCGCACACGTCTGGCACTCGATCGTAGTGTGTGCTTGATCTTTCTTGTGTGCGCACGATCGCAATGTGCGCTCGATCGCAGCTTGACCAGAGACTGCTCTAGGATTTCCAGGCTTCTTCCTTTAAGTGCTAAAACTGCTTCTTTTCTTCCAAGACCTATAAAACACATGCGAAACATGCAAATGAAGTAAAATGAACTAAATTAGCATAACTAAGGACCTAATAAATGTAAATAATGGGGCTTAAATATGAATATTTAAGCACCTATCACACCCCCAAACTTACATATTGCTAGTCCCTTAACAATACAAAATTAAGAACTAAAACGAAAAAAATAGATAAATCAAATATACATGGTATCCAACAAAAGTTTAGATCTTACAAAACTATGATGCGCATTCATGAGCAAACTTAATAGATACAAACATATTTTTGCAATGAATAAGAGCTTTGAACGCAAATCACTTTTATGAGGCAATTTAAGACATCACAAGTTTGACTTTGGTGTGTGGTGAACTAGCACATAAAAGATTGGGTTTCCCAGTAATTCAAATGTGTAGTGTTTTGAGGACTCAAGATTCACCAAACTTCTTATTAGAGTCAACAAAGATGGCATAGATTTTCTTCTTTTCTTTTATTTGTGAAATTTTTGCCAAGTTAGTTCCCTTAAGCTTTCTTTTTGACTCGTTAACGAGCATTTAGCCAATGACTCCCAAACCAGATGGTTTTAGGGCATTAGGTGTAAAGACACCCTTAAGGACTTACTAACTCGAGTCAAAAAGGCTACGAAACTAATTGGTCTTGATGCTACCAATCAAAATTTTCCACCTTTTGATGTGACACTCAATGCTTACTGAGGTAAGAGGGCCAGTTACTCAGCAAAAAGTTCTTTTTAATGATCATTTAAGATTTTCCACCTTTTGACGTGACACTCAATGCTTACTGAGGCAAGAGGGCCAGTTACTCAGCAGAAAACAAGTTTTATTGATCATTAGGAGTATTTATTTCTTCTTTTGAGCACTAATCAATCTTTTCTATTTTTATATGCCAAAATATCAATCTAATAACTCATCTAGTTCACAGTTAAGCAAAAGAAACATACAAATCCAAATAACATGTCATACCCCACACAGTTATGTACTAGTGTGCTTGTGATAGTTTAGGTCAAACTTGTGAATCCTTAAATGTCTAAAAGGCAGTGATCTAGGTTCAAAACTTGATTATTGGCCTATATGTTCAAAGTGTTAAGCTCAATGATGAAGTCGAATCATAAAGTTTTGTTTAGATCACAAAAAAATTTTGTTGGACAGAATGAACATGCATTTATCTATGAAAATAGCAACAAAACAAAAAAATGTGGGACATAGTGAGTGTGTGAATGTGTCCCCATACCCCCAAACTTAAATTGCACATTGTCCCCAATGTGTGAATAGCATGGAAGGAGCTGACCTGGGAGATGGAGAACTGATGGCTGACCTGGCTTGTAGCATGCCCCCAAACTTCAACTGGATGCACTCACACTGTCCTTGAAAAAGAAAGAGAAACAAACATAAAATGGAAAACAAGTAATAATAAACAGATAGAAAAATAAACTAGGAAATACGAATAATAAAATGAAATAAACTAAGAAAAAGGATATGCTTTGGGGTGCCTCCCATGAGCGCTAAGTTTAACGTCTTCAGCCAGACGTGGTATCCTCTCACTGCTGATCATCAGGTGGTGCAGTCGAAGAGGTACCGGGTGCCGGAGGTAGGCGATCAAGAATAGCCTGCAACATAGCCTCCTGCCGTGCAAATCATGCCTCCAAAATATCGATGCGCTGATGCACGAGTGTGGTGACGGCAGAGACCTCGCCTCGGAAAGAGGACAGCTCAGCTAGAAAGTGCTGGGAATCGGTGGGTCCCATGTCTGAATGGTCCTCCTCTCGTACTGGGCTAACGACCGGGGACTCGATCTCCATACGATCATCCTCAACTCTCTCAGCTACTGGAGCAGGTCCTGGGAGTTCTCGAGGCATGTGCGAGATGCTGTGTGTCCACTGAGCCTTCCCGAAGAAGGGATGCTCTCGCACTGGTCCGTCGCTGGAGGTCCCCTTATCCCTTTCTTCTTGAGTATGTATAAGAGTAGGAATGGGAAAGGGAGGCCCCATACATTGGCCGTGGTGGTCTGACGGCCATGAATGTGATCCCAAAACTTGTGTAGCTGGCTCCAAATGACAGCCGGAATGGAGTACCAGTGGCCTCCGTGGAAGGCATATAAGAACTGGAGAAACTGGTCTCACTGCTGTGTCTTGTGCCCCAATGGACACACATTGCGCTATAGGACCATGTCGACGAGCCAAAGTCGTGGAGGCAACTTTGATCGGCTGGCTGCATTGTTATGTCTGTCGGCGTACTGGCCAGCGCACATGTCTGTAATGATCTCAGCCAGGGCAAAGGACTCCGACTGCTCCTCGATATCGGTGTCCTTAGGAGTGGACTCGTCGGTGTAATGAAGGGCAGCGGCTATATCGGCACTAGTTACCTCGATGGGTATGCCCCAGACTGAAGAAGTAAGTACTCCCGGTCTACTGCAGCTAAATGATAGGCTTGCATAAAACTGGACTACGAGCTGGGAGTAAGCAGTGAAGCAAACTGGCTTAAAAAACCTCTTCAACCCTCGGTGTCTAAAGGCTTGGACAGCCCATTGAGTGGGGTCTATGTGCTTGAATACTTCATCGATGGTGAAGGCAGTCTCAAACAAGAGCTCTCGTTGCTCGATGCTAGGTCGGGATGATGAGGCACGACTGCTGGATGCATCGGAGGTAGAAACAGATGGTTTGGTCATGTTTTTGTTTGCTTCTACCTAATTTGTGATAGATCTCAAATTGGTGTGCTCGATCACACACTGGGCTATGCACTCGATCGCAAGTACCGTGCGCTCGATCGCACACGGTCAGGCTTTTCCTTGAACAGCTTATGTGCACCAAAAGACCAAGCTATGGTCTTGAAGATTTGAAGTCATACCTAACCTCCTACAAACAACAAGAACTACCCAATCACACATAAAATAACATAAATATAAGCTTAAAATGTAAACAAACATGTAAAAATTCGTGTGTGGGTGGATGGAAATTGGTACCTTGTGTAATGGACAGAATGTGGAGTGGAGAGGGTGTATGCGGTGGTAATGGGTGTTTGATGGTGGAGTTGAGATGGTGGTGATGGTGAAGTGGGTGCTGGAGTGAGTGAGTGGTGGCAGAGTGTGAGTGTGAGAGATGCTGGTATACGAGAAAGTGCGAGTGAGAGAGAGTGTAGGGGTGCGAGTGAACAGTGAGAGTGTGAGTGAAAATTTGCAGATTTATATCTAAACCTTCTACCACGAGTGCGCTCGATCGCACACGGGTTGCGCTCGATCGCACTTGTGCGCTCGAGCATATTGAAGGACACACTCGATCGCACACTTCCGCTCGATCGCAAGCAGTATGCATGGGCAAAAAGAAAAACTTACCTTAGCTGAAAAATGATAAATTTGGAACAGTACAACCTTACCATTTGTTAAGTGGCCTCAGTACCACTAACCTCAGTAGAGGCGCTTGAGCTGTATGAGTAATCAAATATGAGCTGTTCAAGCACTCTCGTGCCATAGTACTAGTTGGTTGGAAGGAAGCACTTGGAGTCCATCCTTTGTGGCTCCAGTGCTTGTATTTTAGCTGTATACTGTACTGATTCAAGTGCTAAGTCTTCATCTCTTGGAGGAAAGTTAATGTCTAGGTAACGCTTGGCTCTGTGTCCATTTATCGTAAAGGGCTGATTTTCGGTTGGACTACAGACTTCTAATGCACCATGAGTGAAGACCTTGGTAACTATGTACGGACCGTACCATCTGGACTTGAGCTTGCCTGGGAACAGTCTTAATCATGAGTCATAGAGTAACACTTTTTGTCCTACATGGAACTCCTTCCGAACGAGTTGTTTGTCATGATAGGCCTTTGTTCGTTCCTTGTACAACTTGGCATTCTAATAGGCATCATATCTTAATTCTTCAAGTTCATTTAGATGCAGCCTTCTTTTCTCCCCCGCTTGTTTCATGTCGAAGTTAAATTGCTTTATGGCCTAATATACTCGATGTTCTAATTCCACTAGGAGATGGCACATTTTTCCAAAGACTAAGCGGTAGGGAGACATGCCAATTGGAGTCTTATAAGCTGTCTGATATGCCCATAGAGCATCATTTAAGCGTAGAGACCAATCCTTCCGATAAGGTTTCACTGTCCTTTCTAAGATTCCCTTGATCTCTCGGTTGCTTATCTCTACTTGGCCACTGGTTTGAGGATGATATGGAGTGCCTACTCTATGACTGATCCCATATTTTCGGAGTAGTTCGGCAAAAGAGCGACGATGAAAGTGGCTGCCCCCATCACTAATGATTGCTCTTAGAGTCCCGAATCGCGTAAAGATGTTAGCCTACAGAAACTTTACAACTACTTTGTGATCGTTAGTTTTTGAGGGGACAGCCTCGACCCATTTGGACACATAATCCACACCCACAAGAATATATAAATAACCAAAGGAGTTAGGAAAGGGTCCCATGAAATCAATTCCCCATACATCAAAAAGTTATACTACATGAATATTCTGTAAAGGCATCTGATTTCGAGAAAAGATGTTACCTGTCTGCTAGCATCTATCACATGAGCTGCAAAAGGAGAAAGCATATTTAAACAGATTAGGCTAATAAAAACCAGATTTTAGTACCTTAAGAGCTATTTGTTTTCCCCCAAAATGTCCTCCACAAGCAAACTGTTGGCAGTGTTGCAATAAACTCGAGTGCTTCTCTTCTGGGATACATCGTCTGATGATTTGATCGGGGCAGATCTTGAAGAGGTAAGGATCATCCCAATGGTAGTGTCTTGACAGAGATTTTAGCCGTTTCTTTTCTTGAGTGGTTATACCTGAGAGAAAAACTTTAACAGTTAGATAATTCACTATATCAGCATACCATTGAAGTTTTACCTCTAATGCGAATAGTTGTTCATAAGGGAAGTTCTCATTCAAAGGCAACTCTTTATTATCATTCTCATAGGGAAGTCTTGACAAATGATCTGTAACGACATTCTCACTGCCTTTCTTGTCTTTGATTTCTAAATCGAATTCTTGTAGTAGGAGTACCCATCTGATTAGCCTAGGCTTCACATCTTTCTTAGAAAACAAATATCTCAAAGTAGCATGGTCAGTGAATACTATAACTTTAGAACCAATAAGATATGATCTAAACTTCTCTAAAGAAAAAATAACAGCTAACAATTCTTTTTCAGTAGTAGAATAGTTAAGCTGAGCATCATTTAAAGTTCTAGAAGCATAGTAAATAGCATAAGGTACCTTATTGATTCTTTGACCTAAGACAGCTCCCAAGGCGAAGTCACTGGCATCTCACATTAATTCGAAAGGGAGATTCCAATCTGGTGCCATCATTATTGGGGCAGAGGTGAGAACATTCTTCAAGGTGTTGAAAGCTTGCATGCAATCATCATTCCATTCAAACTTGGTATCTTTAGCCAATAATGCACAAAAAGGTCTTGAGATTTTGGAGAAGTCCGTGATGAATCTTCTATAGAAACCGGCATGTCCAAAGAAACTTCTAATGCCTTTGACTATGAGAGGGGGAGGTTGCTTTGAAATGGTGTCTATCTTAGCCTTGTCTACCTCGATACCTCTGTTTGAGATGGAGTTCCCCAACACAATACCTTGTTGCACCATGAAGTGACATTTCTCCCAATTTAATACTAAATTACTCTCTTCACATCTTTTTAGGAAATTTTCTAAATGATTTAGGTACTCATCGAAATTAGAATCAAAGACGCTAAAATCATCCATGAACACCTCAATGTATTTCTCTACCATATCGGAAAAAATACTCATCATACATCTTTGAAAAGTGGCTGGTGCGTTGTATAAACCAAATGGCATTCTTCTATAAGCAAATGTACCGAAAGGACATGTGAAGGTAGTTTTTTCTTGATCCTCAGGTGCTATGGCAATTTGATTGTATCCACTATACCCATCCAAGAAGCAGTAATAACTGTGACCGACTAACCTCTCTAGCATTTGATCAATGAATGGCATGGGGAAATGATCTTTTCTAGTTACTTTGTTCAGTTTTCGGTAATCAATGCATACTCTCCAACCCGTTGTTTTTCTCGTAGGTATGAGTTCCTCATTTTCGTTTTTTACAATGGTAATCCCACTTTTTTTAGGAACAACTTGGACCGGACTCACCCAATCGCTATCCGATATAGGGTAGATGATGCCAACATCTAGTAGCTTTAATACCTCGGCTTTTACTACCTCTTTCATGTATAGGTTAAGTCTTCTTTGAGCATCTCGAGTGGGCCTTGCTTCTTCTTCAAGGTAAATACTATGCATGTATTTTGTTGGACTTATCCCCTTAATGTCAGCAATGGTCCACCCAATGGTAGATCTATGCTCCCTAAGAACTCTTAACAGCTTTCCTTCTTCTCCACTACTCAAGTTAGCAGCTACAATCACAGGTGAAGTCTTCTTTTCTCCCAAGTAGGCATATGTTAAATGTTCGGGTAGCTGCTTTAGTTCCAATGCTGGTGCCTGGACAATGGATGGAAGAAGAGTAGTATTAGTGGGTATGAGAGATTCAAATGGAGGAGGATACTTACTGGAGTATTTTGGAGAGGTCTCAAGGAGGTGCACAGCTGTTATGATGTCACTATTAAAATCTTCATATTCTTGCTCAATATCCACCTCCGTGATGCTATGGGTGATGGTAGTCTCCAATTGATCAAGTTGTTGGACCTGAAAAGCTTGCTCAACAAAGTTTTGTATCATACAAAAATTAAAGCATTCTAAGTCATCTTGAGGAAGTTTCATTGCATCAAATATTTTAAACTCTATTTTCTCACCATTGATTTGTATACTCACTATACCTTTCTTCACTTAAATCTTAGTGTCGGCAGTTCTCATGAAGGGTCTCCCTAATATGATAGGCAAAGGCAATGGCATAGAGCATTCCTCTATGTCTAATACAATGAAATCAGCAGGTAAGATGAACTCGCCAACCTTTATTAAGACGTCCTCAAGAATACCCCTAGGTCTTTTAATACTCCTATCTGCCAATTGTAAGGTAATAGAAGTCGGGTGTAGCTCCCCCAAACCTAGGGTTTTGAATACCGTGTAAGGTAGTGAGTTTACTCCCGCTCCTAAGTCTAGTAATGCTTTGTCAAATAACTGATCACCTATTCTACAAGGAATAGTAAAACTACCCAGATCTTTCAGTTTTGGTGGGAGTTTTCTTAGTAGGACAGCACTTACTTCTTCCGTTAATGCTACAGTCTCATATTCTTGAAATTTTCTTTTATGAGTGCAACAATCTTTCAGGAACTTAGCATAGGCAGGAATTTGTTTAATGGCATCTAACAAAGGAATATTAATCTCTACTTTCCGCAAGGTTTCAAAAATATCAATTAGTTTGTTATCTTTCTTTTGTTTTACTAACCTTTGCGGGAAGGGTGGTGCATTCACCTTCTCCATCTCACTTACCTTTGATGCCGATGGGGTATCTTTGGATGCTGCTGTAGACTCATCGGACCCTATCACTTTTCCATTTCTCAAAGTTGTGACAGCCTTTAGTTGTTGATGCCCCCCCAAGGTTGGGTAGTGTTTGAGCCGGGAGCTCTCCTTGCTTTCTACCACTGAGCTCCTTAGCTAGTTGTCCCATTTGTACCTCTAGTCTTTGAATTGCTTGCTCATGTGCTGCAGTGGTCTGTTTCTGCTGAGTCATGAATTGTTCTTGTGATGTCATAAATTGCTACTTCTAAGTGGCCAGTTGTCTCACAAGACTTTCGAGGTCGTTCTTCTTTGGTTCGGGAACGGTTTGGGCTGCTGGTTGGAAGTTTCTGTGCTGCCCTTGACTGTTTTGATTATTGCTCCACGAGAAATTTGGGTAGTTTCGCCATCCAGGGTTGTAAGTGTTGGCATATGGGTTGTTCTTCGGTGGATAGTTGTTAGGCCCCACGTAATTGGCTTGTTCCGGATCTGCAGACGAGTACAAAGGACACGTATCAGTATTATGGTCATATTGGGAACATATTGCACATACCTGGAGTGGGGTGGATGAGCCATTTTAAGTAGTCATGGCTTTTACAATCATATCTAGCCTCGTATCTAGCTTCATCTCCTAAGCAGCTATTTAGGCAAAGGGTCCACTATTCAAAGTAACCTCATACATACCTCTGCTCTTGACTCATTGTCTACCTCTAGAGGAGAACTGCTGAGTGTGTTCACTGAGGGTTTCAAAGAGTTCCATCACTTCTCCACAACTTGAATCAACAATACTTTTGTTAGTGTCATTCAAACCTTCATAAAAGGCTTGTACCAGTTCATCTTGAGGCAGGTTATGGTGTGGGCATTTGAGTAGCAAGTCGTTGAAGTGTTCCCATGCTTCGAAAAAGAGGTCTCCATCTTTTTGTTGGAAGGACTGGATCTCCTTCCTCATTTGTCTCGTCTTTTGGGCTGGGAAAAACTTCCTTAGGAACTTGCCTGCCAACTCGTCCCAAGTGTGGATAGAAATTGTAGGCAAAGAATTATACCATAGTTTAGCATTATCTTTCATGGAAAAAGGGAACAAAATTAACCTTATTCTTTCTTGGTCTAGGCCTTGTATGTGTTGGAACTTGCAAAGATCAAAAATTTCTCGGAGGTGCAAGTGCGGATCTTCATTAGGAGTTCCCCTAAAATGAGTCAAAGCATTCAATATTTGCGGAGATATGTAATAGTTTCTCACCGCCTCAGGTTGATATGCAATGCATGATGGTTGATCAATGTTCCGTGGGATGAAGGAGTGCTTCATCGGTACTCGTGCAGGTGGTTGCTGGTTTTCAAGCTGTTCCGCCATTGGTGTTTCGTTCTCGACTTCTTCTTTGTTCTCCTCGAAGTTGTCCCTAAGACTTTGTTGGATGGTCCGTTCAAGCTTGGGATCAAGGGGAAAGAATGTTGGATGTCGGGATCGAAGTCCGTGCATAAATCAGGTCAAACCAGCTTCAGTGCAGCAATTCGCTCTATTGCTCGGGTAGCTCTCTGCCCTAATTGCACTCGATCGCACAAGAGATTGCGATCGATCGCAAAAACCATAGAAAGTACGATTAGGGTTTGAAGTGCCTGAAACACAAAGGAAATCAATTAGGGTTTGATGAAAGATGGTAACAGAAAATAAAGTAATACTAATAATGATTAAACGAAAGTAAATCTAAAAAGAACTTTAGCGCAATCCCCGGCACGGTGCCAAAAACTTATTGTGCGATTAGATACCTAAATAATTAAGCAGATAATTGTACTAGTTTTACTTGCAAGTGCACAAGGTCGACAGTGTAGTGTAGTGTGCGAAAGCAAGATCATCTCCACAGGGATTGGTAAAGTTCAGTTTTTAGAATTAGTTTCTTTAAAGTAAAAAGAAATAAAATAACTGTTGAACGTGAGTGATAATAATAAAGACATAGGGCTTTGATATCCACCACTAGTCATACTTTCCCAATTGTATAATGTATCAGTGCACTAGCTTTATCATGTATACCTACTGGTTGCCAACCTAAGGGCATGGTATCTACTCCTTAAGCTATTGATCTCCCTAAGCAACGAGTTAGGCATGGTATCTACTCTAAGTCTTTTCTTCCTTAAGGGATTCAGCATGGTATCTGCTTGAGTTGTTCCTTAAGAAAGCATAAGTACTATGGAAATCGACAACCACATGAGACCTAGGGCATGGTATCTACTCTCGGTTTCCCATGTTGATTAATCCAAGAATCTGGTGTGGATATCTTTTGTTACTAATGTTAGACCCAGGACTCCGTCATCCAAATTGATCTAATTAACAGGTCCATACCACATGCATACGCTGGCCATACACATACATATAAGGAATTTAAATAGGCACAAGCATTAATCAAGTTAAGCAACATAATAAAGGCTATTGGCAAAGATTATCAATGAATAAATATATAGAAAAGCATAACTAGGGCTTCAATCGAGCCCTATAAGAAAGTTAGTTATACATGCTGTCTAAAATAAACATCATATATAAACTAAGCATGAAATATAAAACCCGAAGAATACTAGGGAGACGGGTTGTCAATCCTCTCCAAAGCCTAAAACTCCGAGCTTAAGCAAAAGATAAAAGTGATCTCTAAGAGGTGGTCAATTGTGTGTGCTTTACAGGTGTATTTATAGGGCTTTAGTAGTCCTAGAGGTTGCAGGAAACCTTAAACTTCCTAAACCATAAAAACTCTCTTATTTCCAAAATAGGGTTCTATAGTTTACTGTTCATGCCCGTACATATGCGCTCGATCGCACACGTCTTGCACTCGATCGCAGTGTGCGCTTGATCTTTCTTGTGTGCGCTCGATCGCATTGCATGGTGCGATCGATTGCAGCTTTGACCAGAGATTGTTTCAGGATTTCCAGGCTTCTTCCTTTAAGTGCTAAAACTGCTTCTTTTCTTCCAAAACCTGCAAAACATGTGTGAAACACACAAATGAAGTAAAATGAACTAAATTAACATAACTAAGGACCTAATAAATGTAAATAAGGGGGCTTAAATATGAATATTTAAGCACCTATCAACAGTCAATATGCTTGGCCTTGGAGACGTTGGTCCTAACATATGAGCTTCAATCAATATGTTCGAGCATATGAGGAACAGTAAATATGCTCGGCTTTAGAGACATTGGTCCGAGCACATGAGGAGCAGTCAATATTCTCGGCCTTAGAGACATTGGTCCCAGCATATGAGGGGCAGTCAATATGCTCGGCCTTCGAGATGTTGGCCCAAGCATATGAGAAGCATTCAATATGCTTGGCCTTAGAGACATTGGCCCGAGCATATGAGGAGCAGTCAATATGCTTGGCCTTGGAGACGTTGGTCTGAGCATATGAGCTTCAATCAATATGCTCAGCCATGGAGATGTTGGTCCGAGCATATAAGGAGCAGTCAATATGTTCGGCCTTAGAGACGTTGGTCCGAGCATATAAAGAGTAGTCAATATGCTCGGCCTTGAAGATATTGGTCTAAGAATTTGAGGAGTAGTCAATATGCTAGGCCTGGGAGACATTAGTCCGAGCATATGAGGAACATTTAATATGCTCGGCCTTGGAGATGTTAGGTCCGAGCATATGAGGTTCAATCAATATGCTCGGCCTTGGAGACATTGGTCCGAGCATATAAGCTTCAATCAATATGCTCGGCCTTGGAGACATTGGTTCGAGCACATAAGGAGTAGTCAATATGCTTGACTTTTGAGACATTGGTCCCAGCATATGAGGAGTACTCAATATGCTCGGCCTTGGAGACGTTGGTCCGAGCATATGAGCTTCAATCAATACACTCGGTCTTGGAGACATTTGTCCAAGCATATAAGGAGTAATCAATATGCTCGGCCTTGGAGATATTGGTCTGAGCAAATGAACTTCAATCAATATGCTTGGCTTTTGAGACATTGGTCTGAGCATATGAGGAGCAGTCAATATGCTTGGCCTTGGAGACGTTGGTCCGAGCATATGAAGAGCAGTCAATATGCTCAGTCTTGGAGACATTGGTCCAAGCATATGAGCTTCAATCAATATGCTCGGCCTTGGAGACTTTGGTCCAACCATATGCGGAGTAGTCAATATGCTCGGCCTGGGAGACATTAGTCCGAGCATATGAGGAACATTTAATATGCTCGGCCTTGGAGATGTTAGGTCCGAGCATATGAGGTTCAATCAATATGCTCGGCCTTGGAGACATTGGTCCGAGCATATAAGCTTCAATCAATATGCTCGGCCTTGGAGACATTGGTTCGAGCACATAAGGAGTAGTCAATATGCTCGACTTTTGAGACATTGGTCCCAGCATATGAGGAGTACTCAATATGCTCGGCCTTGGAGACGTTGGTCCGAGCATATGAGCTTCAATCAATATACTCGGTCTTGGAGACATTTGTCCAAGCATATAAGGAGTAATCAATATGCTCGGCCTTGGAGATATTGGTCTGAGCAAATGAACTTCAATCAATATGCTTGGCTTTTGAGACATTGGTCTGAGCATATGAGGAGCAGTCAATATGCTTGGCCTTGGAGACGTTGGTCCGAGCATATGAAGAGCAGTCAATATGCTCAGTCTTGGAGACATTGGTCCAAGCATATGAGCTTCAATCAATATGCTCGGCCTTGGAGACTTTGGTCCAACCATATGCGGAGTAGTCAATATGCTCGGCCTTAGAGACATTGGTCCGAGCATATGAAGAGCAGCCAATATGCTCAGCCTTCGAGACATTGGTCCGAGCATATGAGGAGCAGTCAATATGCTCAGCTTTTGATACGTTGGTTCGAGCATATAAGTTTCAATCAATATGCTTGGCCATAGAGATATAGGGTTCCAGGTAGACTTTTGGGATTCTTGCTTTTTAGGCCCGTGAAGGATATCTTTGCGATTTTGGTCTTTGGGCCATTTTTCCTTAAGCTCAACCATTTCTAATCATGCTTCCATAACTTTTGTAGCTTTTTTCAAATTTATTTAATGTGTGCAGCCATTTTTGGAGTGAAAATGGTCGCGCTTATTAATGTTTCGTTCTCTTGTAGAACGAAATGGTGCCTCGAGCAGACCAAACGTCGCTTCATTTGCGACGGCAGGCTCTTTGGAGAGTGTAAAAGTAACTTCGAGCATCCTGAACGTCATACCTACCCACCTATTCTTCTTAAATTACCTCATTCGCCACGCTTCTTTTTCCTATATGAGGGTGCTTTGCTCTCATTCTTCTTCACTTCCATTCTAGTAAGTTTTAGAAAGAAAGTTTGATAGTGCTCGTCCTCGTTCTTCAAAGTTTGAGAGTGTTTGTCCTCATTCTTCAAAGTTTGAGAGTGCTTGCCCTCTTTCTTCAAAGTTTTGAGAGTGTTCATCCTTGTTTTTAAAGTTTTGATAGTGCTCGTCCTTCTTTTTAAAGCTCGAGAGTGCTCAGTGTCTTGATATTCCTAGTGAGAGGGGGTTTGGTGGATGTCTTGGCTCGGTAACGGTCTTCAGTATGGGTGCTTGGAGCATGGCGTCGAAGTGTATTGCTAAAGAGAAAGTTTGTTTATGCTATTCATTCTCTAGGTGAGTCTCCTTCTCCTGTTTCTCATGTCTTCAATAGATAGTTACCGAGATAGGCTCAGCGGTGGTAGTGGTAGTAGCAATAATAGTGGTAGCAGTAGTACTTCTACGGAGATGGGGTCGGACACGTCCTCTTCCAAGAGTGAGACCTCAGAAAAAGCCGAGGTTAAAGATGGGCCATTAGCTATGGTGCCCTACATACCTATAGTGGAGGAGTATGAAGAGGACTCCTTCTCTGGGATGATGTGGACGTAGCCTTACCCGATATTAGAGGGCTTATGGCTATTGAGGAGAGGGAATAGTGAGAGTTTACTACGAACGATCTTCCTAGCCAGATCAGGGAGGATAATCTTGAGGTGATCAGAAGGGCATATCGTATTTGGGGGGAATATGCCCTTAGGTTAGCCAAAGTCAATGAGAGGGCTTGTGATTCCCTACTGAGTCGCACACCCTATGAGTTGTGTGTGTATGAACAACATATGAGGGCTGGGCTGCATTTCCCTCTATAAACCTTTTTTTGTGCCGTGCTGTAGCACTTTGACCTGGCATTATGCCAGTTGGTGCCGAACTTGGTAAGGCTGATAATGGTGTTTATCTATGTCTGCTTGAAAGTGGGGGGATTGATGAACCTTGATGTTTTTAAGGCCCATTTCCAAATAAGTAAACACGGTAAAACTAGATGGGTCGTGATCGATACTCGATGCGAAGAGAAGACTGTTAAAGAAGATGCCATCTTTAATCAAAAGATGAAAGAAGTCTTCTTTCTTTGTTTAGGGAGGGAGCGATTTCAGCGTCCCGATCTCGTGGAGTTTGGATCGGGCAGGGAGGTGTAAGAAGCTGAGCCTTCTTCACTGTGAGCAGGAGACGGTGAATGCTATGGTGGCTGCGCCCATGGATGTGAAGGTCCTCTACGATAATGAGCAGTTGGCGAGACATAGTCTCTACTTCTCATGCCCTAAGTCCTCTATAGAGAGTGGTAACCTCGTGCCTGCTTTTTTACACTTGCTTTCATTTCGTTTCTATACTGCTTTATGTTGTCTTTTTACCCTTTACTTCGTACTTATGATTTTCTTTATTTGTCTTGGGCAGTGATGGAGGCAATTTCCAAGGCTAGAGAGCGGGCCAAGAGACTTGCTTTGGAGAAGAGAAAAGTTACTTAAGCGGAGAAGTAGTCTACTTCTAGGTGTGGGACCAGGAAGAGGCCTCGAGCTCTTTCTCCCACTCCTATCGACTTGGAGAGCCCACCTAGGCATTCCCTTGAGCCGGAGGCTACTCTAGTTTCCTCTACCATCCCTACCTCATCCCGAGGTGTGGCTACTAGGGCAATGGTCTTCACACCCAACTAGGGCTTGAAGATCGATGACTTTATTTTCGCGCACCCTCAGGTGGCCCGAGAACACTTAGTCATGGGGGTTCTGTCTCGTGACATGCTGGAGATATCTTGGAGGCCTACCGAGGTTCTCTATCCGCTGCTAAGGCCCTCGAATCTTAGATATGAAATCCCTTTTCTTTACATTCTCTTCATTTTCTTTTAATTTTTGCTTGATATGGTAGTTAACAATTTCTTGTTTGGTTTTAGTCGGGTATTCTTATGGTTATAATGTCTTGCTGGTGCATAGACACGACCGAGAGGTTGGGTTGAATGTAACACAAACTGGACAAGAGTGCCTAGCTCGTTCACCAGCTACATGCATAACTGGAAATGACCTACCAGGCCAGAGCTGAAGCAGTCCGAGAGAGGGACGCTGTCGTTTCTGCGGGGCAGCAGCTCAGAGAGGAGGCCGAGGCCTGTACCCAGGTGGCTATGGATGATGCCTTGGCAGCTTTCAGAGACTCTGCCTAATATTGGACGGCGGTTAAGGAGGGGAGAGGTCTGCAGTACCTCGAAGGCTTTTTAGAAGCCAATAAGAGGGTCGAGGTTCTTCATCCCGAGGTCAATTTTTTGGCTCTCGACCTACTAGGTCCTCCAGAGGACAAGGAGGTGGCTGTGGCTAAGGTAGAAGGGGTAGCTCTTGCTGGGGAGGAGGGGCCAATTGCTCAGCCGAAGGTCGAGGCCGAGGTAGAGGGAGAGGTTGCCCCCTGAGGGTTTAGACTTAGGGTTTTTATTTCTTTCTTCTATTTTAGGGCCGTTAGTGCCTTCTTTGTAAGCTTTTGGAACTTTTAATGAAACTTTCAGTTTTATCTTTCAAACTCATTCACCTTTTATTTCAATCATTCTTTTGTCGTTATAATTTTAGACAACCCATCCTCTTTTATGAACTCTACTCGAGACGTGAGTTATTAGTAGAATCGTCGAAGGTTTTCAGCGTTCCAAGTGTGGGGAACGGGTTTTCCACTTAGTTCCTCGAGCTCGAAGGTGCCAGATTAGCATATCCTCTTAACGCAGTATGGGCCTTCATAGTTTGAAACCAGCTTTCTCGTTTCTCATGGGTAGGACACTTTATTTTTTCAGAAGACGAGGTCGTGCAGCCTGAAGCTCCTGCTTCGAACCCGAGAATTGTAATACTTGGTGGCCCTCTGCTTACAGGCAGCTAATTGGATCTAGGCCTCATCTCGAGCTTCGTCGATGAGATCAACACTCATTCGTAGGGCTTCTTCATTGTTGTCTCTTTCAAAACTTTGTACTCGTAGTGAGGGCACCCTGATATCCAAGGGGATGACTGCTTCGGAACCGTAGGCAATGAAGAAGAGGGTTTCCCCAATGGGTGTTCGGGTGATGGTCTGATATCCCCAGAGTATGTTTGGCAAGTGGTTGGTCCATTGCCTATCCGCTTCATCTAATTTCCTTTTGATACCTTGCAGAAGTGTTCTATTGGTTACTTCGGCTTGCCCGTTGCCCTGTAGATACCCTACGGAGGAGAAGCAGTGTTTGATGTGCAGTTATTCACAAAATACTTTGAATCGAGCACTATAGAATTGTTTACCATTGTCCGTCACCAGTATACAGGGAATGCCAAAACAGCACACAATGGATTTCCAAATGAAGTTTCGAGCTTAATGGTTGGTTATGCTGGCCAGTGGTTCGGCTTACACCTACTTAGTGAAGTAGTCTATCCCAACAATGAGGTACTTTCTTAGGCCGGGTGCTCCTGTGAAAGGGCCGAGGAGGTCCATCCCTTATATGGTGAAGGAGAGTGGGCTGGTGATTGAGGTGAAGGGATTCGCCGACCAACAGGAGATCGCAGAGTACCATTCACAATTTTTGCACTTTTTTACCAATCTCTTGGCTTTTCTTTGCATACTGAGCCAGTAATAGCCTTGACAGAGAATTTTGGAGTCTAGGACTCGGCCACCCAAGTAGTTTCCACATATTCTTTCATGAACTTCCCGAAGGGTGTAGTTAGCCTCGGTTGGCCCTAGGCACTTTTGATAGGGCGTCATGAGACCTATTTTGTATAATTGATCATCTATGACTGTATGCTGCGATGCTCGGGAGATGATTTTTCTGGCTTCGCTTCTTTACTCAGGGAGCTGGCCATCCTGTAAGTACTGAAGGATGGGGTCACCCCAAGTTTATACTTCAGTTATAGGTAGTACAGAGGTCTCTCCGATGCTTGGTACAACGAGTGTTTCAAGGTAGACAGCCTGCATAGGCTCAGGCTATCGGGATGAGACGAGTCGAGCTAGGGAATCAGCTTTTGAATTTTCTGTCTGGGGGATTTGGTGAATCTGAAACACTTTGAACTTAGTGACGAGTTCTTTAGCTTTCCCCAGGTTACGAGCAATCTTTTTTCCTCAGGTTTCAAATTCCCCATCGACTTGGTTTACTATCAACTGTGAGTCATTGTAAGCGTCTAGGATGAGCCCGGTGCTGTTTCCAGCGTTGTTGGAATATCTGTCGACGTGGAGGGTCCATTACGGAACTAGTTCGACCGTGTCAAGATTCGGGGTAGAATCCATTCTGTCTTGGAGGGTGGTTTCCACGATAAAGTCAACGAGGGCCTAGGTCTTGATGGTGTTATGGGGACAATATCGGATGTTGAACTCTCCGAGTTCTATAGACCATTTGACCATCCTTCCAGAGACATCTGGCTTGTTGAGCACTTGTCTCAGAGGTTGGTGTGCACTTGAAAGTACGGTCGGAGTTTGCAAGCAGTGATCAGGAGGGCATACACCATCTTTTCCACAAGGAGATACCTCATTTCCGCATCGTGGAGGATCTTGCTTACATAGTATATGGTTCTTTGGACACCCATCTCCTCTTGGATCAAGATGGAGGCGACAACTTCATGTCAGGCCGATAAGTACAGGAAGAGTTCTTCGCTGGTGATGCGCTTGGTCAGGAGAGGGGGTGAGCCTAAATACTCTTTTATTTCATCGAATTCCTTTTGATAATCTTCAGTCCAGACGAAGTCCTTGGCTTTTCTGATGGCCTTGAAGAAAGGGAGGCACTTTTTATCTGATTTCGACATGAATTACCTTAGAGCGGCTATTCGTCCAGTTAGCTGTTAGATTTCCCTCACTGTCCAGGGTGGGCTCACGCTGAGGATGGCCTCTATTTTTTTTGGGTTTGCCTCTATGCCCCTTTGGGTTACCATGAAGCCAAGGAACTTCCCCCCGAGGTTCAATTTCATCCGATGACGCCGAAGAACTTTGAATACTTCTTTCAGATCGGCTTCAGGGTCTTTGGCCCTGACACTTTTTACCAGCATATCATCCATGTAAACCTCCATGTTTTTACCGATATGCTCATGAAAGATTTTGTTTACCAATCTTTGGTAAGTTTCCCCAACATTGTTGAGACCGAAGGGCATAACTTTGTAACAGTACAATCCCTGCCCAGTGATGAAGGTTGTTTTCTCTTGGTTGGACTTGTGTATAAGGATCTAGTTGTAACCGGAGTATGCATCCATAAAGGTCAGCAATTTGTGTATTGACGTTGCGTCGATAAGCTGGCCGATCCGTGGTAGTGGGAAGCTGTCTTTTGGGCAAGCTTTGTTTAGGTCTGTGAAATTGATGCAGATTCACCACTTGTCGTTGACTTTCTTTACCATCACCACGTTAGACACCCAGTCTGGGTACTCTGCTTCTCGGATGAAATTGGCCACCAGTAGTTTGTCTACTTTGGCCTCGATAGCAACTTATCATTCGAGAGCGAACAATCTCTTCTTTTGAATGATTGGCTTATGGTTTGGGTTCGCATTCAACCAGTGCACGATCATTTCTGGGCTAATTCCCGGCATGTCTGCAGCCGACCGGGCGAAAAGATCCTGATTCTTTTGAAAGAGAGCGAGTAAGGATATCTTGGGGGCTTCGGGGAGGTTGGAGCCGATTTGAATAGTTCGGGAGGTATCCTCATCAAGGGGGGCTGCGGTCAACTCCTCCATAAGCTGGCCCCTCGGAGTTTTCCTTTCGTCCCTGAGGTCGTCCAACTCGAGTGAGAGGGTTTCCGTCCTTCTACCTTCCTTTATAGTGTTTAGATAACAGGTTTTGGAGATCTATTGGTTCCCTTTGACTTCGCCTATGTTGTGCAAAAATCTGCCTAAATTAATAAGCAAATAATTGAAGTTTTACTTGCAAGTGCACAAGGTCAACATAGTAGTATAGTGTGCAAGTGCGAGATCATTTCTACAGGGATTGGTAAAACTTGATTTAAAATTAGTTTCGCAGTAAAACAAGAGAATGGAAAAGTGAGTTTGATTTGATGGTGATAAAAGTGTAAGGCTTTGATATCCACCACTAATCATATTTTCCCAATAAAACAGTGTGCCAATGCTTTAGTCATATTACAAATACCTAATGTTGTCAATCTAAGGACATTGTGTATACTCCTTAAGCTATTGATTTCCCTAAGCAATGAGTTAGGCATGGTGTATACTCTAATTCTTTTCTTTCTTAAAGGATTTAGCATGGTGTATACTAAGTTGTTCTTTATGAGAGCATAATATCCGTGAAAATCGACAAACACACAAGACTTAGGGCATGTTATATACTCCCCTTTTCCCATGTTGATTAACCCAAGAATCCGACGTGGATTTCTTTTGTTACTATTATTAAACCCATGACTCGGTCATCCAAATTGATTTAATTAACTAATCCATACCACATGCATACGTTGATCAAGCAAACACATATGAGGAATTCAATAAAACATGCATTAATCAATTTAAGCATCATAATATAGCTATCGCAAAGGCAACAATATTCATATATGGAAAAGTATAATCAAGGCTTCAATCGAGCCCTACTAGCAAATTAGTTACACATGAGTTTGATGTTGAACATCTTCATAAAGTAAAATAAAGAGAAAGAATAAACCTAAGAGACTTCCTTGAAGAGTCGTCAATTCTTTTACAAAATCTCTCCTCCACCCCCTATTTTTGTGTTTACAGGCCTATTTATAAAGTTTAGAAACATCTGGAAACCATAGACTTGTAAAACAAAACCCTACCCTACTTTCTAAAATAGGTTTTGTCGTTTTACTATTCGCTAGTGTGCTTGAGCCTTATTCTTACGCGCGCAAGCACAGGTGCGCTCGATCATTGGCTTAGGCGCTGTTGCGCTCAATCGTAAGTTTTGTGCTTAATCGCACTAAGCAGCTTCCAGTTCTTCTAGATTTGTTCTTTAAGCCAGATAATGCTCCATTTTCTTCAAAAACCTAGAAAAACACAGAAAACACAGAAAATAAATAAAATAGCATGAAATAACACAAACTAGGAACTTAACAAATGTAAATTAAGGAGTTTAAATATGAATATTTAAGGACTTATCATACCCCCAAACTTACATATTTCTAGTCCCTTAGCAATATGAAACTAACAGCTAAATGAAAAACAAAGAACACAAAGATAAATCAATCATTCATGGTATCCAAAAATTTAAGTCGCACACAAAATCATGATATTCATTCATGAACAAGCTTAAAATACAAACCCATCTTCGCAATGAATAGGAGTTTTAAAATCTAATTATTTACAAGAGGCTAGCTAAGGCATCACAAGTCCGAATCAGTGTAACGTGAACTAGCACATAAAAATGAAGCTTCCAAATAACTCCAATGTGCAATGTCTCCATGTCTCAAGAATCACCGAATTTCCCATTAGAATGATTAATACGGCATAGTTTTATTTCCTTCTTTCTTTTATTATGAGACTTTGCCATGTTTAGTTCCCTTAAGCTTTCTAATTGATCCATGTAGCGAGTGTTGAGTCAATGACTCCCGAACCAGATGGTTTTAGGGCATTAGGTGTAAAGACACCCTTAAGAACTTACTAACTCGAGTAAAAAATGTTACGAAACTAAACTGGCCTTAATGCTACCAAGAAAAATTCTCACCTTTTGATATGAACACTCACTGCTTACTGAGGCAAGAGGTCCAGTTACTCAGTGGAAAGTTTATTAATGATCATCATGAGCATTTTTCTCTTTTTGTGCAAAATTTTTTCTACTTTTCTATGCCAAAGTGTTCATCCAACAAGTCATCCAATTTTAGTTAAGCTATGGAAACATACACATTAAAATCACATGTCATACCTCACACAATTATGTGCTAATGTCCTCGTGTCAGATTAGATCAAACATATGAATTCTTAAATGCCTAAAGTAAGTAACTAAACTTTTTAAAATTCTATTATCAGATCATGTGTTCAAGATTTTAAGCTCACTAATGAAATCACATCACAGTATTTGTTTACATCAACCAAAATTTCAAACAACATGAACATGCATTTATCTTTTCTTTTAAATAATAAAAATAAAAAAACTTGGACAAAATGCGTGTGAATGTGTCTCCCATACCCCCAAACTTAAATTACACATTGTCCCTAATGTGTCAATGACATGGAAAGAGCTGACTTGGGAGATGGAGAACTAGTTGGACTGGCATGGCCCATAGCACACCCCCAAGCTTGAACTGATGCACACATTGTCCCTGAAAAAGAAATACTAATGTAATACTGGAAAACCAAAAAAATACTAAAAACAAGCAGTAACAAGAAATATGAAAAACAATAAAACAAAAGGATATGCTGTGGGGTGCCTCCCATGAGCGCTAAGTTTTACGTCTTCAGCTAGACGTTGCACCTCTCTCACTGCTGGCCTTTATGTGGTGCTGAAGATGATGCTCTTGAGGTGGGAGGTAATCAGTTTAGAAAGGCCTGGAGAATCACTTCTTGCCTCTCAAAGCGTGCTTCCAACCCATTTATTTGCTGATGAACTAGGCACATAGCCTCCCGTCTAATATCAGCTAGCTCATACTTGAAGGAGGACATCTCCTCAAGAATGTGCTGATACTCTGTAGGTCCCATGTCAGCATGGTCCTCCTCCCAAGTCCTGCTAGCTGCGGGGTCCTCGGCCTCTATAGGGTCGTCCTTTACCCTCTCAGTAGCAAATGTATGCCCTTGAAGTCCTCTGGGCATGTGTGATTGGCTTTGGGTCCATTGATTCTTGCCAAAGAATGGGTGCTCCTTGACTAGTCCATCTGTAGAGGTGCCCCTAATGCCCTTCCTCTTGAAAATTTAAGTGAGGAGGAACAGGAACATGAGCCCCCATGTATTTGCAATGGTGACCTGGTGTGCATGGATGTGGTCCCAAAACTTATGAATCTACCTCCAAATGATCACAGGGATGGAGTACCAATGACCTCTGTGAAAGGCATACAGTGCCTAAAGGAACTGGTCATGCCTCTGAGTCTTGTGTCCTAATAGGCACACATTGTACTATAGAATAGAATCCATAAGCCAGAGTTGTGGAGGCAACCTGGATCGGCTGCCAGTATTGTTGTGCCTATCTGTATACTGCCCTGCACAGATGTCCTCAATGATGGCGAAAATGGAGAAGGACTCCGGCTGCTTGTCCAACTAGGCACCCTCAGGTGGATATTCTTCATTGCATTTGAGGGCAGCAGCTATATCTGATGATGTCAAGTTAATGTACTTGCCTTGAACAGATGAGGATAAGACACCCGACCTGCTGCAGTCGAATAAGAGGTTCTCATAGAACTGAACAATGAATCTGGTCCAGGTGGTAGAGCTGACGGGCTTGAACAACCTTTTCAAACCATGGCGCTTGAACTCTTGAACGGCTCATTGGGTCGCTTCAAAATTTTTGAAGTCGTCATCAATGTTAAAAGTGGTCTCGAACATGATCTTTCGTTGCTCAAAAGTGGGTCGGGAAGACTGGACTCAGCTTCCTGAAGCGTGGGATGAGGAGGCAGTGTGCTTAGGCATTTTGGACAAAATCTACAGCAATAGTGCGCTCAATCTCAGTAAGGTGCGATTGATCGCACTGTGCTTCTGCGCTTGATCACAGACTTATTGCGCTCGATCAAGCTATTTAGTATGTTAGTCAGGACTTGTGTCAAACAGGTGGTGGGTGACTTGGAAATCGAGTGGTGGCACAATAGTCAAAAGGTTTCCAACCTCCCGCAATGTAATTAAAAACAATCCACAGAACACAAGAACAAACAGATTATATAGATTTAATTCTCCACACAACAAATAATTTAAACACAACCGAAAATGAGAGAAGATGGGGAGTGACCGTGTGTGGTGGTGAAGGGAATAGGGGAATATTTGGTGGCGGTGAGGGGGTGGGGACGGCGGTGTAGGGTGGCCGGCCTGTGGTGGCAGCTGTGCTGTGAGTGCAGAGAGTGAAAGTGAGGTAAAAATAAAATGATCTAAAATAGGCATGTGGCTCTTTGTCCAGAGTGCGCTCGATCACACTTGTGCGCAGGTGTGTGCATGTTGATGCACTCGCGCTCCATTGGGCACTTGGTGAGATTGCGCTCGAGCACACTGTGAAGTGTGCTTGATCACAAGGACAGAATCCTATGTACTGAACTACTAAATTAACTAAAGAAAAGATTAAAAAGTAAAAAATAATGACAAATAACAAACAAAAATAAATAAAAATGTACCATACTCAGTGGCCTCAGTACCACTGACCTCAATAGAGGCACTCGAGTTACACGTTTATCAAAGCCTGGACTG
This sequence comes from Bretschneidera sinensis, assembly GCA_023935145.1. Lineage (NCBI taxonomy): Eukaryota > Viridiplantae > Streptophyta > Magnoliopsida > Brassicales > Akaniaceae > Bretschneidera > Bretschneidera sinensis. The sequence goes on along the minus strand of CM043703.1, from coordinate 76,174,436 downwards.
CTCAAACACTCTCTATAGTAGCTTCAGGGCTACTCTTTTGGAGGGGAGCACTTAAAGTCCACCACCTGTGGCTCAAGTGCTCTTAGTGCGGCTGCATACTAAATAGATTGGAGTGCCAAATCTTCATCTCTTGGTAGCAATTTGATTTCAAGGTATGACTTTACTCTGTGTCCATTCACCGTGAATGTCCGAGTGCTGTCGGAACCATGAACCTCCTTCTTAACCAACTGTCTATCGTGATAGGCTTTGGTTATTTCCTTGGTATTCTCATATGCATCATGCCTCAATTCTCCCAGCTCATTCTAATGCAACTTCCTCTTATCATCTGATCTTGGATGCATTAGAGAGGCCTCAGGGAGGTGCACAGCTTCAATGATGTCATCAGTAACATCTTGAGATTTAGGCTCAATATCTGCTCTCATGAAACATTGGGTGAGAGTGGTCTCCAACGGATTAATGTGCTTGACCTGAAAAGCTTGCTCAACAATACCTTGCATCATACACACATTAAAACATTCCATATCATCTGGTGGTAATTTTAATGCATCAAATATTTTGAATTATATTTTCTCACCATTTACCTTTATACTTACAATACCCTTTTTCACACAAATTTTTGTATCACCAGTTCTCATAAAGGGTCTTCCTAAGATGATGGGCAGAGGTAATGGCATAGGAGATTCTTCTATATCTAATACAATAAAATCAGCAAGTAAAATAAATTCACCTACCTTTACCAAGACATCCTCAAGAATACCTTTTGGTCGTTTGATGCTTATGCCTGCTAACTGCAAAGTGATGGAAGTTGGTTGAAGCTCCCCCAAACCTAGTGTCTCGAATACAGTGTATGGCAGCAAATTGACACCCGGCCCTAGATCCAGTAGTGCACGCTCAAAAAGCTGGTCACCTATCCTGCAAGGAATGGTAAAACTACTTGGATCTTTTAGCTTTGGTAGTAATTTACTCAACAACACCGCACTTACCTCTTCAGTTAAAGCCACTGTTTCATGCTCCTGAAACTTCCTTTTATTAGTGCAACAATCTTTAAAAAATTTAGCATAAGCAGAAATTTTTTGAATTGCATCTAATAAAGGAATGTTTATCTCAAATTTTCTCAAAATTTCAAAAATATCAAGCAATTTAATTTCTTTCTTTGGCTTTACTAACCTTTGAGGGAAGGGTGGTGCATTCACCTTCTCTATTTCACTTACCTTTGATGTGGATGTTTTAATTAGAGATGCTTGTGCAGGCTCATCGGTTCCTACGATCTTACCATTTCTGAGAGTTGTAATGGCCTTCGGTTGCTGGTGTCCTCCTGGATTAGGTAGTGTTTGGGCTGGAAGTTCACCCTGCTTTCTTCCACTCAGCTCCTTAGCCAATTGCTCCATTTGTACTTCCAGTCTTTGAATGCTTTCTCATGCTTTGCATTTGTTTTTCTTTGCTCAGTTCGAAATTTTCTTTCCTCTGCCATAAATTGATCTTGTGAATTTATCAATTGCTATTGTTGAGTGGCCAATTGCCTTACAAGACTCTCTAGGTCACTCTTCTTTGAATCCAGAACTAATTAGGCTGCTGGTTGGTAGTTCCTTTGCTGCCCTTGAAGATTCATGGCATTCTAATTGTTGTTCCATGAGAAGTTGGGGTGGTTTCGCCATCCAGGATTGTTAGTATTTGCATATGGATTGTTCGGTCCCACATAGTTTGCTTGCTCTGGATCTGCAGATGAATACAAAGGGTAAGTTTCAATAGTGTGATCAAAATGAGAACATATAGCACATACCTGGAGTTATGTAGCTTGTGGACTAAGTGGGATGTTCTGTGCAGTCATGGCTTTTACAAGCATATCTAGCTTTCTTTCCATAGTAGCCATCTGATTTGAAGATCCACCATTTAAGGTCAACTCATATATACCCTTGCTTTTAATTCCTTGTCTATCTCTGGATGAGAATTGCTGGGTGTGCTCACTTAAGGTCTCAAAAAGTTCCATGGCTTCTTCACTGCTCTTTTCCATCAGCACACCTCCACAACCTGAATCCACAATACCATTATTTACATCACTCAGACCTTCATAGAAAGCTTGTACCAGCTCGTCTTGAGGTAGATTGTGATGTGGACACTTGAGGAGCAACTCATTGAAGTGTCCCCATGCTTCAAAGAAAAGCTCTCCATCCTTCTGTTGGAAAGATTGAATCTCCTTCCTCATTTGTCTTGTCTTTTGTGTTGGGAAAAACTTCTTTATGAACCTACTAGATAGCTCTTCCCAAGTACGGATAGACACTGCAGGTAATGAATTGTACCATAACTTAGCATTATCTTTTAATGAAAAAGAGAAAAGAATTAACTTGATTCACTCTTGATCTAGGCCTCAGATATGCTGGAACTTGTAGAGATCAAAGAATTCTCGAAAATACAGGTGTGGGTCCTCAGTAGGTGTACCATTGAAATGAGTCAAAGCACTGAGTATCTGTAGAGATATGTAATAATTGCCTTTTGCCTCAGGTTGATAAGCAATGCATGAGGGCTGGTTAAGGTTCCGTGGGATAAAGGATTGCTTCATGGGTCTTCGCTCTGGTAGCGGTTGGTTGTCAAACTGTTTCGCCATCGTTGCTTCTCCCTCGAATTTTTCTTCTTCCTCTTCAACACTATCTCTAGGCCTTTGTCGAATGGTCTGTTCAATCTCTGTATCGAGTGGAAAGATGGTTGGATTCCTAGATTGAAGCCCTTACATGAATCAGCTGAGATTCTTCAGTGCAGCAGTTTCAGTACTGTTGGACTTGCACTCGATCATTGCAAGAATAGCGCTCGATCACAGTGCGCTCGATCGTGATAGACTTGCGCTCGATCGCAAGGCTAGTAATTACTCTGCCGAAAACTTAAATCAGAAAACAGAAAAACAAAAAGGCGAAAAAAATCAGGTTTTTGATAAAAATAAACAAAACAGAATAAGAAAACTAAACGAAAATAATTCTAAACAGAATTTTAACGCAATCCTCGGCAACGGCGCCAAAAACTTGTTGTGCAAAAATCTACCTAAATTAATAAGCAAATAATTGAAGTTTTACTTGTAAGTGTACAAGGTCAATGATAAGTTCTTAAATATTCATATTTAAGCCCCTTAATTTACATTTGTTAAGTTCTTAGTTTGTGTTATTTCACTTTATTTTATTTTCTTTATGTGTTTTCTGTGTTTCTATAGGTTCTTGGAGAAAATGAAGCATTTTGGAACTATCTTGCTTGGAGAGCAAATCTAGAAGAGCTAGTAGCTGCCTAGTGCAATCTAGCACAGAGCTCAAGCCAGGATTGAGCGCACATGCGCTTGCGCGCGAGAAGAAGGCTCGATGCACCTGCGCTCGAGCACACCAGTCTGTGATCGAGCACACACGCGCATCAGAAGATTAAAACATCAGTTCCTATTTTGGAAATAAATGTAGGGTTTTGTTTTATGAGTTTTAGGGTTTTCAGGTGTTCCAAAACTCTATAAATAGGCTTGGAACATAGAAATAAAGGAGAGGCGGCCAGAGGGGATTTCACAGAAGAATTGATGACTCTTCAAGGGAGCTCTCTCGGATTTTTTCTTTCCTTTATTTTATTTTATGAAGATGTTTAACATCAAAACCATGCGTAACTAAACTTTTAGTAGGGCTTGATTGAAGCCCTAATTATGTTTACTCGATAATTCAGTATTTGCGCCTTTGTGATATTTATATTGTGATGCTCAACTTGATTAATACCTATTTTCTTGAATTCCTCAAATGTGTTTGCCTGATCAACATATGCATGTGGTATGGACTAGTTAGTTAAATCAATTTGGATGACCAAGCCTTGGGTTTAACAATAGTAACAGAAGAAATCCACACCGGGTTCTTGGGTTAATCAACATAGGAAACCAGAAGTATACACCATGCTATAGGTCTCGTGTGTTTGTCGATTTCCACAGATATTATGCTTTCTTAGAGAACAACTTAGTATATATCATGCTAAATCCTTTAAGAAAGAAAAGAGTTAAAGTATACACCATACCTAACTCGTTGCTTAGGGAAATCAATAGCTTAAGGAGTATACACCATGCCCTTAGGTTGACAAACATTAGGTACTCACGACGTGATTAATGCATTGGCATATTGTTTTATTGTGGTAGCATGATTAGTGGTGGATATCAAGTCCCTACGCTTTTATTATTATCAATTCAAACTCAATTAATATTTCTATCATTTTATATTGCGAAGTTAATTTTAAATCGAACTTTACCAATCCCTGTGGAGATGATCTCGTATTTTGCACACTATGCTACTAAGTTAACCTTGTGCACTTGCAAGTAAAACTATTCAATTATTTGCTTATTAATTTAGGTAGATTTTTGCACAACAAGTTTTTTGCACTGTTGCCGGAGATTGCGCTAAATTACTGTTTAGAATTATTTTTCGTTCAGTTTTATTTTTCTGTTCTGTTTTATTTTGTTTCATCAAATATCTAATTTATTTCTTCTTGTTGTTGTTTTCTGTTTTTCTGTTTCAGGTTTGCAGCAGAGTAATTTCTGGCATTGCAATCGAGCACAGTACTTGGTGCGATCGAGTGCAAAAGGTCCAGAAACTACCCGAGCAGCAGAACTGAAGCTGCTGCACTGAAGAGTTTCAGCTGATTCATGCAAGGGCTTCGATCCAGGAATCCAACAATCTTTCCACTCGGTACAGAGATTGAGCGGACCATTCGACAGAGGCCTAGAGATAACATTGAGGAGGAAGAAGAAGAATTTGAGGGAGAAGCACCAATAGTGGAACAGCTTGACAACCAGTCGCCACCAGAGCGAAGACCCATGAAGCAATCCTTTATCCCACAGAACCTAAACCAGCCCTCATGCATTGCTTATCAACCTTAGGCAGAAGGAAATTATTACATATCCCTGCAGATACTCAATGCTTTGACTTACTTCAGGGGTACACCTACTAAGGATCCATACTTGCATCTTTGGGAATTCTTTGATCTCTGCAAGTTCCAGCACATCCTGGGCCTAAATTAAGAGGGAATCAGGTTAATTCTTTTCCCTTTTTCATTAAAAGATAAAGCTAAATTGTGGTATAATTCATTGCTTGCAGTTTCTATCCATACTTGGGAAGAGCTATCTAGTAAGTTCCTAAAGAAGTTTTTCCCAGCACAAAAGACAAGACAGATGAGGAAGGAGATTCAATCTTTCCAATAAAGGGATAGAGACCTTTTCTTTGAAGCATGGGGACACTTCAATGAGCTACTTTTCAGGTGTCCACATCACAATCTACCTCAAGATGAGCTGGTACAAGCTTTTTATGAAGGTTTGAGTGATATAAATAAAGGTATTGTGGATTCAGGTTATGGAGGTGTGCTGATGGAGAAAAGCAATGAAGAAGCCATAGAGCTTTTTGAGATATTAAGTGAGCACACCCAACAATTCTCATCCAGAGGTAGACAAGGAGTTAAGAGCAAGGGTATGTATGAGGTGACCTTAAATGGTGGATCTCTAAATCAGATGGCTGCTATGGAAAGAAAGCTAGATATACTTGTAAAAGCCATGACTGCTCATAACATCCCACCCAGTCCACAAGCTACACAACTCCAGGTATGTGCTATATATTCTCATTTTGATCATACTACTAAAACTTGCCCTTTGTATTCATCTGCAGATCTAAAGCAAGCAAACTATGTGGGACCAAACAACTATCCTCCCAAGAATAATCCATATGCAAATACTTACAATCTTGGATGGCGAAACCACCCTAACTTCTCATGGACTAACAATCAAAATGCCTTGAACCTTCAAGGGCAGCAAAGGAACTCCCAATAAGCAGCCAAATCAATTTTGGAATCAAATAAGAGTGACCTATAGAGTATTGTGAGGCAATTAGCAACTCAACAACAATAGTTGATGACTTCACAAGAACAGTTCATGGCAAAGGAAAGACAATTTTAGATTGAGCAAAGACAAATAAATGCAAAGCAAGAGCAAGCTATTCAAATATTGGAAGTACAAGTGGGGCAATTAGCTAAAGAGTTGAGTGGGAGAAAGTTGGGTGAACTTCCAACCCAAACACTACCTAATCCAAGAGAACATCAGCAACTGAATGCCGTGACAACTCTAAAACATGGTAAGATCATAGGAGCTGATGAGCCTGCGCATACCTCTCCAAATAAAGCTTCCACATCCAAGGTAAGTGAAATGGAGAAGGTGAATGCACCACTCTTTCCTCAAAGGTTAGTAAAGCCAAAGAAAGAAAATAAATTGCTTGATATTTTTGAAATTTTGAGAAAAGTAGAGATAAACATTCATTTATTAGATGCAATTCAACAAATTCCTGCATATGCTAAATTTTTGAAAGATTGTTGCACTAATAAAAAGAATTTTCAGGAGTATGAAACAGTGGCTTTAACTGAAGAGGTGAGTGCAGTATTGTTAAGGAAACTCCCACTAAAGTTAAAAGACCCAGGTAGTTTTACCATTCCTTGCAGGATAGGTGACCAGCTTTTTGAGCGGGTATTACTAGATCTTGGGGCTAGTGTTAATCTGCTACCATACATTGTATTCGAGACACTGGGTTTGGGGGAGCTTCAACCAACTTCCATCACCTTGCAATTAGCAGACAGAAACATCAAACGACCAAGAAGTATTCTTGAGGATGTCTTGGTGAAGGTAGGTGAATTTATTTTACCTGCTGATTTTATTGTATTAAATATGGAAGAATGTCTTATGCCATTACCTATGCCCTGTCATCTTAGGAAGACCTTTTATGAGAACTGCTAATACAAAAATTTGTGTGAAAAAGGGTATTGTAAGTATGAAGGTAAATCGTGAGAAGATTGAATTCAAAATATTTTATGCATCAAAATTACCCCAAGATGACATGGAATGTTTTAATGTATGCATGATGCAAGGTGTTGTTGAGCAAGTTTTTCAGGTCCATCACATTGATCCATTGGAGACCGCTCTCACCCATAGTTTCACAATATTGGATATTGAGCTAGAATCTGAAGATGTTATGATGAGAGTCATAAAATGCATCTCAACAGTGATTAATTATTGGCATTTTAGGACTGATCTCGGTCTTTATTATGCTTTTATGTGCTTATAACTCTAAAGTGATATTATTGGACCACTGACTTATTTCAGTGCATTTTCAGGCACTTTGAGTTTAAAAGAGGAAAAGAAGCGATCGTTGCTTAAAACACCAAAATCCCATGCTTTTGGAAGGACAATAGGGATTGCTGCCTGTATTGCAATCGAGCGCACAAGCAGTGCGATCGAGCACACATCCCACATCGACCAAGGTACTCTACAGCACACGCAGTACGATCGAGTGCATAAGCCGCGATCGAGCGCATGTGCGATCGATCGCACTCGGGCTGCGATCGAGTGCACCCGGACAGTTTGCCACATCGGTTAGATAACACGTAGCATTCTGGGAGTTTGCCTATAGAAAGACCCACTCCACTCAGCTGAAAGGAGGAATCAATCGGAGCTCATCTGAAATCATCAAAGAGTGACTCCAGAGGGCCTTTAGAGGGAATCCGAAAGTATAAATTTGGAGGGCAAGCTGAGGATGATCGTTGAGAAGCTGGAGGCAACTCAAGGAAGCATGAGCCCCATGGCTGGCTAGTCTCCAAGCAAGACGAAGGGATAAATCCCTAGGTGTAGTTGTTCTTATTTTTCTTTATTTGATTCAGTTGTAGTTGGATATTATTTTCGTTAAACATTGTTATGTTTTATTCTTAATTTAATTAGTAGATTTATTATTACTCCGGTGATTGCATGCTTCTTTTCCATATAAGTTCAGTCATGCTTTTCTTATGTGTACCTGTTTGGGTGTGATTGAGTCCGGTAGATCTCTTTTATAGATTTGTCTATTGCTGCGGTATTGTTGTTTAGATATATCGTCGTCTCTTGATAATTTATAAGTTAGGTCATGTGTGCTTGAAAGTAAAGGAGATTTCATAACAATTACATTAGGATTTATAAATGTGCTTTAATTAAATATTTACCGATTGCCTGTTTGAGATGTGAAACTTGCAATCGAGATAAAAACAATTGAATCAAGTTAGGATTTGGGCAATGAACCTAGGGAGGATTTCCGGAACCTTGTCGTTTCTTTATTATATCCATCAATCATTCACACAATTTCTATAAAATAAACAATTCAGATTCTTTCAATCAATCTTTTATCGTTTGTGTTCAAGTTTACACCTTCTTCTGTAATTAACTTGTTTCCCTATGGAATTGACACCCCAAAGCTGTACTACAAATAACCGTGTTATACTTTGGGCGTAACCAAAATTCGGCGCTGTTACCGGGGAGACGCGCTTAAATACAAAGAAGATTGTCAACTTTTGACATGACGGTAGAAGAATTGTAAATATTTTTCTTTTCAGCAGTTTGTAAATACGGTAATATTGTTCCTTTACCTTAGCTTTGATTTTCTGATTTATTTTGTTTTATTTATTTCCCCTTTGATTCATTTGGTTTATGCTTAGACTGAGAGATTTGCGAGGTTGATTCATTAGAGGACCCGAACTAGAATTACCTTCCGAGTCTGATAGTGAAACCTCGCTTAGATCAACCAATAGTGGAAACCCGAGTGAGAATTTAGACGATTGTGTTGACATGGCTTATAACCATAATGAGAATGTTGCTAGAAAACTTCAGGATTACCTCCACCCTACACGCACAGCCACACCATCATGCATCATGTTTCCAGCCAACACTCGCCAATTAGATCTTAAACTAGGGATGATTCACTTACTCCCTACATTTCATGGCTTGGACAATGAAAACCCATATGTGCACATTAGAGAGTTTGAGGAAGTAGTCACAACTTTTCATAGTCAAGATGAAACTGATGGCATTGTGAGGATTAAGTTCTTTCCTTTCGCTTTGAAGGATAGAGCTAAGAGTTGGCTATACTCACTAAGACCACGATCTATTGGGTCGTGGACTGAGATGACTCGGGCTTTCTTTAGCAAATACTTTCGCCAACATAAGACCAACGCTTTAAAAAGGCATATCTCCACTTTTGCACAAAAGGATAGTGAGACCTTATATCAGTCTTGGGAGAGATTTAAGGAGTTATTGAGTATGTGCCCTCACCATGGGTATGAGAGTTGGCGCTTGGTGAGCTATTTTTATGAGAGACTTACATATAGAGAGCGCCAATTCGTAGAGATGATGTGTAATGGTGGGTTCTTGGAGAAAGATCCTGATGAGGCCATAGAGTACCTCAATGAGCTTGCTGAAAAAGCTCACACTTGGACTGGACCTAGTGCTACTGAAAGCACAAATAGGTCACGACCTATAGGGAACCCAAATGGTGGTGGAATTTACCATCTTAGGGAAGAGGATAACCTTAAGGCCAAGGTCGAGATGCTCACTAGGGAGTTAGAAGCATTGAAAACTAAGGGCTCAAAGCCAACATATGCGGCTAATCATGTCGAGTCTTTAGAGCCGTGTTTTGTGTGTGGCGGGGTAGATCATCTCTTCCAAGAATGCCCCACATTTGTTGATATGAGAGGGCTGTATGAGGAACAATGTAATGCCTTAGGAATGTACAAGAAGCCTCTTGCACCTTTCTCTAACACTTATAACTCGGGGTGGCGAAATCACCCCAACTTCAGCTGGAAATCTAAAAACCAGCATGCACAGCCCCTAGATCATCCCCTGCAACTTATCATGCACCCTTATCCTCTAGGAACTCGCTAGAAGACATCTTATAGGCCTTTATAGAGGCACAAGGTAAGACAAACCAAAGGTTTGAGGCATTATTTACGCAGGTAATGGAAGAGCATAAAGAATTTAAGAGCCAAGTGTCCAAATTAATGAGCTACTTGAGTGTGACTGAGCAAGGTAAGTTCCCTGCTCAAGCTCAGTCCATATCCCATAGTTAGCACCTGGCGCAACAGAATTTGGAGGAGATGAATGCCATTAAGACAGTAAGTGGTAAGTCCTTACACATCCCAACAACGAAGAAATCGGAGGATGTGGATGAAAGCCACCAAGCATACATGATGGATTCATTCATGGAAAAGGTCCAGCACCTCAATCCATTGGAGTCCACCCTCACTCATGGCTACACTAGAGCACATATCGAGCCAAAATTTGCGGAAGTTACTGATGACATCCTTGAGGCCCCTCCCAAGCATAGAAGCACCGAATTTGGCAATGAAGCAGTGCCGGGTGCATTCAACCTATGTCTTTCTAGGAGGAAATAAGAGCGTCTGGTTGAAGACGTAAAACTTAGCGCTCATGGGAGGCAACCCACAACGTATCCTTTTATTTTTATTGTTTTCCGTATTTCTTTTTTCTTGTTTATTATTATTATTTTGCTGTTTTCCAGTTTTACTTTAGTATTTATTTTTCAGGGATAAATAAACGAAGCAGTTCAAATGATCATGCACAACTTTCAACTCCACGCACCGTTGGTTAAAAAGAGAGTTTCCTTAACTTTTGCTTTTTCATTGAGGACAGTACTTATCTTAAGTTGGGGGTGGAAGATATACATTTCTTATTGCATATCATTGAACTCCTTGGTGCCATCTTTGTTTTTGTTTAGCATGCTTTGTGTTAGCTTTAGATTCAATTTACATGTCAATGATATGAGCATAATTGAGATAGCAGATAGCATATAGAAGAAGTTAAATCTTGCTTCTGTTTGAAATTAATTTAAGCATCTATCTTCATTTGGTTAGAGACTCTAGTTTGTGGTAAGATTGTATGATTAAGCTATAACATCTAGAAAAGTTTTATGTGTGATTATTTTGTGAATATTTTTGCGGTCTCAACAAGCTCTAGAACTTACCTGATAACCACTTAAGGCGAATTCCTAGAATGCACACTACTTAGGATATGATATAGGCCATTTTCGAACCGTTTGAGCCTTTCAAACCTACCATTGCTATATTTATCACTAGTCACCTATTTGAGCCTTTTTCTTGAAAAGAAAAATTAAGCCTTGTTTCTTTGGATAAACCATTTACTTACCTTTATGAGCCAAAAAATATTTTATCCTTACCTTTCTTTTAAAAGAACTTAGTTATACATATGTTGTGAGAAGCACTTAAAAGGAGTAAGGGTAGAAATATGAAAAAATATCACTACCACAACCCAAGTACATTAAAGGAGATAAGTTGGGGGTTGTGGAAAAGATAAGAAAAAAAATGATGAAAAAGAAGGTGAATGGTTATGTGCCAAAATAAATAAAAAATGAATTATGGCAAAGAAAGAAGAAAGAAAGAAAAAGAAAAGAAAAAATGGTGATTTGTTGAAAGAAAGGCTCGAAAAATGGTTGAAAGAGTTGGGTGTGGAAGTAAAGGTTAACAAGTGCTTAAAGTGATTGTGTTTAAAGCTAAGAGATTAAGTTCTTTTACTTGTGAATCTTTCCCATTCTTCTTTAGCCTTTACCTTAGCCTAACGTTACAAGCTTATTAAAGACCTTTTGATCCAATGTAGTGTGATTTTTCTACAATAGTGGAGAGTGGTTTGAAATGTAAGCATATAGAGCCTGTTTTTGTGATTGACGTCACGCTATTTATTATGTTTTTAGAGACCAAGATTTGTATTCATGAATGTTATGTATAAAATCATTCGGATGTTTGGATTAATGGTTTGTGGTAAGATGGATGTTAAGAGTCAACAACAATTTTAAGATTGATGTTTGGATTACTTTTGGATTTGGATGAAATTTAATGATTCTTTGTGCCGTGTGTTATGTGTAATTTTTGAGAAAAAATGTGAATTACTCTTGGTTAACACTAATATTGCTTTTAATTTACTTTGATTCCCACCATAGAATTCATCTCTTAGTTTCGCTTGAATTGCTAGGGACTAGCAATAAGCTAGTTGGGGGTTGTGATAAGAGTTGGGAGTTTTATTGATTCATAGAAATTGTAAGTGTTGATGAGAGTCATAAAATGCATCTCAACAGTGATTAATTATTGGCATTTTAGGACTGATCTCGGTCTTTATTGTGCTTTTATGTGTTTATAACTCTAAAGTGATATTATTGGACCACTGACTTATTTTAGTGCATTTTCAGGCACTTTGAGTTTAAAAGAGGAAAAGAAGCGATCGTTGCTTAAAATGCCAAAATCCCATGCTTCTGGAAGGACAAGAGGGATTGCTGCCTGTATTGCGATTAAGCGCATAAGCAGTGCGATCGAGCGCACATCCCACATCGACCAAGGTACTCTGCAGCACACGCAGTGCGATCGAGCGCACAAGCCGCGATCGAGTGCATGCACGATTGATCGCACTCGGGCTGCGATCGAGCGCACCCGGACAGTTTTCCACATCGGTTAGATAACACATAGCATTCTGGGAGTTTGCCTATATAAATACCCACTCCGCTCAGCTGAAAGGAGGAATCAATCGGAGCTCATCTGAAATCATCAGAGAGTGACTCCAGAGGGCCTTTAGGAGCAATCCAGAGGGCCTTTAGGAGGAATTTGAAAGTATAAATTTGGAGGGTAAGCTGAGGATGATCGTTGAGAGGCCGGAGGCAACTCAAGGAAGCATGAGCCCCATGGCTGGCTAGTCTCCAAGCAAGACGAATGGATGAATCCCTAGGTGTAGTTGTTCTTATTTTTCTTTATTTGATTCGGTTGTAGTTGGATATTATTTTTGTTAAACATTGTTATGTTTTATTCTTAATTTAATTAGTAGATTTATTATTAATCCGGTGATTGCATGCTTCTTTTCCATATAAGTTCAGTCATGCTTTTCTTATGTGTACTTGTTTGGGTGTGATTGAGTCTGGTAGATCTCTTTTATAGATTTGTCCATTGCTGTGGGATTGTCGTTTAGATATATCGTCGTCTCTTGATAATTTATAAGTTAGGTCATGTGTGCTTGAAAGTAGAGGAGATTTCATAACAATTACATTAGGATTTATAAATGTGCTTTAATTAAATATTTGTCGATTGCCTGTTTGGGATGTGAAACTTGCAATCGAGATAAAAACAACTGAATCAAGTTAGGATTAAGGCAACGAACCTAGGGAGGATTTTCGGAACCTTGTCGTTTCTTTATTATATCCATCAATCATTCACACAATTTCTATAAAATAAATAATTCAGATTCTTTTAATCAATCTTTTATCGTTTGTGTTCAAGTTTACACCTTCTTCTGTAATTAACTTGTTTCCCTGTGGAATCGACACCCCAAAGCTGTACTAAAAATAACCGCATTATATTTTGGGCGTAATCATGTTACTAATGACATCATTGAAGCTGTGCACCTCCTTGAGGCCTCTCCAAAGCGTCCAAGTGAAACTTAGTGTTTGGCTGAAGACGTAAAACTTAGCGCTCATAGGAGGCACCCCACAGCATATCCTTTTGTTTTTACTATTTTTCATATTTCTTTTACTGTTTATTTTTAGTATCTTTTGTTTTCCAGTATTATATTAGTTTTTCTTTTCCAAGGACAATGTGTGCATCCGTTCAAGTTTGGTGGTGTGCTATGAGCCATGCCAGCCCAGCTAGTTCTCCATCTCCCAAGTCAGCTCTTTCCATATTATTCACACATTGGGGACAATGTGTAATTTAAGTTTGGGGGTATAGGAGACACATTCACAAACTTTGTCCTAGTTTTTTTTTTATATTGTCTAAAAGATAAATGCATGTTCATGTTGTTTTGAAAATTTTGGTTGATCTAACCAAATATCATGATAAGATTTCATCAATAAACTTAAAATCTTGAACACATGATCGAATAATAAAGTTTTAAAAGTTTAGTTACTTATTTTAAGACATTTAAGAATTCACAAGTTTGATCTAATTGGACACGAGCACATTAGCACATAATTGTGTGGGATATTACATATAATTTTAATATGTATGTTTCCATGGCTTAACTATAACTGGATGACTTGTTAGATGAACACTTTGGCATAGAAAAGTAAAAAAAAATATAAAAAAAAAAAATTTATTGCACAAAATAGAGAAAAAAAAAATGCTCATAATAATCATTAAATAAACTTTCCACTAAGTAACTGGACCTCTTGCCTTAGTAAGCAGTGAGTGTTCACATCAAAAGGTGGGAATTTTGCTGATAATGATCATTAAATAAACTTTCCACTGAGTAATTGGACCTCTTGCCTCAGTAAGCAGTGAGTGTTCACGTCAAAAGGTGGGAATTTTGCTTAGCAACATTAAGACTAGTTAATTTTGTAGTCTTTTTTACTTGAGTTAGTAAGTCTTTAGGGGTGTCTTTACACCTAATGCCCTAAAAACATCTGGTTTGGGACTCATTGACTAAACACTCGCTACATGGGTCAATTAGAAAGAATAAGGGAACTAAACATGGCAAAAATCTCATAATAAAAAAAATAGAAGGAAATAAAACTATGCCATTTTTGTTCATCCTGATAGGAAATTCAGTGAAAAAACACTACACATTGGAGTTATTTGGAAGCTTCATCTTTTATGTGCTAGTTCACCATACACTAAGTCAGACTTGTGATGCCTTAGCCTGCCCCGTGTAAGTAATTAGATTTTAAAACTCCTATTCATTGCGAAGATGGGTTTATATTTTAAGCTTGCTCATGAATGAATATCATGGTTTTGTATGCAACCTAAATTTTCGGATACCATGAATGATGGATTTATCTTTGTGTTATTTGTTTTTTAGTTAGTTTTTAGTTTCGTATTGCTAAGGGACTAGCAATATGTAAGTTTGGGGGTGTGATAAGTGCTTAAATATTCGTATTTAAGCCCCTTAATTTACATTTATTAAGCTCTTAGTTTGTGTTATTTCACTTTATTTTATTTCTTTTTTGTGTTTTCTGTGTTTTTATAAGTTCTTGGAGAAAAGGAAGCATTTTAGAACTATCTTGCTTGGAGAGCAATTCTAGAAGAGTTGGAAGCTGCCTAGTACGATCGAGTGCAAGGGACCTGTGATCGAGCGCAAAGCCCAAGGGATCGAGTGCACAAGCGTTCGCGCACAAGAAGTAGGCTTGATGCACCTACACTCGAGCGCACACGCGCATCAGAAGATTAAAACATCAGTTCCTATTTTGGAAATAAATGTAGGGTTTTGTTTTACGAGTTTTAGGGTTTCCAAGTGTTCCTAAACTCTATAAATAGGATTGGAAACACAGAAATAAAGGAGAGGAGGCCAGAAGGGATTTCACAGAAGAATTGACGACTCTTCAAGGAAGCTCTCTCGGGTTTTTTCTTTCCTTTATTTTATTTTATAAAGATTTTTAACATCAAAAACATGTGTAACTAAACTTTTAGTAGGGCTTAATTGAAGCCCTAATTATGTTTACTCGATAATTCAGTATTGGCACCTTTGCGATATTTATATTGTGATGCTTAACTTAATTAATACCTATTTTCTTGAATTCCTCATATGTGTTTGCCTGATCAACATATGCATGTGGTATGGACTAGTTAGTTAGTTCAATTTGGATGACCGAGTCTTGGGTTTAATAATAGTAACAGAAGTAATCCACGCTGGGTTCTTGAGTTAATCAATATGGGAAACCGGGAGTATACACCATGCCCTAGGTCTCGTGTGTTTGTTGATTTCCACAGATATTATACTTTCTTAGAGAACAACTTAGTATACATCATGTTAAAAATCCTTTAAGAAAGAAAAGAGTTAGAGTATACACCATACCTAACTCGTTGCTTAGGGAAATCAATAGAATAAGGAGTATACACCATGCCCTTAGGTTGCCAAACATTAGGTATTCATGACATGATTAAAGCATTGGCATATTGTTTTATTGTGGCAGCATGGTTAGTGGTAGATATCAATTCCTTATGCTTTTATCATTATCAATTCAAACTCAATTAATATTTCTATCGTTTTATATTACGAAGTTAATTTTAAATCGAACTTTACCAATCCCTATGGAGATGATCTCGTATTTTGCACACTATACTACTAAGTTGACCTTGTGCACTTGCAAGTAAAACTATTCAATTATTTGCTTATTTATTTAAGTAGATTTTTGCACAACAGTCAACATAGTAGTATACTGTGCAAATGCGAGATCATTTCCACAGGGATTGGTAAATCTTGATTTAAAATTAGTTTCGCAATGTAAAACAAGACAAAGGAAAAGTAAGTTTGATTCAATAATGATAAAAGTGTAGGGCTTTGATATCCAACACTAATCATATTTTCCCAATAAAACAGTGTGCAAATGCTTTAGTCATATTACAAATACCTAATGTTGTCAACCTAAGGGCATGGTGTATACTCCTTAAACTATTGATTTCCCTAAGCAATGCGTTAGACATGGTGTATACTCTAACTCTTTTCTTTCTTAAAGGATTTAGTATGGTGTATACTAAGTTGTTCTTTAAGAGAGCATAATATCCGTGAAAATCGACAAACACACAAGACCTAGGGCCTGTTATATACTCTCGGTTTCCCATGTTGATTAACATAAGAATTCATCGTGGATTTTTTTTGTTACTATTATGAAACCCAGGGCTCGGTCATCTAAATTGATTTAATTAACTAATCCATACCACATCCATATGTTAATCAGGAAAACACATATGAGAAATTCAATAAAACAGGAATTATTCAATTTAAGTATCATAATATAGCTACCGTAAATGCAACAATATTCATATATGGAAAAGCATAATCAGGGCTTCAATTGAGCCTTACTAGCAAATTAGTTACACATAAGTTTGATGTTGAACATTTTCATAAAGTAAAATAAAGGGAAAGAATAAACCCGAGAGAGCTTCCTTGAAGAGTCGTCAATTCTTCTTCAAAATCTCTCCTCCACCCCCTATTTCTGTGTTTACAGGCCTATTTATAAAGTTTAGGAACATCTGGAAACCTCAGACTCGTAAAACAAAACCCTACACTACTTTTCAAAATAGGTTCTGTCATTTTACTATTCACTAATGCACGTGAGCGCTTGATCATTGGCTTGGGTGCTTGAGCGCTGTTGCGCTCGATCGCAAGTCGCTGTGCTCGATCGCACTAAGAAGCTTCCAGTTCTTCCAAATTTGTTCTCTAAGCTAGATAATGCTCCATTTTCTTCAAAAACCTAGAAAAACACAGAAAACACAGAAAAGAAATAAAATAGCATGAAATAACACAAACTTGAAACTTAACAAATGTAAATTAAGGGGCTTAAATACGAATATTTAAGCACTTATCAGCTTACCTTCTCTTCGGTGGGGAATTTTACTTTCAAGTGGTACGTGGAGACGACCGCTTTAAGTTTGTTAAGGGTGGGACTACTGAGGATCATATTGTAAGATGACGGTTGTTTGATTACCAAGAAAATAGTCTGCATAGTGGTTGCTTACGGAGCCATTCCTGCAGTGACTGGGAGAACTATGCTGCCCTCAGCAAACACTAGGCCTCTCGAGAAACCGTAGAGTGGGGTGAAAACTAGCTCCAGCTGAGCATCTTCCAGTTGCATTTATTGGAACACGTCGTAGAATAGGATGTCGACTAAACTCTCATTGTCGACCAGGATGCACCTAACCTCGTGGTTGGCCATGGGAAGGGAGATGACCACAGCATCGTCGTGCGGGGTCTGGACCCTCTCCAGATCTTCGTCAATGAAAGTGATTGCCTAGTCCACCTTCCTTTGTTTGTGAGGTCCACTGACTGAGGCCATAAATCTGGCGTAAGTTTTTCCACGGTGGCCCGAAGTGCCTTCGGTCGCAAGGCCTCCGCAGATAGTCTTGATGATTTTGCTCGCGGTGGCCTCCGATTTTCTTTGGTTGAGCCCTCTACGGTTTGACCTAGGACTTCTTCAGGGGTTTTGATTTGTTCCGTTTCAATTGGACAGGCGCTCGGGACTTTTCTAAGGTCGTTCTGGCATTTTCTCCTATCGGGGTCTGGTGAACTCTTTCAATTACCCCCTGTTGATAAGGGTTTCTATTTGGTGTTTCAGGGCTAGACAGTCCTCTGTGTCGTGCCCGTGGTTCCTATAGAACTGACACCATTTGCTTCGATCCTCGTTGAGGTGCAACAATTTTGGAGGTCAGTGCAGGATTGCCCTGTCTTGGAACTGCATCAAGACAATAATCCTTGATGCGTTGAGGGGATTAAAGCTCTTGAAGTTTTCGGGAGCCCTATGCCTTCCTTCGCGGAGGACTTTCATTCAGACACAACAGGGGGTATTGACCTGGACTGTTGGGTATGGATGCTAGCCTCGGCCACTCCCTTGCCGATGTTTCTGGTGGTATTTTTAGGTGGCATGGCAACAAATGAGTTCTTTAGATTTATTCACTTTTAATGTTAGCGAGAGATGATGGATTTCTCATGGATGACGCCAATCTATTGATGCCAAAAACATGTTGTTAAGTTGGTTCTTGGGGGAACCTGTATAGGGAATACAAGGTAAGCTAAAGAGTCACCGGAGGAGAGAGGGGGCATGCCTCCGAAGAAGCTCCGATGCCTTTGTTAGTATAAGTTTTTAGATGAATGGGGATGGTGGTGCTCTTAATAAGTAAAATGTGATTGTGAATCTGTATGGATTTGCATACCTTGGTCCTTTTATAGTGTTTCAAATGTGAGACGGCCAACGTGCCAAGGATGGGGGAAATCCCGAAGATCCCGTTCCTCTGTAAGTGGGTATAGCTGGGTATCCAAAGAGGATTGTGATCCCTGGATTTACGATCATAGGTCTAGACAGGGGTGTCCGAGGATGGGGTTCCCTGATATTTGTGTTTTGCAGGTTTAGGCAGGGGCGTCCGAGGATGGCAGTGGGTCTGTCACTAGCTTGTCCCCGTGTCATCTCTTTATTGGAAGCAGAAATATCCACATGTCGCCTTGCTGTTGATCTAGGGTGTCACCTTGTCGTTGGTCCAGGGCTGTCCACGTGTCACCTTGTCGTTGGTCCAAGGCTGTCCACGTGTTAGTTCTCTATTGGGTGTGTGTTTTTTGGCTGTATCAGCACCAATTTGTTATGAGCAAGATTTGGGTGGATGATGATTCTTGGTGGTAAAAGAGATGAATATGAATTTTGATAGTGAATTGTAAGGAAAATGAAGATAATTGACATTACTTAATAGTTAGTGACTAACCACTTAAGAAAATAGAGAGAAAAGATAGAAATTACAAACTAAAAAGTTTCTTGATTATTGGTTAATTCCACTAATGAGATATGCAATGTCTTTTATAGGTTAAAATTAAATCCCTAAACCAACTAACAATGCTAATTAACTAATAACTTTAACCAATTTCTAGTAATATAAATTTTTATTCAGTTATTTCAACTAATTAACTACGATTCATATCACAAAGCACCCTAAAATGATTTTTTTTGTTCTTCATTGAAATTCTACACAATGCGTTGTTGAGTGCGGTATTGATATTCATATATCGCCACCAAGGTTAAGCACCATTATATGCATTACGGTGCTTCGAAGCATCAATATATTAAAGTTTTTGCCATTGTAAATTTTTTTTTTCTTTTTCATTTTCATCTATGTTTTCTTTCTTTCACACTATTTAAGATTGAAACATAAGAAATCAAGAAAATATAAATGAATTATCTATTTTACTAATCTAAAAGAAAAGTCATGATTGAGCCACAAATCTATCTCTCCCTTAACTTGATATTAGGGATTTGCTAATGATAAAAGAAATGGAATCGAGTTTTATTTTTCCTTAATCTTTGAGGATTAAAGAATTTGATTTTTAGGTTGTTTAGTTTAGATTTGAAAATTTGCAACATATATCTTACCCCAGTTACAATTACCTGTTTGGTTGAATGAAATTGGAGCCTAGCTAAACCATATGTGCATTTCGGTTTTTAAAGGTTCGAAGTTACAACTGTCACTTTTTTAATCTATACTATTAATAAAGCCATAACTCATATTCAGAGTCCACCCCTAAAAATATAATTATAATCTCTTTAAATGACTAAAGTAACCAAGTAACCACAACTAACCTTAACACTAAAATTTTATGGAGGATGAAATTTTAAGCCTAAAAAGCAAGCACTCATACTTCCACGTAAATAGTGACTTTCATGCTTGCGCTACTATCAAAATTGCCTCTCTTCAATTTTATCTTGAACACACTAACTGTTTCTTTTCGATTTTACTTTCAATACATATTTTTAAACCATACACTTTTTATCTTATCTACAAATAAAAATGAATAAGGTAGTTAAACATCACACAAATAAACTTTTCTTAATTTTGGGGTTAAATGAAAATATATTCTCTATCTCTTTGTTTTCTTCTTCTTCTTTCATCGTGTAATTTATTCTTTCAATAAACAACGTTTGGTAAGTGATTAATTTTTTTTATAAATGAAAATTAATATTCATAAATCAAATGAAAACAACTAAAGGGGATGAAAGAGTCACCGTGCCCGAGGGGGACATACAACTTGATCTTAGAGGTGATCCTAGGCCTAACCCAGAAAATATAATGAAACTACAACATCTTAAATATGCAATACAAGTAAACATATATGATCCATCCTATGCACACACACTACACGCAACACACGTACCCTGTGTGCATAAACTATGCATACAACACTCATACTAACTCACTAAAGGGACATATGAGAACCAAAAATGACAGCACCTAAACTGCACACAAACATTTCCTACAACACACACACCTTGTACATATCTTTAACATATGACTTAACGAGGAACAATTTTCTTCCTTATATATATTGCTTTTTTCTTTCTTACTCCTTTATTCAACTTTTTTAAGAACTCCTTAAGACCAACCGAAGGATTAGCTTCATATTTCCTTTGAAAACTACCATCCATAACAAAATTAGCTGAGAAAGATCTTTTAAGACTAGGACCCTTTAAAGTAATTGGTACATCACTATTATCTTTTCATTTCAGAAATTCTAAATTTGCTTTAAATGAGTACACACGCTAATGGGACTTATGTTAGATGCTACCTGACCAAATGCAACTGTAGGATTAACATCTAATGGTAGTTCCTTATTTGACATATCTATAACAAACCCAACATTAATTTGTTTAACTAATATAATAAAATCTATAGCACCTTTGTCAAAAGAGGAAGGACCTTCTTTGGGTACTTCTTCTAAAAAAAGTTTAGACTCCCTTGGTATTATTCAGAGCTCTCTTATAGGTCTTCTTTTTTTAAACAACTTCTAGCTCGGGATCCGTAGGTTATTGTGGAGGAATAAGTGGTTTAGTTATAGGATGTGGCTACATAATTTGTGGTTCAAGAGACTGTAGAATAACAAGCTCCTGAGGTTTTAGTAGTTCTAACACAGGATTAAATTAAGGTTGTGCACGATGTTGTGTTGCCGACTTTGGATGGCCTTCACCATTAAATCTGCAGCATGTCTCATTGTTATGTCCTTGCAAATATTAATGTGTACAAAATGAGAGATTATGGTCATAAAGTATTTTTTTCCATTGATCGTCCTCTTTACTAGTACCAATTCAAACTCGTTCTGGTCTAGGTTTAGAAAGATCAAATTCTACGCATACTCATGCATAGCTCGGTCTTTCCAAAGAAAATATCTCTTCATCGACCTTGAGAAACTTAGCAAATGAACTGACAATTCCTTTGAAAAGGGACGAATGGAAACACAAAAGAGGAAGTCCAGGGAAACGAATCCAAACTACGGCATGAGTAGACTCTTTCTTGGGATTAAAGTTAGGAGTCCACATGAACATCCAATATAGAGAATTATCAATTTGATGATTCCCATATGACCAAGCTATTACCAAATCCTCCTGGGATGAATAGGAACCCTAACATGATGCTACTCAAGTACATCGACTATTGGATCTTGATGCAATTTCCAAGATGTGATATATCGCTTGATTTGTAACAATGCATGCATCCCCGAGTAAAACTTGAGGATTAATGTTATTGAGAAGGACTCAGTTGGCTTTGCAAATTCTAGAGGAGATACGAGGAACTCAGATTCCCCATTGATTTTGGTAATGGGTTTACTAGCTAGTGCAAGTGCAGGAAGGGGTTGTTTGGAAGAAGGATTTGCGATCGGACTAGGTTTAGAAACCTCTTGAAGTGCACTGGAAAAGGAGATTTTTGGTAGGATTGTAGGTTTTTTAGGGGCTGGGAGGAAGACTGTGGCATATACCTAAAGGCATGGTGTAAAATACCCTAGTGGGGCCCACTCTAGATTTTTTGAAGATAAGATCTCCATAGCCTATATAAAGGGGTCCCCCTTTACAAATGGTAAGCACTCCCCTATTCACGCATGGAAAATTCATCTCTATAACTCTCTAGTTCCTTACATTCTTCACTATAAGAATATTGACTTAAGCGTCACAGAGTCTTCTCTAGAGACCCAAACTCCATGACACTATCTAGTTTATGTGTTCTCATGTGTGTGGGATCCGTGGCCTCCTTGGTAGATTTTCGACATCAATAACTTGTTTTAATGTCTCGTACACTAGTGGTTGTGAGATCAATTACCCTTAACTCCTTAAGGAAACACAGTATGTGCTAATCTATCCAAATTCACCAATACCTTTTTTAGTGATCATTTGATTAGGAACATTTAAGAATAAAGCTTAATGAAATGCATGTCACTAGCATGATCTCATCATAGTGCTTATTTCCATTACTCTTATTCTTTGGGATTTACCATGTAATGCACATGTAGTGATTTGTAATAAACATGACTAATAAAATAAATATCATTAATTATTATTTATTATCAATAAATGAATAAGATTAAATTAAAAGTAATATGTCCATAACGTCAAATGCTATTAGCTTGTAGGGAACACTACTATTAATAACAACTAACATCACTTACACAAAATTGAGAGCAGCCATTAAGCCTTATACCAACATTTTCTTTAGTCCAAACAACTCGAAATAGCGAGACAAATCTACACTTGCGGTTTGGTTGAACACCATCTCCATATAAGCTAAACAGGCAACTTGATTTCATGCTTATTTTTTTACAAGGAAGATGAAGATGTAAACATGGTTTCTTAACTAGAAAGATGAGATGATGGGAGATATTTTTAGTGTAATGGCTATAGTATGGAGAGAATTATTGTTTATGTACCCGAGAAAGACATGACTACTTAATCCATTATAAAATTATAGAAAAAAGACTAAAAAATCATCCATTATTATCTTATTTAGTGTCAAGAGAAATAACTAGAAAACCATTACCAGCAAAAACAAAGAGCAACAAAGAAACATAAAATCTTGGGGTGTGTTTGGTTTTAGAAAATGGGACCATTTTATATTTTCATTTTCTGTAAAAATGAAAACATACATTAAAAATGTGTTTGATGAAAAACGGAAAATAGTTTCTAGAAAAAGAAATTGGAAACAACCTTCATTTAGAAAACGGAAAAAAAAAAAAAAAAAATTTGTTTACACCGTTCTCAGTCAAAAAAGCTGAAAACACGTCTCAAATTTTCATCTATGTAGCATGCCACACACCCAAGTTCAAGTAATAGGTATGAGGAGTTTTAACACTCATATATAGTGATTGTTTTTACTATGCGTCTCTCTTTTTCACACTATTTCTCTCTATCGCTCTTTCTTCTACAAACCCTAGAAAACTTAACCTGTTTTTTTCACTCAAAGACTCTACCTAGATAACGCTCTTTCCTTAATCAAGTTATGTGAGAATCAGATTTATATAAAGGATGATCTTTATAGTCTGGATTATATCTACTATACTGAGTTCTTTTCTCTTATACCTAGTTGTGATTTGGTTGTGATAAATATAGAGTTCAAGCTTGATTATTCTCTTCTAGTTATTCTTTTATGTTATGTTGGTGCATGTAGTTATAAACATTGAATATATTATGTGATAAAATTTAGAAATAGGGGAAAATGATGGTTGTATTCTATTGTTAGATTATTTTTTCAGCTTGGGTGTTTGATCTTTGGCCTCAATGCTTCTACACCTTAGCAATGTTTAGTACTTGCTACTTCTTTTTCCCATTTCTACCTGATACTTACTACTTGATGCATTTTCTTGTTAGTTATTAGTTATATTAGTGATGCGAAAAGTTTTATCTATATATTTTGCCTTTAAAATCCAAATTTACTAAGAGCTAGGAGCAAGGATCTCCTTATACATAACACACTCCTCTCCTTTGTTCACTTTATCCACACTGCCTCCCACGATTAGGAAAAGCCTTGAATAAGACTTTGCACAGGATCTACACAAATCCTTGTATAGATGTTGAGGGCATGTAAAACTGAGATAGAAATCAAAATATAGTGTTTCATGGACTTGTTTTCTCTTAGTAGTAAAATTTATAAAAGGATTTCTCTTTAGTTGATGTTTCTTTTCTTTTTATTTTTTCTCTGAAGAAGAGTAAGAAGATGTTTTTGTGGTCACAAAAATCAAAATATGAAATTATCGAAAAGTTAATATAATTGAAGTAGTATGAGTGATCATATTACCACTTCTCATTTTCCTCTTAAAAAGGTAGTTGCCCTAAACTACATGATTAGTGCTTCAAAGAAGACATATTTGATTTTATCAAAATAAGAGAAAAACCTAAAAGAAAAAATTCAAATTGTACTGATAATGATAGAGTTCTAGCTTAGGTTAATCACTATTTCCATGTAGTTATATATATTCACGAAAAAAAGAAATTAAGAAAATAGAGAGGAATTAATATAATTTTTTACGCAACCAACACTTCTAGATTTTGAAATTTGAATCCCACCATTATACGGAGGTGGTAGAAATGATATTTTTTATAAATAACTACAGATAATACTATATAAACTTGCATGGAACTAGCAATTAACCATGATTTTGAACCTCACCATTTCTTTGGTAGTGTTAAGTTCCACCTATATTTTAAAATCTAGACTTGCTTGGAACTAATAGCAAATGCATATCAGTCCTACTAATTACTATGAGCAATATGCAGTTGAGTCCTGTTGCATTTGAGGTTCTCTATTTTATAGAAGGGAAAAAGAGCATGTAATTCTTTTTTTTTAAATAGAAAAAAGGAGAAGAAAAAGATTTGATTTGATGTTGAAAACAACTATGAGAAAAGTTAAGTTTTGTATGAACTTTCTATTGTTGTTTAAATTTCTTGTTAAATAGAAGTATTATAATATGGCATTTATAAATTTTTGGTCATTTCTCCAATGGTTCTTCATGGGTTATTTGGGTGGATATGCTTTATTGGGTTCTTCATCAAAGTAGCAAGCTTTACTTTCAATCAAATTTTGAACTTAACTATTAAATTAAGAGAGTTAAAAGATAACTATGAATTATGATTTAGTTTGAAGCATATATGAGTCTTTTCGTTTTACATTATTGATTGGAATCTTAAATGATTATAGTACACTTGTTCTTATGTTTCTTCATCCCATTTTGTGTTCAACTTTTAGGAATCCACAGCCTTTTACTATGTTATGCAATAAGTCATTTCTTGTGATTCATCAGAGGAATTTTTTAATTATCCCTTCTTACTGTCTTTTTACCATCACAATAATATATTATTTCTAGTTATGCAAAATACTTTTTTTTTTTATTCCGTTCCTAGCTTGATTGGAAAACTTTAATTGAAAGCCTTCAAGATAAATGCTCTATGAATTTTTTTTGTCCAGATTTTTATTCAATTTGAAAGGTTGAAAAGAATGTTAATTGGTAATAGATTAATTAATTAATGAGTTTCCATATCCATGAAAATGGTGCAATTTTTTCTTATTGTATTTTTTTTTTTTTGGAGGGTGGAGAGTTGAGATTTTCATCTAGTGGGGATTAATTAGTTAGATACTGATGATGTTGTAAAGTTAAAGTACCAAAAGATCAAATATTATAAGTATAGACCAAGGAAAAGAGGTGGGATGTAGAATTTCAACTTTACTGCACCCTATAGCTTCTTTTGTACTCAATGTGTTATGTTGTTTTAAAGAAGAAAAAAAATTATTCCCACAGATGAGAGATTGAATAAATTAAAACTCAAGCCACCTAGCTTCTCTCTTTTTTGGTATCAATTTTGGTGCCTCATTTCATTTTTTTCCCTTTTCAATTTACAGTTAGATAGTTTTGATTCCATCAAGCAAGGATTCTAGGATGAAGATTTTTGTTTTTGGTATATCGATTATATATGGGATGAAGATTTAAATGTACATATTTGTAGCTAACTATATTTATATGGTCAGAAATTTCCTAGCTTGATTAGAAAATGCAAATTGGAAGCCTTCAAGTTAAATGCTCTATGAAATTTTCTGTCCAGATTTTTGTTCAACTGTTGTTTTGCTGTGAAGCTTAAGAGATTGAAATTTGTTTTTTTTTTCTTTGTCTAAGTCTTGATTCAGCCTACACATTGAAATGGGATTGAAAAGCCTTGCATCCCTCTTGAAAAATAATAAGAAAATATCTTTGCACATTTTTAAATATAATAGTACTTCGTGAACTTCCCGAACTTGCTATAAACTAGTATTTCATTAGGTGTTTGGTAGCTTGCATACATCATAAAAAAAATAGTTTAAGATTAGCATGGTAAAGTAGTAAGAAAATAGTGCATAAAGAACAAAAGGAAGCTAGGTAATGAGTAATTTATTTACCAACTATGTTCTAAAATTTTTTATTGGTTGACTTTCATTAGATGGGAGGAAAAAGGAAAGCTTGTGATGATGCTAAAGACAAAATGACTTTGCATTTATCCAAATTTTAGTAGAGAATGTGACAATTGGATTGTTACAGTGATCTACTTTTAAAAAAGATGTGTGGTTAGAAATTGATAATGAGCTATCTAAACAAATTAGGGAATATTTCGATAAGTTGAAGAGTAAATTCAATCGGTTACGTACTAAACATCGGATGTTATCTGAAGTACTTAGGCACACTGGAACTAAACGGATTGGAATTGGAGATGATTACATTGTTTCTGCTTCATAGCATGTATGAAAAAACTTTATTAAGGTATAAGTTAACAAAATTTTTTATTTTTTAAAATTTTATTGGAAATTCAGTTCTAGATTCATATAATTTAATGATGTCTTTTCATCTATTGCAGGAGAATAAGGATTATAAATTTTTTTGTAAACAACTGTGCGAGCATTATGGGATGCTTGGAGAAACATTTAACACTACTATAGTAATTGGTAAACTTTAGCAATCATCCACTCAAGATCCACTTCCCCATGGTGAAGAGAGGCGTCTGGAAAAATAATTTTTAGCTGGTTCAATGCATTTTGATTTGGATGATGATATGAAAAACGAAAGTGATGATAAGAAAAAATATGGTAAAAGGCCTTGGACTGGTAAGTTCAAAGAAAGATCCAAGATTTGATAAGTTGGACAGTTTTCTAGATAACTGGGGATCTAGTTTAGAAGCAATGGATGCAGTTTCTAGGGCAAAAATTAAGATGTATAAGTCCCAAAGTTGCAATGCAACTAGTTTTATTTCTGAAGCATATTCTATTGAAGCGTGTATTGATATGTTAGACAGTATGAATAGTGTCTCCAAAGCCTCATACAATAAAGCAAATTGAAAAGTTCACAACTTTAGAATACAGATGAGTTTTTATGAAATTAGGAGATGCGAGGCGAAATGATTGGGTAGATAGTCTTGGAGAGGATTAACTGTTTGTGGTTCAAGTTTATTGAAATTTGAATTTGTTTATAGTTTGTTATTTTATATTATGTTTTGGTTTGACTATTGATGGTATGTTTGCCCTTTATTGTTTTATGTTAATGACTTGTGCTTGGACTATGCTTGAAGCTTATTTGTTGTCTGATGCTATAGGTTTGGTTTGTTAATTGTTCTATATTTTTGTTTTGATATTTTTTCATGTATGTAGAGAGAAATGAGTATTTATTATATTTAGATTGTTAACTTGACTTAGAAGATGAAGTCGGACAGTTTTTAAGTTTCAACTATGTGAGAGAATGTTACGATAGATACATGTCTAAGGTTCTATGCAGAAATTCAATGCTATCTGGTAAAATGTACATAGTTGAAGTTCTAGTAGGAAATCTAACAATGTGTTACGATAACTTTCGCATAGAACTGCATGTATTTTTATGGCTGTGTAAAAGGTTGAGAAGGGAGAGATTCTTGGGAAATGAAAATATTGTCAGTGTAGAAGAGGTAATTGCGATATCTTTATTTATAACTTGCCACAATACAAGATAAAGAATTGTGGCATATAGATTTTAGCACTCAACACAAAGAGTTTCTGAGTGGTTTAACAAAGTCCTGAGAGATGTGTGCAGACTTGGAACTCAAATTATTCGTCCTAGGAGCCGAAGTGAAATTCAACCAGAATTCATTAGAAATCCTAATCGATATCCTTATTTTAAGGTACATAGACACGCTAACACCTTATAAATTTACTTGGTAATGTTAATTGAAGTGAAGTGAATATTATGTTAAGTTAGTGGTTAATTTTGCTTATAAGAATGTTATTATTATTTTTTATTTCTCAAAAGTATTGTACTAGGGTCATTGATGGAACACAAGTATCTGCTTGGGCTTCTGTAAATAGCAAACTCCTTTTTAGGAGGAAAAATTGATGTGACACAAAATGTAATGGTAGTTTGCTCACATGACATGTTATTCAGCTATGTGTCTGCTGGATGAGAAGGAATGACTAATGAAATTTTCTTAAAATCAACCAAAAACACTGATTTTCCAATGCCAATGGGTGGTATATCATTTTCCCATTAATTGTAAAAAAATGTAATAAATTAAAGAGTACCTAATTTGATTGATATATTTTAGAGAAAAACAAATGATACTAATAAGTAGTTTTTATATGTACCTTGTTTGTGTAGATCAATATTAAGTTGTAGATGTTGGATATCCAAACATTCTAGGGTTTTTAGCACCATATTGTGGGCAATGATACCATGCACTTAACTTTCAAAATAGATAACGAACAAAGGGGAAATAAGATTTATTTAATCAAAGGCATTCGTCTGCTCGCAATGTTATTGAACGGTCCATTGGGTTACTGAAGAAAATATATCAAATTTTAAGGGATATGCCAAATTATCCCCTTACAAATCAATGATATCTTCCTAAGGCATGTTGTACCATATATAATTTCATTAGACTGAAGCTGAGAGAGATAATTTATTTGAAAGCTATGAGCAAGAAGACAATGAAGATGAATTGGATACAGGAGCACATATGACAAGTTCAAAGCATAAGGTTATTATGTTCGATATGACTCAACAACTCAAATAGGTCACACTAGAGATGGTCTTGCTACGTCTTTATGGAATGATTATAGACTTAGGAATGTGTAATGAGTCAAGGAGATTAGGAGCCTTCACTATTATTATGATATTTTCTATTTTACTTTTATTTTAATTTTAGTATCCTCTTGAATTTTTATAATTGACATATGGGTATTAGTATTATTTTTTGACTCATTAATATTATCCGGATACGACATTGTTGAATTTTGTTAATTGATTGTTATTTTATTTCATCATAATAGTTTACTTAACAATAATTCATCATTTTCAAAATTTTCAAGAGAAAACAGTATCACCAAACGCATTTTCTCTGTTTTTGTTTTCATTAACCAAACAAGTTTTCTAAAATACAGAAAATAAAAAATAAAAATTGTTTTATTTTTCTAGAAATAAACAATGAAAACAAAAAAAAATTCAGAAACCAAACGACCCTAACTTTCTTTCTTAATATTGCTACTTTCTTTCTTGATATTGCTAGCACCAATTACAAACACATAAGAAATAAAATAATGGAATAAAATGACTTGAAGGCATTATAAAACCTAGACCTACGCAACTAAACAGGCTAGGCCCCATTTTTATCTGCCACCAAACACTTTCTCTTTCTTTTTTTTCCTCTTTTAGACATCTAAAAAAAGAAACACTAACAAGCTTTTGTTACTTTCTATGGATATCATGAGAAAAAATTCTAGAAATCATAGCAAATAAAATGTTATAATTCAAGACTATGTTAGACTAAATTCTTGATTATGTTTGCTATCTTACCCACAAAAACCCACACTAGGTCAGCTACAAATACTACTCAAGTAAACCATTTAGTTAGTGAATTTACTTGCCACAAAACTACAAAAGAGGAGGCAAATAAACACCCAGCAATGTAAAATTCAGTTTTAACTCTAAATTTTCCATTGGTTTTGAACGTCTATCTATTTCAAAACCACAAAAGATGAGAGAAAACTAAATACCCAGCAACTTAATATAGTTTTAACACTAAATTTTACATTTGTATCACTAAAATCATAGTCAAACCACATCTTGATAATGCACCTGGCTTTATCGAAACAAGCCTAAAATATTCACCACAACTTGATTTCTATGCTTGAAAAACTCTTCCACCAACAAATATTACAATAAGAATAAAGAAACAACATGTATATGTAATTAAATACACATGTATCACATAAATAAACATGCATATATAAATCCCAGAATTAATAAGTCATAAAATTGATCAAAAGAACAAAAAGACTAGCTTACAATTTCAGTGGGAAAGTAGGTGGTAATGGTGAACTTTTGGTCACTCTGGTAGTTCTTGTTTAATAAATTTAAAACACCATAAAATTGAATTCAAACAAAAACCCACCTCAATTATCTCTAAATCAATAAACAAAAAGTAAAAAAAAAAAAGTTAAGAGATATATCTATTGATTAGAAACCAAACTACAAGCAGTGCAAATATTCTAATAGAAGAAAAAGTCCAAAGAGTGGGACAAACAACCCAAATGTTAATACTATTATTTTCTTTGATCAGGGGACAAACTTGCTAAGTTGTTGACAACAAGTTCTTCAATCCTAAGGCAAAATTCATATGCAAATTTATTTACAAGGCTAAATTTAAATTCCATGTTTACGATAAATGGCAAAAAAACTAAAAGAAGTTTTTGCAACATAGTTTATATTGATGCTTTTCAAAATAAAACATGTTTTATACTTACAAATATTTAAAAAAAATGAACGAAAAAAGAGATAAGACAAAATTTTGTATTTAGCATGGTATAGTTTACTACAGCTTCTTGTAGTTAATTATAGAATTGGACCAAAGGTTATGGTAGTGTAATCGACTATAAGCATGTCCAGAATTGGATATAATATTTTGGTAGTCGACTACAAGCTCGACCTGATGCATATTTTGAGTAATTTAAAAGGCATAGTCAACTATCACGAGGTCATAGTCGATTACAAGAATGCAAAATTATAAATTTATAAATGTTAAAGACAATTTTGAATGTTAAATTCTCAACCGAAGTGCCTCTTGTGAAGAGTCACTTAGTATCTTTATATAAGGGTTTGCTAACTCATTTTTTCGACATAATTTTTCTATCTTCTTCCTCTCGTTTCTCTCAAAAACCAAAATCTTCTTGTGATTAAAAATTCTTCATAATTCTTCAAATACAAGTGCCCTTAATCCATAAAATTCATAGAAGTGTTATGGGTTGTTCTTCACTAGTATAAAGTGCTAAACAACAATAGAGTTTCATTGTTTCTTAGAGGGAATTCATTGTAAACTTCTTGCACGATAGAGGGGTGAATTAAAGCTTAAAGATGGAGACTTGGTCATGCCTTGAAGAAAATTTCTCTTTTAGTTTCATGTTAATTTTGATAAACAACCCTTCAAATTTTTCTCAACAATCTTAAGGTTTAATTTATACCATTTGTCAGAATGAGTACCCAATTACTTCTCTGAGAGACTATGGATCTATATTGCAAGTTTGAAGAAGAATTTCTTTTATATACAGTAACACTGTATCATTTTGGATTGGCTAGATTATCAGGTTTATATGTTTTATTTAAAGTTGTCTTTAACGCATAAGTTTTCACTAAAGTTGCAGTAAATATGGTTTGTGATTTTAAAATTTGTGTGCATGAAGAAGATATATGGTTAACATTGAAAAGAGTATAAAATGTTTATTGTTTTTCTTTTACCAAAATGGAATTGGAAAATGAAGGGTGCAATTAACTTTGCAAAGTGATATATATGGTGATATTGATATATTGGGTCATTTTTTTGTGAATTTTTTGGTGTAAGAGAACTTCGCTGGTATTTTTTCATTTGGTGATATAATTATTTCATATTAAGGGATCTTTAGATAAACATGTCAAGTGATATATATGGAATAAGAATTTATGATCTTCCTTATTCTAAAAATTTAAAAACTCATGGTTTTGAGATGTTATATGTTTCATCCTCGTTTATAGATGTGGTGAACTTTATCGTTCATGATTGCTTTGTTATTTTGCTATTTTGGGACTAGTCTAGTTGATTGAGTTAATGATGCTCAATTTATGAGATTAAAAGAGTTTCAATTTTCTACTTGATTTTGTTATACTTGTGAGACTATATTCTTTTATTACTAACGAATAATCATGTCAACTTTTGTTACTGAATAGAATCTATCTTTCTATGTATTCTATTTACTAATATTTTTTGTTTTTCAAATAATTAATCTTAATATACACTGTTAAATGTAATTCTTGCGTAATTCTATAAGATTATATTGTCTAGAAGCTCTATATGTGGAAATTAAATATATACATTGAAATATTACTTGAGGCAAGTTCTGAAATTTTCTATATTAACAAGAAAGATTATTAACTCGTAAATGGTTTGTGTATATTGAGGTATATATTAATTATTACTTGACTTAGAATCGTAAGTATTTTTGTGATAGAAATTTACAAGAATATGAATCTCAAGATGGTACTTATATTAAAATCTTGTTCGATGATAATGTCACTTGGATTAGTGAGACTACTATATGATATGGTGGTTATTGTAAAATGGTATAAGCACCAAAGTGTTTACTGAGCATGACAATGAATTACAAGTAGGCAAAGCCAAGTAAGTTATAAGTGATGGAAAATACCACTTGCAGTAGGGTGATTTTGAATGTAAATGTGATTGATAATTTGTACGAAATGCACTACAATGAATTATCTAGGGAGTATATACATGCATAAATTCTAGACACATAGTAGCTATGTGAATTAGTTAATTACAAACAGAGTAATTACAATGGAATTTGTAAAGTTCGTAGGAAATTTGGTAGATCAATTAACCAAAGAACTAACTAGTAAGTGGTTAAAACATTATAAGGGATAGGGATCAAGCCCATATGATTAATCACGCATGATGGAACCTCGACTCAATGTTTACTAATCCTAAATCTTGAGTTCAAAGAGACAAAGTATATCATCAGTTGTAATTGCAAACACCTATAGTAAATATGTCATCCCAAGAGAATGATGCTTGGAAATTGTAACTATAAAGTGATGGGTGAACTTTGAGTTCTTCATAATGCTTATAAACAAGTGTTATTTAGTAAGCTAGGGAACATACTTGTTAAGCTTACCTAGTGAGTATAAAGTGTGGTCGCTTCTATTGAGCTTAAGGGCTTCACTCTAAACCACTCATGACATAAGATACATGATATAAGGCTTGTAAACATGTCAGTATTTTTTGGCTTTTTCTATGAGGAGAAGTTTCATGTATGAGACATATCTGATTAAACAAATAGTATTTGTAGTTCAAATTTCATACTAACATACATTGTGTTTAACATTGATGTGTTTTCACTAAGTGAATATTCAAGTCCCAAAAACATCTTCATTTAGACATGGACTTCAATGGATTATGAAATATCTGATTTTTAAAAAAATTATAGAGTCAAAAACGTTTTGACAATTGTGGGGGATTGTTGATGATTTTCAAAATAAAACTTACTTTTGTATGAGGAATAATTTGAAAAATTGAAAGAAAAGAGAAAAAAAGGTAAAATTTCATATGTAGCATGGTGTAGTTAACTATAGCTTCTTGTAGTCAACTACACGGTTGGATAGAAGGTTATGGTAGTCGACTACAAGTTTATGTAGTCGACTACAAGCATGTCCAGAAATGGATTAAATGATTTGCTTTTCGACAACATGCACAAGTTAAAGCATATTTTAGATAATTTAAAAGGCATAGTCGACTACCACGAGGCTATAGTCGACTATGGGAATGCAAAATTCAAGATTTATGAACTTTAAAAATAGTTTTGATAGTTGAATTCTTAACAAAAGTGTCTCTTGTGAAGAGACACGTAGTAGCTGCATATAAGAGCTTGTCAACTATTGTTTTCTACATAATTTTTCTATCTTCTTACTCTATTTTCTATAAAAAACACAGATCTTCTTGTGATTGAAAATTATGCAGAATTCTTCAAACACAAGTGCTCTTAATCCATAAAAATCATAGAAGTGTTGTAGGTTGCTCTTCACTAGTGTACAGTGCAGAATAACAATAGAGCTTTATTATATCTTAGAGGAAATTCGTTGTAACCTTCTAGCACTGTGGAGATGTGAATTAAACCTTAATATTAAGATTTTGGCTCATATCTTCACAAGGAAGAATTCTAATTGGTTTGAGAAAAGTAATTTCCTATTTTATAAATGGTTGTTCTAGTAAGAGTAGTACTAGTTTCTTATTAGATTGTTCCTTGTATAAGTAGTAGTAGTAGTCTACCATGATGTTGCTGTTATTTTCCTACTAGCATTATAAAAATATCCTCTATATAAAGGAGCTCGTAGAGAATGATTGAGGCACACTCATAATTCGAATATACATTGTAAATAAGAAGGATTTACAACTAGAGTTAGGTTGAGAGCTTTGGGTGTATTGAGGATTTTGGATTGTGACGTTGTTAAGGTAATAATTTTGTTTTTCTTAAAGTTATGATTAAGGATTAATAAAGTAGTGAGTTTGTTGGTTGCGTAGGCAAGGAGGTTGCCGAACCACGTTAAATTATAATGCTTGATATTTGTTTGTTTGTTTTCCTGTTTAATTATTATAAATTTGAGTAGGTGGATTTTAGGATTAATATCCTAACAAATGGTATTGGAGACTAGTTATTTATTTTAAAAAGCTATTTGTTGCTATTTGTTGCATCTACGCCACCATGTCAACAGATATACTTAAATTTGAGATTCTTTTATCGAATGGAAAAAATAATTTTAATTTGTGACAAAGCATAATTCAAGATCTTTTAGTGAAACAAGATTTTGATCATGTGATGAGTGCCAAATATTGCATATTTTGGCCCCTTAATTTACATTTGTTAGCTTAGGAATTTGTTACTTTGAGTTGTTTTTCGTTGTTTTACAGGTTTACAAGCTTGTAAAAGAGTTTCACTAAATTGCCAGAATTGCTCGTACAGATCAGCCATTTTTTAGGATTAAACTGTATTGATTCAGAAAGAACCAGGAGATAAGCCATATATGCTTGGAAAGATCCCGATGTCTATTTTTTGGGGAATTTTACGGATCAATAAAATGATTTTTCTACAGAAAGTTATGGCAGTTTTAGTAGACAAAGGTCAAAGAGCAAAAGCTGGAATTTACAGTATCCCACATCAGATTGAAAGCATATTGCACTTGTGATGTTTCCCTATATAAGCCCATCTTCACTTCATATTTAGTAAGCAATCCAAGTGCCATTTTGGTACAATTTGGAGGACTTTTACTAGCATTCTAGTGGATCTCCGAAGGCTTTGCTATCACGAGGGGAAGCACCGCCCAACAACAGGTGGAATTTCTTTCCATATATAGTCAGTTTTTAATTTACTGCTTTTGTTAGTTTTAAAGTTTAATGTTTAGCACTGTTATTGTGAACTTTAGTTTCATGATTATGAGTGGCTAAAATCTTCAGCTAAGGTTGAAGATGAAGCCTCGCCGTTGTTTGGCATAATATTTTCAGATTTGTTTATACAATTCTGATGTTTTTTAGTATAAATGTTATGTTCAATTATTTGAGTAAAATCTTATGATTGATTGAGTTTAAATTGTTCTGTTGGATATTCTGTGTGTTTCATCTGATGAATACATCGAATCGTTTTTGATTAAATTGGATATCCTTTGTGATTTGTTAAAAGCGGATACATTGGATTGTTTTGGTTTAATTGAGATATTTGTTGTGATTTGTTTAAAGTTGGATTCATGGAATGTTTTGATAGATTATTTTTATATTGAACATGAAGATATATGTTTTACTTTGGTGGAGTGGATTCAGAAACCTTAGTGTTTTTATCATTAGTCTTTAAATCAATTTAGTTAGTTTATATTTGTTTTGCAAAAGACACTTCAAAACTTGGAACTAGGTTAAAATAGGCTTGGTTTAGATAAAAATATTTTCACAATGCAATTCTCTGTGGATTCGACCTCGCACTTGAACAATACTATATTGCAAACGACTCGTGCGCTTGCGAGTAATTTAAAACTCACAATAAGTTTTTGGCACCGTTGCCAAGGAATTGTTTTGTTTGTGAAATTTTTGTCTGAATTGATTTGATTTTTCTACTAGTTTAGCTAGCATTTTTGTTTCATTTTATTTTTATTTTTATTTTTATTTTTATTTTTATTTTGATTTTGATTTTAATTTTAATTTTAATATTTTAATTTTTTAATTTTTAATTTCTAATTTTTGATTTTTAATTTTTGATTTTTGATTTTTGATTTTTGATTTTTGATTTTTGATTTTTAATTTTTAATTTTTAATTTTTAATTTTTAATTTTTAATTTTTAATTTTTAATTTTTAATTTTTAATTTTTAATTTTTAATTTTTAATTTTTAATTTTTAATTTTTAATTTTTAATTTTTAATTTTTAATTTTTAATTTTTAATTTTTAATTTTTAATTTTTAATTTTTAATTTTTAATTTTTAATTTTTAATTTTTAATTTTTAATTTTTAATTTTTAATTTTTAATTTTTAATTTTTAATTTTTAATTTTTAATTTTTTAATTTTAAATTTTAAATTTTAAATTTTAAATTTTTGATTTTTGATTTTTGATTTTTAATTTTTGATTTTTGATTTTTGATTTTTGATTTTTGATTTTTGATTTTTGATTTTTAATTTTTAATTTTTAATTTTTAATTTTTAATTTTTAATTTTTAATTTTTAATTTTTAATTTTTAATTTTTAATTTTAACTTTAATTCTAATTTTTATTTTAATTTTAATTTTAATGTTAATTTTATTTTTATTTTAAATTTTAAATCTTAAATCTTAAATCTTAAATCTTAAATCTTAAATTTTAAATTTTAAATCTTAAATTTTAAATTTTAAATCTTAAATTTTAAATTTTAAATTTTAAATTTTAATTTTAATTTTAAAATTTAATTTAAATTTTAAATTTTAAATTTTAAATTTTGATTTTATTTTTTGTTTCTACTAGTTAGTTTATTTTATTGCTTTTTTTGTGTGGTGTATGCTTGGTCGGAGATCATTGAATTTAGAATTGACACCTTTAGATTTTGACTTAGAAAGAACTCTTAGGAGACAGAAGAAAGCACTTGTTGAAAGAGAGACAATTGAGATGGGAAAAAATTTTAGTAATGCAAATCAGCCAGAGAATGTAGAGCAACCTAGAGCTTGGAACGTGGACTCCACTACATCCCTTAGGGATTTGTTCGCACCCGTTGCAACTAACTCATCTTCTTGTATAGTGTTGCCACCAAACAATGCCACCCATTTTGAGTTAAAGCCACATGTCATCCAACTCCTACCGTCATTTCATAGCTTAGATCTTGAAAATCCTTACAGCCAGGTGAAGAAGTTCAAAGATATTTGTGCCACATTCAAGTTCCAGAACTTCTCTGAGGAGTCAGTCCATCTTAGACTTTTCCTTTTTTCTCCCATGTCTATTACATCTTGGGAAAATCTGTTGAGTAAATTCTATAATAAATTTTTCCCAATGTCTAGAGTGAATGAGTACCGAAAAGAGATTAGTTATTTCACTCATGAGGAGGATGAGAAGTTTTCTGAGAGTTGGGAGCGTTTTAAAGAGTTACTGATTAGACGCCCTCCACATGGATATGAGAAGTGGAGACTCGTTCAGTTCTTCTACCAAGGGTTAACTCAACCCAACCGTAGCATGATCGAGTCTATGAATGGGGGGGAACTCTTAAGTTTGACGGGGGATGAAGCATACAAAGCATTAGACAAATTATCCGACAACTCGCAGCAGTGGGATTTTTCAAGCTGTTGGGACAAGTTCATTCGTGCTCCTAAGAAAGGAGGCATCTATGAGATTAAGGAGGACACTGACTTGAGGATAAAGATAGATGCTCTCATCAAGAAGGTTGATGCTCTCGTTGTGGGCCAATCCATCAATGCAGCCAATACATTCAATGTTGATGGCTGTTCTATTTGAGGATAAAGATAGATGCTCTCATCAAGAAGGCTTTTGCCGAGTATCCCATGGAACAAGTGAACACTTTCAATGACTATCGGAGGCAATCAAATGGATCTTACTCCAAGTCTTACAATGCAGGGTGGCGGAACCACCCTAATTTTTCATGGGAGTAGAACCTGTTGTGAGTTTTAAATTACTCGCAAGCGCATGAGTCGTTTGCAATATAGTGTTGTGCAAGTGCGATGTCAAATCCACAGGGAATTGCGTTGTGAAAATATAAATATATCTAAACTAATCTTATCTTAACCTAGTTCCGAGTTTTGTATTATATGTTGCAAAATAAATAAGAGCTAAACTGAATTGATTTTAAAAACTATTAAAAAGACTAAGGTTTCTGAATCCACCCCGCCAAAGTTAAGCATATATCTCAATGTTCTAAAGATAGCCTATCAAAAAAATTCCACGAATCCAACTTAAGACAAAAAACAACAAATATCCTAATTAAACCAAAAGCATCCAATGTATCCACTTTTAACAAATCACAAAGGAAATCCAATTTAATCAAAAAAAAATTGATGTATCCATCAGATGAAACACAAGGAATATCTAACAGAACAATTTAAACATAACCAATCATAAGATTCTACTCAAATAATTGACAGAACATTTATACTAAAAACATCATAATTGTATAAACAAAACTGAAACTAATATGCTAAACAACGGCAGGGCTTCATCTTCAACCTTAGTTGAAGATTCTAGCCACTCATAGTTATGAAACTACAGTTCATAATAAAAATGCTAAACATTTAACTAAAAAGAAATAAATTACTTTATATGGGAGAAATTTTACTCGCTGTTGGGTGGCACTTCCCCTCGTGGTAGCAAAGCCTTCGGGATCCACCGAATGCCAGCAGACATCCACCGGTTAACACTAAATGGCTTAGGAATTGCACACCGAATGATGAGGTCAGATGGTGTTTATATAGGGGGAGTCCCGGAATAGCATTGGTTTCAAATTCGATGTGGGATACTGCTCGATTGCGCTCGATCGCAGAATGATGCGATCGATCGTATGTCTTGTGCGCACGATAGCATGTGCGCTCAATCGCGTGTCTAGTGCACTCGATCGCAGGTGCATTGTACTGCAAACATTTCGATGTGAGATTATTGACCATGCGCTCGATCACAGCATAGTGCGATCGATCGCTATTGCTCTTGAAGCTTCACATCTCCTGAAATGCTTCATTTTCTCCACAAACCTATAAAAATACACAAAACACAAAAAAATACATAAAATAAAATGAAATACTACTAACTAAGAGCATAACAAATATAAGTTAAGGGTCTAAATATGCAATATTTAAGACTCATCAAATACCCCCAAACTTATATTTTTCTAGTCCCTTAGCAAAACAAAATAAAAAACTAAATGAACAACAATGATTATAAAGATAAGTTCAGTATTCATGGTATCCAAAAATTTTAGGAGCATACAAAATCATGAAATTCATTCATGAGCAAGCTTAAATAAATCGAACCCATCTTCACAATGAATAAGAATTTAAAATCTAATTACTTACAAGAGGCATGGTAAGACATCACAAGCTTGAATTAGTGTAAAGTGAATTAGCATATACAGATGAGGTTTCCAAATAACTTCAATGTACAAGGTAATTCAAGTCTCAAGATCCACAGAATTTCTCATCGGAAAGAACAATGATGGCATAGTTTTTTTATTATTATTATTATTTTTTATATATAAGGCTCTGCTATGTTTAGTTCCCTTAGGCTTTCTAATTGACCCATGTAACGAGTATTGAGTCAATGACTCCCAAACTAGATGGTTTTAGGGCATTAGGTGTAAAGGCACCCCTAAGGACTTACTAACTCGAGTCAAAAAGGCTACGAAATTAAACTGGCCTTAATACTACCAAGCAAAATTTTCACCTTTTGACGTGAACACTCACTGCTTACTGAGGCAAGAGGTCCAGTTACTCAGCGGAAAGTTTCGCAATGATCATTATGAATAAAATTCCCACCTTTTGACGTGAACACTCATTACTTACTGAGGCAAGAGGTCCAGTTACTCAGTAGAAATTTTATTGATGATGATCATTATAAATATTAGTAGTTTTTTTTTTATATATATATGTCCAAGTGTTTATCCAACAAGTCATCCGGTTTCATTTAAGACAAGGAAACGCATACATTCAACTCACATGTCATACCTCACACAAATATGTGCCAATGTGCTCGTGTGAGATTAGATCAAACATGTGAATTCTCGAAAATGCCTAAAGTAAGTAACTAAAGTTTAAACTCTATCATCAGATCATGTGTTCAAAGTTTTAAACTCACCAATGAAATCACATCACAATTTTTCAGATCAACCAAAATTTTTAGATGAACATGAACATGCATTTATCTTTACGACGAAAAGACAACAAATTAGGACAAAGTGTGTGATGTGTCTCTCATACCCCCAAACTTAAATTACACATTGACCCCAATGTGTGACTAATATAGAAAGAGCTGACCTGAGATATGGAGAACTATCTGGACTGGTATGGCTCATAGCATACCCCCAAACTTGAACTGAAGTACGCATTGTCCTTGAAAAATAAAAACTGGAAAACAAAAAATATTGGAAACAAACATTAATCATAAAAATTAAGAAATATACAGAAAAGATAAGCTGTGGGGTGCCTCCCATGAGCACTAAGTTTAAAGTCTTCAGCCAGACTCTCCCTAGAAAACTACACTCAATCCAAGTAACTAGGATCCTCCAACAGTATCGTCTCAATGTCCGGACTCCTCAACTCCAATAATGGTTTTAGCCTCTGTCCATTTACCTTGAAAGTATTACCATTCTTTGGATCCTCAATCTCGATGGCCCCATGAGGAAAAACCGACCGAATAATAAATGGGTCTGTGCATCGAGATTTAAGCTTGCCTGGAAAAAGATGCAGGTGCGAATTGTAAAGAAGAACTTTCTGACCCGGCTCAAAAGCTCGTCTCAAAATGTTTTGGTCATGAGTCTTTTTCATTTTTGCTTTGTATGATCGGGCACACTAATATGCATCATTCCGCAGCTCCTCCAATTCATTAAGTTGGAGCTTCCATTGTGAGCCAGTCTTGGAAAGATTGAAATTCAGTTGCTTGATAGCCCAATACGCACGATGCTCTAATTCGACCAGAAAGTGACATGCCTTTCCGTACACAATACGATAGGGAGACATGCCAATTGGCGTCTTGAAGGCTATCTGATATGCCCACAGTGCATCAGTTAATCGCAGAAACCAATCCTTTCTACTAGGGTTCACAGTCTTCTCCAAAATTTGTTTGATCTCGAGATTTGAAATTTCCACTTGACCACTCGTCTGTGGGTGATACGGGGTGGCAACCTTGTGTGTGATGAAATACTTCTTCATCAACTGCTCAAAGATCTTGTTGCAAAAGTACTTACCTCCATCACTTATGATTGCTCGAGGCATACCAAAACGAGCAAAAATAGTGTCCTTCAAGAACTGGACCACAACTCTGTGGTCATTAGTCTTGCATGCAACAGCCTCCACCCACTTGGACTGATAGTCCACCGCAACCAGAATGTACAGGTAGCCAAAGGAGTTTGGGAATGGTCCCATGAAATCAATACCCCACACATCAAAAATCTCAACAATCAGAATAGGGTTGAGGGGCATCATATTCTTCCTAGAAAGACTCCCTAGCTTTTGGCAATGCTCACAAGATACGCAGTAGGTGTGAGAGTCCCGGAACAGGGTAGGCCAATAGAATCCACACTGCAAAATCTTCGCAGCGGTCTTTTAAGCACTAAAATGGCCTCCACAAGCATGATCGTGACAGAAGGCGATGACATTAGATTGGTCATGCTCAGGAATACACCTTCTGATGATCTGATTGGGACAATACTTGAATAGATAAGGATCATCCCAGAAAAAATGTTTTTCCATGGCCAAAAACTTTGATTTATCTTATCGCCCCCAATGCAAGGGCAATTGACCAGTGACAAGATAGTTCACTATATCAGCGAACCACAATGCTGGATTATGAGCAATGTGCATCAATTTCTCATCAGGAAAGGTTTCAGAAATAGGAGTGGCGGTCTCAGTGAATTTCACAATCAATCTAGACAAATGGTCCGCCACCACATTTTCTGAACCTTTCTTATCCCGAATCTCAATGTCGAACTCTTGAAGTAGCAAGATCCATCGGATAAAACGAGATTTAGCATCTTTTTTAGAGAAAAGATACTTCAATGCTGCATTGTCCGAGTAGATAATGACTTTAGATCCTAACAAGTAGGATATGAACTTGTCTAATGCAAAAACGACTGCAAGCAACTCCTTCTCAGTGGTAGAGTAATTGAGTTGTGCGTCGTTTAGAGTTTGACTTGCATAGTAGATAACATGGGGAAGTTTATCAACACGTTGCCCCAAAACAACTCCAATAGCATAGTCTGATGCGTCACACATAATCTCAAAGGGCACACCCCAGTGTGGTGGCTGAATAATGGGTGTGGACGTCATAATCTTCTTCAGATCCCCAAATGCTTTCTTACAATCCTCATCAAATAGAAATGGGGCATCTTTCAGCAATAACTTGCACAAGGGCCTGGTAATCTTGCTGAAATTCTGGATAAATTGTCTGTAGAAGCCTGCATGGCCTAGAAAAGATCAAACCTCTTTCACCGTACGTGGGGGTGGAAGGTTGGAAATCAAATCCACCTTCACTTTATCGACCTCAATCCCTTGACGAGATACGACATGCCCTAGTACAATTCCTTGCTTGACCATAAAATGGCACTTCTCCCAATTAAGCACCAGGTTCTTCTCCTTGCACCGCACTAAAACCAAAGTGAGACGGTGCAGGCACTCCTCAAATGTTGAACCGAAGACGGAGAATTCGTCGATGAAAATCTCTAAGAATCGCTCTACCATGTCAGAAAATATACTGACCATGCACTGCTGAAAAGTAGCAGGTGCATTGCATAACCCAAAGCGCATGCAACGGTAGGCGAAAGTCCCAAAAGGACAGGTAAACATCGTCTTCTCCTGATCTTCGGGGTCCACGGGGACCTGGTTATATCCAAAATAACCATCCAAAAAGCAATAATACTCATGCACAGCCAAACGCTCCACCATCTGATCAATAAATGGGAGTGGAAAATGATCTTTCCTTGTGGCAGCGTTCAGCTTACGATAGTC
Source organism: Bretschneidera sinensis (assembly GCA_023935145.1). NCBI lineage: Eukaryota > Viridiplantae > Streptophyta > Magnoliopsida > Brassicales > Akaniaceae > Bretschneidera > Bretschneidera sinensis. The sequence continues at coordinate 76,131,118 of CM043703.1, read as the reverse complement.
TATACACTCTCCACCCTGACTGAACACGAGTTGGCACCAATTCGTCGTCTTTATTCTTTACTACCGTCAGTCCAGCTCGCTTGAGCACAACATGAATCCGGCTCACCCATTTGCTATCAGAGATGGGATAAATGATCCCTACATCTAACAGCTTAATAATCTCTGCCCTCACGACCTCTTGCATAGCAATGTTGAGCCTTCTTTGTGGCTCCCTCGATGGCTTAGCATCCTCCTCCAAATGTATCCTGTGCATCACCACTAAGGGGTTGATTCCCCTGATATCCTCAATGGTCCACCTGATAGCTTCCTTGTGCTCTCTTAAGACATCTAATAATTTCTCCTCTTGAACTTCACCAAAATCTGAAGCTATAATCACAGGCAAACTATCGGCTGAACCTAGGAACTTATACTTAAGATTATCTTTTAAAGGCTTAAATTCCTTCTTGGGGGTTTCAGGTTCGGTGGTCTCATCCTTGTTATTACTCTTTCAAGGGGGAGACTCCAAAATGGCATTCGCTTGCTCAAGTAATTTATCTGAATCTAAATCCTCTCCAAATTGAGCAAAGCATGTCTCTAGGGGGTCCTCAATGCTTGATTCATTCACAGTCTCCTCAAGAATCTCCTCTATTAAGCATACATTTCTCACTTCATCATATTCCAGTGGTTGCCTAGTGATATCAAAGATGTTCAACTCCACTGTCATATTTGCGAATGAGATCTTCATCACCCCTGTTCTACAATTTATTAGGGCATTAGCCGTGGCTAAGAATGGTCACCCTAGAATCACCGGTATTTGAATCCTTACATTCTGGACTGCTCTGTGTCAAGCACAATAAAATCCACTGGGAAATAGAATTTATCCACTTTTATCAAGATGTCCTCAACTATTCCCCGTAGTCTTTTCACTGACCTGTCAGCCAATTGAAGCGTCGTGGATGTGGGCTTCAATTCTCCTAACCCCAACTGCAAATAGACTGAGTAGGGTAGAAGATTCACACTCGCCCCTAGATCTAAAAGAGCTCTCTCAATATGGCTGACTCCTATCGTGCAAGAGATGGTAGGACAGCCCGGGTCATTATACTTGATGGGTAGCTTGCACTGAAGGATTGAGCTGACCTGCTCGGTCAAAAATGCCTTCTTTGGGACATTCGTCCTCCTCTTGATAGTGACCAAGTCCTTTAAAAACTTGGCATATGATGGCACTTGATGGATGGCATCCAAAAATGGGATATTGATTTGGACCTGTTTGAATACCTCCAGAATTTCCTCATACTTCCCTCCTTTCTTGGGCGCCTGTAGTCTGTAGGGGTAAGGCACTCTTGGTACAAACGACCTAGGAGGGTCTTTCTCAGTAGGTGTGGTTGTAGATGGCTCAGCATCTCTCTTCTCCTTGTTGCCACTCCCTTGCCCTTGCTGTATAGCAGGGCTCTCTTCCACTCGATTGTCAACTTGTCTCCCAAACCTCAGTGTGACAATTGACTGTACTTATTCCTCCCAGTGCGTAGGAGTTGATGAACTCCCAACCATAAATTGTCCTTTCGGGTTGGGCACGGGCTGACTGGGGAACTTCTCCTTCTCCCTCTCACCCAAGTGACCTGTAATTTGCCCTATTTGACTCTCCATCTTGGCAATTGCTTGGGTGTTTACCATTGTTGCACTCCTTACATCGCTTATGGATTGGCTATTCATTTTCATATATTCCTTAATGGTGTCCTCTAGTAACTGTGAAGCTAGCGCTGGTGTTTGAGTGGAAGTTTGGTAAGTAGGAAATGGTGCTGGATGGGAAGAACGACCATGACTAGGAATTTGTTGGGCAAATGTGAGAGGATATTGATTTTGAGCATTATGAGGGGCTCCTCCCTGATTCATTGGTCGGTTCTGCCTCCATGAAAAATTTGGGTGGTTCTGCCACCCTGGATTGTACGTCTCGGAGTACGATCCATTTAACTGCCTTTGATAGTCATTGAAAGAATTTATTTGTTCCATAGGATACTCGGCACAAGCCAGCATTGATGGGAAATTCTGTACTAGATGCATGGGACTAGCACAGATGGAACAGCTTTCAACATTGAATGTGTTAGTAGCATTGATGGATTGGCTCACAGTGAGAACGTCAATCTTCTTAGTGAGGGCATCTAACTTTATCCTCAAATCAGTGTCCTCCCTGACCTCATAGATGCCTCCCCTCTTAGGAGCACGAATGGACTTATTTCGACAGCTAGAAAAATCCCCACTGCTGCGAGTTGTCGGACAACTTATCCAACGCCATATATGCTTCTTCTCCTGTCAGACTCAAGAATACCCCCCCATTCATAGACTCGATCATGCTACGATTGGGTTGAGTCAACCCTTGGTAGAAGAACTGAACGAGTCTCCACTTATCATATCCATGTGGAGGGCATCTGATCAGTAGCTCTTTAAAGCGCTCCCAACTCTCAGAAAAATTTTCATCCTCATCTTGAGTAAAAGAGCTAATCTCCTTTCGGCACTCATTCACTCTAGACATTGGGAAAAACTTATGATAAAATTTTCTAAGCAGGTTTTCCCAAGATGTAATAGACCCGGGCGTGTTGGAATCCAACCACGCCTTAGCTCTATCGTGAAGAGAAAAAGGGAAGAGTCGAAGATGGACTGACTCCTCAGAGAAGTTCTGGAATTTAAATGTGGCACAAATGTCTTTGAACTTCTTCACATGACTATAAGGATTTTCAAAATCTAAGCCATGGAATGAGGGTAAGAGTTGGAAAACATGTGGCTTTAAGTCCAAGTGGGTGGCATTAGTAGGTGGCAATACTATGCAAGAGGATGAGTTAGTCGCAACGGGTGCGAACAAATCCCTAAGGGATGTAGTGGAGTCCACATTCCAAGCTCTAGGTTGCTCTACATGTTCAAGATGATGTGCATCCCTAAAATTCTCTCCCATCTCAACAGTCTCTCTCTCAACTAGTGCTCTTCTCTGTCTCCTAAGAGTTCTTTCTAAGTCAGGATCTAAATGTATCAAATCTGAGTTCAATGATCTCCGACCAAGCATACACCAACAGAAAACAATGAGGAACTAACCAGTATAAACAACATAATAAAGCAAAAATAGCAAACACACTACTCACAAAAATTAACAAAATTTTTTTTAAAAAAAAAAAAATTGATAACTAACTAGTAGAAAAATAAAATCAATTCAGACCAAAAATTTTCACAAACCAAACAATTCCCCGGCAACGGCACCAAAAACTTGTTGTGAGTTTTAAATTACTCACAAGCGCACGAGTCATTTGTAATATAGTGTTGTGCAAGTGCGAAGTCAAATCCACAGGGAATTGCGTTGTGAAAATATAAATTTATCTAAACTAATCTTATCTTAACCTAGTTCCGAGTTTTGTATTATATGCTGCAAAATAAATAAAAGCTAAACTAAATTGATTTTAAAAACTAATAAAAAGACTAAGGTTTCTGAATCCACACTGCCATAGTTAAGCATATATCTCAATGTTCTAAAGATAGCCTATCAAAAAAATTTCATGAATCCAACTTAAGACAAAAAACAAGAAATATCCCAATTAAACCAAAAGCATCCAATGTATCCACTTTTAACAAATCACAAAGGAAATCCAATTTAATAAAAAACAATTTGATGTATCCATCAGATGAAACACAAGGAATATCCAACTGAACAATTTCAACACAATCAATCATAAGATTCTACTCAAATAATTGACAGAACATTTATACTAAAAACATCATAATTGTATAAACAAAACTGAAACTAATATGCCAAACAACGGCAGGGCTTCATCTTCAACCTTAGTTGAAGATTCTAGCCACTCATAGTTATGAAACTACACTTCATAATAAAAGTGCTAAACATTTAACTAAAAAGAAATAAATTACTTTACATGGGAGAAATTCCACTCGCTATTGGGCGGCACTTCCCCTCGTGGTAGCAAAGCCTTTGGGATCCACCAGAATGCCAGCAAACGTCCACCGGTTAACACCAAATGGCTTAGGAATTACACACCGAATGATGAGGTTAGATGGTGTTTATATAGGGGGAGTCCCGGAATAGAATGGGTTTCAAATTCGATGTGGGATACTGCCCGATGGCGCTCGATCACAGAATGATGCGATCGATCGTATATCTTGTGCGCACGATCACATGTGCGCTCGATCGTGTGTTTGGTGCCCTCGATCGTAGGTGCACTGTACTACAAACATTTCAATGTGGGATTGTTGACCATGCGCTCGATCACATCATAGTGCGATCGATCGCTATTGCTCTTGAAGCTTCACATCTCCTGAAATGCTTCATTTTCTCCACAAACCTATAAAAATACAAAAACACAAAAAAATACATAAAATAAAGTGAAATACTACTAACTAAGAGCATAACAAATATAAGTTAAGGGTCTTAAATATTGAATATTTAAGACTCATCAGAACCAACCGATTAATCAGGGAGGAGCCCTTCATCATGCTCACAATCAATACCCTCCTAGATTTTCTCCACCAATTTCAAGTCATGGTCGTTCAATCCATCCAGCACCATCACCCGCTTACCATGCTCCCACTCAAGCGCTAGCGTCGGTTTCACAGTCTCTAGAGGACACCTTGAAGGAATTCATGAAGATGACCGGCCAATCCATCAGCGAAGCGAGAAGTGCGACAATAGTAAACACCCAAGTAATTGCCGAGCTAGAGAGTCAAATGGGTCAAATCGCAAGTTATTTGGGTGAAAGAGAGAAAAGAATGTTCCCCTGTCAACCCGTGGCCCACCCGAAGAGACACTTTATGGTTGAAAATTCATCAACTCCTACGCACAGGAAGGAACAAGTGCAATCGATTGTCACATTGAGGTCTGGGAGATAAGTTGACAATCGAGTGGAAGAGAACCATGCTATGCAGCAAGGGTAAGAAAGTGGCAACAAGGAGAAGAGAGATGCTGAGCCATCTACAGCCACTCCTACTGTTAAGGATCCTCTTAGGTCGTTTGTACCTAAAGCGCCTTACCCTGAGAGATTATAAGCGCCCAAGAAATGAGGGAAGTATGAGGACATTATGGAGGTGTTCAAGCAGGTCCAAATCAATATCCCATTTTTGGACGCCATCCAGCAAGTACCATCGTATGCCAAGTTCTTAAAGGACTTGATCACTGTCAAGAGGAGGATGAATGTCCCGAAAGGCATTTTTTACCGAGCAGGTTAGCTCAATCCTTAAGTGCAAGCTGCCCATCAAGTATAAGAACCCGGGGTGTCCTACCATCTCTTGCACGATAGGAGTTAGCCAGATTGAGAGGGCTCTTTTGGATCTAGGAGCGAGTGTGAATCTTCTACCTTACTCAGTCTATTTGCAGTTGGGGTTAGGAGAATTGAAGCCCACATCCACGACTCTTCAATTGGCTGACAGGTCAGTGAAAATACCACGGGGAGTAGTTGAGGATGTTTTGATAAAGGTGGATAAGTTTTATTTCTCCATGGATTTTATTGTACTAGACACAGAGCCGGTTCAGAATGTAGAGATTTAGATACCGGTGATTCTAGGGCGACCATTCTTAGCCACAGCTAATGCCCTGATAAATTTTAGGATAGGGGTGATGAAGATTTCCTTCGGAAATATGACAGTGGAGTTGAATATCTTTGATATCACTAAGCAACCACTGGAATTTGATGAAGTGAGAAATGTATGCTTGATAGAGGAGATTATTAAGGAGACTGTGGATGAATCAAGCAATGAGGACCCCTTGGAGGTATGCTTTGCTCAGTTTGGAGAGGATCTGGATTTAGATAAGTTACTTGAGCAAGCAAATGCCATTTTAGAGTCTGCTCCTCGGGAGAGTAGTAAGACGGAGGAGACTATGGGTGAATCAAGCATTGAGGACCCCCTAGAAGCATGTTTTGCTCAGTTTGGAGAGGATTTGGATTTGGATAAGTTACTTGAGCAAGCAAATGCTACTTTGGAGTCTGCTCCTCAGAAGAGCAGTGAGACAGAGGAGACCACAACACCTGAACCCCCCAAGAAGGAACTTAAGCCTTTACCGGACAATCTTAAGTATAAGTTCCTAGGTCCAGCAAATTATTTGCCTGTGATTATAGCTTCAGATTTGGTTGAGGCTCAAGAGGAAAAATTAGTGGACATTTTAAGAGAGCACAAGGAAGCTATCGGCTGGACTATTGAGGATATGAAAGAGATCAGCCCCTCTGTGGTGATGCATAAGATACATTTGGAGGAGAACTCCTAGTCATCGAGGGAGCCACAGAGAAGGCTCCACCCAGCTATACAAGAGGTTGTGAGGACTGAAGTGATAAAGTTATGGGATGCAAGGATCATTTATCCAATCTCTGATAGCAAGTGGGTGAGCTCGATTCATGTCGTGCTCAAGCAGGCTAGATTGATGGTAGTGAAGCATAAGGACGACGAGTTGGTGCCAACTCATGTTCAGTCAGGATGGAGAGTGTGTCTAGACTACCGTAAGTTGAATGATACTATAAGGAAGAATCATTTTCCATTCTTATTTATTGATCAGATGGTGGAGCGCTTAGCTGGGCACGATTACTAATGCAGGGTCTGGCTGAAGACGTAAAACTTAGCACTTATGGGAGGCATCCCACAGCATATCCTTTCTGTTTGTTTATTTTTTTACATATTTCTTGTTATTGTTTTTCTCTAGTGTTTTTTTTGTTTTCCAATCTTTATTTTTCAAGGACAAAGCGTACTTCAGATCAAGTTTGGGGGTATGCTATGAGCCATACCAGTCCAGATAGTTCTCAATATCCCAGGTCAGCTCTTTCCATATTATTCACACATTGGGGTCAATGTGTAACTTAAGTTTGGGGGTATAGGAGATACATTACACACACTTTGTCCTAATTTGTTGTTGTTTTTCTTCATTTAAAAAAAAAGGAAAAAGAAAGAAGGTAAATGCATGCTCATGTTATTTTGAAATTTTGGTTGATCTAAACAATTTATGTGATGTGATGTCATTGGTGAGCTTAAAATTTTGAACACATGATCTGGTGATAAAGTTTTAAAATTTAGTTACTTACTTTAGGCATTTGAGAATTCACGTGTTTGATCTAATCTAACATGAGCACATTAGCACAAATTGTGTGAGGTATGACATGTGATTTTAATGTGTACGTTTCTTTGTCTTAACTGAAACTGGATGACTTGTTGAATAAACATTTTGGCATAAAAAAAGTACCGAAAAAAATATAAAAAAAATTTGATGATCATAAATAAACTTTCCACTGTGTAACTGGATCTCTTGCCTCAGTAAGCAGTGAGTGTTCACGTCGAAATGTGGGAATTTTGCTTGGTAGTATTAAGGTCAGTTTAATTTCATAGCCTTTTTTACTCGAGTTAGTAAGTCCTTAGGGGTGTCTTTACACCTAATGCCCTAAAACCATCTGGTTTGGGAGTCATTGACTCAACACTCGCTACATGGGTCAATTAGAAAGCTTAAGGGAACTAAACATAGCAGAGCCTTATTAAAAAAAAAAGGATAAGAAAATAAAAACTATGCCATTTTCATTCATTATAATGGGAAATTTGGTGAATCTTGAGACATGGAGACCTTACACATTGGAGTTATTTGGAAGCTTCATTTTTATATGCTAATTCACTTTACACAGTGTCAGACTTGTGATGCCTTAACCTGCCTTTTGTAAGTAATTATATTTTAACATTTCTATTCATTGCGAGGATGGTTTTATCTTTTTAAGCTTGCTCATGAATGAATATCATGGTGATGTGTGCTCCTTAAATTTTTGGATACCATAAGTGATGAACTTATCTTTATGTTCTTTATTTTTCATTTAGTCTTTTATTTTGTTTTGCTAAGGGACTAGCAAAATGTAAGTTTGGGGGTATTTGATGAGTGCCAAATATTGCATATTTTGGCCCCTTAATTTACGTTTGTTAGCTTAGGAATTTGTTACTTTGAGTTGTTTTTCGTTGTTTTACAGGTTTACAAGCATGTAAAAGAGTTTCGCTAAATTGCCAGAATTGCTCATACATATTAGCCATTTTTTATGATTAAACTGTACTGATTCAGAAAGAAGCAGGAGATGAGCCATATATGCTTGGAAAGATCCCGATGTCTATTTTCTGTGGAATTTTACGGATCAATAAAATGATTTTTCTAGAGAAAGTTATGGCAGCTTTAGTAGACAAATGTCAAAGAGTAAAAGCTGGAATTTACAGTATCCCACATCGGATTGGAAGCATATTGCACTTGTGATGTTTCCCTATATAAGTCCCTCTTCACTTCATCTTTAGTAAGCAATCCAAGTGCCATTTTGGTGCAATTTGGAGGACTTCTACTAGCATTTTGGTGGATCTCCGAAGGCTTTGCTATCACGAAGGGAAGCGCCGCCCAACAGCGAGTGGAATTTCTCCCCATGTATAGTCAGTTTTTAATTTACTGCTTTTATTAGTTTTAAAGTTTAATGTTTAGCACTGTTATTGTGAACTTTAGTTTCATGATTATGAGTGGCTAAAATCTTCAGCTAAGTTTGAAGATAAAGCCTCGCCGTTGTTTGGCATAATATTTTCAGATTTGTTTATACAATTCTGATGTTTTTTAGTATAAATGTTCTGTTCAATTATTTGAATAAAATCTTATGATTGATTGAGTTTAAATTATTCTGTTGGATATTCCGTGTGTTTCATCTGATGGATATCGAATCGTTTTTGATTAAATTGGATACCCTTTGTGATTTGTTAAAAACGGATGCATTGGATTGTTTTGGTTTAATTGGGATATTTGTTGTGATTTGTTTAAAGTTGGATTCATAGAATGTTTTGATAGATTATTTTTATATAGAACATGAAGATATATGTTTTACTTTGGTAGAGTGGATTCAGAAACCTTAGTGTTTTTATCATCAGTCTTTAAATCAATTTAGTTTAGTTTATATTTGTTTTGCAAAAGACACTTCAAAACTTGGAACTAGGTTAAAATAGGCTTAGTTTAGATAAAAATATTTTCACAATGCAATTATCTGTGGATTCGACCTCGCACTTGCACAACACTATATTGCAAACGACTCGTGCGCATGCGAGTAATTTAAAACTCACAATAAGTTTTTGGCGCCGTTGCCCGAGAATTGTTTTGTTTGTGAATTTTTTGTCTGAATTGATTTTATTTTTCTACTAGTTTAGTTAGCATTTTTGTTTTATTTTTATTTTTATTTTTATTTTTATTTTTATTTTTATTTTTATTTTTATTTTTATTTTTATTTTTATTTTTATTTTTATTTTTAATTTTAATTTTAATTTTAATTTTAATTTTAATTTTAATTTTAATTTTAATTTTAATTTTAATTTTAATTTTCATTTTGATTTTAATTTTGATTTTAATTTTAATTTTAATTTTAATTTTAATTTTAATTTTAATTTTAATTTTAATTTTAATTTTAATTTTAATTTTAATTTTAATTTTAATTTTAATTTTAATTTTAATTTTAATTTTAATTTTAATTTTAATTTTAATTTTAATTTTAATTTTAATTTTAATTTTAATTTTTGATTTTTGATTTTTGATTTTTGATTTTTAATTTTTAATTTTTAATTTTTAATTTTGATTTTTAATTTATTTTTTGTTTCTACTAGTTAGTTTATTTTATTTCTTTTTTGTGTGGTGTATGCTTGGTCGGAGATCACTTAATTTAGAATTAATACCTTTATATCCCAACTTAGAAAGAACTCTTAGGAGACAGAAGAGAGCACTTGTTGAAAGAGAGACAATTGAGATAGGAGAAAATTTTAGGAATACAAATCAGCCAGAGAATGTAGAGCAACCTAGAGCTTGGAACGTGGACTCCACTATATCCCTTAGGGATTTGTTCGCACCCGTTGTGACTAACTCATCTTCTTGCATAGTGTTGCCACCAACCAATACCACCCGATTTGATTTAAAGCCACATGTCATCCAACTCCTACCCTCATTTCATGGCTTAGATCTTGAAAATCATTACAGCCATGTGAAGAAGTTCAAAGATATTTGTGCCACATTCAAGTTCCAGAACTTCTCCGAGGAGTCAGTCCATCTTAGACTTTTCCCTTTTTCTCTTCACGATAGAGCTAGGGCATGGTTGGATTCCAACACGCCCGGGTCTATTACATCTTAGGAAAATCTGTTGAGTAAATTCTATAATAAATTTTTCCCAATGTCTAGAGTGAATGAGTACCGAAAAGAGATTAGTTCTTTCACTTAGGAGGAGGATGAAAAGTTTTCTGAGAGTTAGGAGCGTTTTAAAGAGTTACTGATTAAAAGCCCTCCACATGGATATGAGAAGTGGAGACTCGTTCAGTTCTTCTACCAAGGGTTGACTCAACCCAACCATAGCATGATCGAGTCTATGAATAGGGGAGAATTCTTAAGTCTGATGGGGGATGAAGCATACAAAGCATTGGACAAATTATCCGACAACTCGCAGTAGTGGGATTTTTCAAGCTGTCGGGACAAGTTCATTCGTGCTCCTAAGAAATGAGGCATCTATGAGATTAAGGAGGACACTGACTTGAGGATAAAGATAGATGCTCTCATCAAGAAGGTTGATGCTCTCGTTGTGGGCCAATCCATCAATGCAGCCAATACATTCAATGTTGATAGCTGTTCTATCTGTGCTAGTCCTATACATTTAGCACAGAATTTTCCATCTATGCCGGCTTTTGCGGAGTATCCCATGGAACAAGTGAACACTTTCAATGATTATCGGAGGTAACCAAATGGATCTTACTCCGAGCCTTACAATGCAGGGTGGCGGAACCACCCTAATTTTTAATGGGAGCAGAACCAACCGATGAATTAGGGAGGAGCCCTTCATCATGCTCACAATCAATACCCTCCCAGATTTTCTCCACCAGTTTCAAGTCATGGTCGTTCAGTCCATCCAGCACCATCACCCGCTTACCATGCTCCCACTCAAGCGCCAATGTCGGTTTCACAGTCTCTAGAGGACACCCTGAAGGAATTCATGAAGATGACCGGCCAATTCATCAGCGAAGCGAGGAGTGCGACAATAGTAAACACCCAAGCAATTGCCGAGCTAGAGAGTCAAATGGGTCAAATCGCAAGTTATTTGGGTGAAAGAGAGAAAAGAATGTTCCCCTGTCAACCCGTGCCCCACCCGAAGAGACACTTTATGGTTGAAAATTCATCAACTCCTACGCACGGGAAGGAACAAGTGCAATCGATTGTCACATTGAGGTCTGGGAGACAAGTTGACAATCGAGTGGAAGAGAACCATGCTATGCAGCAAGGGCAAGAAAGTGGCAACAAGGAGAAGAGATATGCTGAGCCATCTACAGCCACTCCTACTGTTAAGGATCCTCTTAGGTCGTTTGTACCTAAAGCGCCTTACCCTGAGAGATTACAAGTGCCCAAGAAATGAGGGAAGTATGAGGACATTATGGAGGTGTTCAAGCAGGTCCAAATCAATATCCCATTTTTGGACGCCATCCTGCAAGTACCATCGTATGCCAAGTTCTTAAAGGACTTGATCACTGTCAAGAGGAGGATGAATGTCTCGAAATGCATCTTTGACCGAGCAGGTTAGCTCAATCCTTAAGTGCAAGCTGCCCATCAAGTATAAGAACCCAGGGTGTCCTACCATCTCTTGCACGATAGAAGTTAGCCAGATTGAGAGGGCTCTTTTGGATCTAGGAGCGAGTGTGAATCTTCTACCTTACTCAGTCTATTTGCAGTTGGGGTTAGGAGAATTGAAGCCCACATCCACGACTCTTCAATTGGCTAACAGGTCAGTGAAAATACCACGGGGAGTAGTTGAGGATGTTTTGATAAAGGTGGATAAGTTTTATTTCTCCATGGATTTTATTGTACTAGACACAGAGCCAGTTCATAATGTAGAGATTCAGATACTGGTGATTCTAGGGCGACCATTCTTAGCCACAGCTAATGCCCTGATAAATTTTAGGACAGGGGTGATGAAGATTTCCTTCGAAAATATGATAATGGAGTTGAATATCTTTGATATCACTAAGCAACGACTGGAATTTGATGAAGTGAGAAATGTATGCTTGATAAAGGAGATTATTGAGGAGACTGTGGATGAATCAAGCAATGAGGACCCCCTGGAGGCATGCTTTGCTCAATTTGGAGAGGATCTGGATTTGGATAAGTTATTTGAGTAAGCAATTTCCATTTTAGAGTCCGCTCCTCGGGAGACCAGTAAGACGGAGGAGACTATGGGTGAATCAAGCATTGAAGACCCCCTGGAGGCATGCTTTGCTCAGTTTAGAGAGGATTTGGATTTGGATAAGTTACTTGAGCAAGCAAATGCTACTTTGGAGTCTGTTCCTCAGAAGAGCAATGAGACGAAGGAGACTACAACACCTGAACCCCCCAAGAAGGAACTTAAGCCTTTACCAGACAATCTTAAGTATAAGTTCCTAGGTCCAGCAGATTCTTTGCTTGTGATTATAGCTTCAGATTTGGTTGAGGCTCAAGAGGAGAAATTAGTGGACATTTTAAGAGAGCACAAGGAAGCTATCGGCTCGACTATTGAGGATATAAAAGAGATCAGCCCCTCGGTGGTGATGCATAAGATACATTTGGAGGAGAACTCCAAGTCATCGAGGGAGCCACAAAGAAGGCTCCACTCAGCTATACAAGAAGTTGTGAGGACTGAAGTGATAAAGTTGTGGGATGCAGGGATCATTTATCCAACAAATATGCTTGAAAAACTCTTCCACCAACAAACATTACAATAAGAATAAAGAAACAACATGTACATGTAATTAAATACACATGTATCACATAAATAAACATGCATATATAAATCCCAGAATTAATAAGTCATAAAATGGATCAAAAGAACAAAAAGACTAGCTTACAATTTCAGTGGGAAAGTAGGTGGTAATGGTGAACTTCTGGTCACTCTGGTAGTTCTTGTTTAATAAATTTAAAACACCATAAAATTGAATTCAAACAAAAACCCACCTCAATTATCTCTAAATCAATAAACAAAAAGTAAAAGAAAAAAAGTTAAGAGATATATCTATTGATTAGAAACCAAACTACAAGCAGTGCAAATATTCCAATAGAAGAAAAAGTCCAAAGAGTGGGACAAACAACCCAAATGTTAATACTATTATTTTCTTTGATCAGGGAACAAACTTGCTAAGTTGTTGACAACAAGTTCTTCAATCCTAAGGCAAAATTCATATGCAAATTTATTTACAAGGCTAAATTTAAATTCCATGTTTACGGTAAATGACAAAAAAAACTAAAAGAAACTTTCACAACATAGTTTATATTGATGCTTTTCAAAATAAAACTTGTTTTATACTTACAAATATTTTTAAAAAATTTAAAGAAAAAAGAGATAAGACAAAATTTTGTATTTAGCATGGTATAGTTAACTACAGCTTCTTGTAGTTAATTATAGAATTGGACCAAAGGTTATGGTAGTGTAATCGACTATAAGCATGTCTAGAATTGGATATAATATTTTGGTAGTCGACTGCAAGCTCGACCTAATGCATATTTTGAGTAATTTAAAAGGCATAGTCAACTATCATGAGGTCATATTTGATTATAAGAATGTAAAATTAGAAATTTATAAATGTTAAAGACAATTTTGAATGTTAAATTCTGAACCACGGTGTCTCTTGTGAAGAGTCACTTAGTATCTTTATATAAGGGTTTGCTAACTCATTTTTTCGACATAATTTTTCTATCTTCTTCCTCTCGTTTCTCTCAAAAACCAAAATCTTCTTGTGATTAAAAATTCTTCATAATTCTTCAAATACAAGTGCCCTTAATCCATAAAATTCATAGAAGTGTTATGGGTTGTTCTTCACTAGTGCAAAGTGCTGAACAACAATAGAGTTTCATTGTTTCTTAGAGGGAATTCATTGTAAACTTCTTGCACGATAGAGGGGTGAATTAAAGCTTAAAGATGGAGACTTGGTCATGCCTTGAAGAAAATTTCTCTTTTAGTTTCATGTTAATTTTGATAAACAACCCTTCAAATTTTTCTCAACAATCTTAAGGTTTAATTTATACCATTTGTCAGAATGAGTACCCAATTACTTCTCTGAGAGACTATGGATCTATATTGCAAGTTTGAAGAAGAATTTCTTTTATATACAGTAACACTGTATCATTTTGGATTGGCTAGATTATCAGGTTTATATGTTTTATTTAAAGTTGTCTTTAACGCATAAGTTTTCACTAAAGTTGCAGTAAATATGGTTTGTGATTTTAAAATTTGTGTGCATGAAGAAGATATATGGTTAACACTGAAAATAGTATAAAATGTTTATTGTTTTTCTTTTACCAAAATGGAATTGGAAAATGAAGGGTGCAATTAACTTTGCAAACTGATATATATGGTGATATTGATATATTGGGTCATTTTTTTGTGAATTTTTTGGTGTAAGAGAACTTCGCTGGTATTTTTTCATTTGGTGATATAATTATTTCATATTAAGGGATCTTTAGATAAACATGTCAAGTGATATATATGGAATAAGAATTTATGATCTTCCTTATTCTAAAAATTTAAAAACTCATGGTTTTGAGATGTTATATGTTTCATCCTCGTTTATAGATGTGGTGAACTTTATCGTTCATGATTGCTTTGTTATTTTGCTGTTTTGGGACTAGTCTGGTTGATTGAGTTAATGATGCTCAATTTATGAGATTAAAAGAGTTTCAATTTTCTACTTAATTTTGTTATATTTGTGAGACTATATTCTTTTATTACTAACAAATAATCATGTCAACTTTTGTTACTGAATAGAATCTATCTTTCTATGTATTCTATTTATTAGTCCTTTTTGTTTTTCAAATATTGAATCTTAATATACATTGCTAAATGTAATTCTTTCTTAATTGTATAAGATTATATTGTCTAGAAGCTCTATATGTGGAAATTAAATATATACATTGAAATATTACTTGAGGCAAGTGCTGAAATTTTCTATATTAACAAGAAAGATTATTAACTCGTAAATGGTTTGTGTATATTGAGGTATATATTAATTATTACTTAACTTAGAATCGTAAGTATTCTTGTGATAGAAATTTACAAGAATATAAATCTCAAGATGGTATTTATATTAAAATCTTGTTCGATGATAATGTCACTTGGATTAATGAGACTACTATATGATATGGTGGTTATTGTAAAATGGTATAAGCACCAAAGTGTTTACTGAGCATGATAATGAATTACAAGTAGGCAAAGCCAAGTAAGTTATAAGTGATGGAAAATACCACTTGCAGTGGGGTGATTTTGAATGTAAATGTGATTGATAATTTGTACGAAATT
The DNA here is from genome assembly GCA_023935145.1 of Bretschneidera sinensis. Classification (NCBI taxonomy): domain Eukaryota; kingdom Viridiplantae; phylum Streptophyta; class Magnoliopsida; order Brassicales; family Akaniaceae; genus Bretschneidera; species Bretschneidera sinensis. Next base: position 76,115,825 of record CM043703.1, on the reverse strand, counting down.
CACTACAATGAATTATCTAGGGAGTATATACATGTATAAATTCTAGACACATAGTAGCTATGTGAATTAGTTAATTACAAACAGAGTAATTACAATGAAATTTGTAAAGTTTGTAGGAAATTTGGTAGATCAATTAACCAAGGAACTAACTAGTAAGTGGTTAAAACATTATAAGGGATAGGGATCAAGCCCATATGATTAATCACCCATGATGGAACCTCGACTCAATGTTTACTAATCCTAAATCTTGAGTTCAAAGAGACAAAGTATGATATGATCCACTCGTGTCCTCATCAAAGTATATCATCAGTTGTAATTGCAAACACCTATAGTAAATATTTCATCCCAAGAGAATGATGCTTGGAAATTGTAACTATAAAGTGATGGGTGAAGTTTGAGTTATTCATAATGCTTATAAACAAGTGTTCTTTAGTATGTCAAGCTAGGGAACATACTTGTTAAGCTTACCTAGTGAGTATAAAGTGTGGTCGCTTCTGTTGAGCTCAAGGGCTTCACTCTAAACCACTCATGACATAAGATACATGACGTAAGGCTTGTAAACGTGTCAGCATTTTTTGGCTTTTTCTATGAGGAGAAGTTTCATGTATGAGACATATCTGATTAAACAAATAGTATTTGTGGTTCAAATTTCATACTAACATACATTGTGTTTAACATTGATGTGTTTTCACTAAGTGAATATTTAAGTCCCAAAAACATCTTCATTTAGACATAGACTTCAATGAATTATGAAATATCTGATTTTTTAAAAAATTATAGAGTCAAAAATATTTTGACAATTGTGGGGGATTGTTGATGATTTTCAAAATAAAACTTACTTTTGTATGAGGGATAATTTGAAAAATTGATAGAAAAGAGAAAAAAAGAAAAAATTTCATATGTAGCATGGTGTAGTTAACTATAGCTTCTTGTAGTCAACTACACGGTTGGACAGAAGGTTATGGTAGTCGATTATAAGTTTATGTAGTCGACTACAAGCATGTCCAGAAATGGATAAAACGTTTTGCTTTTCGACTACATGCACAAGTTGAAGCATATTTTAGATAATTTAAAAGGCATAGTCAACTACCACAAGGCTATAGTCGACTATAGGAATGCAAAATTCAAAATTTATGAACTATAAAAATAGTTTTGATAGTTGAATTCTCAACAAAAGTGTCTCTTGCGAAGAGACACGTAGTAGCTGTATATAAGAGCTTGTCAACTATTGTTTTCTACATAATTTTTCTATCTTCTTACTCTATTTTCTACCAAAAACACATATCTTCTTGTGATTGAAAATTTTGCATAATTCTTCAAACACAAGTGCTCTTAATCCATAAAAATCATAGAAGTGTTGTGGGTTGCTCTTCACTAGTGTAGAGTGCAGAATAACAATAGAGCTTCATTATATCTTAGAGGAAATTCGTTGTAACCTTCTTGCACTGTGGAGAGGTGAATTAAACCTTAATATTAAGATTTTGGCTCATATCTTCACAAAGAAGAATTCTAATTGGTTTGAGAAAAGTAATTTCCTATTTTATAGTTGGTTGTTCTAGTAAGAGTAGTACTAGTTTCTTATTAGATTATTCCTTGTATAAGTAGTAGTAGTAGTCTACCATGATGCTGCTATTATTTTCCTACTAGCATTAGAAAAATATCCTCTATATAAAGGAGCTCGTAGAGAAGGATTGAGGCACACTCATAATTCCAATATACATTGTAAATAAGAAGGATTTACAACTAGAGTTAGGTTGAGAGCTTTGGGTGTATTGAGGATTTTGGATTGTGACATTGTTAAGGTAATAATTTTGTTTTTCTTAAAGTTATGATTAAGGATTAATAAAGTAGTGAGTTTGTTGGTTGCGTAGGCAAGGAGGTTGCCGAACCATGTTAAATTATAATGCTTGATATTTGTTTGTTTGTTTTCCTGTTTAATTATTATAAATTTGAGTAGGTGGATTTTAGGATTAATATCCTAACAAATGGTATTAGAGATTGGTTATCTATTTTAAAAAGCTATTTGTTGCTATTTGTTGCATCTACGCCACCATGTCAACAGATATACTTAAATTTGAGATTCTTTTATCGAATAGAAAAAATAATTTTAATTTGTGGCAAAGTACAATTCAAGATCTTTCAGTGAAACAAGATTTTGATCATGTGTTAGAAGAAGAAAAGCCAGAAGGGGCAGCTGATAGAAAGTGACAGTTGATTAAGAAGAAAGTTGTGAGCACAATCAGGTTGGCTCTTTCTCTAAGATCAAGTATATTGTGTTGAATGACGCTACTTGTAACGACCCATCCTGGGTTGGCCACCCTCGAGATGTGTCATCACTTTTTGAAATCCCAGCATGACAAATATATGCAACAATATAAAAACATCAACTGAAATTATATATATCTATGCATCAATCCTCAACCCTCAACAGGGGAGTTACATTATTAAACTCCAAACTGAAACATTATATGCAACATATGATGCATGAATATTTACAATATATTTTTTTTCATTAGTCTGAGGATGTGGACCACGAAACTTATAGATAATCATTCAGTTTGAATATCACCTCACCAATCTTTCTGTCTTGCTTGCTACCTGAAATTATTTAATAATGAAGGGTGAGCTTCACAAGCTCAGTAAATTAAATTTACTAGAAGTATTCAATTGTTTAAATAGTCTTCCAATATTCATTTATATATATCTCATATAATTCGATAATAGCATTCTATTATCACTACTCATATCGTAATCCTCATCATTTATTAATCTCTTCTTCTCATATATTTAATCATCTTGAGACTATCAATTCTACCTCATAACTACCTCGTTATAAGGTTCACAACATATAATCAATCATTGAGATAATTTGTATCATACCATACTGTAATACCCGTAATCGTAAAGTAAGAGTAAAAGAGTAATTTAATAAATATGACATGGAATTAAAATAAAATACATGTGAAAGGATTATTATTATTTGAAAGAGGTAATTCTAAAAAAAAATATTTCGTGAACAGTATATAAGAAAAGGAAAAAGAAAAAGAAAAAAAAGTTTTCAAAAAAAATAAACGTGGTAGCAGGTGGCAGCACCTGCTGCCAAATTAATAGTATGTTTCCAAGTTTTGTTTTGGAAGGCTGCATGTAGAACATGGAGCCAAAACGTGTAAATTTTGGGAAGGTTGCCAATTTCAACAAGTAAGTGTTGCTGAGATTTTTATGTAGCAAATTGTTATGTGTGTGTATATATATATATATATATTAACACTTACCAAATTCATTTAATTTTCCTTTCAGTACTTGTTTTCTTTAAACACTTGGGGACTGAAAGAAATGTAAAAAGAGCAAAATTTTGAAGGAGTTTACCGTGAAATTTCATAGAGAATCACGAGAAGCTATCAGAAAAACAGAAGGTAATAACGTAGTGTTTATTTTTTAAAAATTTTAGCATACATGAAATTTCTCGAAATTCAAAGTGGGAATTTTCAAAGGGTGTGGTTTATGAGAATTGAAGAAATAATTAGAAATTTAATACAAATATTATGTTAAGTGTTGACAATCAGCAACCGGGGGAAATTTCTGAGATGAACGGGAAAGGCAATGAGCTAATCCACAGGTAGCTTTAAGTACTACGTGGTGAGTTGGATTTACTCTAAGTAATCTAAATAAAAATGAAAAATCTAGTGATAATATTAAAATAAATTATTAGCTTATGTTTTGGTGATAGATAAAGATTTGGTTGATAGATATGATATGAATATTGGACCCATAGAAAAATTATTATGTGAGAAGAAATATTATTAGAATAATGAGTTGATTTAATAATAATGGTGATAAATAAATTCTTGATGAGCTATGGTTAATGTTTTGATACAAATTATGAGAAGATAAAATTTAGTGGATCTTGACAAGCTTTGATGGATGATTTGATGTGATTTGGGATGAAATTTAGTGGATATTGACAAGCTTTAATGGATGATTTGATGTGATTTGGGATAAGAGGAAATTAGTAAAAAAAAATTTATATAATTTGAGAAAAATCAAGATAGCCAATTTAAATATTTTGAATTCATGTTGTTTTTATATTACTGTTTATATGCATATTTTATATCATTGTTCATAAGCATATGCATTAAATAAAAGAACGGAAAGAACCGGGAAAGGGCCGGTCTAATTGAAAAACCATGACAGCTGATATATGCTGGAAATAAAAGGGACGCTGTGACAGCCGGTATATGCTGAAAATAAATTCCGTGACAGCTGGGATAATAACAACATGTCGACATGTGAGAAGATGTTCCCATAATACTAATTCATGCATTGCATTTGTTTTAATTATTACTTGCATTATTGAAATACTGATGTGTTGTGTGTTATTGTGAATTTATTTATAGATGGATGAGTCTCACAGAGAGACAGTTATAGTGACAAGAACCATCTAAATGGTAGATTTTATGATGTGAACCTCATTACGAGGAAATTTTGAGATAATTGATGGGCTTAAGGTGAACCAATAAATAAGAAGAAGAGATTAACAGAGAATGAGACTTATGATATGTGTAGTAATAGTGGATTGCTAGTATCAGGTTGTATGAAATATAAATCATTAAATATTGATAGACTATTTATACAGATTGAGTACTTCTAGTAAATTTAATTCACTAAGTTTGTGAAGTTCACCCCTAATTGTATAATGATTTCAGGTCGCAGATATGACAAATAGTTGGTGAGTTGAGGTTCAGACGAAATCGTTACCTGTAAGTCGTGTACGTGTCCTCATCATTAGACTAATGAGAAAATAAAATAAAAATTTAGTTGTAAATATTCATGCATTTTACATTGTATATTATGTTTAAGTCAATATCAGATTTATGCACCTCCCCTGTTGAGGGTAGAGGATTAAAGCAAAAAAATTTGTTAGTATCATTTTTATTGTTACATATATGTGTTGTGCTGAGATTCTCAAAATGTGATGACACCATCTCGGGGGTGGCCAACCCGGGATGGGTTGTTACAATTTTGGTATCAGAGCATTAGGTTTTAAGATTTTGTAGACTACATGAGAACTTAAAAAGTGGAAGATTTAATTAAATTATATTTTAATGAACAGTCTGAGGATGACACATGGATGCTCTAGAGCTAGAGTTAGAGTTGTTGATTTGAGAGGGCGTGGTAGGCCCCCAATATTTTTTGACAAGTCGATGTTGAGTCTGAATCTAGGTTCCTAGAAGGGAACATGTTGATAGTATAATTAATATTAGTAATATAATTGATATTAGTAAAGATATGACAGAATATGAAGTTGAAAGAGATGACCTAAGGTAAACTCATACCCATGCTCTTGAGAAAATGAATGTAACAGATAATAGAGTTGGTAGCTTATAGCATAGACTTATTGAACAGGCTAAAGCAGTGCCTGAGGTTGTTAATCCAGTAATGGTAAATGTTCAAAAAGGGAAAAATGAGTTTATGCACGAGATGCAGGGAGATTATTAAGTTGAATGCTATGTTGTTTGTAAACCTTTTAAGCCTAAGTTATGGATAAAACATGTAGAGAGATTATCTGATATTTTACCAATAACTGACAGGCAGAGGGTTGTCGTTGTTACATTCAAGTTAGAAAGAGGCCCTAAAATGGTGGGAGGATATTTTTCTAGGGTAAGCACAGATGTTGATAGACACGTAACCTAGAATAGGTTAAGGAGGTTTCCTTGATAAATATTTTTCTTATACTTCTAGAGCCCAACAAGATAGAGATTTTATTTATTTGAGGTAAATGTGTTGACTGTGGCTCAGTATGATAGCAGATTTGTGGTCTTATCAATGGTTGTACCGGAAATGGTAGACTTAGAGGAGAAAAAGTGTAAGAGGTTAATAGATTAACTATGTTTTAAGATTTGATCAAAACTATCTTACATGACTCATATAAATTATGTCAGATTGGTGGATATAACACTTCAGATTGAGAAGGATGTGATAGAATTTAGAGGAAAGAGGAAATGGAGGAAGAAGTCTAGATTTGAGAAGCCCTAAGGTGGTACTAGTACGAGTGTGCAGGGTGGAGGACCACCCAAAGGAGGCATTCCTTGTCACAAGGAACTGAAGTACAGAGTCAGAGGCAAGTAGGATCTATTACTTTTATAGCTTAGAATATTATTGGTGGGACCCTTAGATTTGGGAGACAAGTTATGGGAAATAAGAGTCATAGCAGAGTAAGTAAGTATGCCACTAAGGGGAAGTGGTAATCTAATCTATGATTGAGAAACAGAAGCTTGTCAAAGATATATTCAGATAAGATATTTATCCCATAATTGTTATAATTTGAGGTGCTTTATATGTAAAGAATGTGACATATCAATGTTGGTTGATCATGATGCAACTCATTCTTTTGCATCCAGTATTCATATGAAATCTATTGAAGTATGTGTTAGTCCTTTGATGCAAAAATATTTCTATTGAAGTTTTCACTAGAGATAGAGTGATAATCATAAATGTTTACAAGGGTTGTATGATTCGTATCAGTGATAGAGAATCAGAAGCTGGTTTATTATCTTCGAATATGATATAATTTCATTTAATTTTGAAATGAATTGGTTGTCGACGTATTACGCTTGGGTTGATTGTTCCAGAAGGATGGTAGTGTTCAAGATATGGATATGAAGAGTTTAACTTTCAGGGAGAACAGAAGATACACTCGAACTATCTTATTTTGCTCTGACCACTAGGAGATGGTTGAAGAAGGGTTGTGATGAGTATTTGGCATACATAATGGATTCTAGAAAGAAAAATAGGTAGTTAGAATAAATCTTAGTGGTGAAAGATTATTCTAATGTAATTCCTGATGAGTTGTCTAGGTTGCCTCCAAGTAGTGAGATTAAATTCTCTATTGATGTGATACAAGGATCATCACATTTATTTAATAGCACCCTATAAAATGATGTCAGCTGAATTGAGAGAGTTGAACGTACCATTTTAAGAATTTTTGTTTAAACAATTTATCGGACCTAATGTATTTGGGGAGCCCTGTATTGTTCGTGAAGAAGGAAGATGGAACGATAAGAGTGTGTATAGACTACATATAGTTGAATAAAAACAAATACCTTTTTTCCAAAATAAATAAATTATTTGAGCAGTGCAAGGAGTGAGAGTGTTTTCTAAGATAAACCTGAGATTAAGTTATCACCATTTGCGGATAAAGAAGGGAGACGTGCCTAAGACTATTTTTTTAGGACACATTATAAGTTTATTGTGATGTTATTTGGATTAACTAATGTTCCAAAAACATTCATGGACTTGATGAGTAGAGTGTTTAAACTATATCTTAACAAGTTTATGGTTGTATTTGACTTTCTGATATAATCTCAGAAGGAAGAACAACATGTGAAACATTAGACAGTGTGCTGGAGATTCTAAAAAGAGAGAAATTATATGCAAAGTTCTCTAAGTGTGAGAGTTAGCTGAATGAAATAACTTTCTCAGAACATGTGATATCCGAAAATGGCATAACAGTTGATCTACAAAAGGTAGAAGCAATGTTAAGTTGGGAGAGACTAACTAATGTGACTGAAATTAGAATCTTCTTAGGGTTAGCTGGTTATTATAGAAGATTCTTTCTGAATTTTTCTATTATTGTAATACTGTTGAATAGACTGACTAGGAAAGAGGTGAGATTTTTATGGCAAGGGAAGTGTGAGAAAAAAATTTAATTACTAAGGGAGAAATTAACTACAGCTCCAGTATTGGTGTTTCCTTTTGGTGATGAAGAATTTGTGGTGTATTGTGATGCATCACATCAATGATTGGGATATGTGTAACATAGGAAAGCTTTGGCCCATACTTCTAGGCAATTGAAGATTCATTATAGAAATTACCCTACTCATGACTAAGAGTTGGCTACTATAGTGTTTACTTTAAAGATTGGAGACATCATCTATATGGAGCCACTTGTGAGATTTTCATAGGTTGTAAGAGTTTGATATACTTACCTACCTAGAGAGAGTTGAATTTGAGGCAAAGATGGTGGATGGAGTTAATTAGTAACTATGATTGTATAATTCACTATCATCTAGAAAATACGTAGGTGATAGCTGATGCATTGAGTAGAAAGTCTACAAGAAGATTAACTGCTATTGGGAGTCCTGATGTGAAATTGATGATAGATTTAAAAGAGGTAAGAATGAAGTTGAATATCAATGATAGAGGATCATGGTTAACGAATATGGTTGTACAGTCATCCACAATAAAAAAATTTAGAGATGCAAGGTAGAGATGAAGAGATAAAAAAAATTAAGTATTGGGTGCTTACTAGAAAGCATTATGAGTTCAAAAATTTGAAATGATTATATTCTGGTCTTGGAAAATATAATTTGTGTTCCCAATAATACGGAGTTGAGAAATGAGATAATGAGAGAGGCATCTAATGATGTAGATTCAATGCAACCAAGTGATAATAAGATGTATAGAGAATGGAGACACAATTTCTAGTGGTCAGGATTGAAGAGGGATGTAGCTGAGATTATGAAGTTGTATGAAACACCATTAAGCATAGTGTCAAATAGAGATGCTAAATTTACATCTTAATTTTGGAGAGGCTTTCAGAAAGCCATGGGTAAACAATTATAATTTAATAAAAATTTTCATGCTCAAACAGAAGGATGTTTAGAGTACTAGAAAATATATTAAGGGCAAATGTGATGAGTTTCTCGGTAATTTTGGATGCTTACATGCCATCGATTGAAATTGCTTCTAATAATCAGTATCAAACTAGTATTGGGATGGCACCGATTGAGACATTGTATGATAGGAAATTTAGAACTCATGTATGTTGGGAAGAAGTGGGAGAGAAAAATATATTTGGTCCATCAATTATTGAGTTAACAACTAAGATTATCAAACTAGTTAAAGAGAACCATAAAGTAGCACTGAATAGACCAAATAGCTATGCTAAAATTGAAGAAGACCTCTTGAATTTCAAGTAAGTGATTGGGTGTAATTAAAAATATCTCCATGAAAAGGTGTGTTGAGGATCAAAAGAAAGAAAAGCAGAATCCGAGGTATGTGGGACCTTATGAGGTTGTTGAGAAAGTTGGATTAGTTGTGAGTAACCTCGATTTGCCTCCAGAATTAAAACATTTATATAATGTATTTCATGTTTCTCTTTTAAGAAAGTGTTTACATGATAAATATTATAATATTTCAAGCTAGGTTATAGAAATTCAGAAAGATTGGGCTTATATATAAGTACCCGTGAGAATTTTAGACAGAAGAGAACAAGTCTTGTATAATAAAATAATTTCACTAGTTTAAAATTCGGTAAGGAAATTTTGAAGAAATGAGTAATTTAAGGATGTTGAACAGATTATGTTAAAGTGTGAGACAATTATGAAGAAATATTATTCACATTTGCTTCTGGAGTTAGGTAAGGAAATTTTGGGGACGAAATTTTTATAAGGTGGGTAGATTCGTAATACCTGTAATCGTAAAGTAAAGGTAAATGAGTAATTTAATAAATGTGACATGGAATTAAAATAAAATACGTGTGAAAGGTTTATTATTATTTGAATAAAGCAACTCTTAAAAAAATATTTTGTGAACAGTATATAAGAAAAGGAAAAAGAAACAAAAAAGTTTTCAAAAAAAAAAACGTGGCAGCAGGTGGCAGCACCTGTTGCCAAATTAGTGGTATGTTGCCAAGTTTTGTTTTTGAAGGCTGCAGGTAGAACATGTAGCCAAAACGTGTAAATTTTGGGAAGGTTGCTAATTTCAACAAGTAAATGCTGCCGAGATTTTTTACCAGCAAAAATAAAAATTTCTACTAAAACCCTCTCATCCCAAATCACATCAAATCATCATTTAAAGTTTGTCAAGATCCACTAAATTTCATTTCATCAAAAATAGTTTTAAAACCTCCATATAACTCATCAAGAATTTCACTTATCAATTTTATTATTAAATCAACTTGTTATTCCCAAAAATATTATTTCTCTTAATAATTTTCTACATGTCCAAATTTCATTTGATATTTATCAACCAAATCTTTATCTATCACTACAACATAAGCTAATAATTTATTTTAATATTATCACTAAATTTTTCATTTTTATTTTTTTTTAGAATTTTACTCGACTCTCTTTAAAATTTTCCTGTAAATCTCTTCAAAATTTTACTCTTTCAACTTTTCTTTGAATCCCCATGTGTTTAAAGAAAGAGAGAAATTTAAATTAAAGGAAGAAGGAAACCAAATAGGATTTGGTAAGAATAAATAAAATTATATATATATATATATATATGCCACCTTTTTGGTTTATTATCTAACATGCAATTTGCATGTTAAACAGCCAACACTTGGGTCCAGGTGTTGGCGGCTCAAATTTTCTTTTCTTTTTTTTCATTTTTTTATTTTTTCTTTTCCTCCCACACCTGAACATTTTTTTCTTTGTAATTACACCACCACACTTCCAGTTTTTATTCTTTTTCTTTTTCTTTATAACTACACCCCACCATGCGTCCAGCTTTTTTTTCAATGGAATTATTTTATTTAATAATAAATCTTTCATGCATATATTATTTTATTTCTATGTAATATTGATTGTGAATAATATTTCTTTATAGTTGCCTCACACTCTCACGTAATCTCTTCAACATATTTATTTTGTCACAGAACTTGAACTAATGGAATTAATTTATTACACAATACTTGTTCTTTTCTGTCTATAATTCTAACTGGTACTTGTATAAATTTCAAATCTTCCTGAAGTTCTACAGCCTGATTCAGAATACTATGGGATTCATCATGTAAACTCTTGCTCAAAAATGAAACATGAAACACATTGTGTAACTGCATCAACTTTGGAGGCAATTCCAGGTTATACACAACTAGCCAAACTTTCTCAATAACCTCATAGGCTCCACATATCTCGGACTTAACTTTCTTTTCTTTTTGACCTTCTACACACCTTTCCATGTTGATATTTTCAAATACACTGAATCAGCTACTTGAAACTCAAGAGGTTTTCTTCTATTATCAGCATAGTTATTCATTCTACTCTGTGCTACTTTAAGGTTCTCTCTAACCCGTTTGATCCTCCCAGTTGTTAACGCAATAATTTATAGACCAAACATATTTCTCTTTCTCACTTCTTCCCAATATATAGGAGTTCTACACCTCCTACCATACAATGCCTCAAACGGTGCCATTCTAATACTAGATTGATGTTGATTATTATAAGCAAATTCAATCAATGCCAAGTAAGCATCCCAACTTACTGAGAAACTCATCACATTTGCCCTCACAAATATTCTAGTACTCTAATAATCCTTTCTGTTTGCTCATCTGTTTGGGGATGAAAAGTTTTACTAAATTGTAACTGCATACTCGTGGCTTTCTGAAAGACTCTCCAAAACCAAGATGCAAATCTAGCATCTCTATTTGACACTATGCTCAATAGTACCCATGTAACCTCACAATCTCAGCTACATTCAGTTCATCCAACTTTGTAGGACTCCAATTAGTTTTAATTGGAAGAAATTGAGATGACTTAGAAAGTCTATCTACTATCACTCATACTATATCATGACCTTTCTAGGTATGGGAAAATCTAGAAACAAAATTCATACTCACATTTTTATATGGTCATTCAAGCACAGGAAGAGGATGTAGTAAGCCTGCTGAATGTCTCTTCTCATACTTCACTTACAGACAAACCAAACATCTAGAAATGTATTCAGTTATATCCCTCTTCAATCCCAACCACCAAAATTTTTGTCTTAATCCTCTATATATCTTATTGTTACTTGAGTGCATCGAATATACATCATCATGTGTCTTTATCAATATCTTCTTTCTTAACTCAACATCATTGGGAACATAAATCACATGTTCCAATACCAAGATAACCTCATTTCTAATTTTGAACTCATATTGCTTTCTACCAAGCACTTCATGCTTAATCTTTTCTATCTCTTCATCTCTACCTTGCAACTCTAATAAGCAGTTTACTATGGATGATTGTACAACCATATTTGTTAACAATGATCCTCTATCATTGATATTGAACTTCATTCTTATCTCTCTTAAATCTATCATCAATTTCACATCATGACTCTCAATAACAGTTAATATTTCGGTAGATTTTCTGCTCAATGCATCAGCTACCACCTTCACATTTTCTAGATGATAGTGAATTATACAATCATAGTCACTAATTGACTCCAACCACCACCTTTGTCTAAAATTCAACTCTCTCTAGGTAGGTAAGTATGTCAAACTCTTGTGATCAATAAATATCTCACAAGTGGCTCCATATATATGATGTCTTCAAATTTTCTAGCAAACAATATGGTAGCTAACTCTAAGTCATAGCTAAGGTAATTTCTCTCATGATTCCTCAATTTCACAGAAGCATATGCAATTACCTTCCCATTTTGCATCAACACACATCCCAACTCTTGATGGGATGCATAACTATTCACCACAATTTTTTCATCACCAGAAGGAAGCACCAATACTAGAGTTGTAGTCAATTTCTCTTTTAGTAATTGGAAACTTTTCTCACACTCCCTAGACCATACAATTTCACCTCTTTCCTAGTCAATCAAGTCAATAGTACTGCAATAATAGAAAAATTCTGAATGAATCTTCTATAATAACTAGCTAGCCTCAAGAAGATTCTAATCTCAGTCACATTATTTGGTTTCTCCCAACTCAACATTGCTTTTACCTTTTGTGGATCAACTATTATGTTATCTCCAAATATTACATGCCCCAAGAAAATTATTTCATTAAGCTAAAATTCACATTTAGGAAATTATAGCATACAATCTCTCACTCCTCATAATCTCCAACACAATTTTTAAATGTTTTACAAGCTCTTTCTTAGTCTTATAATACACTAAGATGTCATCAATGAAACACAATCAAGCCATAAATGTTGTGGGAGTGTTAGTAAACCCAAATGGCATCACAAGAAAATTATGACGTTAACGTGTCCTAAAAGCAGTCTTAGGCACGTCTCCCTCCTTTATCCTCAATTGATGATAACCTAATCTCAGGTCTATTTTTTAACTACCCTTGCTCCCTGCAACTTCTCAAATAAATTATCTATCATTTGTAGAGGATATTTGTTCTTAATGGTTATCTTATTCAACTATCTATAGCCTATACACAATCTCATCGTTCCATCTTTCTTCTTCACAAACACTATGTGGGCTCCTCATGGCGACTGATTACGCCCAAAGTATAATGCAGTAGTTGTAGCACAGCTTTGGGGTGTCGATTCCACAGAGAAAAGCAATCTACAAAGGAAAAGTGCAAACCTTAACACGAACGATAACAATCAAGTGAGAAGATATGAATGATGAAGTAATTATATAAATAGATTGAAATATATAATAAAGAAACAACAAGGTTCCAGGAATCCTCCCTAGGTTCGTTGCCTTATTCCAATCTTTAATTCAGTTGTTTTTATCTCGATTGCAAGTTTCACATCCCAAACAAGTAATCCGCAAATATTCAATCAAGCAAATATATATACCCTAATGTAATTGATATGAATTACTCTTTTGAGTTAAGCCTAAAAGATTGCAGTAATGGACAATATATCTTTAATGACAATATTGCAGTAATGGACAAACCTAAAAGATAAATCTACCGGACTCAATCATACCCAATAATCTTGACATAAGAAGAGCATGACTAGACTTATATCAAAGATAAAGATACAATCACCTGATTAAGAGAAAACCCTTTAATTAGATAAAAGAGTAACACATAACAATATTTTGACAATAAAGCCCAACTACAACTGAATCAAGAAAGGAAAATAAGAACAACCACACCTAGGGATTCATCCATTCGCCTTGCTTGGAGATTAGTTCACCATGAAGTTCATGGTTGAACACTTTGATGGAGAAGAGTGTGGTAGCCTTCTTGAGTTTTTCTGACTTCAAAAGATTCCCTTTCTAAAACCCTAAGTGATCCATTTATAGTGAAAGAGGTCCAAGGATATTCTAGGGTTTAAACAATCATTAAAGTCCTAATTAGGTCATAATTCGAAAAGAAACTTTCGAGTGCGCGCCTAGGCTTTGGATGGTCTTGGTTAGGTGAAGGCTCTGGGCGCCGCGGCTCTCTTTCTGGGCGCCTAGACTTTGGTTGGTGCTTGCTCTGGGCGCCTAGGCTCTCTCTTCTGGGTGCCTAGGCGCCCAATGAAGGTGAACTTGGCTCTTTTGGGCAATCTTTCTGGAGGCTGCGGCCCTCACTAGTCCAGGCCGCAGCTCTCATTGGTTGGTGGAGGTTCTCTTCGTTTCATCCTTCCGCAACCACTCCTTCACCTTGATATGCGTGGAATCCTAGTGCTTCAAGCATGATAGTTTTTCCATCTCTTTTAAACACCAAGTACCTGAAATGCACCGAAATAAGTTAATGATTCAAGAATATCACTTTAGAGTTATTAAGGTATAAAAGTGTATTTAAACCCTAGATTAACCCTAAAATGCCAACAATTAAGTACTGTTAAGATGCATTTTATGACTCTCATCTCAACCCCCAACTAGCTTATTACTAGTCCCTAGCAATTCAAGCGAAAACAAGAGATGAATTCTATGGTAGGAATCAAAACAAGGCAAAGTAATGCTAGCATTAAACCAAGAACAATTCACTTTTTGTCTCAGAAATTGCACATAATATACAGCACATAGAATCATTAAATATCACTTAAGTCCAAAAGTAATCCAAACATCAACCTTAAAATTTTTATCGACTCTTAACATCCATCTTACCACAATCCACTAATCCGAACACCCAGATGATTTTATGCATAACATTCATGAATACAAGTCTTGGCCTCTAAAAACATAATAAATTGTGTGACATCAATCACAAATCAAGCTCCATAGGCTTATTTTTCAAATCACTCTCCACTATTGTAGAAAAATCACACTACATTGGATCAATAGGTCCTTAATAAGCTTGTAATGTTAGGCTAAGGTAAAGGTTAAGGAAGAACGGGAAGGATTTGCAAATAAAAGAACTCAATCTCTTAGCTCTAAACACAACCATTTTTAAGCACTGGATAACCTTACTTCAACACCCAACTCTTTCAACCATTTTTATGAGAGTATATCTCTCGATAAGTCACCACTTTTCTTTTCTTTTCTTCTTTCTTTGCCATACTTCACTTCTCTTTTTCTTCTCCTTTTTTTTTTCTTTTCTTTTCCTTTCTATTTTGGCATAAGACCATTCACCTTCTTTTTCATTCTTTTCTTTTTATTTTCTTTTTCATAACCCCCAAACTTATCTCTTTTAATGTACTTGGGTTATGGTAGTAATATTTTTTTCATATTTCCATCATTATTATTCTCAAGTGCTTCACAACAAATGTGTATGACTAAGTTCTTTTAAAAGAAGGGTAATGATAAAATATTTTTAGACTCATAAGGGTAAGTGAATGGGTTATCGAAAGAAACAAGGCTTAATTTCTTTTTCAACAAAAAGGCTCAAACAGGTGACTAGCGATAAATATAGCAATGGTAAGTTTGAAAGGCTCCAACGGTTCAAAAAATGGCCTATATCATATCCTAAGTAATGTGCATTCTAGGAATTCACCTCAAGTGATTATTAAATAAGTTCTAGAGTTTGTCGAGACCGCAAAAGTATTCACAAATAATCACACATAAAACTTCTCTAGATGTTTTTAGACTAGTCATGCAATCTTACCGCAAACTAGAGTCTCAAACCGAATGAAGATTGACACTTAAATTATTCTCAAACCGAAGCAAGATTTAATTTCTTCTAAATGCTATATGCTATCTCAACTAAGTTCATATTATTGACATGTGAATTAACTTCAAGGCTAACACAAAGCATGCTAAACACAGATAAAAAAGGAAAGTAACACCAAGCAGTTCAAAAAAAATAATAATACGTTTCCTCCACCCCTAACTTAAAAATTGCATTGTCCTCAATGTAAAAGAAAGGTAAAGGAAACTCCCTTTGTAAGCAAAAGGGTACACAAGCTGAAAATTGTGCACCATCATGGGAACTGCATGCCATTCCTCTTGCTGAAATTTTGATCTACAATATAGAACAAAACAACAAAAGGAAAGCAACTACGGTGTACCATTAAGATTCCCACCATATGTTAGGTTAGCACATGAAATGGAGAGAAATAACTAAAAGAAAGAAAAATAAAGTATGAAAAATAAAATAACGAAAAGGGAAACATAATAAATGTTAGTATAGTTATCCTTATAATAAAAATTAGATTAAATGAAACTAAAAGGTAAATATTAAACTGAAAATAAAACAAACAAAAGAAAATAAAATAAAAGTAAAAACATACATGTGTAGTGTGGTCAAGGTGAATAGATCGGATCCATAAGCGAAATGTCTTCCACTTCTGGATCTTGCCTATCAATTAAAATCTTAACGCGTTGGCCATTTACTTTAAAAATCCGACCATCTCTAGTGTCCTCTATTTTTACCACCCCATTTTCAAAAGCATTTTTCACTACAAAAGGGTCGGTCCATCTCGACCGAAGTTTTCCTGGATGCTTATAGAGTCTAGAATCATATAAGAACACCCGATCATTGGGCTTAAATGTTTTCCTCAAAATATTTTTATCATGAAACACTTTCATCTTAGCCTTATAGATTCTAGAGTTCTCATAAGCATCATTTCTTAACTCCTTTAACTCGGTCAACTGAAATTTTCTAAGCTTACCCGCTTCGCCTATATCAAAATTGAAAGATTTGATGGCCCAATAAGCTCGATGTTCGAGCTCCACAGGTAGGCGACAAGGCTTTTAAAAAACAAGTCTATAAGGTGACATACTTAAGGGAGTTTTGAAAGCTGTACAGTAAGCCCAAAGCTCATCAACTAGTCTCAAAGACCAATCCTTGCGATCCGGGTTAACCATTTTTTTCTAAAATTTGTTTAATTTCCTTATTAGTAAGTTCTACTTGTCCAATTGTCTGAGGGTGGTAAGCAGTGAAAATCTTATGTAACACCCCATATTTTCTCATTAAAGCTTCAAATGAACGGTTGCAAAAATGTGTACCTCGATCACTAATTATAGCATGTGGTGTACCAAATCGAGATAACACATTTTCTTTGAGAAATTTAATTACCATTCTATTATCATTGCTTCGGTAAGCTACTGCCTCTACCCATTTTGAAACATAATCTATTGCCACAATGATATATTTATATCCGAAAGAAGGAGGACATGGTCCCATGAAATCAATGCCCCAACAATCAAAGATTTCAATCACTAAAATTGGGTTTAAGGACATCATATTTCGACGAGACACAGCTCCTAACTTCTGACACTTTTCGCATGAGCAAAAATAGATGTATGCATCTTTAAACAAGGTAGGCCAATAAAATCCACACTGTAAAATTTTTGCATTGAAAAGTGGCCTCAACAAGCTTGGGAGTGACAAAATTCCAAGACACTGGCAAACTCTTCATTAGGGATGCAACGCCTTAAAATTTGATCAGGGTAGTATTTGAAAAGACAAGGGCATCCCAATAAAAATTACATACCTCATTCAAGAATTTCCACTTGTCTTGAGCGCTCTAATCCATCGGTATCTCACCGGTAGCGAAATAATTCACGATATGAACAAACCATGGTAGAGAAATAACAGAGAGTAATTGATCATCCAGAAAATCATCATTGATTGGCATGTCATCAGAGGTGTCCTCAAATGTGAGCCTTGAGAAATGGTCCGCCACTACATTCTATATTCCTTTCTTGTCTTTGATGGTGATGTCAAATTCTTGTAGGAGTAGGATCCACCGTATTAGTCGTGCCTTGGCATCCTTATTTGCAAGGAGGTATTTTAGGACTGCATGATCTATGAAGATAAGAATAGGAGAACCAATTAAATAAGCACAAAATTTGTAAGGTAAATACTACAGCAAGTAATTCAATGGTGGAGTAGTTCGTTTGAGCATTATTTAAGGTTTTACTAGCATAGTAGATGACAAAAGGTTTTTCCTCTCTTCGTTGTCTAAGAACAACACCTACAGTATAGTCACTAGCATCACATATGATTTCAAAAGGTAAATTCCAATCAGGTGACTGCATTATAGATGCTGAAGTAAGCTTGCCAATCAGTATTTTAAAGGCCTTGTGACAAGCTTGGGTCCACTCAAATGGGACATCTTTAACTAGGAGGGCATATAGTGGTCTAGATATATTGGAAAAGTTTTGTATGAATCTTCTATAAAAACCAGCATGACCAAAGAAAGATCTTACATCCTTTACTGGCTTAGGTGTAGGCAATTTAGAGATTAATCCAATCTCGGATTGATCAACCTCTATCCCCTTAGAAGAAACAATATGCCCTAAGACAATACTGGATGGTACCATGAAATGATATTTTTCCCAATTTAAGACTAATTCATTTTCCTCACAACGAATCAACACTCTTTCTAAATTCATTAAGCATGCATCAAATGAGGATCCAAAAACAGTTAGGTCACCCATAAAAACCTCCATGCAATTTTCAACCATATCACTAAAGATGCTCATCATGCAGTGTTGAAAAGTGGCAGGGGCATTACATAATCCAAATGGAATTCTACAAAAAGCATAAGTGCCAAAAGGACATGTGAAAATGGTTTTATCCTGGTCTTCTAATTCAATTTCAATTTGATAATAACCAGAATAACCATCTAAGAAACAATAAAAAAGGTGACCAACTACACACTCAAGAATTTGATCGATAAAGGGGAGTGGGAAGTGGTTTTTTCGGGTGACAGCATTTAATTTTCTATAATCAATGCACATTTGCCACCTAGTCACAAGTTTTGTAGGGACTAACTCTTCTAGGTCATTCTTTACCACAATGACTCCAGACTTTTTAGGAACGACTTGTGTAGGACTTACCCATTTACTATCAGCTATGGGATATATAATTCCCGCATCTAATAGTTTTAACACTTTATTCTTCACTACTTCTTTCATAGTGGGGTTAAGCCTACGTTGAGGGTCTCTACGAGGACTAGTCCCTTCATCCAAATTTATCTTATAAGAACAGATCAGGGGACTAATTCCTTTTAAATCAGCCATGCTCCAACCTAAGGCTGATTTATGTGCATTTAAGGTCTAAATTAATTTCTCACCTTGAGATGTAGATAATTCAGATGAGATAATAACAAGAAAGGTATCACCTGGACCAAGAAAGACATGCTTCAAGCTCTTAGGTAGTGGCTTCAATTCGAATTTAGGCGCTTTCAACCCTAAATTGCCAACAATTAAGTATTATTAAGATGCTTGATCTGTGAAGATAAGAATATGAGAACCAATTAAATAAGCACGAAATTTGTCCAAGGCAAATACTACAGCAAGTAATTCTTTTTCAGTGGTGGAATTGTTCATTTGAGCACTATTTATGGTTTTACTAGCATAGTAGATGACAAAAGGTTTTCCCTCTCTTCGTTGTCCAAGAACAGCACCTACAATATAGTCA
Source organism: Bretschneidera sinensis (assembly GCA_023935145.1). Lineage (NCBI taxonomy): Eukaryota > Viridiplantae > Streptophyta > Magnoliopsida > Brassicales > Akaniaceae > Bretschneidera > Bretschneidera sinensis. The sequence continues at coordinate 76,096,348 of CM043703.1, read as the reverse complement.
CTAGCATCACACATGATTTCAAAAGGTAAATTCTAATAAGGTGACTGCATTATAGGTTCTGAAGTAAGCTTGCCAATCAGTGTTTTAAAGGCCTCGTGACAAGCTTGAGTCCACTCAAATGGGACATCTTTAACTAAGAGGGCACATATTGGTCTAGATATGTTGGAAAATTTTTGTATGAATCTTCTATAAAAACTAACATGACCAAGGAAAGATCTTACATCCTTTACTGTCTTAGGCGTGGGCAATTTAGAGATTAATTCAATCTTAGATTGATCAACCTCTATCTCCTTAGAAGAAACAATATGCCCTAAGACAATACCGGATGGTACCATAAAATGGCATTTTCCTCAATTTAAGACTAATTACTTTTCCTTACAACCAATCAACACTCTTTCTAAATTCATTAAGCTTGCATCAAATGAGGATCCAAAAATAGTTAGGTCATCCATGAAAATCTCCATGCAATTTTCAACTATATCACTAAAGATGCTCATCATGCAGTGTTGAAAAATGGCAGGGGCATTACACAATCCAAATGGCATTCTACGAAAAGCATAAGTGCCAAAAGGACATGTGAAAGTGGTTTTATCCTGGTTTTCTAATTCAATTTCAATTTGATAATAACCAGAATAACCATCTAAGAAAGAGTAAAAAGGGTGACCAGCTACACGCTCAAGAATTTTATCGATAAATGGGAGTGGGAAATGGTCTTTCCAGGTGGCAGCATTTAATTTTCTGTAATCAATGCACATTCGTCACCTGGTCACAAGTTTTATAAGGACTAACTCTCCTAGGTCATTCTTTACCATAGTGACTCCAGACTTTTTAGAAATGACTTGTGTAGGACTTACCCATTTACTATCAGCTATAGGATATATAATTCCCGCATCTAATAGTTTTAACACTTTATTCTTCACTACTTCTTTTATATTGGGGTTAAGCCTACGTTGAGGGTCTCTACGAGGAGTATTCCCTTCATCCAAATTTATCTTATGAGAACAGATTAGGGGATTAATTCCTTTTAAATTAGCCATGCTCCAACCTAAGGCTGATTTATGTGTATTAAGGTCCGAATTAATTTCTCACCTTGAGATGTAGATAATTCAGATGAGATAATAACAGGAAAGGTATCACCTAGACCAAGGAAGACATGCTTCAAACCCTTAAGTAGTGACTTCAATTCGACTTTTGGCGCTTCCACACTTGAGGGGTTTTGCTTCTCGCTTCTTTCGGGTAACTCCTCAAACTTTGGTTGCCATGCTCGAGTGCCATAATCTTGAGATTTATCAAAAACAGCACAAATATCAATTATATCAGTTTTATCATTAATAGAATCAATCTCATAATTAACAAGAAAATATTCAAGAGGATCAAAATCATGAGCTATAGAAACTCCCTCATCGATGAGTGACTCGATCATGTATAATTGGTGGTTCTCGTCCTTATCTTCGGGCTGTTTTGCAACATTGAAGATGTTCACTTCGAGGGTCACGTTTCCAAAGGATAGCTTTACGAGTCCATTCCTGCAATTAATTAGAGCATTTGCAGTAGCAAGGAAAAGTCTACCCAAAATCAAATGGATTTTAGAGTTAGTGTCAACAGCAGAAGTAGTATCAAGGAATAGGAAATCAACAGGATAGTAAAATTTATCAATTTGAATCAAGACATCCTTTACCACACCTCGGGGTACTTTGATTGAACAGTCAGCCAACTGTAATACCATAGTGGTTGGTTTGATTTCTCTTAAACCCAGCTGCAAATAAATAGAAAATGGCATTAGGTTTACACTAGCTCCTAAATCTAGCAATGCTTGTCCAACCTCATGATTTCCAATGCTACACGCAATGGTTGGACAGCCAGGAACTTTGTATTTTGGGGGAATTCTTTTCTCAATTAAAGCACTGACTTGCTCAGTTAGGAATGTTGTTTTCTTTACATGGTGCTTCCTCTTAATGGTACACAAGTCCTTGAGAACCATTGCACAAGTAGGAACTTGTTTAATCACATGCAAAAGTGGGAGATTCAATTTTACTTGCCTTAGGTTCTCTAGGATTTCATTATTCAGCTCCAGATTTTTCTTGTTTGATTTTAAGGCTTGAGGGAATGGTGCCTTAACAGGGCTCTTGGTAATCTCAAGGTCTTTGGGCAGTTCACATCACTACTACTTTGACCCTTTTCCACATACTCGGATTTGTTCGTTGTTGGGATGCGTAATGTCTTACCACTTCTTGTCACAATGGCATTTATATTTTCTAGATTTGTTTGTGCCATGTGTTGCCCATGGGGTGTGGACTGAGTTTGGGAAGGGAACTTTCCTCGCTCATTCACACTCAAGGAGCCCATCAGTTTGGTCACTTGGCTCCTTATCTCTTTGTTCTCTTTAACAACCTGCGTAATTAACGCTTCACACCTTTGATTTGTCCTACCTTGTGCCTCTATAAAAGCATGTAAAGTGTCTTCTAAAGAACTCCTAGAGGATGAGGGTGCATGATATGGTGCAGGGTATGATCTAGGAGGTTGTGTAAGCTGTTGGTTTTCAGACTTCTAGCTGAAGTTAGGGTGATTTCGCCATCCCGGATTATAGGTGTTGGAGAATGGTGCAAGCGGTTTCTTGTACATGCCCAAGGCACTACATTGATCCTCATACATCCCTCTCATATCTATGATTGTGGGACACTCTTGGGCAAGATGATCTACCCTGCCACACACAAAACATGGTTCCGAAGATTCAGCATGGTTAACTATGTGTGTTGGTTTTGAGCCTTTAGTTTTTAATGCATCTAACTCCCTAGTAAGCATTTCGACCTTAGCTTTCAGGTTGACTTCTTCCCTAAGATGGTAAATTCTACCACTGCTTGGGTTTCCTACAGGTCATGACCTATTTGTGCTTTCAGTAGCACTAGGTCTAATCCAAGTATGAGCTTTTTCAACAAGCTTATTGCAGTACTCTATGGCCTCATTAGGGTCTTTTTGCAGAAATTCACCATTACACATCATCTCTACCAATTGGCGCTCTCTATAGGTAAGTCTGTCATAGAAATAGCTCACTAAACTCCAACTCTCATACCCATGGTGTGGACACATACTTAATAACTCTTTAAATTTCTCCCAAGACTGATATAAAGTCTCGTTCTTCTTTTGTGCAAAGGTGGAGATTTGTCATTTTAAAGCATTGGTCTTATGTTGAGGGAAATATTTGTTAAAGAAGACCTGAGTCATCTCATTCCATGTCCTAATAGATCATGGTCTCAGCATGTATAACCAACTCTTAGCTTTATCCTTTAAAGAGAAAGGAAAAAACTTGAGTCTCACGATATCATCAGTTGCATCTTGACTATGAAAAGTCGCAACTACTTCCTCAAACTCCCTAGTGTGTACATATGGGTTTTTGTTTTCCAAGCCATGAAATGTAGCAAGTAATTGAATCATCCCTGTTTTAAAGTCTTGATGGCGAGTGTTGGCTGGAAACATGATGCATGATGGTGTGGCTGTCCGGCTAGGATGTAAATAATCTTTAAGTGTCCTAGCAACATTCTCATTAGGGTTTTCAGCCATGTTAGAAAAATTTTCTAAATTCTCGGTTGGGTGTACACTAGGGTTTGATCTAGGCGAGGTTTCAGTAACGGATGTGGAAGAAAATGGTAACTCTATTTCGGGTCCCTTAGTGAATATACCTCGCAAATCTCTCAGCTTAAGCATACACCAACTGAGTTAAAAGGTAATAAATAAAAGAAAATCAAAAAATCAAAAACTTAAAGAAAGGAACAATTGTACCGTCTTTGTCTTAGAGTTGACAATCTTCCTTGTATGTAAGTGCATTTCTCCGGCAGCGGCGTCAAAATTTGGTTACGCCCAAAGTATAACGAGGTAGTTGTAGCACAGTTTTGGAGTGTCGATTCCACAGGGAAAAACGATCTACAAAGGAAAAGTGCAAACCTTAACACGAACGATAACAATAAAGTGAGAAGATATGAATGATGAAGTAATTGTGTAAATAGATTGAAATATATGATAAAGAAACAACAAGGTTCTGGGAATCCTCCATAGGTTCATTGCCTTATTCTAATCTTTAATTCAGTTGTTTTTATCTCGATTACAAGTTTCACATCCCAAACAAGCAATTGGCAAATATTCAATCAAGCACAGATATATACCCTAATGTAATTGATATGAATTACTCTTTCGAGTTAAGCACACATAACCTATCCTATAGATTTATCAAGAGATGACAATATATCTTTAATGACAATATTGCATTAATGGACAGACCTAAAATATAAATCTACCAGACTCAATAATACCCAATATTCTTGACATAAAAAGAGCATGACTAGACTTATATCAAAGATAAAGATACAATCACTGGATTAAGAGAAAATCATTTAATTAGATAAAAGAGTAACACATAACAATGTTTTGACAATAAAGCCCAACTACAACTGAATCAAGAAAGGAAAATAAGAACAACTACACCTAGGGATTCATCCCTTCGCCTTGCTTGGAGATTAGTTCGCCATGAAGTTCATGGTTGAACACTTTGATGGAGAAGAGTGTGGTAGCCTTCTTGAGTTTTTCCAACTTCAAAAGATCCCCTTTCTAAAACCCTAAGTGATCTATTTATAGTACAAGAGGTCCAAGGATATTCTAGGGTTTAAATAATCATTAAAGTCCTAATTTGGTCATAATTCGAAAACAAACTTTCTATATTTCATGGCTTGGAAAACGAAGAGAGGGAAAACCTAGGCTTTGGATGGTGTCTCTTCTGGGCGCCTAGGCTTTGGATTGTCTTGGTTAGGTGACAGCTCTGGCCATCACAGCTCTCTTTCTGGGCTCCTAGGCTTTGGCTGGTGCTTGCTCTGGGCACCTAGGCTCTCTCTTCTAGGCGCCTAGGTGCCCAGTGAAGGCGAACTTGGCTCTTTTGGGCAATCTTTCTGGAGGCTGTGGCCCTCACTAGTCCAGGTCATGGCTCTCATTGGTTGCTGGAGGTTCTCTTCATTTTATCTTTCCGCAACCACTCCTTCACCTTGATATGCATGGAATCTTAGTGCTTCAAAAAATGATAGTTTTTCCATCTCTTTTAAACACCAAGTACCTGAAAATGCACCGAAATAAGTTAATGATTCAAGAATATCACTTTAGAGTTATTAAGGTATAAAAGTGTATTTAAACCCTAGATCAACCCTAAAATGCCAACAATTAAGTACTTATATGTGCTTAAATATTTATATTTTAATTCCATGTCACATTTGCTTCTGGAGTTAGGTAAGGAAATTTTGGGGACGAAATTTTTATAAGGTGGGTAGATTCGTAATACCTGTAATCGTAAAGTAAAGGTAAATGAGTAATTTAATAAATGTGACATGGAATTAAAATAAAATACGTGTGAAAGGTTTATTATTATTTGAATAAAGCAACTCTTAAAAAAATATTTTGTGAACAGTATATAAGAAAAGGAAAAAGAAACAAAAAAGTTTTCAAAAAAAAAAACGTGGCAGCAGGTGGCAGCACCTGTTGCCAAATTAGTGGTATGTTGCCAAGTTTTGTTTTTGAAGGCTGCAGGTAGAACATGTAGCCAAAACGTGTAAATTTTGGGAAGGTTGCTAATTTCAACAAGTAAATGCTGCCGAGATTTTTTACCAGCAAAAATAAAAATTTCTACTAAAACCCTCTCATCCCAAATCACATCAAATCATCATTTAAAGTTTGTCAAGATCCACTAAATTTCATTTCATCAAAAATAGTTTTAAAACCTCCATATAACTCATCAAGAATTTCACTTATCAATTTTATTATTAAATCAACTTGTTATTCCCAAAAATATTATTTCTCTTAATAATTTTCTACATGTCCAAATTTCATTTGATATTTATCAACCAAATCTTTATCTATCACTACAACATAAGCTAATAATTTATTTTAATATTATCACTAAATTTTTCATTTTTATTTTTTTTTAGAATTTTACTCGACTCTCTTTAAAATTTTCCTGTAAATCTCTTCAAAATTTTACTCTTTCAACTTTTCTTTGAATCCCCATGTGTTTAAAGAAAGAGAGAAATTTAAATTAAAGGAAGAAGGAAACCAAATAGGATTTGGTAAGAATAAATAAAATTATATATATATATATATGCCACCTTTTTGGTTTATTATCTAACATGCAATTTGCATGTTAAACAGCCAACACTTGGGTCCAGGTGTTGGCGGCTCAAATTTTCTTTTCTTTTTTTTCATTTTTTTATTTTTTCTTTTCCTCCCACACCTGAACATTTTTTTCTTTGTAATTACACCACCACACTTCCAGTTTTTATTCTTTTTCTTTTTCTTTATAACTACACCCCACCATGCGTCCAGCTTTTTTTTCAATGGAATTATTTTATTTAATAATAAATCTTTCATGCATATATTATTTTATTTCTATGTAATATTGATTGTGAATAATATTTCTTTATAGTTGCCTCACACTCTCACGTAATCTCTTCAACATATTTATTTTGTCACAGAACTTGAACTAATGGAATTAATTTATTACACAATACTTGTTCTTTTCTGTCTATAATTCTAACTGGTACTTGTATAAATTTCAAATCTTCCTGAAGTTCTACAGCCTGATTCAGAATACTATGGGATTCATCATGTAAACTCTTGCTCAAAAATGAAACATGAAACACATTGTGTAACTGCATCAACTTTGGAGGCAATTCCAGGTTATACACAACTAGCCAAACTTTCTCAATAACCTCATAGGCTCCACATATCTCGGACTTAACTTTCTTTTCTTTTTGACCTTCTACACACCTTTCCATGTTGATATTTTCAAATACACTGAATCAGCTACTTGAAACTCAAGAGGTTTTCTTCTATTATCAGCATAGTTATTCATTCTACTCTGTGCTACTTTAAGGTTCTCTCTAACCCGTTTGATCCTCCCAGTTGTTAACGCAATAATTTATAGACCAAACATATTTCTCTTTCTCACTTCTTCCCAATATATAGGAGTTCTACACCTCCTACCATACAATGCCTCAAACGGTGCCATTCTAATACTAGATTGATGTTGATTATTATAAGCAAATTCAATCAATGCCAAGTAAGCATCCCAACTTACTGAGAAACTCATCACATTTGCCCTCACAAATATTCTAGTACTCTAATAATCCTTTCTGTTTGCTCATCTGTTTGGGGATGAAAAGTTTTACTAAATTGTAACTGCATACTCGTGGCTTTCTGAAAGACTCTCCAAAACCAAGATGCAAATCTAGCATCTCTATTTGACACTATGCTCAATAGTACCCATGTAACCTCACAATCTCAGCTACATTCAGTTCATCCAACTTTGTAGGACTCCAATTAGTTTTAATTGGAAGAAATTGAGATGACTTAGAAAGTCTATCTACTATCACTCATACTATATCATGACCTTTCTAGGTATGGGAAAATCTAGAAACAAAATTCATACTCACATTTTTATATGGTCATTCAAGCACAGGAAGAGGATGTAGTAAGCCTGCTGAATGTCTCTTCTCATACTTCACTTACAGACAAACCAAACATCTAGAAATGTATTCAGTTATATCCCTCTTCAATCCCAACCACCAAAATTTTTGTCTTAATCCTCTATATATCTTATTGTTACTTGAGTGCATCGAATATACATCATCATGTGTCTTTATCAATATCTTCTTTCTTAACTCAACATCATTGGGAACATAAATCACATGTTCCAATACCAAGATAACCTCATTTCTAATTTTGAACTCATATTGCTTTCTACCAAGCACTTCATGCTTAATCTTTTCTATCTCTTCATCTCTACCTTGCAACTCTAATAAGCAGTTTACTATGGATGATTGTACAACCATATTTGTTAACAATGATCCTCTATCATTGATATTGAACTTCATTCTTATCTCTCTTAAATCTATCATCAATTTCACATCATGACTCTCAATAACAGTTAATATTTCGGTAGATTTTCTGCTCAATGCATCAGCTACCACCTTCACATTTTCTAGATGATAGTGAATTATACAATCATAGTCACTAATTGACTCCAACCACCACCTTTGTCTAAAATTCAACTCTCTCTAGGTAGGTAAGTATGTCAAACTCTTGTGATCAATAAATATCTCACAAGTGGCTCCATATATATGATGTCTTCAAATTTTCTAGCAAACAATATGGTAGCTAACTCTAAGTCATAGCTAAGGTAATTTCTCTCATGATTCCTCAATTTCACAGAAGCATATGCAATTACCTTCCCATTTTGCATCAACACACATCCCAACTCTTGATGGGATGCATAACTATTCACCACAATTTTTTCATCACCAGAAGGAAGCACCAATACTAGAGTTGTAGTCAATTTCTCTTTTAGTAATTGGAAACTTTTCTCACACTCCCTAGACCATACAATTTCACCTCTTTCCTAGTCAATCAAGTCAATAGTACTGCAATAATAGAAAAATTCTGAATGAATCTTCTATAATAACTAGCTAGCCTCAAGAAGATTCTAATCTCAGTCACATTATTTGGTTTCTCCCAACTCAACATTGCTTTTACCTTTTGTGGATCAACTATTATGTTATCTCCAAATATTACATGCCCCAAGAAAATTATTTCATTAAGCTAAAATTCACATTTAGGAAATTATAGCATACAATCTCTCACTCCTCATAATCTCCAACACAATTTTTAAATGTTTTACAAGCTCTTTCTTAGTCTTATAATACACTAAGATGTCATCAATGAAACACAATCAAGCCATAAATGTTGTGGGAGTGTTAGTAAACCCAAATGGCATCACAAGAAAATTATGACGTTAACGTGTCCTAAAAGCAGTCTTAGGCACGTCTCCCTCCTTTATCCTCAATTGATGATAACCTAATCTCAGGTCTATTTTTTAACTACCCTTGCTCCCTGCAACTTCTCAAATAAATTATCTATCATTTGTAGAGGATATTTGTTCTTAATGGTTATCTTATTCAACTATCTATAGCCTATACACAATCTCATCGTTCCATCTTTCTTCTTCACAAACACTATGTGGGCTCCTCATGGCGACTGATTACGCCCAAAGTATAATGCAGTAGTTGTAGCACAGCTTTGGGGTGTCGATTCCACAGAGAAAAGCAATCTACAAAGGAAAAGTGCAAACCTTAACACGAACGATAACAATCAAGTGAGAAGATATGAATGATGAAGTAATTATATAAATAGATTGAAATATATAATAAAGAAACAACAAGGTTCCAGGAATCCTCCCTAGGTTCGTTGCCTTATTCCAATCTTTAATTCAGTTGTTTTTATCTCGATTGCAAGTTTCACATCCCAAACAAGTAATCCGCAAATATTCAATCAAGCAAATATATATACCCTAATGTAATTGATATGAATTACTCTTTTGAGTTAAGCCTAAAAGATTGCAGTAATGGACAATATATCTTTAATGACAATATTGCAGTAATGGACAAACCTAAAAGATAAATCTACCGGACTCAATCATACCCAATAATCTTGACATAAGAAGAGCATGACTAGACTTATATCAAAGATAAAGATACAATCACCTGATTAAGAGAAAACCCTTTAATTAGATAAAAGAGTAACACATAACAATATTTTGACAATAAAGCCCAACTACAACTGAATCAAGAAAGGAAAATAAGAACAACCACACCTAGGGATTCATCCATTCGCCTTGCTTGGAGATTAGTTCACCATGAAGTTCATGGTTGAACACTTTGATGGAGAAGAGTGTGGTAGCCTTCTTGAGTTTTTCTGACTTCAAAAGATTCCCTTTCTAAAACCCTAAGTGATCCATTTATAGTGAAAGAGGTCCAAGGATATTCTAGGGTTTAAACAATCATTAAAGTCCTAATTAGGTCATAATTCGAAAAGAAACTTTCGAGTGCGCGCCTAGGCTTTGGATGGTCTTGGTTAGGTGAAGGCTCTGGGCGCCGCGGCTCTCTTTCTGGGCGCCTAGACTTTGGTTGGTGCTTGCTCTGGGCGCCTAGGCTCTCTCTTCTGGGTGCCTAGGCGCCCAATGAAGGTGAACTTGGCTCTTTTGGGCAATCTTTCTGGAGGCTGCGGCCCTCACTAGTCCAGGCCGCAGCTCTCATTGGTTGGTGGAGGTTCTCTTCGTTTCATCCTTCCGCAACCACTCCTTCACCTTGATATGCGTGGAATCCTAGTGCTTCAAGCATGATAGTTTTTCCATCTCTTTTAAACACCAAGTACCTGAAATGCACCGAAATAAGTTAATGATTCAAGAATATCACTTTAGAGTTATTAAGGTATAAAAGTGTATTTAAACCCTAGATTAACCCTAAAATGCCAACAATTAAGTACTGTTAAGATGCATTTTATGACTCTCATCTCAACCCCCAACTAGCTTATTACTAGTCCCTAGCAATTCAAGCGAAAACAAGAGATGAATTCTATGGTAGGAATCAAAACAAGGCAAAGTAATGCTAGCATTAAACCAAGAACAATTCACTTTTTGTCTCAGAAATTGCACATAATATACAGCACATAGAATCATTAAATATCACTTAAGTCCAAAAGTAATCCAAACATCAACCTTAAAATTTTTATCGACTCTTAACATCCATCTTACCACAATCCACTAATCCGAACACCCAGATGATTTTATGCATAACATTCATGAATACAAGTCTTGGCCTCTAAAAACATAATAAATTGTGTGACATCAATCACAAATCAAGCTCCATAGGCTTATTTTTCAAATCACTCTCCACTATTGTAGAAAAATCACACTACATTGGATCAATAGGTCCTTAATAAGCTTGTAATGTTAGGCTAAGGTAAAGGTTAAGGAAGAACGGGAAGGATTTGCAAATAAAAGAACTCAATCTCTTAGCTCTAAACACAACCATTTTTAAGCACTGGATAACCTTACTTCAACACCCAACTCTTTCAACCATTTTTATGAGAGTATATCTCTCGATAAGTCACCACTTTTCTTTTCTTTTCTTCTTTCTTTGCCATACTTCACTTCTCTTTTTCTTCTCCTTTTTTTTTTCTTTTCTTTTCCTTTCTATTTTGGCATAAGACCATTCACCTTCTTTTTCATTCTTTTCTTTTTATTTTCTTTTTCATAACCCCCAAACTTATCTCTTTTAATGTACTTGGGTTATGGTAGTAATATTTTTTTCATATTTCCATCATTATTATTCTCAAGTGCTTCACAACAAATGTGTATGACTAAGTTCTTTTAAAAGAAGGGTAATGATAAAATATTTTTAGACTCATAAGGGTAAGTGAATGGGTTATCGAAAGAAACAAGGCTTAATTTCTTTTTCAACAAAAAGGCTCAAACAGGTGACTAGCGATAAATATAGCAATGGTAAGTTTGAAAGGCTCCAACGGTTCAAAAAATGGCCTATATCATATCCTAAGTAATGTGCATTCTAGGAATTCACCTCAAGTGATTATCAAATAAGTTCTAGAGTTTGTCGAGACCGCAAAAGTATTCACAAATAATCACACATAAAACTTCTCTAGATGTTTTTAGACTAGTCATGCAATCTTACCGCAAACTAGAGTCTCAAACCGAATGAAGATTGACACTTAAATTATTCTCAAACCGAAGCAAGATTTAATTTCTTCTAAATGCTATATGCTATCTCAACTAAGTTCATATTATTGACATGTGAATTAACTTCAAGGCTAACACAAAGCATGCTAAACACAGATAAAAAAGGAAAGTAACACCAAGCAGTTCAAAAAAAATAATAATACGTTTCCTCCACCCCTAACTTAAAAATTGCATTGTCCTCAATGTAAAAGAAAGGTAAAGGAAACTCCCTTTGTAAGCAAAAGGGTACACAAGCTGAAAATTGTGCACCATCATGGGAACTGCATGCCATTCCTCTTGCTGAAATTTTGATCTACAATATAGAACAAAACAACAAAAGGAAAGCAACTACGGTGTACCATTAAGATTCCCACCATATGTTAGGTTAGCACATGAAATGGAGAGAAATAACTAAAAGAAAGAAAAATAAAGTATGAAAAATAAAATAACGAAAAGGGAAACATAATAAATGTTAGTATAGTTATCCTTATAATAAAAATTAGATTAAATGAAACTAAAAGGTAAATATTAAACTGAAAATAAAACAAACAAAAGAAAATAAAATAAAAGTAAAAACATACATGTGTAGTGTGGTCAAGGTGAATAGATCGGATCCATAAGCGAAATGTCTTCCACTTCTGGATCTTGCCTATCAATTAAAATCTTAACGCGTTGGCCATTTACTTTAAAAATCCGACCATCTCTAGTGTCCTCTATTTTTACCACCCCATTTTCAAAAGCATTTTTCACTACAAAAGGGTCGGTCCATCTCGACCGAAGTTTTCCTGGATGCTTATAGAGTCTAGAATCATATAAGAACACCCGATCATTGGGCTTAAATGTTTTCCTCAAAATATTTTTATCATGAAACACTTTCATCTTAGCCTTATAGATTCTAGAGTTCTCATAAGCATCATTTCTTAACTCCTTTAACTCGGTCAACTGAAATTTTCTAAGCTTACCCGCTTCGCCTATATCAAAATTGAAAGATTTGATGGCCCAATAAGCTCGATGTTCGAGCTCCACAGGTAGGCGACAAGGCTTTTAAAAAACAAGTCTATAAGGTGACATACTTAAGGGAGTTTTGAAAGCTGTACAGTAAGCCCAAAGCTCATCAACTAGTCTCAAAGACCAATCCTTGCGATCCGGGTTAACCATTTTTTTCTAAAATTTGTTTAATTTCCTTATTAGTAAGTTCTACTTGTCCACTTGTCTGAGGGTGGTAAGCAGTGAAAATCTTATGTAACACCCCATATTTTCTCATTAAAGCTTCCAATGAACGGTTGCAAAAATGTGTACCTCGATCACTAATTATAGCATGTGGTGTACCAAATCGAGATAACACATTTTCTTTGAGAAATTTAATTACCATTCTATTATCATTGCTTCGGTAAGCTACTGCCTCTACCCATTTTGAAACATAATCTATTGCCACAATGATATATTTATATCCGAAAGAAGGAGGACATGGTCCCATGAAATCAATGCCCCAACAATCAAAGATTTCAATCACTAAAATTGGGTTTAAGGACATCATATTTCGACGAGACACAGCTCCTAACTTCTGACACTTTTCGCATGAGCAAAAATAGATGTATGCATCTTTAAACAAGGTAGGCCAATAAAATCCACACTGTAAAATTTTTGCATTGAAAAGTGGCCTCAACAAGCTTGGGAGTGACAAAATTCCAAGACACTGGCAAACTCTTCATTAGGGATGCAACGCCTTAAAATTTGATCAGGGTAGTATTTGAAAACACAAGGGCATCCCAATAAAAATTACATACCTCATTCAAGAATTTCCACTTGTCTTGAGCGCTCTAATCCATCGGTATCTCACCGGTAGCGAAATAATTCACGATATGAACAAACCATGGTAGAGAAATAACAGAGAGTAATTGATCATCCAGAAAATCATCATTGATTGGCATGTCATCAGAGGTGTCCTCAAATGTGAGCCTTGAGAAATGGTCCGCCACTACATTCTATATTCCTTTCTTGTCTTTGATGGTGATGTCAAATTCTTGTAGGAGTAGGATCCACCGTATTAGTCGTGCCTTGGCATCCTTATTTGCAAGGAGGTATTTTAGGACTGCATGATCTATGAAGATAAGAATAGGAGAACCAATTAAATAAGCACAAAATTTGTAAGGTAAATACTACAGCAAGTAATTCAATGGTGGAGTAGTTCGTTTGAGCATTATTTAAGGTTTTACTAGCATAGTAGATGACAAAAGGTTTTTCCTCTCTTCGTTGTCTAAGAACAACACCTACAGTATAGTCACTAGCATCACATATGATTTCAAAAGGTAAATTCCAATCAGGTGACTGCATTATAGATGCTGAAGTAAGCTTGCCAATCAGTATTTTAAAGGCCTTGTGACAAGCTTGGGTCCACTCAAATGGGACATCTTTAACTAGGAGGGCATATAGTGGTCTAGATATATTGGAAAAGTTTTGTATGAATCTTCTATAAAAACCAGCATGACCAAAGAAAGATCTTACATCCTTTACTGGCTTAGGTGTAGGCAATTTAGAGATTAATCCAATCTCGGATTGATCAACCTCTATCCCCTTAGAAGAAACAATATGCCCTAAGACAATACTGGATGGTACCATGAAATGATATTTTTCCCAATTTAAGACTAATTCATTTTCCTCACAACGAATCAACACTCTTTCTAAATTCATTAAGCATGCATCAAATGAGGATCCAAAAACAGTTAGGTCACCCATAAAAACCTCCATGCAATTTTCAACCATATCACTAAAGATGCTCATCATGCAGTGTTGAAAAGTGGCAGGGGCATTACATAATCCAAATGGAATTCTACAAAAAGCATAAGTGCCAAAAGGACATGTGAAAATGGTTTTATCCTGGTCTTCTAATTCAATTTCAATTTGATAATAACCAGAATAACCATCTAAGAAACAATAAAAAAGGTGACCAACTACACACTCAAGAATTTGATCGATAAAGGGGAGTGGGAAGTGGTTTTTTCGGGTGACAGCATTTAATTTTCTATAATCAATGCACATTTGCCACCTAGTCACAAGTTTTGTAGGGACTAACTCTTCTAGGTCATTCTTTACCACAATGACTCCAGACTTTTTAGGAACGACTTGTGTAGGACTTACCCATTTACTATCAGCTATGGGATATATAATTCCCGCATCTAATAGTTTTAACACTTTATTCTTCACTACTTCTTTCATAGTGGGGTTAAGCCTACGTTGAGGGTCTCTACGAGGACTAGTCCCTTCATCCAAATTTATCTTATAAGAACAGATCAGGGGACTAATTCCTTTTAAATCAGCCATGCTCCAACCTAAGGCTGATTTATGTGCATTTAAGGTCTAAATTAATTTCTCACCTTGAGATGTAGATAATTCAGATGAGATAATAACAAGAAAGGTATCACCTGGACCAAGAAAGACATGCTTCAAGCTCTTAGGTAGTGGCTTCAATTCGAATTTAGGCGCTTTCAACCCTAAATTGCCAACAATTAAGTATTATTAAGATGCTTGATCTGTGAAGATAAGAATATGAGAACCAATTAAATAAGCACGAAATTTGTCCAAGGCAAATACTACAGCAAGTAATTCTTTTTCAGTGGTGGAATTGTTCATTTGAGCACTATTTATGGTTTTACTAGCATAGTAGATGACAAAAGGTTTTCCCTCTCTTCGTTGTCCAAGAACAGCACCTACAATATAGTCACTAGCATCACACATGATTTCAAAAGGTAAATTCTAATAAGGTGACTGCATTATAGGTTCTGAAGTAAGCTTGCCAATCAGTGTTTTAAAGGCCTCGTGACAAGCTTGAGTCCACTCAAATGGGACATCTTTAACTAAGAGGGCACATATTGGTCTAGATATGTTGGAAAATTTTTGTATGAATCTTCTATAAAAACTAACATGACCAAGGAAAGATCTTACATCCTTTACTGTCTTAGGCGTGGGCAATTTAGAGATTAATTCAATCTTAGATTGATCAACCTCTATCTCCTTAGAAGAAACAATATGCCCTAAGACAATACCGGATGGTACCATAAAATGGCATTTTCCTCAATTTAAGACTAATTACTTTTCCTTACAACCAATCAACACTCTTTCTAAATTCATTAAGCTTGCATCAAATGAGGATCCAAAAATAGTTAGGTCATCCATGAAAATCTCCATGCAATTTTCAACTATATCACTAAAGATGCTCATCATGCAGTGTTGAAAAATGGCAGGGGCATTACACAATCCAAATGGCATTCTACGAAAAGCATAAGTGCCAAAAGGACATGTGAAAGTGGTTTTATCCTGGTTTTCTAATTCAATTTCAATTTGATAATAACCAGAATAACCATCTAAGAAAGAGTAAAAAGGGTGACCAGCTACACGCTCAAGAATTTTATCGATAAATGGGAGTGGGAAATGGTCTTTCCAGGTGGCAGCATTTAATTTTCTGTAATCAATGCACATTCGTCACCTGGTCACAAGTTTTATAAGGACTAACTCTCCTAGGTCATTCTTTACCATAGTGACTCCAGACTTTTTAGAAATGACTTGTGTAGGACTTACCCATTTACTATCAGCTATAGGATATATAATTCCCGCATCTAATAGTTTTAACACTTTATTCTTCACTACTTCTTTTATATTGGGGTTAAGCCTACGTTGAGGGTCTCTACGAGGAGTATTCCCTTCATCCAAATTTATCTTATGAGAACAGATTAGGGGATTAATTCCTTTTAAATTAGCCATGCTCCAACCTAAGGCTGATTTATGTGTATTAAGGTCCGAATTAATTTCTCACCTTGAGATGTAGATAATTCAGATGAGATAATAACAGGAAAGGTATCACCTAGACCAAGGAAGACATGCTTCAAACCCTTAAGTAGTGACTTCAATTCGACTTTTGGCGCTTCCACACTTGAGGGGTTTTGCTTCTCGCTTCTTTCGGGTAACTCCTCAAACTTTGGTTGCCATGCTCGAGTGCCATAATCTTGAGATTTATCAAAAACAGCACAAATATCAATTATATCAGTTTTATCATTAATAGAATCAATCTCATAATTAACAAGAAAATATTCAAGAGGATCAAAATCATGAGCTATAGAAACTCCCTCATCGATGAGTGACTCGATCATGTATAATTGGTGGTTCTCGTCCTTATCTTCGGGCTGTTTTGCAACATTGAAGATGTTCACTTCGAGGGTCACGTTTCCAAAGGATAGCTTTACGAGTCCATTCCTGCAATTAATTAGAGCATTTGCAGTAGCAAGGAAAAGTCTACCCAAAATCAAATGGATTTTAGAGTTAGTGTCAACAGCAGAAGTAGTATCAAGGAATAGGAAATCAACAGGATAGTAAAATTTATCAATTTGAATCAAGACATCCTTTACCACACCTCGGGGTACTTTGATTGAACAGTCAGCCAACTGTAATACCATAGTGGTTGGTTTGATTTCTCTTAAACCCAGCTGCAAATAAATAGAAAATGGCATTAGGTTTACACTAGCTCCTAAATCTAGCAATGCTTGTCCAACCTCATGATTTCCAATGCTACACGCAATGGTTGGACAGCCAGGAACTTTGTATTTTGGGGGAATTCTTTTCTCAATTAAAGCACTGACTTGCTCAGTTAGGAATGTTGTTTTCTTTACATGGTGCTTCCTCTTAATGGTACACAAGTCCTTGAGAACCATTGCACAAGTAGGAACTTGTTTAATCACATGCAAAAGTGGGAGATTCAATTTTACTTGCCTTAGGTTCTCTAGGATTTCATTATTCAGCTCCAGATTTTTCTTGTTTGATTTTAAGGCTTGAGGGAATGGTGCCTTAACAGGGCTCTTGGTAATCTCAAGGTCTTTGGGCAGTTCACATCACTACTACTTTGACCCTTTTCCACATACTCGGATTTGTTCGTTGTTGGGATGCGTAATGTCTTACCACTTCTTGTCACAATGGCATTTATATTTTCTAGATTTGTTTGTGCCATGTGTTGCCCATGGGGTGTGGACTGAGTTTGGGAAGGGAACTTTCCTCGCTCATTCACACTCAAGGAGCCCATCAGTTTGGTCACTTGGCTCCTTATCTCTTTGTTCTCTTTAACAACCTGCGTAATTAACGCTTCACACCTTTGATTTGTCCTACCTTGTGCCTCTATAAAAGCATGTAAAGTGTCTTCTAAAGAACTCCTAGAGGATGAGGGTGCATGATATGGTGCAGGGTATGATCTAGGAGGTTGTGTAAGCTGTTGGTTTTCAGACTTCTAGCTGAAGTTAGGGTGATTTCGCCATCCCGGATTATAGGTGTTGGAGAATGGTGCAAGCGGTTTCTTGTACATGCCCAAGGCACTACATTGATCCTCATACATCCCTCTCATATCTATGATTGTGGGACACTCTTGGGCAAGATGATCTACCCTGCCACACACAAAACATGGTTCCGAAGATTCAGCATGGTTAACTATGTGTGTTGGTTTTGAGCCTTTAGTTTTTAATGCATCTAACTCCCTAGTAAGCATTTCGACCTTAGCTTTCAGGTTGACTTCTTCCCTAAGATGGTAAATTCTACCACTGCTTGGGTTTCCTACAGGTCATGACCTATTTGTGCTTTCAGTAGCACTAGGTCTAATCCAAGTATGAGCTTTTTCAACAAGCTTATTGCAGTACTCTATGGCCTCATTAGGGTCTTTTTGCAGAAATTCACCATTACACATCATCTCTACCAATTGGCGCTCTCTATAGGTAAGTCTGTCATAGAAATAGCTCACTAAACTCCAACTCTCATACCCATGGTGTGGACACATACTTAATAACTCTTTAAATTTCTCCCAAGACTGATATAAAGTCTCGTTCTTCTTTTGTGCAAAGGTGGAGATTTGTCATTTTAAAGCATTGGTCTTATGTTGAGGGAAATATTTGTTAAAGAAGACCTGAGTCATCTCATTCCATGTCCTAATAGATCATGGTCTCAGCATGTATAACCAACTCTTAGCTTTATCCTTTAAAGAGAAAGGAAAAAACTTGAGTCTCACGATATCATCAGTTGCATCTTGACTATGAAAAGTCGCAACTACTTCCTCAAACTCCCTAGTGTGTACATATGGGTTTTTGTTTTCCAAGCCATGAAATGTAGCAAGTAATTGAATCATCCCTGTTTTAAAGTCTTGATGGCGAGTGTTGGCTGGAAACATGATGCATGATGGTGTGGCTGTCCGGCTAGGATGTAAATAATCTTTAAGTGTCCTAGCAACATTCTCATTAGGGTTTTCAGCCATGTTAGAAAAATTTTCTAAATTCTCGGTTGGGTGTACACTAGGGTTTGATCTAGGCGAGGTTTCAGTAACGGATGTGGAAGAAAATGGTAACTCTATTTCGGGTCCCTTAGTGAATATACCTCGCAAATCTCTCAGCTTAAGCATACACCAACTGAGTTAAAAGGTAATAAATAAAAGAAAATCAAAAAATCAAAAACTTAAAGAAAGGAACAATTGTACCGTCTTTGTCTTAGAGTTGACAATCTTCCTTGTATGTAAGTGCATTTCTCCGGCAGCGGCGTCAAAATTTGGTTACGCCCAAAGTATAACGAGGTAGTTGTAGCACAGTTTTGGAGTGTCGATTCCACAGGGAAAAACGATCTACAAAGGAAAAGTGCAAACCTTAACACGAACGATAACAATAAAGTGAGAAGATATGAATGATGAAGTAATTGTGTAAATAGATTGAAATATATGATAAAGAAACAACAAGGTTCTGGGAATCCTCCATAGGTTCATTGCCTTATTCTAATCTTTAATTCAGTTGTTTTTATCTCGATTACAAGTTTCACATCCCAAACAAGCAATTGGCAAATATTCAATCAAGCACAGATATATACCCTAATGTAATTGATATGAATTACTCTTTCGAGTTAAGCACACATAACCTATCCTATAGATTTATCAAGAGATGACAATATATCTTTAATGACAATATTGCATTAATGGACAGACCTAAAATATAAATCTACCAGACTCAATAATACCCAATATTCTTGACATAAAAAGAGCATGACTAGACTTATATCAAAGATAAAGATACAATCACTGGATTAAGAGAAAATCATTTAATTAGATAAAAGAGTAACACATAACAATGTTTTGACAATAAAGCCCAACTACAACTGAATCAAGAAAGGAAAATAAGAACAACTACACCTAGGGATTCATCCCTTCGCCTTGCTTGGAGATTAGTTCGCCATGAAGTTCATGGTTGAACACTTTGATGGAGAAGAGTGTGGTAGCCTTCTTGAGTTTTTCCAACTTCAAAAGATCCCCTTTCTAAAACCCTAAGTGATCTATTTATAGTACAAGAGGTCCAAGGATATTCTAGGGTTTAAATAATCATTAAAGTCCTAATTTGGTCATAATTCGAAAACAAACTTTCTATATTTCATGGCTTGGAAAACGAAGAGAGGGAAAACCTAGGCTTTGGATGGTGTCTCTTCTGGGCGCCTAGGCTTTGGATTGTCTTGGTTAGGTGACAGCTCTGGCCATCACAGCTCTCTTTCTGGGCTCCTAGGCTTTGGCTGGTGCTTGCTCTGGGCACCTAGGCTCTCTCTTCTAGGCGCCTAGGTGCCCAGTGAAGGCGAACTTGGCTCTTTTGGGCAATCTTTCTGGAGGCTGTGGCCCTCACTAGTCCAGGTCATGGCTCTCATTGGTTGCTGGAGGTTCTCTTCATTTTATCTTTCCGCAACCACTCCTTCACCTTGATATGCATGGAATCTTAGTGCTTCAAAAAATGATAGTTTTTCCATCTCTTTTAAACACCAAGTACCTGAAAATGCACCGAAATAAGTTAATGATTCAAGAATATCACTTTAGAGTTATTAAGGTATAAAAGTGTATTTAAACCCTAGATCAACCCTAAAATGCCAACAATTAAGTAC
The DNA here is from genome assembly GCA_023935145.1 of Bretschneidera sinensis. Lineage (NCBI taxonomy): Eukaryota > Viridiplantae > Streptophyta > Magnoliopsida > Brassicales > Akaniaceae > Bretschneidera > Bretschneidera sinensis. Next base: position 76,075,821 of record CM043703.1, on the reverse strand, counting down.
TTATATGTGCTTAAATATTTATATTTAAGCTCCTTTATTTACATTTGTTAAGTCCTTAGTTATGTTAATTTAGTCCATTTTACTTCACTTTTGTGTTTCACGTGTTTTTATAGGGTCTTTTGAGAAAAAGAAGCAACTTTAGCACTCAAAGGAAGAAATCTGTAAATCCTAGAGCAGCTGCTGGCTAAAGTGCGATTGAGCGCACTATCTGGTACGATCGAGCGCATCAGCGCTCGTGCACACACAAAGAAGGATCGAGCGCAGCCTTGCGATTGAGCGCACATGTACGGGCATGAACAGTAAAACGGTAGAACCAGTTTTGGAAATAGAGGAGGTTTTGCGTTTTAGGAAGTTTAGGGTTTCCAGAGTCTTCTAGGGTTATTCAACCCCTATAAATACACTTGTAAACACACACAAAAGGACATCCCTTCTTTTTTTCTTTTGCTTGGCTCGGAGTTGTAAGCTTTGGAGATGATTGACAACCCATCTCCACAGTATTCTTCGGGTTCTATATTTTATGTTTAGTTTATGTTATGATGCTTATCTTAGACAGCATGTGTAACTAGCTCTTTATAGGGCTCGATTGAAGCCCTAGTTATGCTTTCCCATATATACATTCCTTGATTATCTTTGCAATAGCCTTAATTATGATGCTTAACTTGATTAATGCCTGTGTTTATTTAAATTCCTCATATGCGTATGTCTGATCAATATGTGCATGTGGTATAGATTAGTTAGTTAGACCAATTTGGATGACCGAGTCCTGGGTCTGACAATGGTAACAAAAGATATCCACATCGGATTCTTGGATTAATCAACATGGGAAACCAGGAGTAGATACCATGCCCTAGGTCTCATGTGGTTGTCAATTTCCATAAATCTTATGCTTTCTTAAGGAACAACTCAGTAGATACCATGCTGAATCCCTTAAGAAAGAAAAGAGTTAGAGTGGATACCATGCCTAACTCGGCACTTAGGGAAATCAATAGCTTAAGGAGTAGATACCATGTCCTTATGTTGGCAACCATTAGGTATTCATAGTAAGGCTAGTACATTGACATATTACTCATTGAAAAAGTATAATTAGAGGTGGCTATCAAAGCCCTATATTCTTATTATTAAATCACACTCAACTGTTATTGCTATCTTTTTATTTTGAGAAACTGATTCTAAAAACGAAATTCACCAATCCCTGTGAAAATGATCTCGAACTTGCACACTATGCTACCATTGACCTTGTGCACTTGCAAGTAAAACTATACGATTATTTACTTAGTTATTTAGGTAGATAATCGCACAACAAGTTTTTGGCGTCGTTGCCGGGGATTGAGCTAAATTTCCTTTTAAGAATTATTTTCGTTTAGTTTAATTATAGTTATTCTTATTTCTAAAATTTTTTAAGTTTCTGTTTTTCGTTGTTATTTTTATTTTCATCAAACCCTAATCGATTTCTTTTCTGTTTCAGGCACATCAGCATAACTTTCTGTGACACTTGCGATCGAGCGCACCCTCTTGTGCGATCGAGTGCAATTAGGGCAGAGAGTTACCCGAGCAGCAGTGTTGAACTGCTGCACTGTAGTTGTTTTTCCTGATTCATACATGGACTTCGATCCTGACATCCAACATTCTTTCCCCTCGATCCCGAGCTTGAGTGGACCATTCGACAAAGGCTTAGAAACAACTTTGAGGAGAACGAAGAAGAGTTCGAGAACGAAGCACCAATGGCAGAACAGCTCGAAAACCAGCAACCACCTGCACGAATACTGATGAAGCAATCCTTCATCCCATGGAACCTTGATCAGCCATTATGTATTGCATATCAACCTGAGGTGAAAGGCAACTACTACATATCTCCGCAAATATTGAGTGCATTGACTCACTTTAGCGGAACACCTAATAGGGATCCACACTTACACCTTTGAGAGTTCTTCGATCTTTGCAAGTTCCAGCACATCCGAGGCCTACACCAAGAAGGAATAAGGTTAATTTTGTTCCCTTTTTCCTTAAAAGATAATGCTAAAAAATGGTACAATTCTTTGCCTGCAGTTTCTATCCACACTTGGGAGGAGTTGGCTAGCAAATTCCTAAGAAAGTTTTTCCTAGCCCAAAAGACGAGGCAAATGAGGAAGGAGATTCAATCCTTCCAACAAAAGAATGGAGACCTATTCTTCAAAGTGTGGGGACACTTCAACAAGCTACTACTCAAATGCCCACATCACAACCTACCTCAAGATGAACTGGTACAAGCTTTTTATGAAGGTTTGAGTGATACTAACAAAAGTATTGTTGATTCAGGTTGTGGAGGAGTCCTGATGGAGAAAAGCAGCGAAGAAGCTATGGAGCTCTTCGAAACCCTAAGTGAACACACTCAGCAGTTTCTCCTCTCGAGGTAGACATGTAACCAAGAGTAAGGGTATGTATGAGGTAAATTTAAATGGAGGATCAACCACTCAAATAGCTGCTATGGAGAGGAAACTAGACCTATTGGTTAAAGCCATGGCTACTCAAAATGCCTCATCTAACCTGCCAGCTACACCACTCCAGGTATGTGCGATATGTTCCCAATTTGATCATAATACTAATACTTGTCCTTTGTATTCATCTGCAGATCCGGAACAAGCAAATTACATGGGACCTAACAACTATCCACCAAAGAAAAACCCATATGCAAACACTTATAACCCTGGATGGCGAACCAACCCAAATTTCTCTTGGAACAACAATCAAAATACCCTTAACCAGTAAGGGCAGCAATGAAACTCCCAACCAGTAGCCCATACTGCTCCCGAACCAAAGAAAAACGACCTCAAAAGTCCTGTGAGACAATTGGCCACTCAGCAGCAACAATTAATGACCTCACAAGATCAGTTCACGACGGAAGAAAAGCAATTTCGGACTGAACTAAGACAAACCACAACAAAACATAAACAAGCCATCCAATGGCTCGAGGTACAAATAGGACAACTGGCTAAAAAGATAAGTGGCAGAAAGCAAGGTGAGCTTCCAGCTCAAACACTACCCAACCCTGGGGGGCATCAACAACTGAAAGCTGTCACAACCTTGAGAAATGGCAAGGTGATAGGGTCTGATGAGTCTGAAAGAGCATCTGTAGAGAAACTATCAGCATCAAAGGTAAGTGAGACGGAGAAGGTGAATGCACCACCCTTCCCGCAAAGTTTAGTAAAACACAAAAAGGACAATAAACTGATTGATATTTTTGAAACCTTGCGAAAATTTGAAATTAGCATTCCTCTATTAGATGCAATTCACCAAATACCTGCTTATGCTAAGTTCCTAAAAGATTGCTGCACTCATAAGAGGAAGTTTCAAGAACATGAGACTGTAGCCTTAACTGAAGAGGTAAGTGCTGTGCTATTAAGAAAACTCCCACCAAAACTGAAAGATCCGGGTAGTTTTACTATTCCCTGTAGGATAGGTGATCAGCTGTTTGAGAGAGCATTACTAGATTTGGGAGCGGGTGTAAACTTGCTACCATACACAGTATTTGAAACCTTAGGTTTAAGGGAGCTACAACTGACTTTCATTACCTTACAATTGACAGATAGAAGTATCGAAAGACCAAGGGGTATTCTTGAGGATGTCCTAGTTAAGGTGGGAGAGTTCATTTTACCCGTTGATTTCATTATGCTAGATATGGAGGAATGCCTTATGCCATTATCTCTGCCCATCATATTAGGGAGACCTTTCATGAGAATTGCCGATACTAAGATTTGTGTGAAAAAGGGCATAGTGAGTATGAAGATCAATGGTGAGAAAATAGAATTTAAAATATTTGATGCATTAAAACTGCCTCAAGATGATTCGGAATGCTTTAATGTATGTATAATACAAAGTTTTGTTGAGCAAGCTTTTCAGATCTAGCATATTGATCCATTGGAAACTATTGGTATTTGTCTAAGGTTTAAACATGTCTAAACATGGTTCAAAGATAGTTAAAGTCTAAACTAAGGTTGGAAGATTAAAATACAACATTTTAAAGGAGTGCACACATGTGTGTGCATCCATTTGGGTGTGTGTGCACACCCCTAATCAACAAAGCAAAGTAGTGCGCACTGCTGTGTGAAGGGCAGCATCAGTGTGCACCTCACCGCCCCTTCACCAGCGCCTCACCGCCCAGCAAGGAAGCACCTTGGAGAAGGGCAGCACCACACCGCCCCTCCACTAGCACCACACTGCCCAGAATGTGGTGCAAAGGAGCTTTGCCTAGTGCCTCACCGCCCCCTGTTCAGTGCCTAGGTGCTAGGCAAACTGATGCACACATGGACAGCTTATTTAAATCTCCTTTTTGGTGCATGGATGCAAGGTTAAAATGCACAACACCACTTAGGATTGATGGAGGGCCATGGTTAAGTGGTCATCAAGATCTAAGGGTGGAGATTGACTCTCAAGATTGGACAAGAAGTTGGTGCACTATATAAAGGGTCACCTAACTTCATTCTAGACAAGGTTGTTATGACATACTTTGAGATCAATTGTAAAGAGTGACATATAAGAGAGAATTATTTAAAAGTGCAAAGACACAAACACAAGAGGGACTCATTGTAATGAGGCTGGTTATAAAGAGAGAGGTGTCTAGATTAGATAGAGAGCATTGTTAGTTCTTATCTTCTTCCTTTCTTCTCTTCTTGGTTTCTTCAAGAACTTGAGCTTCTTGAAGAGGGTTGTTGTAATTGTAAAGAACCATTGATTTAGTGCAGAGAGTTCAGAGGAACTCACGGGGACGTAGACTATTGCCGAACCTCGATAACAAATCGCTTGTCTTCTTTTCTTTCTTGCTTTCGATTGCTGTATTTTTTTTTCTACAAGTCACTCTAGACTTGGGTGTTTGGAAGATCACCACCTGGGTACCTTGTCAATGTGATTTCCAACAGTGGTATCAGAGCTTTGGACAGTGGTATCAGAGCTTGCACAGTTGGGTATCGGAGCAAGAACAAGAAGGTGACAGAGCTAAGACTCCAAGAATCGGAGGTCTACTTCTTGGGTGATTCAAGAACGGAGTTACGATCTATATCTGATCGTGTTCTTGAGGTAAATCAAGAACAGAGTTAAGATCAATATCTGATCATGTTCTTGAGGGTGATTCAAGAACGGTATTAAGATCCATCTTCGATCTGTGTTCTTGAGGTTTAGAAGAAGTTGGAAAGCATTTGTAGGTGCTGCCTAAATCAAGGGATCTTCTCCGCAAGATGAGTTAAAATTTTGGTATTGAGAAGTTTGATGGAAAGGGAGATTTTTCCCTGTAGAAGCAGAAAATCAAAGCATTTCTAGTGCAACAGAAAGTGGACTTGGCTATTGGAGAATATGATGCTTTTCCAGCAAGTGTCACAGAGGACCAGTGGAATGAAATGAAGAAGATGGCATACAACACCATCTTTTTGCACATATTGGATAATGTCACAAGGAAGTACGGAGACTCAGAAGATCCAGCTACAATATGGAAGAAACTAGATGAGTTGTTTCTTACTAAGACTCTCCCGGATAAGAGGTATCTTCATAAACGAATCTTTGCTTTTAAATTTGATCCTAATAAAGAGTTGCAAGATAATCTTGATGCCAAGATAAGGAGTGCATCAAGTGGAAGAAAGTTGTTCATTAAAAGAAAGCCAGCAACTCGGTATGGCAGCAGCATGCATGGCTACTACCGGGACAGAGGTAGAGGAAAAAGCTATGGGAGAGTGCACAGCAACATGCATGGCTATTACCCAAGATAGAGGTAGAGGAGAGAGCTATGGGAGAGTGCACAGTAAATACATGGCTACTACTGGGACAGAGGTAGAGGAGAGAGCCATGGGAGAGTGCACAATAACATGCATGGCTACTACCAGGACAGAGGTGAGAGAGCAATGGGAGAGTGCACAGCAACATACATGGCTACTACTGGGACAGAGGTAAAAGAGAAAGCCATAGGAGAATGCATTCCAAACTGAGATTTCGAGGGAAAAAATGTTATTACTGCCACAAGGAGGGTCATGTCAAAAAAGATTGCAAGGAGAAGATGAGGGAAGAATCCATACCAAGAATGGAGAGGCTTCGGTTGCCAAAATAGAACAGCAAGATGATGATGTTTTTGTTGTGTGCTCGGATGTGAGCAAGGGGCAAAAAGGCAGCGGGAAATAGATCTTGGATGCCGGGTGCACTCATCACATGTGCCCTCACCGGAGTTAGTTCAAGAATTTCAAGGAAACCAATGATGAAAGAGTTTTCTTGGGGAATGATATTTCTTACCAAGTGAGGGGCACGGGAGACATCCAAGTGAGGATGTTTGATGGAATGACAAGGTTGCTGAAAGATGTGAGATATCTCCTAGATTTGAGGAGGAATTTGATCTCATTGGGGCAGCTGGATTCCATGGGATACACATGCAAGATAGAGGAAGGAAAGATCAAGGTAGCCAAGGGATCTTTGGTAGTAATCAAAGCAGCAATGAAGGATGGACTCTGTGAGATGATCGGAGACATGGAGATCAAGGATCAAGCAGCAAGCTTGATGGATGAGGCAGGCCTTTGGCACACTCGCCTGGGACATATGAGTGAAGAGGGCCTGCAAGTTCTCAGCAAGGATGGCCTACTTGGTGGAAACAAAGTAAAGGAACTTGATTTCTACGAGTGTTGTGTTCTTGAGAAGCAACACCGAGTTAGCTTCAACACCGAAGTGCACAAGTCTAACGGCATTCTTGACTACATTCATGCCGACCTTTGGGGACCAGCAAGGACACCAACACAGGGAGGTAACATTTACTTTTTGTCTTTAATTGATGATTATTCAAGAAAGGTTTGGGTTTATTGGTTAAAAATAAATCAGATGCTTTGAATAAATTAGTAGTGTGGAAAGAGCTGGTAGAGACTCAAATGGGCAGGGTAGTTAAGGGGATAAGAATCGATAATGGCTTAGAAATTTTTAACCAAGAACTTGATCAATTTTGTAGGTTAAATGGCATTCTAAGACATAGGATGGTTGTGGAATCCCCTCAGCAAAGTGGAATTTCTGAGTGGATGAATAAGACCCTTATGGAAAAGGTTAGGTGCATGTTAGATGGATCTGGATTACCCAAATGTTTTCGGGAGAAGTTGTGTCTATTGCTGCATATTTGGTTAATAGATCACCCTCTAGAGCTTTAGAGCTCAAGACTCCCGAAGAGATGTGGAGTGGAAAACCCTCTGAGTTGGATAATCTTAGAACTTTTGGGTGTGCTGCATATGTACAACAAAAGGATGATAAGCTTAGCCCAGGATCTAGAAAATGTGTGTTTCTAGGATATAGGGAAGGGACTAAGGGGTATAGGTTGTGGTCCTTAGAAGGATTGAAACTCATAATAAGTAGGGATGCAATTTTTAATGAATTGTTATTTCCCTACTTGGAGAAAACTAACCCTGCAAGGGCTAGTGAGCAAACCAGTCTGGTATTTGTAGAGCATAGCATCAAGAAGAATTTGGTTCAGGTAGAGCAAGGAAGGCAAGAGGGTTTGGACCAGGTAGAGCCCATTAATAAATGCCAAGCTCAGGACACTCATGAGGAGGCTGAACTGAAAGAGGATGATGCAGCAAGTCAAAAGGACTGTCAGCTCACAAAAGACCGGGAAAGAAGGCTGGTCGGACCACCATCAAGATATGGGTTTACGGATACTGTGGATGTAGTAACTCCTTGGACAGAAGGAGAGATGAGTGAACAAGAGACTTACATTGATGCCATGGGATGTAAGGATTCGACAAGATGGAAGCTAGCTATGGAGGAAGAAATGGATTCTTTGAGGAAAAACAACTTCTAGGAATTGGTGCACATTCTTGGAAATCAGAGAGTTATGGATTGTAAGTGGACCTACAAGGTCAAAGAAGGGTACCCTCTAGGAGATGAAGTCTGGAACAAGGCTAGGGTAGTGGCGAATGGATTCACGAGAAGAGAAGACGTAGACTTCATAGAAACTTTCTCACCTGGATACAAGGTTGAGGAAGTGGTGAGTATCCTCATCTATGTCATTGATGTGTTGTTGGTTCGGAACAGCAGGAAGAGGATGGAAAGGTTTAAATCTCAACTCAGTGAGGAGTTCGAGAGAAAGGATCTCAGCCTTACACAAAAGATCCTTGGGATGTGTAGAATCCAAGAAAATGAGAGAAACTAGTTAAGGGTTTCTTAGGAAATGGGTGTTCTCAGCAGATTTGTGAGTAGTCCCAGAAAGAAGCATTGGCTTGGGATGAAGTGGTTGTTAAGGTATTTGAAGGCTCAGTGGTAGCCAGTGGTAGCACTCATAACAACCGGGGCAGAATGCATAACGGCTACGGAAGCCATTAAGGAGGCTATGTGGTGCAAAGGGTTGCTAGAAGAGTTGAAGGTACTGGAGGAGCAGGTTGTGGTGTTTTAGGATAGTCAAAGTGCATTGCACTTGTGTAAGAATCTGGTGTTCCATGAGAGAACAAAGCACATGGATGTTCGGTATCATTTCATTCGGGAAAATGTTACGAAATGATGCATTCATGTGGACAAGGTAGCCACGGAAGAAAATTATGCAGATTTAGGTACTAAATTTCTACCTCTAAGTAAGTTCAATCATTGCTTTGGACTACTTAGGATTAGAGTTGGTTAATTGATGAATCAAGATGAGTTTGGATCCTGAAGCTTTCTGCACAATGGTTTGGGTTTTAACACTTAGACAAAGGTAGAGATTGTTGGTATTTGTCTAAGGTTTAAACATGTCTAAACATGGTTCAAAGATGGTTAAAGTCTAAATCAAGGTTGGAAGATTAAAATACAGCATGTTAAAGGAGTGTACATATGTGTGTGCATCCATTTGGGTGTGTGTGCACACCCCTAATCAACAAAGCAAAGTAGTGCGCACTGCTGTGTGAAGGGCAGCATTAGTGTGCGCCTCACCACCCCTTCACCAGTGCCTCACCGCCCAGCAAGGAACCAGTTTGGAGAAGGGAAGTGCCACACCACCCCTCCACCAGCACCGCACCACCCAAAATGTGGTGCAAATGAGCTTTGGCTAGCACCTCATCGCCCCCTGTTCAGCGCCTAGGCGCTAGGCAAACTTATGCACACATGGACAGCTTGTTTAAATCTCCTCTTAGGTGAATGGATGCAAGGTTAAAATGCACTGTAACACTTAGGATTGATGAAAGGTCATGGTTAAGTGGTCATCAAGATCTAAGGGTGGAGATTGACTCTCAAGATTGGACAAGAAGTTTGTGCACTATATAAAGGGTCACCTAGCTTCATTCTAGACAAGGTTGTTATGACATACTTTGAGATCAATTGTAAAGAGTGACATACAAGAGATAATAGTGTAAGAGTTCAAATACACAAACACAAGAGGGACTCATTGTAGTAAGGTTGGTTGTAAAGAGAGAGGAGTCTAGATTAGATAGAGAGGATTGTTAGTTCTTATCTTCTTCCTTTCTTCTCTTCTTGGTTTCTTCAAGAACTTGAGCTTCTTGAAGAGGGTTGCTGTAATTGTAAAGAACCATTGATTTAGTGCAGAGAGCTTAGAGGAACTCACGGGGACATAGGCTATTATCGAACCTCGATAACAAATCGTTTGTCTTCTTTTCTTTCTTGCTTTCGATTGCTGTATTTCTTTCTACAAGTCATTTTAGACTTGGGTGTTTAGAAGATCACAACCTGGGCATCTTGTCAAGGTGATTTCCAACAGAAACTACTATTACCCATAGCTTCATGGAGGTGGAGATTGAGCAAAAACCTAAAGATGTTATTGATAACATCATCACAGCTGTGCACCTCCTTGAGGCCTCTTCAAAACACTCAAGTAAATATACTCCTCCATTTGAAACTCTCATACCTACTAATATTACTCTTCTTCCATCCATTATCCAAGCACCAACATTGAAATTAAAGTAGTTGCCCGAGCATTTAACGTATGCCTATTTGGGAGAAAAGAAGACTGTACCTATGATCGTAGCTGCTAATTTAAGTAGTGGAGAAGAAGAGAAGTTATTAAGAGTTCTTAGGGAGCATAGATCTGCCATTGGATGGACCATTGCTGACATTAAGGGGATAAGTCAAGCCAAGTGCATGCATAATATCTACCTTGAAGATGAAGCAAGGCCCACTCGAGATTCCCAAAGAAGGCTTAACCCACACATGAAAGAGGTAGTAAAGGCCAAGGTATTGAAGCTACTAGATGTTGGCATTATCTACCCCATATCAGACAGTAAATGGGTGAGTCTGGTCCAAGTTGTTCCTAAAAATGGCGAGATTACAGTTGTAAAAAATGAAAATGAGGAGCTCATACCCATAAGAAAAACAACTGGTTGGAGGGTATGTATTGATTACCGGAGATTGAACAAAGTAACCAGAAAATATTATTTCTCCCTGCCATTCATTGATCAGATGTTAGAGAGATTAGCCGGTCACAGCTATTACTGCTTCTTGGATGGGCACAGTGGTACAACCAAATTGCCATAGGACCCAAGGATCAAGAAAAGACTACCTTCACATGTCTTTTTGGTACATTTACTTATCGAAGAATGCCATTCAGTTTATGTAACACACCAGCCACTTTTCAAAGATGTATGATGAGTATATTTTCCGATATGGTGGAGAAGTACATTGAGGTATTCATGAATGATTTCAGTGTCTTTGGTTCTAATTTTGATGAATGTCTAAATCATTTAGAGAGTGTCTTAAAGAGATGTGAAGAGAGCAACTTAGTGTTGAATTGGGAGAAATGTCACTTTATGGTTGTGTTGGGTCACTCCATCTCCAACAGAGGTATTTAGGTAGACAAGGCTAAAATAGACATCCTTTCAAGGTTGCCTCATCCTCTCTCAGTTAAGGGCATTAGAAGTTTCCTTGGACATGCCGGTTTCTATAAAAGATTCATCAAGGATTTTTCCCAAATTTCAAGACCTCTCTGTGCATTGTTAGCTAAAGATACCAAATTTGAATGGAATGATAACTGTATGCAAGCTTTCAACACATTGAAGGATGTTCTCACCTATGCCCTGATAATGATGGCACCGGATTGGAGTCTTCCATTCAAATTAATGTGTGATGCCAGTGACTTCGCCTTGGGAGCTGTTTTAGGTCAAAGAGTCAATACGGTACCTTATGCTATTTACTATGCTTCTAGAACTTTAAATGACACTCAATTTAATTATTCTACTACTGAAAAGGAATTGTTAGCTATTATCTTTGCTTTAGAAAACTTTAGATAATATCTTATTGGTTCTAAGGTTATTGTATTCACTGACCATGTTGCTTTGAGATATCTGTTTTCTAAGAAAGATGCAAAGCCTAGGTTAATCAGATGGGTACTCCTATTACAAGAATTTGATTTGGAGATCAAAGACAAGAAAGGCAGGGAGAATGTGGTTGTAGATCATTTATCAAGGCTACCCTATGAGAATAACGAAAATGAGTTGCCTTTGAATGAGCACTTCCCTGATGAATAACTGTTCGCACTAGAGGTAAAACTTCCATGGTATGCTGATATTGTAAATTATCTAACTGCTAAGGTTTTTCCCCCAGGCATGACCACACAAGGAAAGAAGCGGCTGATATCTCTGTCTAGACACTACCATTGGGATGACCCTTACCTTTTCAAATTCTGCCCTGATCAAATCATCAGACAATGTGTCTCAGAAGAGGAGCACTTAAGCCTATTACAACACTACCATCAGTTTGCTTGTGGAGGACATTTTGGGACAAAACGAATAGCTATTAAGGTATTACAATCTGGTTTTTATTGGCCTAATCTGTTTAAAGATGCTTTCTCCTTTTGTAGCTCATGTGATAGATGCCAGTGGACAAGTAACATCTCTTCCTGAAATCATATGCCTCTACAGAATATTCATATAGTAGAACTTTTTGATGTATGGGGCATTGATTTCATGGGTCCATTTCCTAACTCCTTTGGTTATTTATATATTCTTGTGGATGTGGATTATGTGTCCAAATGGGTCGAGGCTGTCCCCTCAAAAACTAATGATCACAAAGTAGTTGTAAAGTTTCTACAGGCTAACATCTTTACGCAGTTTGGGACTCCCAGAGCAATCATCAGTGATGGAGGCAGCCACTTTCATCATCGCTCTTTTGCCGAACTACTATGGAAATATGGGATCACTCATAAAGTTAGCACTCCATATCATCCTCAAACCAGTGGCCAAGTGGAGATAAGCAATCGATAGATCAAAGGAATCTTAGAGAGGACAGTGAAGCCTAATCGGAAGGATTGGTCTCTGCGCCTAAATGATGCTCTATGGGCATATTGGACAGCTTATAAGACTCCAATTGGCATGTCTCCCTACCGCCTAGTCTTTGGGAAAGTATGCCATCTCCCGGTAGAATTAGAGCATCGGGCATATTGGGCCATAAAGCAGTTCAATTTTAACATGAAACAAGTGGGTGAGAAGAGGAAGCTGCATTTAAATGAGCTAGAGGAACTAAGGTATGATGCCTATGAGAATGCCAAACTCTACAAAGAACAGACAAAAGCATGTCATGACAAATAACTAGTTAGGAAGAAGTTTCATGTGGGACAAAAAGTATTGCTATACGACTCAAGATTAAGACTATTCCCGGGCAAGCTCAAGTCCCGATGGTATAGTCCTTATGTGGTCACCAAGGTCTTCCCTCACGGTGCTTTAGAGGTCCGTGGTCCCAACGGAAATTAGCTCTTCACGATAAATGGATACAGAGCCAAGCCATACCTTGATATTAACTTACCTCTGAGAGATGAAGACTTGGCACTTCAATCTGTATAGTATACAGCAGAAATACAAGCACTGGAGCCACAAGAGGTGGACTCTAAGTGCTTCCTTCAAAACGAGTAGCACTGCAACACGACAGTGCTTGAGCAATTCATATTCGACTACCCATACAGCTCAAGCACCTCTATTAAGGTTAGTGGTACTGAGGCCACTAATGCACGGTAAGGTTGTATTGTTCTTGTTTTATCATTCCAACCTTGGTAAGTTATTATTTTGTCCATGCATACTGCTTTGCGATTGAGCGAACCATTCAGTGTATTTGAACGCAAGAGTGCGATCGAGCGTACATCCAGTGCGATCGAGCGCAGTCATAGCAGACAGTCTCGTGATAGATTTAAAAATCTCACTCTCTGCCCTCATTCACTCACACTCTCTTCATACTCACTCGCACTCTCCCTTCCGCAACATACCACTCTTACTCTCTTTATCACTCACTCACTCACCACTAATCATCACTCACTCACCACCAACCATCACTCACACAAACACCACATAACACCATCCAGAGCATCAGTCACCATACTCTGCAACCACTTCATGATTCCAGGTATACCTATCCAAAATCGTTTTAATCACACACACTCACCCACAATCACATTCACTATATCTTTATCTTTTTACTAATTTATTGCATAAATACTATATTGTTTGGTTGTGTGATTATATTTTGGTTATGCAGGAGGGTAAGAACAAACTCGAACATCAAAAACCATAGCTTAATTTTCTGTCATCCATAAGTTGTTCGACAAAAGTTTTGACCGTGTGCGATCGAGCACACGGCATTTGCGATCGAGCACAGAGTCCAGTGTACGATCGAGCGCACATATTCGTGATCGATCGCAATTTTGATAGAAACCTGGATAAAAATGTCAAAACAATCCACCTCCACCCCTTGTGCTTCTAGTAGCCGTGCCCAGTCATCCAGGCCAAGCTTCAAGCAAAGAGAGCTCTTATTCGAAACCACTTTCACCATCGATGAAGTCTTCAAGCACATGGACGCCACTCAATGGGCGGTCCAAGCATTTAAACACAGGGGGTTAAAGAGGCTTTGAAAACTAGTTTGCTCGACTGCTTACACCCAGCTGGTAGCCCAGTTCTATGAGAGCCTATCTTTTGACTGTAGTAGACCAGGAGTATTGACTTCCTCAATCTAGGGCACATCCATCGAGGTTACTAGTGCCAACATAGTCGTTGCTCTTCATTGCTGTGATGAGTCCCCTCTAGAGGACACTGATATCGAGGAGCAGCGAAATCTTTTGACCTTACCATGATCATTGAGGACATGTGCGCTAGCCAGTACACTGATAGGTATAACAACGCGGCGAGCTGGTAAAAGTTGCTTCCACGGCTTTGGTTCGTGGACACCATCCTCCAGCGCAATATGTGTCCATTGGGGCACAAGACACAGAGGAGAGACTAGTTTCTACGGACATTGTATGCCTTCCACAGAGGCCACTGGTACTCTATCCCAACTGTTATGTGGAGCCAGCTGCATAAATTTTGAGATCATGTTCATGGCCATCAGACCACCACAGCCAATGCATGGGGGCTCCCATTCCCTTTCCTACTCTCTTACATCCTCAAGAAGAAAGGGAGTAAGGGGACCACCAGCGACGGACCAGTGCGAGAGCATCCCTTCTTTGGGAAGACTCAGTGGACACATAGCCTCTCGAACATGCCTCAAGGACTCCCAGCTCCTGCCCCTACAGTTGAGAGAGTTGATGAGGATTATATGGAGACAAAGACCCCTGCAATTAGCTTATTGTGAGAGAAGGACCATCCAGACATGGGACCCACTGAGTCTCAGCACTTTCTCGCTGAGCTGTCCTCCTTCCGAGGTGAGGTCTCTGTAGCTACATCACTAGTGCACCAGTTCATAGATGGTTTGGAGGTGCGATTTGCACGACAGGAGGTGATGCTATAGGCCATCCTCAATCACCTACCTCCTGCACCTAGTACCTCTTCGACTGCATCACCTGATGACCAGTAGACATAGTCAGTGTATCCAGTTCAAGTTTAGGGGCATGCTACGAGCCATGCCAGCCATTGAGTTCTACATCTCCCAAGTCAGATCCTTCTATGCTTCTCACATATTGAGGACAATGTGCAATTTAAGTTTGGGGGTATGGGGACACACTCACACACATATTATGTCCCAATTTTTGTTTTTATAGATAAATGCATGTTCATTCTGTTTCCAAAAAAAAAAATTTGGTGATCTAAACAAACAATATGATTTGACTTCATAAGTGAGCTTAACACCTTAAACATATAGGCCAATAATTAAGTTTTGAACCTAGATCACTCACTTTTAGGCATTTAAGGATTCATAAGTTTGACCTAAACTAACATGAGCACATTAGCACATAGTTGTGTGGGGTATGACATGTAATTTTCATTTGTATGTTTCTTTTGCTTAACTGTGAACCAGATGACCTGTTAGATTAACACTTTGGCATAAGAGAATAGAAAAAGATTATTATTACTCGAAAAGAAAAATGCTCCTAATGATCATTAAACAAACTTTCCACTGAGTAACTGGCCCTCTTGCCTCAGTAAGCAGTGAGTGTCACATCAAAAGGTGAAAATTTTGCTCACAATGATCATTAAAAAGAACTTTTCACTGAGTAACTGGCCCTCTTGCCTCAGTAAGCAGTGAGTGTCACGTCAAAAGGTGGAAATTCTTATTGGTAGCACCAATTAGTTTCATAGCATTTTTTACTCGAGTTAGTAAGTCCTTCGGGGTATCTTTACACCTAATGCCCTAAAACCATCTGATTTGGGAGTCATTGACTAAACACTCGCTACATGAGTCAAATAGAAAGTTTAAAGGAACTAAACTTGGCAAAAATCTCACAAATAAAATAAAAGAAGAAAAACTATGCCGTCTTTGTTGATTCTAATAGGAAATTTGGTGAATCGTGAGACATCGAAACACTACACATTAGAATTATTTGGAAACCTAATCTTTTATGTGCTAGTTCACCACACACTAAAGTCAAACTTGTGATGTCTTAAACTGCCTCATGAAAGTGATTTGCGTTCAAAACTCTTATTCATTGTAAAGATGTGTTTATACTTGTTAAGCTTGCTCATGAATGCGCATCATAGTTTGTGTGAGACCTAAACTTTTGTAGACACTATGAATATTGGATTTATCTGTGTGTCGTTATTTTTCATTTTAGTTTTTAGTTTTGTATTGTTAAAGGACTAGCAATATGTAAGTTTGGGGGTGTGATATGTGCTTAAATATTCATATTTAAGCCCCTTTTATTTACATTTGTTAAGTCCTTAGTTATGTTAATTTAGTCTATTTTACTTCACTTTTGTGTTTCACGTGTTTTTATAGGTTCTTTTGAGAAAAAGAAGCAACTTTGGCACTCAAAGGAAGAAATCTGGAAATCCTAGAGCAGCTGCTGGCTAAAGTGCGATCGAGCGCGCTATTTGGTACGATCGAGCACATCAGCGCTCGTGCGCACACAAAGAAGGATTGAGTGCAGCCTTGCAATCGAGCGCACAATGAATGCGATCAAGTGCACATGTACGGGCGTGAACAGTAAAACAGCATAACCAGTTTTGGAAATAGAGGAGGTTTTGTGTTTTAGGAAGTTTAGGGTTTCCAGAGTCTTCTAGGGTTATTCAACCAATATAAATACACTTGTAAACACACACAAAAGGACATCCCTTCTTTTATCTTTTGCTTGGCTCGAAGTTGTAAGCTTTGGAGAGGATTGACAACCCATCTCCACAGTATTCTATAGGTTTTATATTTTATGTTTAGTTTATGTTATGATGCTTATCCTAGATAGCATGTGTAACTAACTCTTTATAGGGCTCGATTAAAGCCCTAGTTATGCTTTCCCATATATTCATTCTTTGATTATCTTTTCAATAGCCTTAATTATGACACTTAACTTGATTAATGTCTGTGTTAATTTAAATTCCTCATATGTGTATGTCTGATCAATATGTGTATATGGTATGGATTAGTTAGTTAGACCAATTTGGATGACCGAGTCCTGGGTCTGACAATGGTAACAAAAGATATCCACACCAGATTCTTGGACTAATCAACATGGGAAACCAGGAGTAGATACCATGCCCTAGGTCTCATTTGGTTGTCAATTTCCATAAATTTTATGCTTTCTTAAGGAATAACTCAGTAGATACCATGCTGAATCCCTTAAAAAAGAAAAGAGTTAGAGTAGATACCATACCTAACTCGACACTTAGGGAAATCAATAGCTTAAGGAGTAGATACCATGCCCTTAGGTTGGCAACCATTAGGTATTCATAGTAAGGCTAATGCATTGACATATTACTTATTGGGAAAGTATAATTAGGGGTAGATATCAAAGCCCTATATTCTTACTATTAAATCACACTCAACTGTTATTGCTATCTTTTTATCTTGAGAAACTGATTCTAAAAACGAAATTCACCAATCCCTGTAGAAATGATCTCGCACTTGCACACTATGCTACCATTGACCTTGTGCACTTGCAAGTAAAGCTGTACGATTATTTACTTAGTTATTTAGGTAGATAATCGCATAACAAGTACTGTTAAGATGCATTTTATGACTCTCATCACAACCCCCAACAAGCTTATTGCTAGTCCTTAGCAATTCAAGCAAAAACATGGGATGAATTCTATGGTAGGAATCAAAACAAGGTAAAGCAATGCTAGCGTTAAACCAAGAGCAATTCACTTTTTGTCTCAAAAATTTCACATAATATACAGCACATAGAATCATTAAATATCACTTAAGTCCAAAAGTAATCCAAACATCAATCTTAAAATTTTTATCGACTCTTCACATCCATCTTACCACAATCCATTAATCCGAACACTCGGATGATTTTACGCATAACATTCATGAATACAAATCTTGGCCTGTAAAAACATAATAAATTGCATGACATCAATCACAAATCAAGCTCCATAGGCTTATTTTTCAAATCACTTTCCACTATTGTAGAAAAATCACACTACATTGGATCAATAGGTCTTTAATAAGCTTATAACGTTAGGTTAAGGTAAAGGTTAAGGAAGAACGGGAAGGATTTGCAAGTAAAAGAACTCAATCTTTTAGCTCTAAGCACAACCATTTTTAATCACTGGATAACCTTACTTCAACACCCAACTCTTTCAACCATTTTTATAAGAGCATATCTCTCGATATGTCACCACTTTTCTTTTCTTTTCTTCTTTCTTTGCCATACTTCACTTCTCTTTTTCTTCTCTTTTTTTTTTATTTTCCTTTCTATTTTGGCATAAGACCATTCACCTTCTTTTTCTTTTCTTTTCCACAACCCCCAACTTATCCCCTTTAATGTACTTGGGTTGTGGTAGTAATATTTTTTTTCATATTTCCATCCTTATTCCTCTCAAGTGCTTCGCAACAAATGTGTATGACTAAGTTCTTTTAAAAGAAGGGTAAGGATAAAATATTTTTAGGCTCATAAGGGTAAGTGAATGGGTTATCGAAAGAAACAAGGCTTAATTTCTTTTTCAAGAAAAAAGCTCAAACAGGTGACTAGTGATAAATATAGCAATGGTAAGTTTGAAAGGCTCAAACGGTTCAAAAAATGGCCTATATCATATGCTAAGTAATGTGCATTCTAGGAATTTGCCTCAAGTGATTATCAAATAAGTTCTAAAGCTTGTCGAGACCGCAAAAGTATTCACAAATAATCACACATAAAACTTTTCTAGATATTTTTAGACTAGTCATGCAATCTTACCGCAAACTAGAGTCTCAAACCAAATGAAGATTGACACTTAAATTATTCTCAAATCGAAGCAAGATTTAATTTCTTCTAAATGCTATATGCTATCTCAATTAAGTTCATATCATTGACATGTGAATTAACTCTAAGGCTAACATAAAGCATGCTAAAAACAGATAAAAAGGGAAAGCAACACCAAGCAGTTCAAAAAAAATAATATGTTTCCTCTACCCCCAACTTAAAAATTGCATTGTCCTCAATGTGAAAGAAAGGTAAATGAAACTCCCTTTGTAAGAAAAAGTGCACACAAGCTGAAAATTGTGCACCATCATGGGAACTACATGCCATTCCTCTTGCTGAAATTCCTATCAACAATATAGAACAAAACAACAAAAGGAAAGCAATTGCGGTGTGCCATTAAGATTCCCACCATATGTTAGGTTAGCACATGAAATGGAGAGAAATAACTAAAAGAAAGAAAAATGAAGTATGAAAAATAAAATAATGAAAAGGGAAACATAATAAATGTTAGTATAGTTATCCTTAAAATAAAAATTAGATTAAATGACACTAAAAGCTAAATATTAAACTGAAAATAAAACAAACAAAACAAAAGAAAATAAAAGTAAAAACATATCTGTGTAGTGTGGTCAAGGTGAATAGACCGGATCCATAAGCGGAATGTCTTCCCCTTCCAGATCTTGCCTATCATTTAAATTCTTAAGGCGTTGACCATTTACTTTAAAAATCCGACCATTTCTAGTGTCCTCTATTTCCACCGCCCCATTTTCAAAAGCATTTTTCACTAGGAAAGGGCCGGTCCATCTCGACCGAAGTTTTCCTGGATGCTTATGAAGTCTAGAATCGTATAAGAACACCCGATCATTGGGCTTAAATATTTTTCTCAAAATATTTTTATCATGAAACACTTTCATCTTAGCCTTATAGATTCTAGACTTCTTATAAGCATCATTTCTTAACTCCTCTAACTCGGTGAACTGAAATTTTCTAAGATTACCCGCTTCGCTTATATCAAAATTGAAAGATTTGATGGCCCAATAAGCTCGATGCTTGAGCTCCATAGGTAGGTGGCAAGGCTTTCTAAAAACGAGGCTATAAGGTGACATACCTAAGGGAGTTTTGAAAGTTGTACGGTAAGCCCAAAGCGCATCAACTAGTCTCAAAGACCAATCCTTGCGATATGGGTTAACCATTTTTTCTAAAATTTGTTTAATTTCCCTATTAGCAAGTTCTACTTGTCTGAGGGTGGTAAGCAGTGGAAATCTTATGTAACACCCCATATTTTCTCATTAAAGCTTCAAATGAACGATTGCAAAAATGTGTACCTCGATCACTAATTATAGCACGTGGTGTACCAAATCGAGATAACACATTTTCTTTGAGAAATTTAATTACCGTTCTATTATCATTGCTTCGGTAAGCTGCTGCCTCTACCTATTTTGACACATAATCTATTGCCACAATGATATATTGATATCTGAAAGAAGGAGGAAATGGTCCCATGAAATCAATGCCCTAACAATCAAAGATTTCAATCACTAAAATTGGGTTTAAGGGCATCATATTTCAACGAGACACAGCTCCTAACTTCTGACACTTTTCACATGAGCGACAGTAGATGTTTGCATCTTCAAACAAGGTAGGCCAATAAAATCCACACTGTGAAATTTTTGCAGTGGTTTTTTTCATTGAAAAGTGGCCTCCACAAGCTTGGGAGTGACAAAATTCCAAGATGCTGGCAATCTCTTCATTAGGGACGCAACGCCTTAAAATTTGGTCAGGGTAGTATTTGAAAAGACAAGGGTCATCCCAATAAAAATTACATACCTCATTCAAGAATTTCCTCTTTTCTTGAGCACTCCAATCCATCAGTATCTCACCGGTAGCCAAATAATTCACGATATGAGCAAACCATGGTAGAGAAGTAACAGAGAGTAATTACTAATCCGAAAATCATCCTTGATTGCCATGTCATCAGAGGTGTCCTCAAATGTGAGCCTTGAGAAATGGTCCGCCACCACATTCTCTACTCCTTTCTTGTCTTTGATGGTGATGTCAAATTCTTGTAGGAGTAGGATCCACCGTATTAGTCGTGCCTTGGCATCCTTCTTTGTAAAGAGGTATTTTAGGGCTTCATGATTTGTGAAGATAAGAATAGCAGAACTAATTAAATAAGCACAAAATTTGTCCAAGGCAAATATTACAGCAAGTAATTCTTTTTCAGTGGTGGAGTAGTTCATTTGAGCACTATTTAAGGTTTTACTAGCATAGTAGATGACAAAAGGTTTTCCCTCTCTTCACTGTCCAAGAACAGCACCTACAACATAGTCACTAGCATCACACATGATTTCAAAAGGTAAATTCCAATCAGGTGACTGCATTATAGGTGCTGAAGTAAGCTTGCCAATCAGTGTTGGTACAAACCGTTCTTACAAAATCTTACAAACCATTGGTGCAAACATTGTTGGTAGGAATGTCAACATTGAGCTTAGATGATGTGACCGCGCTCTTGTGTGAGAATTTGTGGTTGATGGAAAACAAAAGCTTGTCTAGTGGTAGTTAAGCACTTGTTGTGGATAGTTCTAATAAAGGGAGGAGCCAATGGAGAACGAATAATGGCTCAAGGTGGAGATCTAAATCTAGGCCTAAAAATGACAGTGAGAAAAAATGCTTCTATTGTGGAGAGATAGCACACAGAATATTATTGTAAGGCCATGAAAGCTGACTTAAAAGAGTTGAGAAGGATGAGTAAGAAGAAGAGTGATGATAGAAAGATTAGTGAAAGTGCTAATATCACTGAGGGAAATGATGAAAAGGTGTTAGCTATTGAGCACATTAAAGAAAAAATTGAAGAGAGTAATATGGTGCTACGTGATTTGGTTTCCTCCATTCACATATTTAATAAGAAGAAGTAATTTGATTGTATGAAGGAACCTACCCATGTCACAACTGCTACCACATGTGGTAAACACAAAGTAATTGATGGTGAAGGAAGCTTAAGGTTGAAGCTCTATGTTGGAAGCGTTAAGACACTTAAGAAGGTAAAGTTTGCTTCCTCTCTTACTACAAATATCATATCTTTGGAGGAGCTTGATAAGATGGGATACACATGGATTGTAGGCAATGGAGAAATGCAAGTTCTTAATGGATCAAATGTAGTGTTTATGGCTACTATGAACAAGAAGGGCTTATATGTATTGGACGGGAAAGTTTTACTTGGAAAATTAGGTGGATGATATATAGAAGGACCAAAAGGAAGGATCGTACCAACCAAGAAGAAAGTTAGATTTGTTTATGAGATGTGGAAAATTTGAGCCAAGGTATAGATTTGTTAGAATTTTGGCTCCAATCCTCATAAGGAAGAATACTAATTGGTTTGGAAACAAAATAGTTTCCTAATTTATAGTTGGTTGTTCTAGTTGGAGTAGTACTAATTTCCTATTAGATTGTTCCTTGTACAAGTAATAGTAGTAGTAGTAGTAGTAGTAGCAGTAATAGTCTACTATAATGTTGTTGGTCTTTTCCTAATAGTCTTAAGAAAATATCTTCTATATAAAGGGGGTCCTAAAGAAGGTTTCAAGCACACTCATAATTCTAATATACATTGTAAGTAAGAGGGATTTACAACTAAAGTTAGGTCGAGAGCTTTGAGTGTATTGGGGATTTTGGGTTATGAGGTTGTCAGTGTAATAATTTTGTCTTTCCTAAATTTATGATTAAGAATTAATAAAGTTGTGAGTTTGTTGGTGGCATAAGCAAAGAGGTTGCCGAACCATGTTAAATTGTTATACCTAATATTTATTTGTTTATTTGCCTATTTAATTATTGTAAATTTGAGTAGGTAGATTTTAGGGGTAAAATCCTAACACTTAAGTATAGGGATCATATCCTGCCTTGAAGCCAATTCTCTATTAGTTTCTTATTATTTTGATAAACAACCCTATAAATTTTCCCCAATAGTTTACAGTCTAATTTTATTTTTCATCTCGTTTCTTGGCAGCAAAACACTAACAAGTTATATAACATAAATAATTAGAGGTAGAATATAATAAAAACTGATTAAGCAAACTCATTGCACCCTTTTGAAGATATTGTTAAATGTGAATCATAAAATTAATTAATGTATAGATTAGTATACTCATTTTGATTCCTTAAAAAATTGAAAGTTACCACAATAATCCTATGATATTTATCATCACTAATTCTGAAACAAAGTGTTTGAACATTAGAATATGTTTTTAACATCTCATAAACAAGAATGGAGAGCAAAAATATATCCACGTTAGATTCCAAAATTGATTCGATGTATATTTTATATACAACAAGAGGACCTAACAAGAAACTTCTTTTCAGAAATGAGAAAATTTAATAGTCTTCTATCTTGAAAGAAGTTATTTAGAAACCCCAATTTTGAAAGATGAGTAATATTTAAGCATCTAAAATAAGATAGCTAAACCAAATGTGGTTATGCTATATATTAGTAATTAACAAGTTTAAACAACAAGGCTTAGGAAAACATGGTGACATGTCATGGTCAAATGGATAGTAAACCAGTTAAAGTCAACATAAAAATTGTTAATCATTTATATAATATATGAACTAAAACAATTAGTCGATTTCTCTTATCATGAAATCAAAGTTTATAATGTTCTTGTCAAGATAATCTAGTGAAGTATGTATAATTAAACTTGTGGAAGTTTATTCTTGTTCCTTCTCTATTTGAATTATGAAGCTCAAATTCTTAATGTCAAAATTGATAGCCAATATCTATTTTACACTTCAATCACTTTCATATATGCCATCACTCATCATCTTTTCTTTTAAGAAAAAATATGTTTTTGTGTAAACGTATAGTATATATGTATCATTATGTGTGCATATATACCAAGATAAAAGAGGATTTATAAATAAATTTTCAATCTAAAACCTAAAATTTTAAATACGGAAAGACTATTAAAGTAAATCCTAATCAATTGCCAAAATCCAGTGAAGACTGAAAATCCAATCATTTGTGAGTTCACAAATAATACCATCGGCGGATGACAGGAATAACGATGGGGAATGGAAGAGAGAGGTGAATGACTTTGAGGAGATGGAGAGTTTGATGAGATATCATAGGGAGAGAGAGAGACTCATATGAGAGAGCGAGAGATTCAAATATGAAAGAGAGATAAAGAGTAATTTGATATAGAGTGAGAGTCAAATTGAGGGAAGAAGAAATGGGCTAGAGATTTTAAATAGATATCAGCGATAACAACATCGTCACACATTTTTTTAAGTCATCGTTGTATCTCGCATAAAATTAAAGCAGATGTTTTGAACTTTTCATCTTCTTACAATGACATCAATTTTATATACTAGCGACGACAACTACCTTCATTGATATTTATCTAATTTTTTTTTCCATTTATTTTTAATCTTACCATTTTAGATGAACATTAGCGATAAAATTAAAAATAAAAAATAAAAAAACGATGGCATAGCCGATATGTTTCAATCAAATCAATGATGGGTCCCTATCCCATCTATAATGTCGTTGTTGATACCTAATATT
The DNA here is from genome assembly GCA_023935145.1 of Bretschneidera sinensis. NCBI lineage: Eukaryota > Viridiplantae > Streptophyta > Magnoliopsida > Brassicales > Akaniaceae > Bretschneidera > Bretschneidera sinensis. The sequence goes on along the minus strand of CM043703.1, from coordinate 76,051,768 downwards.
GTCGTTGGTAGATTATTGTTGCTAAAAGTTAATTTTCTTGTAGTGCATCCATGGTTTTCACTTTACATGTATTGAAGCAATTTGATATCTAAGCACTAGGCTCTCTTTTTCCTATCTCCCAACCCTTTACTTTTTTTTCATGATATCTAATCAAAAGAAAAATCCATAAATAATAGAAAGATTAGATCATGTAGGCATAAAATCTCAAAATTGAAGAAAAAAAGAAAACTAAAAAGTTTTGGACTGATATTTAATTTGTGACCTACCTTCAAATGATAGGGTCCATGAAACCTTAGATTAAACAAAAGAAATTACTGAGATTAAAAGGTTTTGGACAAAGATTTCATTAAGGGTCTGCTTTCAAAAGATAAGACCTTGAAACCTAAAAAAATGTTTGAGATTTAACAGGGGATTCCTTCAAGATGAGGATAAAATTATTACAAATGGAAATACCTAGATTATCCCAAACAAACTTTAGGATAGACACAAATCTCTCAGTTATTATTGTGAAAGATGATCACTCATCACATCCCACTAAAGGATCCTGCTTTAATTGACTTTACTTCTAATTTTTATAGTGAAAATCTCAATCCCATAGTTTTTTCTTATTCAAAGTGGGATTATGCATCGACACACTTTAATATATAGATAGATATACATTATTTTTTCTTTTAAAAAAATAATAGAAAAGATTTATAACCATCAAAATTCGTCATTCATTTGTAAACCCTAAACACGGACTAATGATGAACTGACACGTGTAAGAACATGAGTGGTAAATCACGATTTTAACTTTTAAAAAGACATTGTAAATCAATGTACCTTATGAATTATGAGTGATGAGACTATCCGACATGTGATTCAAGGAGTAACACTCATATGCAAAGGCGGGGGGGAGAAGGGGACAGGAGGGAGCCTAGGTTCCCCCAAACACTTTGAATTTCTTTAGTTATATATGGGTCCTAGTTAACTAGCTCCCTCAATCCACCAACTCAAGATTCCAATTGAATATATGGGATTTAAAAGAACAAAATTACTAAAATATAGCAGTAGACTAGTAGTAATAACCTTTTAAGCATAGGAAATTGGACCCTTATAGGCCCAACTCACTTTAAGTGCCCACAATTATTTTTCTTTAACTTGAAAAGTTTAGGACTTTCAAGTGCAATCTCCCAGCCTAAAAACTTGGTACAATTACACTTTTTTTTTTAAACAAATGAACTTATTTATTTAATACACTTTAGGTTATTAATTATTTGTCTAACGTAGCAAAAAAATTATTATGTATTTGCATTTAATAAAAAATTTCATAATTTTAGTCTTTATAACTCTTTTTTTCTATTTTATTCTTTTACATAGAGATAAGAATGTCAAGAGATAGTTAGTTTTAATCAGTAAACTTTTTTAAAAAAATTTCAAATGTTAAAATATGAGAATACTTGAATAGAGAAAATTTTATAAGCTAAGTTTTTTATCCAATAAATAATATAAGCATAACTTAAAATGGAAACGTTTCCTGAAGTTTTTTTTTATTCTTTTTCTTTTTGTTATATATGTTATAAATTGTCCATATGCATTTATGTATAATCTAAGTAAGCTATGATCAAAATCCTCTCAAGTTTTTGGATCAATGAATCATTGGATGAATGCCATGTCATTCATTAAAAATAATATTATTTTGAACGATTAAATTTGGCCCCTATTGATGCCGAAAATCTGCCTGGAACTCGAACGATTAGAATGCAGTACCTACACACACGAAACGAGGTGAAATCCTAAAATTCGTCGGAGGACTGGAGGGGTTGTGCCTTTAGGGGGACTCTTCGATGCCTAAGTTAGTATAGAGCTTTTAAGAATATAGATAGTTGTGTAAAGTAGAGATCTGTGGGTAAATGAGGGAATGTACCTTTTGATGGTGAAAGCCCCCTTAAATAATGTTTCGGAACATAGTTCGATTAGAAGAGTGATTGGCCACTAAGTATTATGATAGGAATAAAATTCCTATTGATGAGATTAACATTATCCATAGGCTGGAGTGCTTTATCCAAAAGCTAGATAATAGTTTATCCATAAGCTGGAGTGTCGTAGTGGTATCAGGACATTAATGTGCGATTACCGTTATGCTCTTTTTCATACGTCGATGTTTGATTTGCTAATTTATCCGAGTCATGAAATTACACTTTTTCCCTTAGAGGTCGCCACATGTTATTATGTTGTTGGATAGGGAGCTTAGTCAATGAATTTACCGTTTTACCCTTAGCGGGTGCAACGAGTCATTGTGCCATTGGATGGGGAATTTTCCCTTATATCAGATAACCCCCACTTCCTTAAGTACAATTATATAGTTGAGGAAGTAGGTTGTTTGGAGTGTGTTGTACAGTTCAGATCAAGTATAACATTGTTCGGGTACCCGAATACTGAGGATGTGAGTTATAGGAACTTGAACTCGTTCGAGCAATGCTAAGAGAGAGCATAGGGCTACCTTTTCGAGGAGTATTAATAGCTCAATGCTACCTCCTTGAAAGGGAATGTAAGGGGCCATGAAGCACTGATTTTAGGGTAGACTCCTCGAAGCGAGGTAAGATAATGAACCCGAATGGAACAAACTTAAGTTGAGTGCCTCGAAGCGAGGTAAATAGTGAGTCTCAATGATACAGACTGAGTGCCTCAAAATGAGGCAAATAATGAGTTCGGGTGATACAGACTGAGTGTCTCGAAGCGAGGAAGATAATGAGTTCGGGTGATACGGACTGAGTGGCTCGAAGCAAGGTAAATAACGAGTCTGAGCGATACAGACTAAGTGCCTTGAAGCGAGGTAGATAATGGGTCCGAGTGATACGTATTGAGTGCCTTAAAATGAGGTAAATAATAAGTCTGATTGGTACAAACTGAATGCCTCAAAGTGAGGTGAATAATGAGTCTGATTGATATAGACTGAGTATCTCAAAGCAAGGTAGATAATAAGTCCGGGTGATATGAACTGAACACCTCGCAGTGAGGCAAATAATGAGTGTGGGTAATACGGACTGAGTGCCTCGAAGTGAGGTAAATAATGAGTCTGAGTGACATGGACTGAATGCCTTGAGGCGAGGTAAATAATGAGTCAGAGTGATACGAACTAAATGCCTCGAAACGAAGTAAATAATGAGTCTAAGTGATACAGACTGAGCACCTCGAAGTGAGGTGAATAATGAGTCCGAGTGACACAAACTGAGTGTCTCGAAGAGAGGTAGATAATGAGTCTGGGAGATATAGACTGAGTACCTCGAAGCGAGGTAAATAACGAGTTTGGGTGATACAGATTGAGTGCCTTGAAGTAAGGTAAATATTGAGTCCGAGTGATACAGACTAAGATAAGTCGACCCTATTACCTCAGAGTTTTTGGGAAAATAGTCTGAGGGCTGAGATAAATCTGCCCTATCACGTCTGAGGTTTTGGAAAAAAGGTTCGTTGGTTAAAATAGGTCGACTCTATCACCTCAGAGTTTTTGGAAAAAAGATCCGAGGACTGAGATTTGTCAGCTCTATCACCTCAGATTTTTTAGAAAAAAATTATAAGGGTTGAGATAAGTCGACCTTATCACATCAGAGTTTTTGGAAGAAAAAAAATGTCTGAGGGCTGAGATAGGTCGGCCCTATCACCTCAGAGTTTTTGGAAAATAGGTCCGAGGGTTTAGATAGGTCGACCCTAGCATCTCTGAGATTTTGGAAAACAATTTCGAGGGCTGAGATAGGTCGGCCCTGTCACCTTGAATTTTTTAGAAAAAAAAAAGGTCTGAGGGTTGAGATAGGTCTACCTTAATCACCTCGAAGATTTTGGAAAAATATTCTGAGGGTTGAGATAGGTCGGCCCTAGAACCTCGGATTTTTTGGGAAAATGGTCTGAAGGCTGAGATAAGTCGGCCTTATCACTTTAGAGTTTTTGGAAAAAAGATCTGAGGGCAGAGATAGGTTAGGCCTATTAGCTCGGAGTTTTTAGAATCTTTTCCTTTTCGTCAAGCCTCACCACTTGGAATATTTTTATATGTCTTCTAGCTATGGGTGGTCTTCGTGTGTAGCCGCTGGTTTGAAGAATTTATTGATTGTAACTGAGGGTATTTTGCCCAAGAGGTGGAGAAGACAATTAGTAAATTTCTCTAATGGGTTTCAAATGAGGGCCCATAAAGACTCAGGTTAGTGTTTCAGGGCCCACAAAGTTGTTAAAGGCCCATCAAGTGGTTGCATTTGTCGAAGGTTCTAAAACCTTTGAGAAGGCATACCAGACAGTTGTACTCTTTAGTAAATGAAACATCTCTTCGGTAAATAGAACGTTGCAATTCTGGCTCATCATTTTGAAACGATTAGAGTCATCTATTGATCTATAAAAATGGGAAGGTTCTCAACCCTTTTCACATCATTTTCAAACTTTCTTATCAAAATCTTCTTTGGAAAGCCCTCAAAGTTAAGAGTGAGAGCACTTGGTTTTTGGAGTTTACTACTTCAACTTCTCCTCCTTTTCTTAGGTGAGTCTCTTCTTTCCTTCCTTTATCTATTTCCAAAAATTTCTTTTATTGGTAGTAGTTTTAATTCATCTAAGGCTGAGGAGAATAGCTCCTCGACCGAATCACATATTGAAAGGGCAATAGTAGACCCCAGTAAGGTCAACCCTAAACAATATTAAAGATGACATGGTCGAGGGCACCAGGGATATAGAATTTAAGGCTAAGAGAATTCCTAATAAGCTAAAAGATATACGATTCCTATTGAGAATTCTCTTAGGAATGTTGGTGTAGGAAAAAGGGTATGCGACAATCCTCATAACGATCTTCCTTATGAGGTTTGTGTGTATACCCACTCTTTGAAAGCTAGTCTAAGATTTCCCTTCCACCCTGATATTCATGTAGTGCTGAATTATTATAATATTTCTCTTTGCCAACTAGCTCCAAACTCCGTTCGTTTGTTGGTGGGGTTCAATTATGTCTTTGAGAGGATCGATGCATATCTTACTCTTGATATTTTTAAGAACATATTTTTCGTGAACCGCCACTCGGAACACGGTTAGGTCATCCTGAGTCAGAGGACATAGTGAAGAACAATCTCTCCTTAATAAAGCAATGGAAAAATAAATTCTTCTTTCTTCAGAGCAGGACAAGCTTTGAGATTCTGCGCGTATGTGATCTAAACTTTTTGAAAAAGAGTCGATGTCCATCATTTAGCAGTTCAGAGGAAGAAGTTGTTAGAAATTTGGTGAAGAGAGACATAGAGGCTGCCAACCTCAATAATAATAATAACTTGACTAGGCTTCGCCTTTGTCCTTTCGAGGGTATACTTATTAATTTCACTCTTCCTTTATTTTTTTTTATGAATGTTCCTTTGCTGATTCAGAGTATTTATGATCATTTTCTTTTGGGTAGATACGGCTTTGAGTCATTCCCAAATTCTGAAGGCTAGCAAGAAGGCAAGCCAAGGTGACGATGCTGGGGCAGAAACCAGTTCCAAATGGTCGGGAAAAAGGAAGCAAGATTCTTTCACTTTCGAGGGTCAGGAGGGCTAGCCACCAGTTGTCGGTTTCACCAGTCCTTCGAGCATCACAGTACTCGGACTTGGTTCTCCTAATGCTCCACCCATAGTAACAGAGGTGTTCTGCCCAAACTGGTTTCTAAAGGTTATGGACTCAGTGATGGGCGAAGCTTGGATTTCTAGCGAGTAGTTGACTCAAGGTATTCCTCCTCAAGATAGGGTTGAGCTTCGTGCCTTAGCTCTTGAAGTTCTCACTCACTCCGTAGAGGAGCTGTAAGTCAAGGTGATATTCTCTTTCGATTTTTTTTTTCCATGGTGTCGAAATTCTGAATGTTCTGACTTGCAAGTTTTTTATTTTTTATTTTACCAGGCTAGTGTTACTTCAAAAGTGTTGACTCAGTGTTTCATTGAGGCCAACAAATGGTTGGAGGAGCAGATGGCTTTAGTGGTTGATTTGAGAGCTTCCTTTTAATCGAAGGATAAGGATCTTGAGCTCACGAGGACATAGTTGGCAAGCTCCCAAGGGACTTATACCACCCTTGAGGCAAAGGTGTTCAAAGAGAAGAATGGGGCTAATAAGGAGTTCAAAGTTTCTAAAGCCATGGCCATTGAATGGGAGTCTATAGGTCAATGGGCTTTGAAGGAATTTTGTCTCTTGCATGAGTTTTGTATGGAATTAGCGACTGAAAGCAGGAAACAATATTAGGAAGGCTTCGTGGATGCAAAGGCTAAGATGGCTAAGCTCTTCCACAAACTTTACCTCTCGGTAGTCGAGTTATCCAAGGATGAGACCATTATGGTGCTTTTGGAGAATTAAGGTGTGGGGGATGGTAAAGAGACTGAGATTGGAGCCAAAGCAGACGAGGAAGCAATTGATGTTGCAGGGGATGAGTAGGTGTCGCCCTCCTTTTCTTTTTCTATATATTTCGAGGTCGGTAGTGCCCTATACCACATTTTATACCAACAGGCCAATAGTGCCTTAGACTACATCTATTTAATAATTAGATTTGGTTTATGCTTTGTGCACTTCTTCTTCGATCTCCCTTTTGCTTCCAAATATTTTTTTCTTAAAATTTTAACTTGGAATAAGTTCAATAGAGTGGAGAGTTCGGGATTCTCTCCTCAAAGTATGGCTCGAACAAGCTCCGAGGATGGAAAATGCTTGGGGCTCTAGGCTCAGAGTGTAGCTTGAAAGTAGTCCTAGGGAAAAAAGGTTTGGTGCTCTAAGCTCGAAATGTAGATCAAATTAGTTTGATGATGAAAAGAGCTTGACACTCTAAGATCCGAAGGTAGCTTGAAAGTGCTTGGTAATAGAATGAATTCACTTCGTAGGATTTAAAGGGAGAAATATTAATGATGGGACTTCATAAGGTCTTTTTCATTCTATGTCCAAGGAATGGGGTTACTGTTGAGATCCTTAAGTTCGAAGATTCCAACTCTTAGTTTAGGTGAATGAGGGAGAAGGGCTCTAGGCCTTCTCCTCAACTTTTAAGGAGCTCGGAGCATTTTGTTTGAAAAGAGCTTGGGGGTCTTTTCCATGGATCTTTCTTTCTATCAGAAAAGTCTAAGAAAGAAAGGCTCGGGGCCTTTTCCTCATTTTTTATCTAAGTAGAAGAAGCTCGGGGCCCTTCCTTTATTGAGAAACGTTGATAAGTGTATAAATAGAAACTGATCCTTTACTGATAATGTCTAAAAATTATAAAAATCGAAAGGAGATAAACGAATTTCTACTGATAGAATTTGCGACAATTCTCGACATTCCAAGTATGAGTTATTGGATTACCATTGAGATCTTCCAATCCAAAAGTTCTGGCTCAGCAGACTCTTTTGATTCGATACAGTCCTTCCCAGTTTAGCAAGAGATTTCTTGTCTCTCATGGATTAGATAATTCATTTTTTCTAAGAACTAAATCATGTAATCTGAAGGTTCTTCCTCGGACTCGAGAGTTATAATACCTCGACACCCTTTAGTGATAGGCGGCGAGTTTGATCTTGGGCCTTATCCCTTGCCTCATCAATCATATCGACGTTCATTTTGAGGGCATCTTCATTATTTGCTTCGTCGAAGCTCTGTACCCATAACGATGGTGCCCTATCTCGATGGGGATAAAGGTCTCTGACTTATAAGCTAAAAAGAACAGAGTCTCTCCAGTAAGAGTTCATGTACTTGTCTGATAGGCCTAGAGGACATTCATGAGGTGTTTAACCCATTGTCTATCGGTGTCCTCGAGTCTTTCCTTGATGCCTTTTAGGACAGTTTTTTCAGTCACTTTAGCTTGCCAGTTAGCTTTAAGGTAGCCCATTGAGGAGAATCGATTCTCGATATTGAGGTCCTATCAAAAGGACTTGAACCAGAAGCTATCAAACTATTTATCATTATCGGTGATGAATATCTCCGGTGTGCCAAATCGACTTCCATACGAACTCCCGAGTCCGGTAGTCAGTGATGCTGACAAGAGGCTCAACCTCTGTAAATTTTGTGAAATAGTTAATAGCTACTATCAAATGCTTCTTTTGGCTCGGAGCTTCTTAGAATGGTCCAAGTATGTCCATTCCCTAAATGACGAAGGAAAGTGGGTCGGTAATTGATGTTAAATGATTAACGGGTCGCTTGGATACGGGGGCATGCTGTTGACATGTCTTGCACTTTTTAACTATCTTAGTGGCATCTCAGAGCATCTTTGGTCAGTAGTAGCCATGTCGGAGTATTTTTTAGTTCAAAGCTCAACCTCCTAAGTGATTGCCATATATGCCTTCATGAACCACTCAGAAGGCATAGTCTACATCGGTTGGCCTAAGGCACTTCGAATTAGGCGCAGTGAGACCTTTTTTGTATAATTGACCTTTGATAATAGTGCATCGTGAAGTGATGGAGATGATCTTCTTGGTATCATTCCTCTAACTAGGAAGTGTTCCATCTCTTATGTATTGAAGGATTAGGTCTCTCTAGGTTTGCTCTTCAGCCAAAGGCATTACCGGTACTTCTTTAATGCTAAGTGCAATGAGGGTCTTGAGATAGTATACTTGATTGAGGTCAGACTGCCTAGACAAGGTGAGTCGTGCCAAGGCATCTGCCTTTAAATTCTATGCTCGGGGCACTTATATTATCTTGAACCTCTTAAAAGGTTGCAGTGAGTTCGCAGGCTTTCTCGAGATACCTAATGATTTTTGCACCTCTAGCTTTATAATCGTTGTGACCACCAGCTGTGAGTCACTATATACTTCCAAGGCTTCGGCAGCCAATGTCTTTTCTAGTTTCATCCCTATGAGCAATGCCTCATACTAGGCCTCATTGTTTGAGGCCTTAAATCTGAACTTTAGGGCATATTCTATTATGAAGCCTTCAAGATTGCTAAGAATAAGTTCAGCTCCACTACCGATGTTGTTAGAGGATCCATCAACATATAACGTCCAAGTCAGTGTCTGTCCACCTTCCTTGGAATCTTGCCTCTTGGTGAGCCGGGAATATGGCCTCCACTATGAAATCTGCTAATGCTTGGGCTTTAATAGTTGTTCAGGGTTTATACTTGATTTCGAATTCTTCGAGCTCTATAGACCACTTTATCAATCTTTCGCAGATGTCTAGCTTATAGAGTACTTGCGATAGAGGTTAATTAGCCAGTAGAATAATGGTGTGAGCCTAGAAATATGATCGAGTTTTTGAGCTATGACTAGGAGGGTGTACGCCATTTTTTTTTTATGGGGAGATACTTTACCTCAGCGTCATACAAAACCCAGCTGACATTGTAGATGGGTTTTTGGATCCCACATTCCTCTCCGATCAAAACTGAGGCCACTATGTCTTGGCCGCTAATATGTAAAGAAAGAGTTCTTCCCTAGCGATGGGCTTAGTTAGGAGCGATGGCGAGCTCAAGTATTCCTTCAGTTCTTCGAAGGCTTTTTGATAGTCTTCGGTGCAAGCAAATTTCTTTGTTTTAGGATTGCTTTGAAGAAAGACAAACATCTCTCGGTCAATTTAGACATGAAACGGCTGAGAGCTGCTACGCATCCAATTAGCATATGTACTTCTTTAATATTCCGAGGAGGACTCATGTCTAGGATTACCTTGAGTTTCTCGAGATTATCTTTTATCCCTTACTAGGTAACCATAAAACCCAAGAACTTACCAGAGGTGACTCTGAAATTACATTTTCTCAGGTTTAGCATCATTTAACGGCGTTAGAGTATTCTAAACACTTCATCTAGGTCAGACTCATTGTCTTCAGTTTTAATACTCTTGACCAAAATATCGTCTACATACACCTCCATGTACCTTCCGATCTATTCCTTGAAAATTTTATTGACCAGCCTTTGGTAGGTTGCCCCTGCATTTTTCATCCTGAATGGCATTATCTTGTAATAGTACAAACCTCAGTCAGTGACGAAGGCAGTTTTGAGCTGGTCCGGTTTATGCATAAGGATCTGATTGTAACCCAAGTACACATCCATGAAACTAAGAAATTCATGCCCTAAGGTGGCATCGACTTGCTAGTCTATCCGAGGTAGAGGAAAGTTATCATTTACACAAGCTTTGTTAAGATCAGTGAAGTCGACACATATCCTCCATTTTCCATTTGCCTTCTTTACCATTACTACATTGATGATCCATTTCGAGTAGTGGGCCTTCAGGATGAATTTGATGAGGAGGAGCTTGTCTACTTTCTCTTCTATGTAATCTTGTCGCTATGGGGAAAATGACCTCTTCTTTTGAACAATGGGTCTATGGTTCGGATACATGTTTAGTTTGTGGAGGCCGACCATGCAAATAGATCCTGGTTCTTTTAGAGGAAAGAGATCAATGACTCTTTGAGGCTCTAGAGAAGGTTAGACCTGATCTGTACAGTTTTAGAATCTTCCTCATTCAAAATGACGACTACTAGTTCTTCCATCAGTTGTCCCTATGGAGTCTTGAGCTCACCTCGCAAATCCTCAATCCCCAAGGGTAAGGCTTCTACCTTTCCCTGCCGTTTAATGGAATTCAAATAACAAGACTGAGAAGCTTACTAATTCCCTCATACTTTCCCAACACCATGGTCAGTGGGGAATTTCATCCTCAGGTGATAAGTTGAGACTACTATCTTTATCTCATTTAAAGTCGGCCTTTCAAGGATCATGTTGAATGAGGACAGTTTTCTTAACCACTAGGAACATGGTCATTAAAGTAGTAAGTTACGGAGCTATTCCCGTGGTGACCGGGAGAACTATGTGAATTATGTCCAAACAGTATTATGCGATAGCAGCAGTATAGAATGGAGTGTCGATCACATGAAGAGAACGTTCTACAGTCAAAGTCTCAAGCAAAAATAATGGAAACAAACTTAAAAATTAAAATTGAGAAAATGTTGAGAACTAAATGAAACAATTGAATTAAGTGAAAGAAAATCAATAATGAGAAACACAAGGTCCAAGAATCCCTTCTAGATTTCACAGCTTCAACTTGTATCAATTCAACAATTATAACCCAATTACACAATTCACATCTCAAATGTGTAACTGAAAAATAATAGTGAAAGCACAAAATATTCTTTTGTAAATTATTATGAGAAATTCTTTTTTTTAAAACAATGTAACGATCGATCATATATGATATCCTAAATCGACGATATATCCAGAGACAATAGCGCAGTAAAGGACAATCATATATAATTAATCTACCGGAATCAACTGCATCCTAAATTCCACACATAAGAAAAGCATGACTGAACTTATATGGAGAAAAAGAATAACAATCACCGGAGTTAAATAAAATCTATGGAAGAAGAAAATACAATTGTCTATCACACAAAAATATCAACTTCTATATTAAATAAAGGGAAAATATCAAAACAATTATCCAACGTTAAAAGCACAAATAACTGAATTAAATACAAGCCAAACCCACTATATCTAGGAGTTCATCTCTTCACCTTGCCTAAAACTTAGCCTAACTGACAATACATAATCACCAAAATTCTCAAAAAAAATTCAATGTGTATTCTTCCTCCGGTCTCCCCCATGAGTCTAAGGTATCCTCAATATATGTACTGATGAAAAGACGACTTTTTAGACAAAAATCGCAATAGGGTTTCTGAATTTGGAAGTGCCGGCCGCGGCTCAACATTCTCCATGCCGTGGCCCAACGTAAATGTTCGCTCCGTCTTCGTGTTTTAAAGTCGACAGGCCGCGACCTCCTTCAGCTATGCCACAGCCTTGAGATGAAGCCCGTGTTTTGTATTTTCAATGATAGGCCGCGGCATCAGTCCTCCCAGGCCACAGCTTGAAGCTACAAGTGAAAACCCAACTTTTACGCAAGAAACTCCATTTTTCTTGTGTCGAATACGTGCATAGGCTTGCCTTGGACTACTCTAAACTAATCCGAATGTTGTGTATCCTTTTGAACATATTTTTGAAGGCTTTTTTTATCTGTAAAACACACTAAAACACAAAATTCTCCAAAGGACCACACTTGTCAAGAAATTCAATGAATAATCAAAATATTCTCAACAAATGCATATAATTAACTCTATCAGAAGTGAATTTTCATGCCTTAATCACAACCCACAACCAGCTCATTGCTAGTCCCTAGTGATGCAAGCAAAACAGAAATGCATGAAAAGTAACATAGTATGAATGTTGTTAATCCGAGAATTTTGAAAAAATGTCTAGCATTCAAACAAACATTGGCCAAAGCTCATAGATGCTAATGAGATTTTCAAATCATGTCTTCTGAGAAACTGTGAGTGTGTGCACTAAGCTTAAACCTTCTTACCACAAACCAATGATGCATAAAACTTTGAATTCAACCAAGAAAGAAGCATCAACTCCATTATCCACACAAGTAAAGTGTTTATCAATTGAAATAGGCAAGGTATTTACTTATGGATTTGTAAAGCGGATAAAAGCACTCAGTGAAAAGGTCAAGCAATTTAGGATAAGCAAGTGAACAAGAATCGACCACAAGATAGGCTAATCACACAATTCAGAACTCTTTATCCAACTTACCAATATTATGCCTCAAAATTTCAATGGTTAATCAATAAAGAATTAGTGTTGAAGCTTCTTTCTTCTGAGTGTGGTGCGACAACTTATCTTCAATAAACTACTGAATCTTCCTTCTTTCGAACCAAAACTGAAAACTGAAGTAAACAAAAACTGATATTTTCTTCTTCTTTTTTTTCTTCCTTTTTGTTAGAGAAATACAATATAAATAAATAAGCTGATAGAAGAAGAAGGATTCCCAAGATGTTGTCGATAATCAAAACTTAGCGCAAATGTCAATGATGGATTTGAAGGCTTCAAAGACGAACCAAATCATTTCTCCACATGTGAGATAAGCCGAATAAAGCATCTCAAATAGTGATAAAACCAATTCAAGTGGGCAATAAAAATTCACAATGCTAGTTTTCTCATACTCTCCACTCAATAAAAACAAATGTGCTTCAAACATGGTTAAAAATCAAAGATCATATGCATCACTCTCTAAACAATCCACAAAGCTTAGTATGTGCATAGAAATGAGTTTCTAGAAAACAGTCAGTGTTAATCAAGATAGTATCATTGGACCTTGATGAAAACAGAGTTGTAATCATGCATCAACAGTTCACCAAATCGCGAAATCTCACAAACATGCCATGATAGTTTCACACAAACAATATATGATAAGCATGCATATGCTACCACCCCCAACCAAAATGTGACAGTGTCCTCACAGTCACCAAAAGATAAGAAAATCATACCGACGGGAGAGAGGAACTCCAGTAACGTAGCTTAGGTAAACCTGCATCACACAAAACAAAATAAAACAAAAGAAACTAAACTAGAAAGTAGTAAAATATAATACAGATAGAAGTACCGAACATCAATCAAAGTAGACAGGGGAAACCAGTGAAATCTCATCTGGTTCCTCTACTTTCTCCACGTAGTACTTCAGATGTTGCTTATTCACTCAAAATACTCTCCCATCTTTTGGATCTTCTATCTCAACCGAACCATTGGGAAAGACTTTTTTAACCACGAACGGGCCTGTCCATCTCCATTTTAGCTTACCGAGATGAAGGTGAAGCCTCGAGTCATAGAGGTGGACTCGTTGATTTAGCTCGAAATGCTTCCTCAGAATTTGCTTATCATGAGCCATCTTCATCTTTGCCGTGTAGATTTGTGAGTTGTCGTAGGCATCATTTTGTAACTCTTCAATCTCAGCCAACTGAAGCTTCTTACGAATTCTTGTATGATTAAGATCAAAGTTAATGCTCTTTACAGCCGAATAAGCACGATGTTCTAACTCAACCAGTAGATGGTAGGCTTTTCCATAAACAAGTTGGTACAGAGACATTCCGAGGTTAGTCTTGTAAGCAGTACGGTAAGCCCAAAGAGCGTCGGGAAGGCGTAAAGACCAATCCTTTCGATTTGGGTTCACCATCTTCTCAAATATTTGCTTCACCTCTCGGTTGGCCAATTCATCCTGACCATTCGTCTGTGGGTGGTAGGTGTTAGCGACCTTGTAATGCACTCCATACCTGTGCATCAAAGTCTCAAAAGAATGGTTACAAAAATGAGTGCCTTGATCACTAATCATTGCCCTAAGTGTGCCAAATTTGGATAAAATGTTTTCCTTAAGAAATTTGACAACAGTGTTATTGTCATTGTTTCGGCACGCCACAGCTTCTACCCATTTGGACACGTACTCCACTGCAAGCAAGATATATAGATACCCAAAGGAAGGTGGAAAGGGTCCCAAAAAATTGATCCCCCAACAATCAAATATTTCAATGACAAGAATCTGGTTAAGGGGCATCATATGCCTTCGGGACAAAGCACCTAGCTTTTGGCCTCTATCATAAGAACAACAGAAATTGTTAGTGTTTTTAAACAAAGAAGGCCAATATAATCAACACTGTAGAATTTTTATGGCAGTCTTTTTCATAGAAAAATGACCGCCACAAGCTGAACTATGACAAAAATGTAAGACACTATCATCTTAACCTTAGGAATGCAACACCTCATAATTTGGTCGGGGCAATACTTATAAAGATAAGGGTCATCCTAATAGAAATTTCTTACCTTAACCAAAAATTTGCGTTTATCTTGCACGCTCCATGTGGATGGCATGTCGCCAGAAACCAAGTAATTTACAATGTGCACATACCATAGTAGTTGGCTTACGGCGAACAGATGTTAGTCAGGGAAGTCGTCTCAGATAGGTGGGCCATCGACAGACTCATTGAACTCCATGAGAGATAAGTGATCTGCCACCATATTCTCCACCCCTTTCTTCCTTAATGGTTCGATCAAATTCCTGCAGGAGTAAAATCCACCTAATCAATCTTATCTTAGCATCCTTCTTTGAAAGAAGATACTTAAGGGCTGTATGGTCAGTAAAAACAGTGATAGGTGTACCAATCAGATAAGCATGAAATTTATCTAAGGTAAAGACTACCGCAAGCACCTCTTTTTCAGTAGTGGAATAATTCATTTGTGCATCATTAAGAGTTCTACTAGCATAGTATACAACAAAGGGCTTCCCCTCCCTTTGTTTTCCCAAAATTGCCCGCACTGCATAATTACTCGCGTCACAAGTAATCTCAAACGGTAAATTCCAATTCAGTAACTACATGATGGGGTCAGACGTAAGCCTATCAATGAGTATTCAGAAAGCATCCTCACACTCTTGTGTCCAATCGAACATGGCTTCCTTAGCTAAGAGGTAACACAATGGTCCAGATATAGTAGAGAAATTCTGTATAAACCTCCTATAAAAGCCTACATTCCCAAGAAATGATCTAACATCCGTAACAGTTTTGAGTGTGGGCAATTTAGAGATCAATTCTATTTTTGATTTATCCACTTCGATCCCTTTTTCATAAATTATGTGCCCCAAAACTATTCCAGAGGGAACCATGAAATGACATTTTCCCTAATTAAGCACAAAACCTTTTTCTTCACATCTACTCAGAATAGTCTGCAAATGAAGTATACATGATTCAAAAGAATCACCTAACACAGTCAAATCATTCATAAAGACTTCCATAAATTTATCGACCATATCACTAAATATACTCATCATGCATCTTTAAAATGTAGCCGGCGTATTACGCATTCAAAAAGGCATATGTCGAAATGAATATATACCAAACAAGCTTGTGAATGTAGTCTTATCCTGATCTTCTAATGAAATCTCTATCTGATAATATCATGAATACCCATCTAGAAAGCAATAGAAGGGATGGCCAGCTACACGTTCTAAGATTTGATTTAAAAATAAAAGTGGGAAGTGATCCTTGCGGGTGGCGGAATTAAGTTTTCTATAGTCTATGCACATGCGTCACCCTGTCATTGCCTTCGTAGGAACAGGCATCCCCTCCTTATTGGTTACCACAGTTACCCTAGACTTTTTAAGCACTACCTAAGTCGGGCAAACCCACTTACTATCAGAGATAGGGTAAATGATACCCGCATCTAACAACTTTAAAACTTCCTTTTTCACGACTTCTTTCATAGTGGGGTTAAGTCGTCTCTGGGGTCTCTACGGGGGTTAGTTCCTTCATCTAAATGGATCATATGGGAATATATCAAGGGACTAATACCTTTAATGTCAGCAATAGTCCATCCTAATGCAGCTTTGTGCTCACTTAACATGTCAATCAATTTCTTTTCTTGTGAGGCACTAAGTACAGAGGAAATAGTAACAGGAAAGGTATCACCTGGTCCTAAGAATGCGTGTTTGAGTCCCTCAGGTAGCATCGCTAGGTTGACCTTTGGGGCCTCCTCAATGGATGGCTTCGGTCTCTCTCCATCTCTTGGTAACTCCTCGAAGCTTGGTTGCCATTTTCGTTCTCCTTTATCCTTTGACCCTGAAACATCAAAAACATCGTCAGGATAAAGTGAACTCTCAGAATCAAAAATACAAAGGAGATACTCAAAAGATTCAGAAATTCTTCTGAAGTGAACCTCCTTTGGTATTAGTGTGTCTATCATGTAAGTATGATAGCAATCATCATTATTATGTGGTTATCTTCCGATGTTGAATATGTTGATCTCTAGAGTCATGTTCCCAAAAGACAGCTTCATTAAACCATTCCTGCAATTAATAAGAGAGTTAGAGGTGGTGATGAGAGTCATAAAATGCATCTTAACAATACTTAATTGTTATCATTTTAGGGTTGATCTAGGTTTTAATTGCACTCTTATACGTTAACAACTCTAAAGTATCATTCTTGGATCATTGATCTATTTCGGTGCATTTTTAGGTACTTTAAGCTCAAAGGAGGAAGAAAAGTTATCATCTCTTGAGGCACAAAGACTCGAGGCATACTGGATTGAAGGAATGCTTCCGTAAGGACAAGATGGAGGGCTTAAAAGAGCAACAGCTGCTGCCCGCACTGGAAATGAGTTTCATAAATTGTCAGAATTGCCCGTACAGATCAATCATCTTTGCAAATTAAACTGTATTGATACAAGAAGAACCAGGATATGACCCATATATGCTTAGAATGATCCAGAAGTCTATTTTTTGGAGAATTTTACGGTTCATAAAAATGATTTTTCTAGAGAAAGTTATGGAAGTTTAAGTAGACAAAGGTCAGGCTGTGCGGGATTTCAGCGTGAAGGGCATGTGAAGGCTTAAATCCCACATCCCACATCGGTTAGAAACACAGTTCTATATCCCACATCCCACATTGGATTGGAAACACATTACACTCATGATATTTGCCTATATAAGACCCACTCCACTTCAGCTTTAAGAACAATCTAAGATCATTTGAGATCATCAGAAAGTGAATCCAGAGGGCCTTTAGGAGCAATCTAGAGGGCTCTTAGGAGGAATCCGAAGTACTTTTAGAGGGCAAGCTGAGGAATCGCCAAAGTTTTCACTACCAAGGGGGAGATGATCGTTGAGAGGGCGGAGGCAACTCGAGGACGCATGAGCCCCATGGCCGGCTAGTCTCCAAGCAAGGCGAAGGGAGGATTTCTGAAACCTGGTTGTTTCTTTATTATATTATCCATCAATTATTTACACAATTTTCACACAATCAACAATTCAGATTTTGTCACTTTAACTTTTATCGTTTGTGTTGAGGTTTACACCTTCTTTTGTAATTAGTTTGTTTCCCTGTGGAATCGACACCCCAAAGTTGTACTACAACACCGCGTTATGTTTTGAGTGTAATCAAATTTTGGCGCCGTTGCTGGGGAAATGTACTTAAGTACAAGGAAGATTGTCAACTTTTGACATGACGGTAGAAGAACTGTAAATAGTTTTTCTTTTCAGCAGCTGTAAAGGCGGTAACTTCGTTCCTTCTTTTAGCTTGCTACATTATTTTTTTATTTTTTTCTCTTCTTTCTTTTTATAGTATTTTTTATTATTGTTCTTTCTTCTAAGTTTTGATTTTCTGATTATTTTATTTTTTTATTATTATTTTGTTTTATTTATTTCCTCTCTAATTCATTTGGTGCATGCTTAGACCGAGAGATTTGCGAGGTAGATTCATTAGAGGACCCGAACTAGAATTAACCTCTCCTTCTGAGTCTGATAGTGAAACTTCGCCTAGATCAACCAATACTGGAAACCCAAGTGAGAATTTAGAGGATTTTGTTACCATGGTCGATAACCTTAATAAGAATGTTGGTAGGACACTGGAGGATTACCTCCACCCTACACGCACAACCACACCATCATGCATCATGTTTCCAGCCAGTACTCGCCAATTAGATCTTAAACCAGGGATGATTCAATTACTCCCTACATTTCGTGGCTTGGATAATGAAAACCCATATGTGCACATTAGAGAGTTTGAGGAAGTAGTCGCGATTTTTAATAGTCAAGATGAAACCGATGACATTATGAGGCTTAAGTTCTTTCCTTACGCTTTGAAGTATAGAGCCAAGAGTTGGCTATACTCACTAAGACCACGATCAATTGGGTCGTGGACTGAGATGACTCGGGCTTTCTTTAACAAATACTTTCCCCAACATAAGACCAATGCTTTGAAAAGGCAAATCTCCACCTTTGCACAAAAGGATAGTGAGACCTTATATCAGTCTTGGGAGAGATTTAAGGAGTTATTGAGTATGTGCCCTCACCATGGGTATGAGAGTTGGCGCTTGGTGAGCTATTTTTATGAGAGACTTACATATAGAGAGTGCTAATTCGTAGAGATGATGTATAATGGTGAATTTTTAGAGAAAGATCCTGATGAGGCCATAGAGTATCTCAATGAGCTTGCTGAAAAAGCTCACACTTGGACTGGACCTAGTGCTACTGAAAGCACAAATAGGTCACGACTTATAGGGAACCCCAATGGTGGTGAAATTTACCAACTTAGGGAAGAGGATAACCTTAAGGCCAAGGTCAAGATGCTCACTAGGGAACTAGAGGTATTAAATACTAAGAGCTTAAAGCCAACACAAGTGGTTAATCATGCAAAATCTTTTGAACCATGTTTTGTGTGTGGCGAGGTAGATCATCTTGCCCAAGAGTGTCCCACATTTGTTGAGATGAGAGGGATGTATAAGGAACAATGTAATGCCTTAGGCATGTACAAGAAGCATTTGACACCCTTCTCTGATACTTATAATCCGGGATGGCGAAATCACCCCAATTTTAGTTGGAAGTCTGAAAACCAGCAGCTTGCACAACCCCCTGCACCATATCTTGAACCATATCATGCACCCGTGTCTTCTAGGAGTTCTTTAGAATACATTTTACATGCTTTTATTGAAGAACAGGGGAAGACTAATCAAAGACTTGAATCTTTAATTGTGCAGGTTGTTGAAGAACATAAAGAGATAAAGAGACAAGTGTCCAAGTTAATGAGCTACTTGAGTGTGACTGAGCGAGGTAAGTTCCCTTCTCAAGCTTAGTCCATATCTCATGGTCAGCACCTGGTGCAACAGAATATGAAGGAGGTGAATGCCATTGAGACAGTAAGTGGTAAGTTATTACACATCCCAACAACGAAAAAATCAAGGATGTGGACGAAACCCACCAAGCATACATGATTGACTCATTCATGGAAAAGGTCCAACACCTTAATCTATTGGAGTCCACCCTCACACATGGATTAACAAGAGCATATATTGAGCCAGAATTTGTGGATGTTACTAATGACATCCTTAAGGCCTCACAAAAGCATACAAGCACCGAATTTGGCAATGAAGCAGTGGCTGGTGCATTCAACCTATGTTTTTCTAGGAGGGAATAAAGGCGTCTGGCTAAAGACGTAAAACTTAGTGCTCATGGGAGGGACCCCACAACATATCCTTTTACTATTACTGTTTTTCTTTCTTGGTTATTATTCATTTTTTTTTTGTTTTCCAGTATTAACTTAGTATTTCTTTTTCAAGGAAAAATATACGAAGCAGTCCAAATGGTGGAGCACAATTTTCAGCTTCTGTGCATCTTTGGCTACAAGGGGAGTCTCCTTTACTTTTTCTTTTACATTGAGGTCAATGCAATTTTTAAGTTGGGGGTGGAGGAAACGCATCTCTTTGTTTCCATATTCTTTATTTCCATACATTTTTTTTCTTTTTCCATTGAACTGCTTGGTGTCATTTTCTTTTTTTTTTGTTTGTTTTTAGCATGCTTGATGTTAGCCTTAGAGTCAATTTACATGTCAATGATATAAACTTAATTGAGATAGCATATAGCATTTAGAAGAAGTTAAATCTTGCTTCGGTTTGAAATTAATTTAAGCATCAATCTTCATTTGGTTAGAGACTCTAGTTTGTGGTAAGATAGTATGATTAGTCTTAAACATTTAGAAAAGTTTTATGTGTGATTATTTTGTGAATATTTTTGTAGTCTCGACAAGCTCTAGAACTTGCTTGATAACCACTTGAGGCGAATTCCTAGAATGCACATTACTTAGGATATGATATAGGCCATTTTTGGACCGTTTGAGCCTATTAAACCTACCATTGCTATATTTACCACTAGTCACCTATTTGAGCCTTTTCTTGAAAAAGAATTTGAGTCTTATTTCTTTCAATAGCCCATTTACTCACCTTTATGAGCCTAAAAAAATTTTTTATCCTTACCTTTCTCTTAAAAGAACTTAGCTATACACATTTGTTGAGAAGCACTTAAAAGGAGTAAGGATGGAAATATGAGAAAATATCACTACCATAACCCAAGTACATTAAAGGAGGTAAGTTTGGGGTTATGGAAAAGAAAAGAAAAATGAAAAAGGAGTTGAATGGTATTATGCCAAAATACAAAAGAAAAGTGAATTACAGCAAAGAAAGAAGAAAAGAAAAGAAAAGTGGTGATTTTGAAAAGAAAAAAAATGAAAAATGCTCGAAAAATGGTCGAAAAAGTTGGGTGTTGAAGTAAGGTTATCTAGTGCTTAAAAATGATTGTGTTTAAAGCTAAGAGATTGAGTTCTTTTTCTCGTGAATCTTTCCCATTTTTTCTTAACCTTTACCTTAGCCTAACGTTACAAGCCTATTAAAGACCTATTGATCCAATGCAATGTGATTTTTCTACAATAGTGGAGAGTGGTTTGAAATGTAAGCATATGGAGCTTGTTTTTGTGATTGACGTCACGAAATTTATCATGTTTTAGAGGCCAAGACTTGTATTCATGAATGTTATGCATAAAATCATCCGGGTGTTCAGATTAATGGTTTGTGGTAAGATTGATGTTTGGATTACTTTTGGATTTGGGTGAAATTTAATGATTCTTTGTGCCATGTGTTATGTGCAATTTTTGAGACAAAATGTGAATTACTCTTGGTTTACACTAATATTGCTTTTCATTTACTTTGATTCCCACCGTAGAATTCATCTCTTGTTTTCGCTTGAATTGCTAGGGACTAGCAATAAACTAGTTGGGGGTTGTGATGAGAGTCATAAAATGCATCTTAACAGTACTTAATTGTTATCATTTTAGGGTTGATCTAGGTTTTAATTGCACTTTTATACGTTAACAACTCTAAAGTATCATTCTTGGATCATTGATCTATTTCGGTGCATTTTCAGGTACTTTAAGCTCAAAGGAGGAGGAAAAGTTATCATCTCTTGAGGCACAAAGACTCGAGGCATACTGGATTGAAGGAATGCTTCCGGAAGGACAAGATGGAGGGCTTAAAAGAGCAACAGCTGCTGCCCGCACTGGAAAAGAGTTTCATAAATTGCCAGAATTGCCCGTACAGATAAATCATCTTTGCAAATTAAACTGTATTGATACAAGAAGAACCAGGATATGACCCATATATGCTTAAAAAGATCCAGAAGTCTATTTTCTGGAGAATTTTACGGTTCGTAAAAATTATTTTTCCAGATAAAGTTATGGAAGTTTAAGTAGACAAAGGTCAGGCTGTGCGGGCTGTTCGGGATTTCAGCGTGAAGGGCATGTGAAGGCTTAAATCCCACATCCCACATCAGTTAGAAACACATTTCTATATCCCACATCCCATATCAGATTGGAAACACATTACACTCGTGCTATTTGCCTATATAAGACCCATTCCACTTCAGCTTTAAGAACAATCTGAGATCATCAGAAAGTGAATCCATAGGGCCTTTAGGAGCAATCCAGAGGGCCCTTAGGAGGAATACGAAGTACTTTTGGAGGGCAAGCTGAGGAATCACCGAAGCTTTCACTACCAAGGGGCAGATGATCGTTGAGAGGCCGGAGGCAACTCGAGGACGTATGAGCCCCATGGCCGGCTAGTCTCCAAGCAAGGCGAAGGGGGGATTTCCGGAACCTTATTGTTTCTTTATTATATTATCCATCAGTTATTTACACAATTTTCACACAATCAACAATTCAGATTTTGTCACTTTAACTTTTATCGTTTGTGTTGAGGTTTACACCTTCTTTTGTAATTAGTTTGTTTCCCTATAGAATCGACACTTCAAAGCTGTACTACAATACCGCGTTATGTTTTGGGCGTAATCAAGTGGCCAGGAAAGGTCTTCCGAAAATGGTTGGAACTTTAGACTCCATATCAACCATAGAATGAGTATCCAGAATGAGAAAATCAAAGAGATGGTATAACCTATCTATCTATATCAGTACATCTTCGACTATCCCCTGAATTACGGCCAAACAGTAGTATACGGTAGTAGTAGTCTAGAATGGGGTGTCGATCCGATGAAAAGAACGTTCTACAATCAAAGTCTCAGGTAAAATATAATGGAAACAAAATTAAAAATTAATATTAAGAAAATGTTGAGAATTAAATGAAGCAATTGAATTAAGTGAAAGAAAATCAATAATGAGAAACACAAGGGTCCAAGAATCCCTCTTAGATTTCACAGCTTCAACTTGTATCAATTCAATAATTATAACTCAACGAAGTGTTTCACATCCCAAATGCATAATCAGAAAATAATAGTGAAAGCACCAAAAATATTCTTTTGTAAATTATTTTGAGAAATCCTTTTCTTGTTTTTACAAGTAATGCAATGGTCAATCATATATAATATCCTAAATCGACGATATATCCGGAGACAATAACGCAGTAAAGGACAATCATATATAAATAATCTACCAAAATCGATTGCATCCCAAATTTCACACATAAGAGAAGCATGACTAAACTTATATGGAGAAAAAGAACAACAATCACCGGAGTTAAATAAATCTATGGAAGAAGAAAATATAATTGTTTGTCACACAAAAACATCAACTTCATATTAAATAAAGGAAATAACTCAAAACAATTATTCAACATTAAAAACACAAATAACTTAATTAAATACAAGTCAAACCTGCTATGTCTGGGAGTTTATCTCTTCGCCTTGGTTGAAACTTAGCCTAGCCGATAATACATAATCACAATAACTCTATAAAAATTCAATGTGTATCTGTTAAGTCCCCCTGGTTTCTGAGTCTAAAGTCCTATATATAGCTGTATGGAGACGGTTTTGTAGACAAAAAAATTGCCCTAGGGTTTCTGTTTGGAAGCTCGGGCCACAACCTCCTCTTGTCTAGGCCCAGTCTCATTCTGTCTAGGCTGCAGCTCCCTTCTGTTCAGGTCGTGTTCCTTACTGTCCAGGCCGTGCTTCTGCTTCTGCTCAGGCTCGGTTTTTGCTGCTATCCAGGCTATGCTTCTGCTGCTGTCGCTATCCAAGCCACGCTATTGTTCTGCCCAGGCCCGGTTTCCCTATTGTCTAGGCCGCACTGCTTTTCAAGCCTGGTTTTCCAACTCTGAACTGGTCCGAATGTTATGGGTTCTTTCAAACATATTTTATATATTTTTTTTGTATAAGACTTCTTTGTTTTTCTAATCTGCAAAACATACTAAGACATAGAATTCTCCAAAGGATCGCACTTGTCAAGAAATTCAATGAATAATAAAAAATAATCTTAACAATTGCATATAATTAACTCTATCTGAAGTGCATTTTCATGCCCTAATCACAACCCCCAACTAGCTCATTGCTAGTACCTAGTGATGCAAGCGAAACAATAATGCATGAAAAGTAACATAACATGAATGTTGTTTATCCGAGAATTTTGCAGAATTGTCTAGCATTCAAATAAACGTTGGCTAAATCTCCCAAATGCTAACAAGATTTTCAAATCATGTCTTCTGAGAAACTGTGAGTGTGTGCACTAAGTCTAAGCTTTCTTACCACAAACCAATGATGCATAAAACTTTGAATTCAACCAAGAAAGAAGCCTCAACTCTATTATCCTCACAGGTAAAGTGTTTATCAATTGAAACAGGTAAGGTATTTACTCATGGAGTTGGAAAACGGATAAAAGCACTCAGTGAAAGGGTCAAGCAATTTAGGACAAGCAAGTGAACAAGAATCGACCACAAGATAGGCTAATCACACAATTCAGAACAGTTTATCCAACTTACCAATGTAATGCCTCGAAATTTCAATGGTTAATCAATAAGCCTTGGTGTTGAAGCTCCTTTCTTCTAAGTGTGCTGCGACAACTTATCTTCCTTAAACTGTTGAATCTTCCTTCTTTCGAATAAAAACTGAAAACTGAAGCAAACAAAAACTAATATTTTCTTCTTCTTCTTCTTCTTTTCTCTTCTCTTTTTTTTTTTATAGAGAATTACAATATAAATAAATAAGCTGATAGAAGAATGATATTTTTTTCTCTTCTCATTTTATTTTCTTTTAGAGAATTACAATATAAATAAATAAGCTGATGGAAGAAGAATCATTCCCAAGATATTGTCGATGATCAAAACTCTGTGCAAATGTCAATGATGGATTTGAAGGCTTCGACAACTAACCAAATCATTTCTCCATATGTGAGATAAGCCAAACAAAGCATCTCAAATAGTGATAAAACCAATTCAAGTGGGCAATAAAATTTCACAATGCTAGTTTTCTCAGAGTCTCCACTCAATAAAAACAAATGTGCTTCAAACAAGGTTAAAAACCAAAGATCATATGCATCACTCTCTAAAAAATCCACAAAGCTTAGTATGTGCACAGAAATGAAGTTTCTAGAAAACAGTCAATGTTAATCAAGATAGTATCATTGGACCTTGATGAAAACAGAGTTGTAATCATGCATCTACAGTTCACCAAATCGCGAAATCTCACAAACATGCCATGGTAGTTTCACATAAACAATATATAACAAGCATGCATATGCTACCACCCCCAACCAGATGTGACAATGTCCTCACAGTCACCAAAATATAAGAAAGTCATACCGACGGGAGAGAGAAACTCCAATAATGTAGCGTAGGTAAACCTGCATCACACAAAACAAAACATAAAAGCAAACAAAGCAAAACAAAAGAAACTAAACTAGATAACAGTAAAATATAATATAGATAGAAGTACCGAAAATCAAGCAAAGTAGATAGGAGGAACCAGAGAGATTTACTCTGGTTCCTTTATTTTCTCCACATAGTGCTTCAGACGTTGCCCATTCACTCGAAATGCTCTCCCAGCTATTGGATCTTCTATCTTAACCAAACCATTGGGAAAGACTTGCTTAACCATAAACGGTCTGGTCCATCTCGATTTTAGCTTACTTGGAAGAAGGTGAAGCCTCGAGTTATAGTGGTGGACTCGTTGATTGGGCTGGAAATGCTTCCTCAAAATTTTCTTGTCATGAGCCACCTTCATTTTTGCCTTATAGATTCTTGAGTTGTCATAGGCATCATTTTGCAACTCCTCAATCTCAGCCAACTGAAGCTTCCTATAAATTCCTGCATAATTAAGATCAAAGTTAATGCTCTTTATAGCCCAATAAGCACGATGTTCTAACTCAACCAGTAGATGGCAAGCTTTTTCATAAACAAATCGGTACGGAGACATCCCGAGGTTGGTTTTGTAAGCAAAACAGTATGCTCAAAGATCATCGGGAAGGCGCAAAGACCAATCCTTTCTATTTGGGTTCACCGTCTTCTCCAATATTTGCTTCACCTCTCGGTTGGCCAATTCAGTGTGGCTATTCATCTGTGGGTGGTAGGCGTTAGCGACCTTGTGGTGCACTCCATACCTATGCATCAAATCCTCAAAAGAACGGTTACATAAATTAGTTCCTTGATCACTAATCATAGTCCGAAGTATGCCGAATTTGGAGAAAATGTTTTCCTTAATAAATTTGACAACAGTGTTGTTGTCGTTGTTTCGGTATGCCACAGCCTCTACCCATTTGGACACATAGTCCACTGCAAGCAAGATATATAGATACCCAAAGGAAGGTGGAAAAGGTCCCATAAAATCGATCCCCTAACAATCAAATATTTCAATGACAAGAATCGAGTTCAGGAGCATCATATGCCTTCGGGATAAAGCACCAAGCTTTTGGCATCTATCATAAGAACGAAAAAAATTATTAGTGTCTTTAAATAGAGAAGGCCAATATAATCCAGACTGTAGAATTTTTGTGACAGTCTTTTTCATAGAAAAGTGACCGCCA
The DNA here is from genome assembly GCA_023935145.1 of Bretschneidera sinensis. NCBI lineage: Eukaryota > Viridiplantae > Streptophyta > Magnoliopsida > Brassicales > Akaniaceae > Bretschneidera > Bretschneidera sinensis. The sequence continues at coordinate 76,025,436 of CM043703.1, read as the reverse complement.
CAAGTTGAACTATGACAAAAATGTAAGACATTATCAATCTCAACCGCAGGGATGCACCGCCTCATAATTTGGTCAGGGAAATACTTATAAACATAAGGAAGTTATCTCGAATAGGTGGCCCATCGGCAGACTCATTGAACTCCAGGGAAAACAAGTGATCTGCCACCACATTCTCCACCCCCTTCTTATCCTTAATTGTTAAATCAAATTCCTACAAGAGTAAAATCCACCTAATAATCTTTCATTAGCATCCTTCTTTGAAAGAAGGTACTTAAGGGCTGCATGGTCAGTAAAAACAGTGATAGGTGTACCAATCAGATAGGCACGAAATTTATCTAAGGCAAATACTACCGCTACCAAATCTTTTTCAGTAGTGGAATAATTCATTTGTGCATTATTAAGAGTTCTACTAGCGTAGTATACAACAAAGGGCTTCCTCTCCCTTCGTTGTCCCAAAACTACCCCCACCACATAATTACTCGTGTCACACATAATCTCAAACAGTAAATTCCAATATGGTGACTACATGATGGGGGCAGACATAAGCCTATCAATAAATGTTCTAAAAGCGTCCTCACCCTCTTGTGTCCAATCAAACATGGCTTCATTAGCTAGAAGGTTACACAATGGTCTAGATATAGCAGAGAAACTCTGTATAAACCTCCTATAAAAATCGACATGCCCAAGAAAGGATCTAACATTCTTAACAGTTTGGGTGTGGACAATTTAGAGATCAATTCTATTTTTGATTTATCCGCTTCGATCCCATTTTCAAAAATTATGTGCCCCAAAACTAGTTCAGAAGTAACAATGAAATGACATTTTTCCTAATTAAGCACAAGACCTTTTTCTTCACATCTACTCAAAACAACCTATAAATGGAGTAGGCATGAATCAAAAGAATCACCAAACATAGTCAAATCATCCATAAAGACTTCTATAAATTTTTAGACCATATCACTAAATATATTCATCATGCATCTTTGAAATGTAGCCGGCGCATTACACAGTCCAAAAGGCATAAGCCGGAATGCATAAGTACCAAATGGGCATGTGAACATAGTTTTATCGTGATCTTCTAATGCAATCTCTATGTGATAATATTCGAATACCCGTCTAGAAAACAATAGAAGGGATGGCCAGCTACATGTTCTAAGATTTGGTCTAAAAATGGAAGTGGTAAGCGATCCTTGCGGGTGACAGAATTAAGTTTTTTATAGTTTATGCACATGCGCCACCTTGCCACTATTTTGGTAAGAACAAGCATCCCCTCCTGTTGGTTACCACAGTTACCCTAAACTTTTTATGTACTACTTGAGTCAGGCTAACCCACTTACTATCAGAGATGGGGTAAATGATAGTCGTATCTAATAACTTCAAAACTTCTTTTTTCACGACTTCTTTTATAGTGGGGTTAAGTCGTCGCTGGGGGTCTCTATGGGGGTTAGTTCCTTCCTCTAAATGGATCCTATAGGAACATATCAAGGGGTTAATACCTTTAATGTCATAAATTGTCCATCCTAATGCAGCTTTGTGCTCACTTACAATGTCAATCAATTTCTTTTCTTGTGAATCACTAAGTACAAAGGAAATAATAATAGAAATGTATCGCCTAGTTCCAAGAATGCATGTTTGAGTCCTTCAGGTAGCGTCACTAAGTTGACCTTTGGGGTCTCCTCAGTAGATGGCTTCGGTCTCTCTCCATCTCTTAGTAACTCCTCGAAACTTGGTTGCCATTTCCGTTCTCCTTTATCCTTTAACCTTGAAACAGTAGAAACATCGAAAACATCGTCAGGATAAAGTGAACTATCAGAATCAGAAATACAAATGAGATACTCTAAAGATTCTGAATTTTTTTCTCATAAGAGCCTCATCTAGGATCAGTATGTCTATCATATAAGTATGATAGGAATCATCATCATCATGTGGTTGTCTTTTGATGTTGAAAATGTTGACCTCTAGGGTCATATTCCTAAAAGACAACTTCATTAGACTGTTCCTGCAATTATTAAGAGCGTTATAGGTGGCCAGGAAAGGTCTTCCTAAAATGATTAGAACTTTCGACTCCATATCAACCACAAAATGAGTATCCAAAATGAGAAAATCAATAAGATAGTAGAACTTATCTATCTGTATCAGTACATCTTTGACTATCCCCTTTGGTTGCTTAATCGACCGGTTGGCCAACTATAGTACCATAGATATGGGTTTGATCTCTCCTAGACCCAGTTGCAAGTAGATAGTGTAAGGCATTAGGTTCACAGTGTCTCCTAAATCCAGCAAATATTGATCGATCTCATGAGTCCCAATTTAACAGGTGATCATGGGACACCCTAGGTCTTTATATTTGGGAGTGTCTTTTTCTCAATCACTGCACTCACTTGTTCAGTCAAGAATGCACTCTTCTAGACTTGATGCTTCCTTTTTATTATGCACAGATCCTTGATCACTTTTGCATAGGTTGGTACCTATTTAATCACATGAAGCAAAAGTAAGTTAATCTTAACTTGTTTCAAATGTTCCAGGATCTCACCTTGTGTTTTTGAATTTTTTCCTTTTGGTCAAAGTGCTTGGGGAAAACGAACTTGAACCGAAATTTTTTCATTTGGCTTGTTCTTGGGGTTGTTCTCCTTAATGCTCGAAGAGATGCTTGTGGTCGTCGTCTGACTTGGCTCATCTAATACCTTACCACTCCAAGTAGTTATGGCATTGACCTCTATGATGTTTTGTGAATCTGAAGTAGAGGTTTGTACCGTATATGGATCCCTTGGATTTGATTGAGGCTAAGATGGGAATTTGCCTCACTCTTGCACTGCGAGAGAACTTATTAGCTTAGTTATTTGACTTTTAATTTCCTTGTTCTCTTCCGTTACTTGTGTCACAGAAGTTTACAATATCTGAATAATTTTATCTTGTGATTCCATAAATGCATTTAATTTTTCCTCTAAAGGGATTCTATTAGGTTGCGCATTGTATGAGGTTGCAGGGTATGACATAGGTGGTTGTGCATGTGCGTGTGTGGGTTGGTTTGAGTCAGACCTCCAGCTAAGGTTCGGGTGGTTACTCCAACCAGGATTATATATATTGGAGAAAAGATTATGAGGCTTCCTGTGAATCCCTAAGGCATTACATTGTTCATCAAAAACCCCTTTCATCTCTGCAAAAGTCGAGCAATCCTGAGCTAAGTGTTCCACCCCCCATAAACGAAACAAACACCTTATGATTTGACTCTTGTAACAGTATGCATGAGTCTGCCATCTTGGGTACTAAATGCCTCTAACTCTCGAGTTACTCGCTCCAATTTGGCTTTCATGCTATCTTCTTTCCTAAATTGGTAGATCCCAACCGGTCTTTCTCTATTTGTGCTTTCAATAGCACTGGGCCCTGTCCAAGTGTGGATCTTGTCAGCCAAGTCATTCAGATACTCAATTATGTCATTAGGGTCCTTTTGCATAAAGTCCCTATTGCACGTCATCTCTATGAATTGACGCTTTCTACTCGTAAGTCCCTCGTAAAAATGACTAACTACGCACCAACTCTCGTACCCATGGTGTGGACACATATTTAACAAATCCTTATACCTCTCCCATACCTGATATAATGTTTCGCTATCCTTTTAAGTAAAAGTTGAAATTTGTCTTTTCAAACCATTGGTTTTGTGAAGTGGGAAGTATTTATTGAAAAATGCTTGCGTCATCTCTTTCCATGAACCTATGGACCTCGGCCGCAAAGAGTATAGCTAACTCTTTGCTTTTTCCTTCAAAGAAAAAGGAAAAAACCTTAGTTTAACCGAGTTAATAGCTTTAAGTCTGCCATGAAACATGGCCACCACTTCCTCAAATTCTCTAATGTGAATATAAGGGCTTTCACTTTCTAAATCGTGGAAGGTGGGTATCAATGCTATCATGCCCGGCTTGAAATCTATATGTGGTGTGTTTGGCAAAAACATGATGCATAATAGTGTAGATGTGCATGTGGGATGAAGGTAGTCATTTAGGGTCCTAACAGGGTCATCTCCGTTGTTGCTCATGGTGTCAGAGCTTGTGATTGAACCCGTTTCACTCCTAATGTAATTTGGTGGGTATTGTAACTAAAAGATTTTAACCAATCATCCATATTCGTCTCTAACTCAATGCATATACCACCAACACTCTTTTTTTTTTAATAAAAGAAAACTGAAAAATAAACTAAAGCTATAATTAAAATGAAACTAAAAGAAAGAGTTTGGAAAGATAGTACCTGAAAACCTCTCTGTAAACTGACACTCTCCCCGGCAACAGCACCAAAATTTGAATTATGCCCATACAGTAATATACGGTACCAACAGTATAGAATGAGGTGTCGATCCCATTAAAAGAACGTTCTACAGTCAAAATCTCAGGCAAAAAATAATGGAAACAAAATTAAAAATTAATATTAAGAAAATGTTGAGAATTAAATAAAGCAATTAAATTAAGTGAAAGAAAATCAATAATGAGAAACACAAGGGTCCAAGAATCCCTCATAGATTTCACAACTTTAACTTGTATCAATTCAGTACTTATAACTCAATTACGTATTTCACATCCCACATGCGTAATCGAAAAATAATAGTGAAAGAACCAAAAATATTCTTTTGTAAATTATTATGAGAAATCTCCTTCTTGTTTTTACAAGTAATGCAACGGTTGATCATATCTGATATCCTAAATCGACAATATATCCGAAGACAATAACGAAGTAAAGGATAATCATATATAATTAGTCTACCTAAATCAATTACATCCTAAATTCCACACATAAGAGAAGCAGAAAAATAACAACAATCTCTGAAGTTAAATAAATCTATAGAATAAGAAAATATAATTGTTTGTCACACAAAAACATCAACTTCATATTGAATAAAGGAAACAACTCAAAATAATTATTCACCATTAAAAACACAAATAATTGAATTAAATACAAGCTAAACCCGCTATGTCTAGGAGTTCATCTCTTTGCCTTGATTGAAACTTAGCCTAGCCGATAATATATAATCACAACAGTTATTTAAAAATTCAATGTGTATATGTTCAGCCCCCTTGGTTTCTGAGTCTAAAGTCCTATATATAGCTGTATGGAGATGGCTTTGTAGATAGAAAAATTGCCCTAGGGCTTCTGTTTGGAAGCTCGGGCCACGACCTACTTCTGTCTAGGCCCGGTCTCGTTCTGTCTAGACTACAGCTCACTTCTATTCAGGTCGTGTTCCTTGCTGTCCAGGCCATACTTTTGCTATTGTCCAGGCTCGGTTTTACTACTATCCAGGCTCGGCTCCTGCTACTGTCCAGGTCATGCTTCTGCTGCTGTCCAGGCTACGCTGTTGTTGCTGTCCAGGTCGCACTGCTATTCTGCTTAGGCTCAGTTTTCCTGCTGTCCAGGCTGCATTGCTGATCAGGCCTGATTCCCCTGCTCTTAACTGATTCGGATGTTGTGGATTCTTTCGAATATATTTTATATATTTTTTTTTGTTTAAGGTTTCTTTGTTTTTTTAATCTGCCAAACACATTAAACACATAGAATTCTCCAAAAGACCACACTTGTCAAGAATTTCAATAAATAATCAAAAATAATCTCAACAAATACATATAATTAACTCTATCTAAAGTGCATTTTCATGCCCTAATCATCCCTCTCAGTTGCTTAATCAACCGGTCGGCCAATTATAGTACCACTGATATGGGTTTGATCTATCCTAGACCCAGTTGCAAGTAGATAGTGTAAGGCATTAGGTTCACACTAGCTCCTAAATCCAGCAAAGCTTGGCCGATCTCATGAGTCCCAATTTGATAGGTGATCATGGGACACCCTGGATCTTTATATTTGGGTGGTGTCTTTTGCTCAATCACTGCACTCACCTGCTCAGTCAAGAACGCATTCTTCTTGACTTGATGCTTCCTTTTTATAGTGCACAGATCCTTGATCGCTTTTGCACAGGTTGGTACCTGTTTAATCACATGAAGCAAAGGGAGGTTAATCTTAACTTGTTTCAAATGTTCTAGGATCTCACATTGTATTTCTGGATTTTCCCTTTTAGTCGGAGTGTTTGGGGAAAAGGGACTTGAACCGAAAAAAATTTCATTTGGCTCTTCTTTAGGGGTGTTTTCCTCGGTGCTCGGAGGGGTGCTCGTGGTCGTCGTCTGAGTTGGTCCATCTAATACCTTACCACTCCGAGTAGTTATAGCATTGACATCTTTGATGTTTTGTGAATCTAAAGTAGAGGTTTGTGCCATATGTTGCCCCCATGGATTTGATTGAAGCTGAAATGGGAATTTGCCTTGCTCTTGCACTGCGAGAGAACTTGTTAGCTTGGTTATTTGAATTTTCATTTCCTTGTTCTCTTCCATCACCTATGCCACAGTAGTTTCCAGTCTCTGAATAGTTTTACCTTGTGACTCTATAAATGCGTTATTTTTTCCTCTAAAGGGATCCTATTAGGTTGCATATTGTATAAGGTTGCAGGGTATGACACAGGTGGTTGTGCATGTGCGTGTGTGGGTTGGTTTGAGTCAGACCTCTAGCTAAGGTTTGGGTGGTTACTCTAACTAGGATTATATGAATTGGATAAAGGATTATAAGGCTTCCTGTAAATCCCTAAGGCGTTACATTGTTCATAAAAAGGCCCTCTCATTTTTGCAAAAGTCGGGTAATCCTGAGCTAAGTGTTCCACTCCCCATAAACGAAACAAGCACCTTATGACTCAACTCATGCAACAGTATGCATGAGTCTACCATCTTGGGTCTTAAGTACCTTTAACTCTCGAGTTACTCGCTCTAATTGGGCTTTCATACTATCCTCTTCCCTAAGTTGGTAGATCCCAGCCAATCTTGCTCTATTTTTGCTTTCAATAGCACTAAGCCCTGTCTAGGTGTGGGCCTTCTCAGCCAAGTCATTCAAATACTCAATTGCATCATCGGGGTCCTTTTGCATAAAGTCCCCATTGCACATCACCTCTATGAATTGATGCTCTCTACTTGTAAGTCCCTCGTAAAAATGACTAACTACGCACCAACTCTCTTACCCATGGTGTGGACACATATTTAATAAATCCTTATACGTCTCTCATATTTGATATAATGTCTCCCTATCCTTTTGGGTAAAGGTTAAATTTATCTTTTTAGACCATTGGTTTTGTGAAGTGGGAAGTATTTATTGAAAAATGCTTACGTCATCTCTTTCCATGAACCTATGGACCTCGGCCACAAAGAGTATAGCCAAATCTTTGCTTTGTCCTTTAAAGAAAAAGGAAAGAGCCTCAGTTTAACCGAGTTAATAGCCTCAGGTCTTCCATGAAACATGGCCACCACTTCCTCAAATTCCCTAATGTAAACATAAGGGTTTTCGCTTTCTAAACCGTGGAAAGTGGGTATCAATGCTATCATGCCCAGCTTGAAATCTATATGTGGTGTGTTTGGCGGGAACATGATGCATGATGGTGTAAATGTGCGTGTGGGATGAAGGTAGTCATTTAAGGTCCTAACAAGGTCCTCTCCGTGATTGCTCATGGTGTCAGAGCTTGTAATTGAACCCGTTTTACTCGTAACGTAATTTGGTGGGTATTCTAACTAAAGGATTCTAACCAATCGTCCGTGTTCGTCTCTAACCCAACTTATATACCCCCAACACACTTTTTTTTTTTAATAAAAGAAAACTGAAAAATAAACTGAACCTAGAATTACAGAGAAACTAAAATAAAAAGTTTGGAAAGATAATACCCGGAAACCTCTCTGTAGATTGACGCTCTCCCCTATAACGGTGCCAAAATTTGAATTACGCTCAAACAATACTATGCGGTAGCAACAGTATAGAATGGGGTGTTGATCCCATGAAGAGAATGTTCTACAGTCAAAGTCTCAGGCAAAAATAATGGAAACAAAATTAAAAATTAAAATTGAGAAAATGTTGAGAATTAAATGAAACAATTGAATTAAATGAAAGAAAATCAATAATGAGAAACACAATGGTCCAAGAATCTCTCCTAGATTTCACAGCTTCAGCTTGTATCAATTTAGTAATTATAACCCAATTACGCATTTCATATCCCAAATGCGTAACTGAAAAATAATAGTGAAAGTACAAAAATATTCTTTTGTAAATTATTATGAGAAGTCCTCTTTTTTTTTTTTTAAATAATGCAACGATTGATCATATATGATATCCTAAATCAGTGATATATCCTGATACAATAATGCAGTAAAGGACAATCATATAGAATTAATCTACCAGAATCAATTGCATCCTAAATTTCACACATAAGAAAAACATGACTGAACTTATATGGAGAAAAAGAATAACAATCACCGGAGTTAAATAAAATCTATGGAAGAAGAAAATACAATTGTCTGTCACACAAAAATATCAACTTCTATAATAAAATAAAGGGAAAATCTCAAAACAATTATCTAACGTTAAAAACAAAAATAACTGGATTAAATACAAGCTAAACCCGCTACGTCTAGTAGTTCATCTCTACGCCTTGCCTAAAACTTAGCCTAGCTGACAATACATGATCACCAAAATATCCCTCCGGTCTCCCCAATGAGTCTAAGGTATCCTCTATATATGTATGGATGAAAAGATGGCTTTTTAGACAAAAATCGCAGTAGGGTTTCTGAATTTGGAAGCTCGGGCCGTGGCTTAACATTCTCTATGTCGCAACCCAACGTAAATGTCCGCTTCGTCTTCGTGTTTTAAAGTCGATAGGTCGTGGCCTCCTTCAGCCATGTCGCGGCCTTGAGCTGAAGCCCGTGTTTCGTATTTTCAATGACAAGCCGCGACATCCTCCTGTCCAGGCCACAGTATGTCTTCCTTGGTCTTCAAATCATATTTTTACAAAAACTCTAGGCTACGGCATTTGTCCTCCCATACCGCGGGATGAAGCTACAGGTGAAAACCCAACTTTTATGCGAGAAACTCCGTTTTTCTCTATTTTTCTTATATCGAATACGTGCGTAGGCTTGCCTTGGACTACTCTGAACTGGTCCAAATGTTGTGGATCATTTCGAACATATTTTTGAATGCTTTTTTATCTGCAAAACACGCTAAAACATAGAATTCTCCAAAGGACCACACTTGTCAAGAAATTCAATGAACAATCAAAATAATCTCAACAAATGCATATAATTAACTCTGTCTGAAGCGCATTTTCATGCCCTAATCACTATGCTACCTTAGCAAATACCAGCGTTCTTGAGAAGATGTACAGTGGAGAGGAGACTTATTTAAGATGATCATCCTTCAACTTCATCTTCTTGACGACATCATAGTAAAGAATATCGGCTGAGCTTCCGTTATCCATTAAGATCTTTTCGAAATTGTAGTTCGAGATGAGGAGTGTGACGACCGACATCATCATGGGGGGTTTATAACCCTTCCAAATCATCATTTGTAAATGAGATTACCTGATTCATCTTAACCCGCTTATGGCATTCACTAACCGATGCTACTGACTGGGCGGAGGCTCTCATTGTATGTGATGACTGTTCCCTTACCACACGTCCCCCCATAGATAGTTTTGATTATCCCTAACTGTAATGGCACAATCTCAGTTACCCTGAGGGTGTCTATTTCTTTTGTCATATCTTCTTGGGCTCAACCTAGGGCTTCGCTTAGGACTGCACTTAGAGCTCCGATGGTTGCTTCTTTCGTAATTCAGTCTTTAGTTACTGATATAGACTTCTAGGGCTTCGCGGAGGGTAACCTTCATTGCTTCAGAATGGATGAGGCTCTGTACTCTTTCAAATACCCTTTGCAAATGAGGGACTTAATCTGATTTTTGAGGACATGACACTTCTCGGTGTCTTACCCATAATATTTGTGGAAGCAACACCACTAGGTTTGGTATTTGTATTCATTGGTGTAAAGGGTTTTTTGAGGCCATTTCAGAATATCTAGATTTTGAATACTCATCAATATGTTGGTCCTAGAGGTGTTTAGCAAAGTGAAATTTTCAAACAAGCGGGTGGTTTTGCCCTCTTGGCGGGGTTTCTTTGTCAAGTTCCCATTCGACTCATTGGCATCCCTTTTTTTTCATTATTTCCTCTCTTTCCCTTCGAAATGCCTAATCATCCTCCGCAATCATATATTCTTTAGCCCGAGCGAGGATGCCATTCATATCCTTAGGGGGTGTCTCATGAGCTTGGAATACTTGAACCCATTCTTGAATGCTAGAGTCTATATTGTGGGATCAAGATCTAGAATCTCCCAGGCCGTGATGTTAAACTACGAGATGTATTCTCGAAGCTTCTCTCCCTTGCGTTGAATGATTCTAAAGAGACTCTTTGACGTTTTTCGAGGCCCTTTACTGCTAAGAAAGTGTGCTGCAAAGGCATGACTTAGATCTTCGAATGAGCTAATACTGATTGGCCTGATGTGCGAATACTAGGTGTTGGCGACCTTCTCGAGAGTCAAGGGAAAGGTTTGGAACATCACATCGTCTGGATGGTAATGCAACATCATGGATGTCTTGTAAAGTTAGAGATGGTCCATGGGGTTGGTGGAGCCATCGTAAGCTTTTATGATGGGCTTTCGAAAATGCTATCGGAGAGGAGCATTGATGATATCTTGTGTAAAAATAAGAGCCTGGGAATTGAGTTCATCTAGGATGTTGGTGTTTCTTCCCTTGAAGGCTTTAGTTATTCTCTTGTCCATTTCTTATTGTTTTTCGTCAAGATCAGTATGATTCTTGGAAGTGCAGAAGCCTTTGGATTTTGACTCAGGGCAGGGAAAGGACCTAGTGGTGAAGTGGTTGTGAGCTACTTTGTTACGGTTCGAGTGCCTTGTTGGCCGAGGGCTTTGTAGAGGTAGAGGTGTGGGTGAAGAAGGACGAGCTTGCCCCCCGAGTCTGGCAGCTAGATTCATTATAAGCTAGGCGAGCTTCGTAAACTGCTCTTGAGTTACTAGAGCACTTGGGTTTGGTGCAAGATGTGTCTCTAGGTTTTCTTGAGCACTAAGGTCTACCGAGTCGAGTTGAGGAGGTTGTTCATGCCTGGTTCATGCATTAGATGGTTCCCTAGGGTTCTGATCGGAGGTAGCATGTTCTGAGATGGCAGGAAGCCATAGATTAGGTTGCTGGCTGCGAATGGAAGCCCGAGTGGGCACTGAACTAGTACTAGTGGTGTTCTTGGCAGTGTTTTTAAGCGGCATCGTAACAGATGAGTTCTTTGTACTTCACAAATTTAAGAAGTTCCCAAGGACAACACCAATCTGTTTATGTCGAAAATATGCTTGGAACTGGAACGATTAGAATGCGGTACCTACACACACAAAACGAGGCAAAATCCTAAAAGTTGAAAAGGACCGGAGGGGTTGTGCCTCCGGGAGACTCTTTGATACCTAAGTTAGCATAGGGCTTTTGAGAATACAGAGAGCTGCTTAAAGTAGAGAGTTGTGAGTAAATGAGTGAATGTACCTTTTGATGGTGAGAACCTCTTATATAGTGTTTCGCAGCAGAGTCCGATTAGAAGAGTGAGTGAACATTAAATATTATAATAGGTATAAAATTCCTGTTTATAAGACTGACATTATCCATAGGGTGAAAGTGCTTTATCCATATCATAGTGGTAATAAGACATTAGTATGCGATTAACATTATGCCATTTGCTAGATGTCAACATTTGATTGGCTAATTTTTTTGAGCCGTAAAATTACACTTTTGCTCTTAAAGATCACCACATGTCATCATGCTGTTAGATGTGGAGCTTTATCCATGAATTTATCTTTTTGCTCTTCATGGTTGCCAATTGAATGAAATTTTTTCCCCTACATAAGTCCCCTTAAAAAAAATCTTGACCCTACCCCTCTCATATGTGTCCCTTCGCAGCACTTATCAAATAAAGATCAAAGCAACATTATTCCTCAAATTCATTCCCAAAAATTTTGAGTTGTGATATTTGGTCTCTCTCTTGGACTAACATGTCTCCTTTGGGTGGAGATTTTTGGTTTTGGTTTTTCGTTCTCCTTTTCAGGTTGGACAAGAAAAAAGACCCCTCACCCCCGTTTAACACTTAAGAGCGTGTCACCACACCCATCGCAGGGAAAGTACGATAAAGAACGGTCACTATATATCATAATTTTTTCTCACTTTTACAGACACAGAAATATTAAATGCATGTTGACGCCAAGCGCGCGTCACTCTTGTGGGAAGTGATCACACGTAACCAGTTGCCTTTAATGCCGACAATTTATTTTTTCCCAAGTAATTCCGTGTCCTTATCTCATATCACAAAATCCACGCGTGTTTTCACGCGCTACTTTGATAGCAGCGGACCCCACAACATCCCGTCGTTGCATGGGAGGTACGGAAATGCGTGCGAGTACACCGTTGAAATGGAGATAACCGGTTTTTGGAGTGTAAATGGGGATAACCGGTTTTTGGAGTGTCCGTAGGCGCGTGAAATAACGCGTGTGCGTTGGATTCCCTCTCGCCTCTTTTTTCTCTGTGCAACAGTCTGTAAAAGTACTGTAACCCTCCACCACCTCGCTGTCACTGTACCATAAATTTTACAGCTCGGTGAAACAAAATACGAAAGTGAATAAGAGATCACCGGTTAACCGTTATAGCCGGTGAAAATGAAGAGATCAGACAGAGGTTTACTTGGGTTTTACAGTTTCACTGAAGAGTGATTACAGGAAACGGAAAAGTATATGAAGTGGGGATTGATTACAGGGTTGTAAAATTTAAATAGATCATAAAATAATTTTCATTGAATTATAAAATTTAATGAATTTGAATCTATATAAAAAAAATTATAATGCATAGTTTATTTTACAACAGTCCCACAAATGAGTCAATCCTGTTAAGCTTTTAAGGAAAAACAACTTCTTCTTTAGTTTTGCAGAGAGAGAAAGATCGAGGAAAGCGAGAAACTTGATGACCACACTCTGTCACTCCTCTTATCTTCTTTCTCATACTTAATCTAATCTAACTTAAACGGCATAGTTTCATTCCATCTCCGGCGAATTTCCCATTTCCTTTTTTTAAAACAAATATTTCCGTTTGGTTTAGAGATTAAGAAGAGAGATGGAGTTTGAGGATCAAGAGGAGCAAGAGGAAGAGATGAGCGTGCAGCCAACGAGTTACGACTCGCTGGGGAACTCGTCCCGACTCAAAATAGAGAGTTCAGAAGGTGTTCAGCAGGCGAGGTATAGGGAGTGTCTGAAGAACCACGCTGTGGGGCTCGGAGGGCACTCGGTGGACGGCTGCGGTGAGTTCTTGCCGGCAGGAGCGGACGGCACACTCGACGCCCTGAAATGCGCCGCCTGCAATTGCCACCGCAACTTCCACAGGAAGGAAACGGAGCCCTCCTCCTCCATCCCTTCTCACCACCACCCTCACCCCCACACCCACCAGCTGGTTCCGCAATTCGCGGCGTACTACAGGAGTCCGTCAGGGTACCTCCACGTGGCGGGTGGTGGTGGGCAGCAACAGAGGCCGTTGGCGCTGCCGTCTACGTCGGGAGGACAGAGCAGGGAGAGAGACCTTGAGAAAGAGGACATGTCGAACCCAAATAGCGGTGGGTCTAGCAGGAAGAGGTTCAGGACGAAGTTCACGCAGGAGCAGAAGGAGAGAATGCTGCCGCTCGCAGAAAGGCTCGGGTGGAGGATTCAAAAGCAGGACGAGGAGGCGGTGCAGCAGTTTTGCAACGAAACTGGGGTGAAGAGGCATGTTCTCAAGGTCTGGATGCATAACAACAAACACACACTTGGTAAGAAACCCTAGCTAGCTAGCTAGGTTTGATTATATTGGAGTACTACTACTACTATGTATATGTGTCATTTCCATCCATGAATCATGAGAGTTGAAGGGAATTAGCTGACTTTGTTGACTGTTGAGGTTTCTATTATAGTGCTGGTGCTTCTTTGCTAGCTAGTGTTAGCCCTTTTTTTAAAAAAATTTCTCGAGGGTTAAGAGTTGTTAGTGATGATGATGTTTGGATGGATTATTATGAGGATGGTTTACAGTAGATTTTAATGTTGATGGAGGTATTTTTAGTTTACATGGTTTCTTTTTCTTAATAAGTTTTGAGTGGATGCTTTTGTTTCTGTTGCGAATTGTGAGAACAGACAATGAGCTAAATGGGTACTGGATGGTAAGTGGGATTTGTAAGGTTTTTAATGGGACGTAACATATTATTATTAGTTTTATCATGATCAGCAACTTTGAGGTATAGCTAACTAGGAGGAGGAGAAGAAGCAGGAAAAATTGGGATTTGACCTTTGGTTTGTATGTTCGTGTCATCTAAAACGGTAAGAGCGATCAATTTCCTCGCAGGCGTAAACCGGTAAGCTGCATTTCCTTCTTTCCACCTTTTCTCTCTACGTGTGTGCTTCTCTTACCTCTACGAGTGTATGTGTCGTTGCGTGCATCATTTACTTCTTCTAACCAACCTTTTTGCTTTGAGTTATGAGATCCTAAAACTACCGTGGATTTATGTGCTTCAAAGGGGAAAAGATTTATACTCCAGAGAGAAGGGGTTTGTGTTTCAAGCATTATAATTTATAAGGATAATATTAAATGAGTGCACTTTTTGCTTGCTTTTTTTTTACAAGAAAAAAAAACGATTCTTCGTCTTCCATTTGGATTCATTTGGGTTTTGTTTTTTTTTTTTTTCTTTCTTTTTGCATATCTTCTCCAGTCATTTATTCAGTTTTTTAATTTTTTTCTTTTCCAGTGGTACATGTAACTTTAATGATCGATCAACCAAACAAAGGTTTTGATCATGGGGGCCTCTTTCTCTGGTCTATTCTGTTGCCAAGTCTTTCGTTCTTTTCTGGTTATTGCATTAACTTTTTTCAGTACTCTTAAGTAGCGCAGGCACAGATCGATCTTTGAATTTCTTTTTCCAAACATCTGCTCTGTAGTCTGTACAGAGTTATTGATTTTTATAAGCCCAACTTGCATTTAAAAAAAAGGGTGTTTTCAGCTTTATATTTCACCAGTAATATCATATTTTCGACCTTCTCTGATAGAGAAGGTAGAAACCAGATGTTTTGATCATTGATGGGTCACCTTGGAAAGGAAAGAACTGAATCAAATGTGTTTTATTTTACATTTTTTATTATATACTTTATTGGACAAAGAGTATACATCAGCAACAGTAGTAATATTTGCTGTCATGCAAACCTCAAATCCAGATGTGGGTAAGTAGTCCATATTCGAGAAGTCGATAGATCCAAAGCTTGGTCTCTCAAATTCGATCTCTCTTTTTTTCTCTTTCTTAATTTGTTCTAAAGGGAACATGTGGGCTCTCTAGCAGCAAGAAAAAATCTCAAAAAATTATACTAGAGGGGGACACATCTTTTGTATTCAACTGTTCCAACTGCTATACCCTCATGTGAAGTACTTCAGCATTTAGTGGATATATGAAGTTCACTCAGATTCCTAGAATATCTTTAACCCTTCTCTAATTTTGATTAAGGGTTAAATTTTTGCATACCCAATTTTGATTTTAGTGTGATTTTTCCTTTCTATTAATCTCTCCTCCTATTAGGAATTAAAAGTCAAAAGGGAAAAAGTTTTATAGTATAGTATTTTACAGTATAATTAATGGTTCAAGTCTTAATTAGTTATGATTAAGCCCTAAAAATTAAGCAATCATAAACAAGTTATGGTTCAGCTGAGGACTGTATCAAAATAAACCATTAAAACTTATACAAACAATTACCTTTCGTCACATCACACTCATATTTGTTATAACGTACATTAAAAAGTAAAATCATAATTTTACTACTCTAACTTCATCATATGTGGTTGAATTACTAATTAATTGATTTGTGATTATTCACTATTGTGATTGTGATGATTGATTCGCAATTACTTACTACAGTGATTGTGATGGTTCAACTTCGTTAGTTCACTTAGCATTTCTGCGGTTCAGCTATCTCCACACTGCATGACAAAGGGGGGGATTTTTTTTACCTATATGAGGTAAGATTTAGATAGCTGTGCTTGTTTTGGGTCCCTTTACTAGTTCTATATTTAGTTTTTGATGTTTCAAGTTAACTAGCTAGATATAGTTTTGTTGATAATCTACTTGTTCTAGTGTCCAAGCTTACCAACAAGATATTACAATCTTTAAGATGCTTTGCTTGATTAGGGAAATTAAGCCCCAGTATCAGTCAAAGCTGCAAACTGTAAATGTGGTCCTTTTAGAATCTTGGTCAAAGGTTAAACCCATCAGAATCTGATAGTGATTGATCATCCTCTAGCTGGTACATAATGTGGTGAATTGTCTTAATACTTGCTTTGCCCATTTAATATTCCAAAACAGGTAATTACTGTCATAATTGAGGTTGGGTTTACTTGTACAATTGCCTCCAAATTAACTAGCGTTTTATGGAGAATATAAAATAGTTATACATGCGTCTAGGGTTTTATATTTGTTGGTTCTTATCAATTTCATAACCCCTTGCGTTCGCTGGCTGTCTGGCTATATGTACCCCACTTGACGTCATGTATGGGCACACAGGCTTCGAGGATTACTTCTGTTAAATGGAACAAAAATATTTGACTAAACTGGATTAGTTTTAGACATGTCGGTATTATCAATGAAATTTAAATAATTTAAAAAAATTTTAAATTTCATTGATAATATCGACATAAATGTAAGTTTCAAAAAATAATATTACTAATGAAGTTTTTTAAAATTATAAGTGAAGTTTCGAACGGATTTAAAATGGTAGTTTTAAACTTGATCTAACCAATTATTCCTCCTATTGAAAATTAGATGTATAAATTCTTCATTGTAATAACTATGTGCAGGGATTTTATCCTTTAAAAAAATTTACTCAAATAGTAAGTAAAAAACATAATTTCAATAGTTAAATAGTAAAACAAATAAAGAGTACAGCAATAGTGATTAACATGATTCAACAATTTCTTGTTAATGTTCACCAATAAATCGTTATTTTATTAACTTCACTTACAATTTTAGGAAAAATAAAATTGTTAAACTCTCACTAATCCATAATAAAAAACTTTAATATACCAAAAGCTCTCGACATAGTTTTAGTTGTAAATGGTATCTTTACTTGAAAATACTAAACTTTAATACACCGAAAACCCTTAACTAACTCTATTATGATCGTGTCTAAAATCTTTTCGATGACTTATTTTATATAGAGAATAATTTTCTAATACTACTAGGAAAAGAACAACAAAATAGAAAAATAATTTTTACTCATATTAAAATAAACAACTATAAAATAAAAAATAATTTTCTTCAATCTATTTAAAAATTCTCTTGAAGGGATTTCAACCAAAATTCTAATACTATGCAAGTGCTTTCAAATCAAGGCTTTGACACTGTTGTTGCCTTAGTACATAATTTCTTTGTTAGCCTGAAAGACAGACAAATGAACACTTATTTATTTGTAACACCTTATTTGTCAATTAGTAATTGGGCAGTAGTAAATTATTGTTTTACTTTTAAAAAACCTATTATTTGATATCGTAGAGAGTGGAGGGAATGATTTTTATTAATTATTGATCCGAGTAATCAAAATGGGAACTAAAAATCTGTTTCATGCCCGAAAAGGTGATTGAGCAAACTTGTACTCCATTTGGAATCATAGATGAACTGAAATAAAAAGTTTATAAGCAAATGAATTTAAATAGTTTTTTATGTTTAATTTTCTTATATGAAATTAATTTTAGAGTTCAATTAAATTATAATGTTTAAAATGTTTGAAATAAATAAGATCAAATCTAATGTTTAGATTCTAAACCTTTTAATTAGATAATTTTGTCATTTTTGTTTAATTATACAAGAGAGTTTTGATCAACATGCATAATTTTTTTAAAAAAAATTTTGTGGAATCTATTTGTAAGTTATATCAATTTTAACATGATTTGCAACAAGTTAATTTCATTCTATAGTTAACTCATTTACAAATAAATTCAATTGAATTTATAAAATTCATTTGTTTCAAATCTACTCTTACAATTTACCTATGATTCAACTTTAGGTAATGTTAATCCAATGAAGTTCATATGCTTATCAATCACAATTGACTACTACCAAGGGACCTGCGCAATGCTGCGGGATAACAACTTTGTATTAGTTCAAAGTAATTGAATGTCGTTTAGCACTTCTTTTGTTTCAAATTTAAGTTTTGAAAAAGAATTTAAGTCAGCCATAATATAGTTAGTATTAGAGGCACTTATACAGCCATAAATTCAGACCTTAAAAGTTATTCACTCTGACATAATTTCATAACATGAGCTCATGTGTGCAAAATATGCATCAATGCCCAGAGTAGGATCTAAAATTATGTCATGAGATGGACCTTGGATGTCATGAAGTGCGATGGAGTTTTGGATTGCAAGCACACATCAATACACATGGATAATCGATAAGAATATGTTTACTGTGCCGTGCATATATAGAACAAAATCTATGAAACTAAAATATAAGATAAATTTATTTCAATAGGGAAGTTTAATAACCATTATGTCACTGAAAACATATACCTAAGAACGTAAAGATAGATACGGAGAGCTGAAGAGTGGATGATTTTGGAGCAGTCAAGGGACAGCTGTCAAACAAAAAAAAAATTAGTTGGTTTAAATTTAAATTCAATAGTTTAGATAAGTTGAAAACTTTACTGATAATCTTGAGAAGTTTCTTTGATAATATTAGTATAGATGTGCGACTCAAAAATTAATATTATCAATAAAATTTTTAAAAATTACCAATGAAGTTTTCAATTGATCTAAGCCATTGGATTTTAACTTGAACTAACCTAATAGTTTAGACCCGAACCAATCAAAAAATCTTTTTCAAACAAATAAGCAACAGCTATTTAAACAATATAACTCTCTACTAAGAGATTGAAAATTAATTTGAGTATAGATTTGAGTCTCAAAGCACACAACATATAAGATTGAAATGGGCACAACAAGAAGTTTCTTTTGTTCACATAATATACTTGGGTGTATATATCTTTTGGTCCCAAACAGAACTCTGGGAATGCGTGTACATTGGAGAAGAGGGGCCTCATAAGATTCGTTTGCATTGTCAACTTTTAGAAAGCAAAAAACTTGAGGATCAATAGAAGGAAAAGTTAGAAGTAGTTGTGGCTTTTGCATCTCAAGATACCTTTTTCTTTTGACAGTCCAATGACCATGACGATTCAATGGCACACTAATAGAAACTCTAGAACTGACCCCTTGTATTGTCGTCCCCCTAAATCCACAGTCCAAACAGTACCCATGGAGCTTTTCATCTGATTCCAATTCTAAATTCGTGGGAAGCTACAGTCGCATACCTTCATAGCTATTATGGGTCAATATTAATCATCCATTGTAAAGATTATTGCCTAAATTTGGTCCGCAAGATTTTCTACTTTTACTCGTTAAGTAGGGAGAGAAGATTTCTCCAACTTCATGGTGAAAAATAACCTTAGTTCGAAAAAATCACATGAAACACACTTAAATATTTTAATCATATAAGAAATTTATGTACTAAAAATATTGATGGAAGAAAGAAAACAAAAATTTATAAATTTCTCTCTCTTGATCACTGTTTAAAGTTTGTTGACACAAATTCTTCAACACATTGATTCAATGAGCACATGTTCAAGTGAGCACTAGCTCACAACTATCATATTAAAGATCTAACAATTATTAGCAAGCACGAGCTCATTGGAAAAGAAAAAAAAATTGAAGTCAAAGAGGTAACTTATATATATATATATATATATATATATATATATATATATATATATATATGTTGGCACATCTCAAATATTTATTATGATTTATGCATGAGTTTAACCAAACAAGGCTATGTTGATTTTAATTTTTTGAATTTTGATACCAATGAGCTGATGTAGTGGGCATTTTGGACTATACGTAAAGATTTCAAGTGCAAATGCCACAATAAAAAGAAAATTAAGTAATGAAATGAGGGCTTTATGTAATGATCTATTTCGGGTTGGCCATTTCTGAGACGGTGTTATCACATTTTGAAAATCCCAGCACGACACATATATGCAACAATAAAGATACCATCTACAATTGTTTATATCGATCATCAACCATTAATAGGGGAGATACATCATTTAAATCTCAACTTAAACATTTTATACAACATAATATGCATGAATATTTACAAATAAATTTTTATTTTCTCATTAGTCTAAGGATATGGACCACGTGGCTTACAGATAATGACTCCGTTTGAATCTCAGCTCACCAACTATTTGTCCTACCTGCTGCCAGAAATCATTTAACATTGAGGGATGAACTTCACAAGCTCAATGAGTTAAATTTACTAGAAGTATTCAATTTGTATAAATAGTCTTTTAATATTCAATCATTTATATCTCATATAATTTGATAATAGCATTCTATTGTTACTACTCATATCATAACCCTCATTCTCTATCAGTCTCTTCTTCTCATATAATTATTCACCTTGAGACCATTAATTGTATCTCATATTTACCTCGTTATGAGGTTCACAGCATATAGTCTGTCATTCAGATAGTTCTTATCATATCACACTTTCATATTTCTTTCCCATCGTATCTGTCTCTCAGTGAGACTAATTCATTTATTAATAATTTTACAATCAAGAACAACACTTTAGCACTTCAGTAATAAAATCAATATTTAAAACAGATGCAATGCATGAATTATTAATTGGGAACACCTTCCCACATGTCGACATGTTTTTATCTTAGACCGGCTGCCTTCCTGGTTCTTTTATCACAAGCATATACCGGCTGTCACGGTTTTCATTTCTCACCAGCATATACCGGCTGTCACGGTTTTTCATTTATCACCAGCATATACCGGCTATCATGGTTTTCATTTTTTACCAGCATATACCGGCTATCACGGTTTTTCATTTTTCATTTCATGTAGATGCATAAAATTCTCTAGAAAATAGACTTCCGGATCTTTCTAAGCATATATGGCTCATCTCCTGGTTCTTCTTGTATCAATACAGTTTAATTTGCAAAAATGATTGATCAGTACGGGCAATTCTGGCAATTTAGTGAAACTCCTTTCCAAGTGCTTGTGAACCTTCACTCTGCTGTTCATCGAGTCATTGTGCTTCAAGCAATGATAGCTTTTCCATCTCATTTGAACTTAAAGTACCTGAAAATGCACCGAAATAAGTCAGTGATCAAGAATATCACTTTAGAGTTATTAACGTATAAAAGTGCAATTAGCACCGAGATCAACCCTAAAATGCTAACAATTAAGCACTGTTGAGATGCATTTTATGGCTCTCATCATGACCTTTTATATAGTGCACCAACTTCTTGTCCAATCTTGAGAGTCAATCTCCACCCTTAGATCTTGATGACCACCTAACCATGGCCCTCCATCAATCATAAGTGGTACTGTGCATTTTAACCTTGCATCCACGCACCTAAGAAGAGGCTTAAACAAACTGTCCATGTGTGCATCAGTGTGCCTAGCGTTGCGGCACTGAACAGGGCATGCTGCGGCGCTAGGAAAAACACCATTTTCACCACTTGCTAAGTGGTGCGGCGCTGCCCTTCTTTCAGCACCTCCCTTGCTGGGTGGTGCAGCGCTGGTAAAGGAGTGGTGTAGCACACACTGATGCTGCCCTTCACACAGCTGTGCGCACTCCTTTGCCTTGCTGAATAGGGGTGTGCACACACACCCAAAGTGATGCACACACATGTGTGCACTCCTTTAACATGCTGAAATTTAATCTTTCAACCTTGGTTTAGATTTTAACCATCTCTGAACCATGTTTAAACCTTAAACAAATACCAATAATCTCTACCTTTGTCTAAGTGTTTAAACCCAAACCATTGTGCAAAGAACTTCAGGATCCAAACTCATCTTGAGTCATCAATTAACCGACTCCAATCCTAAATAGTCCAAGGCAATGATTGAACTTACTTAGAGGTAGGACTTTAGTACCTAAATCCATAGGATTTTCTTCCGTGGCTACCTTGTCCACATGGATGCATCCTTTCGTAACATTTTCCCGAATGAAATGATACCGAACATCCATGTGCTTTGTCCTCTCATGGAACACTTGATTCTTACACAAGTGCAATGCACTTTGACTATCCGAAAACACCACAACCTGCTCCTCCAGTACCTTCAACTCTTTCAGCAACCCTTTGCACCACATAGCCTCCTTAATGGCCTCCGTAGCCGCTATGTACTCAGCCTCGATTGTTGAGAGTGCTACCAACGGTTGCAACTGAGCCTTCTAACTTACACAACATCTGTTTAAGTTAAAGAAGTAGGAGGTAATCGATCTCTTTTTATCCCGATCTACTCCATAGTCTGAATCCGCAAAACCCTTAAGGCAGATGGACTTACCTCTCTTATCATAAACTAGCTATACTTCTGGGCTTCCCTTCAAGTACCTCAGCAACCACTTCATCCCAAGCCAATGCTCTTTTTCGGGATTACTCATAAACCTACTGAGAACACTTATTGCATGAGCAATATCAGGTCTAGTGCTTACCATGGTGAACATAACAAAACCAACAGCACTAGAATAAAAGACTTTTTCTATTTTCTTCTTCTCTGCCTTCGATCTCGGACATTGATCGCTGGAGAACTTGAAATGACCAGCAAGGGGAACCTTCACTGGTTTGTTATCTTCTATAGAGAACTTAGATATCATCTTCTCTATGTAGGAAGTTTGAGAGATCTTCAATATGTTTCTCTCCCTTTCCCTAATGATACACATCCTAAGGATCTTCTGTGCATGGCCAAGATCCTTCATCTCAAACTCCTCACTGAGTTGAGCCTTCAATTTCCTTATCCTCTCCATGTTGCTCCAAACCAGCAACATATCATCAACATAGATGATGATGATCACCACTTCCTCAACCTTCTACCCTTTATAGTACAAGCACGAATTATAGTAGCTCCTCATGAAACCTAGGCTAATTACAAAGGAATCAAATCTCTTATTCCATTACTGAGGTGATTGCTTCAGGCCATAGAGAGATTTCTTCAATTTGCACACCAACTCTCCCTGCCTTCCTTCCTCATAGCCTTCTGGTTGCCTCATGAAAATGGTCTCATCGAGCTCCCCATGTAAGAACGCTATCTTCACATCCATTTGCTTGATTTCTCAATCAAATTGGACCACCAATGCTAACATTATCCGTATCGTCTTGTACTTCACAACCGGTGAGAAGATTTCGGTGAAATCTATGCCTTCTTTTTGTGTGAACCCCTTCGCCACCAGCCTAGCTTCATACCAGACTTCATCCCCTAGAGTATTCCCTTCTTTGATCTTGTAGATCCATCTACAATCCTCAACTCTCTGTTTTTCTGGTTTGGGCACCAACTCCCTAGAGTTGTTCTTCATCAAAGAATCCATTTCTTCCTCCATAGCTAGCTGCCACTTTGACAAATCCTTAGATTCCATAGCTTCCATGTAAGTTTTTGGTTCAACCTCTCCTTCTGTCCAAGGAGCTGCTGCATTAGTATCCGTAAACCCATATCTCAAAGGTGGTCTAACCACCCTCCTTCCCTGGTCCCTTGTGAATTGGTAGTCATTATGACTTGCTGCATCAACCTCTTCTTGTTCAGCCTCTTCTTAATTTTCTTGAGCATGACCTTCATTCAAGGGCTTTACTTGGTCCGAACCCTCTTACCTTCCTTGCTCTACCTGAACCGAACTCTCCTTGATGCGATGCTCCACAACTTTCGCACTGGTTTGCTCACTAGTCCCTGCATGGTTAGTTTTCTCCAAGTAGGGAAATAACAATTCATTAAAAATAACATCCCTACTTATAATGAGTTTCATGCCTTTCTTTTCTAAGGACCACAACCTATATCCCTTAACACCATCACCATATCCTAGAAATACACATTTTCTAGATCTTGGGCTAAGTTTATCCTCCTTTTGATGTGCATATGCAGCACACCCAAAAGTCCTAAGATTGTTTAATTCAGGGGGTTTCCCACTCCACATCTCCATGGGAGTCTTGAGCTCTAAAGTTCTAAAGGGTGATCTATTTACGAAGTATGCAGCTGTAGCCACAGCTTTTCCCCAAAAATATTTTGGTAAACCGGATCCTATTTACATACACCTTACCTTTTCCATAAGGGTTCTATTCATCCTCTCAGCAACTCCATTTTGCTGAGGTGTTTTTACAACTGTTCTATGTCTTAGAATGCCATTTAATTTACAGAATTTATCAAAATCCGTATTGCAAAATTCTAAGCCATTATCAGTTCGTAAAGCCTTAACTACCTTACTCGTTTGAGTTTCTAGCAACTTCTTCCACACAACAAATTTATCCAAGGCATCTGATTTATTTCTAAGTAAATAAACCCACACTCTTCTTGAATAATCATCAATTAAAAACATAAACTAAAAGTTACCTCCCTGTGTTGGTGTTCTTGCTGGTCCCCAAAGGTCCAAATGAATGTAGTCAAGAATCCCCTTAGACTTGTGCACTCTGGTGTTGAAGCTGACCCAGTGTTGCTTCCCAAGAATGTAACTCTCACAGAAATCCAGTTTCTCTACTTTGTCTCCTCGAAGTAGACCATCCTTGCTAAGAACTTACAGGCCTTTTTCGCTCATATGTCCCTAGCGAATGTGCCAAAGGGCTGCCTTATCCATCTCAGCCATCAAGCTTGCTGCTTGATCATTGATTTCTGTCTCTCCGATCATCTCATAGAGTCCATTGTTTCTTGCTGCCTTGATCACTACCAAAGATCCCTTGGCCACCTTGATCTTTTCTCCCTCTACTTTGCATGTATACCCCATGGAATTCAACTGCCCCAATGAGATCAAATTTCTATTCAAATCTGGAAAATACCTCATATTTCGTAGCAGCCTTGTGACTCCATCAAACATCCTCAATTGAATGTCTCCAATCCCCCTCACTTGGCAAGAATTGTCATTCCCCAAGAAGACCCTTCGATCATTGATCTCCTTGAAATTCTTGAACCATTCCTTGTGAGGGCACATGTGATAAGTGCACCTAGAATCCAGAATCTGTTTTTCGCTGCCTTGCCTCCTGCTCACATTTGAGCACACAACAAGAACATCATCTTGTTGTTCTCCCTTAGCAACTGAAGCCTCTTTATTGTTGGTATGGCTTCTCCTCTCATCCCACATCTTCTTCTTGTAAGCTTTTCTGAAATGGCCCTCCTTGTTGCAGTAGAAGCACCTATTTCCAAATCTTGATTTGGAATGTGCTCTCCCATGGCTTTGCCCTCTACCTCTTGATGTCTCCTGGTAGTTGCCATGGTTGCTATTATCATTCCGAGTTGCTGGCCTTCCTCTTACGAACAGCCCATCTCCACTTGATATCTCCTTCATCTTGGCTTTTAAGTTATGTGCCCTTATGGCATTGATCACAATCTCTTTGGTTAAAGTATCCCTTCCATACTCAATAGCATTAATCAAATTATCAAAGCAATCAGGAAGAGAATTTAACAAAATGACAGCCAATTGTTCATACAGGAATTTAATACTACAACTAGCTAAATCTTGAACTAGTTTATTAAAGACATCAAGATTATCTTGCAACTCTTCACTAGGATCTATTTTAAAAGTAAAAATTCTTTTAAGAAGATAAATTTTGTTAGAGATAGTTTTGGTAAGAAACAACTCATTTAGTTTCTTCCATATGACAGCCGGATCTTCCGAGTCTCCGCACTCCCTTGTGACACTATCCGACATGTGCAAGAAAATGGTGCTGTAAGCCATCTTCTTCATCTCAATCCTTTGGTCCTCCGTGACACTTGCTGGAAAAACATCATCTTCTCCAATAGCCAAGTCCACTTTCTGTTGCATAAGAACAGCCTTGATCTTCCGCTTCCATAGGGAAAAATCTCCCTTTCCATCAAATTTCTTAACCATGAAATTTGAAGCCATCTTTGCGGACAAGATCAAAGATTTATGCAATATCCACAAATGCTTTATTCAACCTCAAGAACACGATCGAAGATGGATCTTAACACCGTTCTTGAATAACTCTCAAGAACACGATATGATCTTGATCTTTACCCCGTTCTTGAATCACCTAAGATGTTGATCTTTGATTCTTGGAGTCTTGACTCTGTAACCTTCTTATTCTTGCTCTGATACCCAGCTGTGCAAGCTCTTATACCACTGTTGGAAATCACCTTGACAAAATGCCCAGGTGGTGATCTTCAAAACACCCAAGTCTAGAATGACTTATAGAAAGAAATACAGCAATTGAAAGTAAGAAAGAAAAGAAGACAAGCGATTTGTTATCGAGGTTCAACAATAGCCTACATCCCCATGAGTTCCTCTGAACTCTCTGCACTAAATCAATGGTTCTTTACAATTATAACAACCCCTTTCAAGAAACCTCGAGTTCTTGAAGAAACCAAGAAAAGAAGAAAAAAAATGATAAGAACTATTACAATGCTCTCTATCTATACTACTCTCTCTTCGTTACAACCAACCTCTCTACAATGAGTCACTCTTGTGTTTTGTGTCTTTGCACTCTCACACAATTCTCTCTTGTATTGTGTCTTGTCACTCTTTACAATTGATCTCAAAGTATGTCACAAACTTATTATTCTTGTTGATAATGAAGCTAGGTGACCTGATTACGCCCAAAGAGTAACGCGGTAGTTGTAGCACAGCTTTGGGGTGTTGATTCCACAGGGAAACAAGTTAACTATAAGGAAAAGTGTAAACTTTAATACAAAACAATAAAATTCAAATAAATAAATATGAGTTTTGATAGTAAAGTATTATGAGGAAATTGTGTATTTGTAATGAAGAATATAATAAGGAAACAACAAGGTTCCAAGAATCCTTCCTAGGTTCGTTGCCTTATTCCAATCTCGATTCAGTTGTTTTTATCTCAATTGAAAGTTTCACATCCTAAACAAGCAATCGATGTATATTCAGTTAAAGCACATGTGAACCCTAATGTAATTGTTATGAAGTACTCTTTGATTTCGATTCAAGTACACATGACCTATCCTATAGATTTATCAAGAAGCGACAATATATCTCAATGACAATATTGCAGTAATGGACAAACCTAAAAGATAAATCTACCGGACTCAATCACATCTAAGCAACTTGACATAAGAAGAGCATGATTAGACTTATATGGAGAAGAAGCATGCAATCATCGGATTAAGAAAATCTAGAATAAGAAGAACATAAAGCGTAACTGTCACATGAACCTAAATTCCTCTTGTTTAATCAAAGAATACTCATAAAAAATGTTTTGATGATAAATCCAAATTACAACTGAATCAGTAATGGAAAATAAGAACAACTACACCTAAGGATTCATCCCTTCGCCTTGCTTGGAGATTAGTTGGCCATGGGGCTCATGTTTCATGACTTTGATGGAGCTCTCCCCTTGATTTCCAGCCCTCCAAGATTGTGTAAAGAATGTCTCTTCTCAAACTCTAAGTGGTCTATTTATAATCACAAAGTCCAAGGGTGTTTTAGGGTTTAAAAAAGTCATTAAAATCCTAATTAGGTCAAAACTCGGAGAAGGAATTTCATGTGCGTGCTGCGGCACTGCCTTCAGCTTGGTTAGGTGGCTCCTGGGTGCTGCGGCACCAACTGAGGGATGCCACAGCACAAGCTGGTGCAGCAAGAGTGGAGGCTCCTGGGTGCTGCGGCACAGGCTGAGGGATGCCGCAGCACAGGCTGCTGCTATTCTGGAGGCCTGACTTTTGTCTACTAAAACTGCCATAACTTTCTCTAGAAGAATCATTTTTATGAGCCGTAAAATTCTCCAGAAAATAGACTTTCGGATCTTTCTAAGCATATATGGTTCATCTCCTGGTTCTTCTTGTATCAATATAGTTTAATTTGTAAAAACGATTGATTTGTATGGGCAATTCTGGCAATTTAGTGAAACTCTTTTCCAAGTGCTTGTGAACCTTCACTTCGGTGTTCATCGAGTCATTGTGCTTCAAGCAATGATAGCTTTTCCATCTCTTTTAAACTTAAAGTACCTGAAAATGCACCAAAATAAGTCAATGATCAAGAATATCACTTTAGAGTTATTAACGTATAAAAGTGCAATTAGCACCGAGATCAACCCTAAAATGCTAACAATTAAGCACTGTTGAGATGCATTTTATGGCTCTCATCATAACCTCCAACTAGCTTATTGCTAGTCCCTAGCAATTCAAGCGAAAATAAGAGATGAATTCTACGGTGGGAATCAAAACAAAGTAAAGCAATATTAGTGTTAAACCAAGAGTAATTCACTTTTGTCTCAAAAATCGCATATAACACACGACACATAGAATCATTAAATTTCACCTAAGTCCAAAAGTAATCTAAACATCAATCTTAAAATTGTTATCGACTCTTAACATCCATCTTACCACAATCAATTAGTCCGAACACCCGGATGATTTTATGCACAACATTCATGAATGCAAGTCTTAGCCTCTAAAAACATAACAAATTGTGTGACATCAATCATATAAACAAGCTCCATAGGCTTATTTTTCAAATCACTCTCCACTATTGTAGAAAAATCACACCACCTTGGATCAATAGGTCTTTTAATAAGCTTGTAATGTTAGGCTAAGGTAAAGGTTAAGAAAGAACGAAAAGGATTCACAAGTAAAAGAACTCAATCTCTTAACTTTAAACACAACCACTTTTAAGCACTGGATAACCTTACTTCAATACCCAACTCTTTCAACCACTCTTCGAGCATTTCTTTCAATAGATCACCATTTTTTTCTTTTCTTCTTTTTTTTCCTTTGCCATAATTCACTTCTTTTTCTATTTTCTTTTCTATTTTTGGCAAATACCCATTCACTTCCTTTTTTGTTTTTATTTTCTTTTCTTTTCCACAACCCCCAACTTATCTTCTTTAAAATACTTGGGTTATGGTTTTTTTTTTATTTTTTTTATTTCCATCCTTAGTCCTCTTAAGTGCTTCTCAATAAATGTATACAACTAAGTTCTTTTAAAAGAAGGGTAAGGATAAAATATTTTTAGGCTCATAAGTGTAAGTAAATGGGTTTTTAAAAGAAACAAGGCTTAAATTCTTTTTCAAGAAAAAGGCTCAAACAAGTGACTAGTGATAGATATAGCAACAGTAAGTTTGAAAGGCTCAAACGGTTCAAAAATGACCTATATCATATCCTAAGTAGTGTGCATTCTAGGAATTCGTCTAAAGTGATTATCAAATAATTTCTAGAGCTTGTCGAGACAACAAAAGTATTCACAAAACAATCACACATAAAACTTCTCTAAATGCTTTAGATTAATCATACAATCTTACTGCAAACTAGAGTCTCAAACCAAGTTAAGATTGATACTTAAATTATTCTCAAACCAAAGCAAGATTTAACTACTTCTAAATGCTATATGCTATCTCAATTAGGCTCATATCATTGACATGTGAATTAACTCTAAGACTAACACAAAGCATGCTAAAAACAAACAAAAAGGAAAAATACACCAAGCAGTTCAAAGAAAAATATGAAAAACAGGAATATGTTTCCTCCTTTCCTCCACCCCCAACTTAAAATAAGCATTTTCCTCAATGTGAAAACAAAAGTTAAGGAAACTCCCTTTGTAGCCAAAAGTGCACAGAAGCTGAAAATTGTGCACCACCATTTGAACTGCTTCGTATATTTGTCCCTGAAAAATGGCAAAATAATAATAATAAACAAGAAAAAGAAATATAAAAAATAAAAAATAAAAGGATATATTGTGGGTTGCCTCCCATGAGTGCTAAGTTTTACGTCTTCAGCTAGACGCTGCACCACCCTCACTGCTGGCCTCATTGTGGTGCTAAAGATGCGGCTCTATACTCAGTGGCTTCAGTGCTAGTCTTTTGGCAAGGAATACTTAAAGTCCACCACATGTGACTCAAGTGTTTTTAGTGATGCCCATTTACTATCAGCAGTAGGGTATTTTATTCTCGCATCCATGTGACTTCTCTCAAGCAACTCCTCAAAGCATGGTTGCCAAGATTTCTTAATAAATTCCTGTGGCTTATCAAAAACATCAACAACATTAACAGCATGGGGATAAACTGAAGAATCATTGAATACAAAATTATTAGGAATGAATTTCGAAGAGCTAGAATTATCTTTAATGTGCCCATCCTCCAAATTAAGCTTATCAATCATGTAGGTGTCGAAACACTCATCCTCTTCATGTGGCTTCCATGAGACTCAAAAAACATGTACCTCTAGAGTCCTATTTTCAAATGATAATGTCATTAGGCCATTCCTATAATTAATGAGGGCATTGGCGGTGGCAAGGAATGGTCTTCCAAGTATCAAAGGAATTTTTGACTCCGTGTTTATAGTAGAAACAATATCTAAAACCAAAAAATCAACAGGGTAGTAGAAATTATCAATTTGTAACAAAACATTTTCTACAATACCTCTTGGTTTTCTTACCGATCTATTTGCTGATTGAAGTACCATGGAGGTTGGTTTAATCTCACCTAGACTGGGTTACAAGTACATGGAGTATGGTATGAGGTTCACACTAGCTCCCAAATCCAGCAATGCTTGGCCACAAGATTTGTTTACAATTTGGCAAGCCACCGTTTGACAGCCCGGATCTTTATATTTGGGTGGTGTCTTACTATCAATTATTGCACTTGCTTACTCCGTTAAGAATGTTGTCTTCTTCACATTGTGCTTTCTTTTGAGTGTGCATAGATCCTTGATGACTTTAGCATAGCTGGGGATCTGTTTTATGACATGAAGAAGAGGAAGATTAATTTTAACATGTTGAAGTTGTTCAAGAATCTCACATTTTAATGCTGAATTTATCTCCTTAGGTTTAAGGAGTGCTTGAGGGTAAGGCACCGCTGGAGAATAATCATCATGGGCCTCTTGTTCCTTGGGGGCTTTATCCTTGTTGCTCAAGTTTGATGGTAGAGTGGGTCCATCAATTTTCTTACCGTTGCGGGTGATTATGGCATTAACCTCTCTAATATTTTGATTTTCAAGTCCGGAGGTTTGTGCCATATGTTGTCCCCTTGGATTAGGTTGTGGTTGTGAAGGAAAATGACCTTGTTCTTGAATCGTCAAGAAGCTAGTCAACTTGGTGAGTTGACTCTTTATTACCTTTTGTTCCTCTTTGATCGCTTGTTGCTCTTTTAACAACCGTTGATTTATTTTGCCCTGCTCTTCCACACTCTTGGCATGTACCTGCATAAATGATTTAAACATATCTTCCAAAGGTATAGACTGTTGAGGTGCATTAAATGAGGTTGTTTCCGGTTGCCATTGGGTACTAGATTGGGTAGGAAGTTGCATATCGGATTTCTAACTAAAATTAGGGTGATTCTTCCAATCGAGATTATATGTGTTAGAGTAGGGTGAGTCTGGTTTTCTAAAGGGTATACCTACAGCATTACACTCTCCCTTCATCTCAAAATAAGTTGGACAATCCCTAGGTAAATGATCTACCCCATTACACATGAAACAAGGCTCATAGGACTTTACTCTAGTAACCAGTTCAGGGGCCCTAGCATTTCTGGTTTTTAAGGCTTCAATTTCCTTAGTTAAGGCCTCTAAACGGGCTTTAAGGTTATCCTCTTCCTTAAGTTGATAAATCCCAATGGGTTGATTTTTCCTAGTGCTTTCCATGGCATTTGGTCCTGTCCAAGTGTGGGCTTTTTCCGATAGGTCATCAAGGAAATCTATGGCTTTGTCAGGATCTTTTTGAAGAAAATCCCCATTACACATCATTTCTATGAACTGCCTCTCCTTACTTAGAAGTCCATCATAGAAGTAGCTAACTACCCGCCAACTCTCATAGCCATGGTGTAGACAAGAATTCAGAAGGTCTTTGAAACGTTCCCAAACTTGATATAAAGTTTCACTCTCATTTTGTGCAAAGTTTGAGATTTGTCTCTTAAGGTTATTGGTCTTATGGGTTGGGAAGTGCTTTTGGAAGAAAACTCGGGTCATCTCATCCCAACTACCTATAGACCTAGGCCTTAACAAGTACAACCAAGCCTTGGCTTTTTCCTTAAGTGAAAAAGGAAAAAACCTAAGTTTGACGGTGTCTAACATATCAGCTCTACTTTGAAAGGCTGCTACTACTTCATCAAATTCCCTAATATGGATATAGGGGTTTTCATTCTCAAAATCATGGAAGGTTGGTAGCAATTAGATCATGCCCGGCTTAAAATCAAGTTATTGAATATTCGGGGGGAACATGATACAAGATGGTGTGGCCATTTAGCAATGGTGCAAATAATCTTTAAGTGTCCTAGCAACATTTTCATTAGGGTTTTCAGCCATGTTAACAAAATTTTCTAAATTCTCGGTTGGGTGTACACTAGGGTTTGATCTAGGCGAGGTTTCACTAACCGACGTGGAAGGAAAAGGTATCTTTAATTTGGGTCCCTTAATGAACCTACCTCGCGAATCTCTCGGTCTAAGTATACACCAACTGAGTTTAAAAAGTAATAAAAACATAACAAAATAAAAATAAAAAATCAGAAAATTAAAAACTTAAAGAAAGGAACGATAGTACCGTCTCGTCTTAGAGTTTGACAATCTTTTTTGTACTTAAGTGCATTTCCCCAGCGACGGCGCCAAAATTTGATTACACCCAAAGAGTAACGCGGTAGTTGTAGCACAGTTTTGGGGTGTCGATTCCACAGGGAAACAAGTTAACTATAAGGAAAAGTGAAAACTTTAATACGAAACGATAAAATCCAAATAAATAAATCTGAGTTTTGATAGTAAAGTATTATGAGGAAATTGTGTATTTGTAATGAAGAATATAATAAGGAAACAACAAGGTTCCAGGAATCCCCCCTAAGTTCGTTGCCTTATTCCAATCTCGATTTAGTTGTTTTTATCTTGATTGCAAGTTTCACATCCCAAACAAGCAATCGGTGTATATTCAATTAAAGCACATGTGAACTTTAATGTAATTGTTGTGAAGTACTCTTTGATTTCGATTCAAGCACACATGGCCTATCCTATAGATTTATCAAGAAGCGACAATATATCTCAATGACAATATTACAGTAATGGACAAACCTAAAAGATAAATCTACTAGACTCAATCACATCGAAACAACTTGACAGAAGAAGAGCATGACTAGACTTATATGGAGAATAAGCATACAATCATCGGATTAGGAAAATCTAGAATAAGAAGAAAATAAAGTGCAGTTGTCATATGAACCTAAATTCTTCTTGTTAAATCAAAGAATACTTATAAACAATGTTTTGATAATAAATCCAAATTACAACTGAATCAATAATGGAAAATAAGAACAACTACACCTAGGGATTCATCCCTTCGCCTTGCTTGGAGATTAGTTGGCCATGGGGCTCATGTTTCATGACTTTGATGGAGCTCTCCCCTTGATTTCCAGCCCTCCAAGATTGTGTAAAGAATGTCTCTTTTCAAACCCTAAGTGGTCTATTTATAATCACAAAGTCCAAGGGTGTTTTAGGGTTTAAAAAAGTCATTAAAATCCTAATTAGGTTAAAACTCGGAGAAGGAATTTCGTGTGCGTGCTGCGGCATTCCTCTATGGGTGCTGCGGAACTGCCTTCATCTTGGTTGGGTGGCTCCTGGGTGATGTGGCACAGGCTAAGGGATGCTGCAGCACAAGCTGATGCAGCAAGAGTGGAGGCTCTTGGGTGCTGCGGCACAGGCTGAGGGATGCTAGAGCACAGGCTGGTGCTGTTCTGGAGGCCTGACCTTTGTCTAGTAAAACTGCCATAACTTTCTCTAAAAGAATCATTTTTATGAGCCGTAAAATTCTCCAGAAAACGGACTTCCAGATCTTTCTAAGCATATATGGCTCATCTCCTGGTTCTTCTTGTATCAATACAGTTTAATTTACGAAAATGATTGATCTGTACGGGCAATTCTGGCATTTTAGTGAAACTCCTTTCCAATTGCTTGTGAACCTTCACTCCGGTGTTCATCGAGTCATTGTGCTTCAAGCAATGATAGCTTTTCCATCTCTTTTGAGCTTAAAGTACCTGAAAATGCACCGAAATAAGTTAATGATCAAGAATATCACTTTAGAGTTATTAACGTATAAAAGTGCAATTAGCACCGAGATCAACCCTAAAATGCTAACAATTAAGCACTGTTGAGATGCATTTTATGGCTCTCATCATGACCCTTTATATAGTGCACCAACTTCTTGTCCAATATGGAGAGTTAATCTCCACCCTTAGATCTTGATGACCACTTAACCATGGCCCTTCATCAATCCTAAGTGGTGCTGTGCGTTTTAACCTTGCATCCACGCACTTAAGAAGAGGCTTAAACAAGCTGTCCATGTGTGCATCAGTGTGCCTAGCGCTATGACACTGAACAAGGCATGCTGCAGCGCTAGACAAAACACCATTTTCACCACTTGCTGAGTGTTGCGGCGCTGGTGAAGGAGTGGTGTGGCGCTGCCCTTCTTTCAGCACCTCCCTTGCTGGGCGGTGCAGCGCTGGTGAATGAGTGGTGCAGCACACACTGATGTCGTCCCTCTCACAGCTGTGTGCACTCTTTTGCCTTAATGAATAGAGATGTGCACACACACCCAAAGTGATGCACACACATGTGTGCACTCCTTTAACATGCTGAAATTTATTCTTCCAACCTTGGTTTAGATTTTAACCATGTTTGAACCATGTTTAAACCTTAGACAAATACCAACAAGTGACACATTAAACGCATTATGTAATTGCTTTAACTCTGGAGTCAAATCCAATCTATATGCTACTGGTCCAACTCTCTCAATCACCTCATTTGGCCCCACAAATCTCGGGCTCAACTTTCCCTTCTTTCTAAACCTCAATACACCCTTCCACGGAAATATCTTCAAAAATACCCAGTCACCAACCTAAAAATCAAGAGGTCGTCTTCTATTATCAGCATATCCCTTCTATCTGTTCTATGCTACTCTAAGGTTCTCTCTAACCAGTTTGATCATTTCAATAGTCAGATTTATCATTTCTGGACCAAATATCTTTCTCTCTCCAACTTCTTCCCAACATATTAGAGTTCTACACCTCCTACCATATAGAGCCTCAAATGGTGCCATCCCAATACTAGTTTGATACTGATTATTGTATGCAAACTTGATCAAAGGTAAATAAGCATCCCAGCTCATTGAGAAACTCAATACACTTACTCTCAGCATATCTTCTAGTATTTTGATTTTCCTCTTCGTCTGCACATCAATTTGTGGATGAAAAGCTGTATTAAGCTACAATTGTGCCCATAGCTTCTTGAAAACCTCTCCAAAATCTAGAAATAAATCTAGAATCTCTATTTGATACAATGCTCAAAGGTACTCCATGTAATCTTACAATCTCCTTTATATATAATTCAGCCAACTTTTCAGGACTCCAGGTAGTTTTAATAGGAAGGAAATGTGAAGATTTAGAAAGTCTATCCACTATAACCCATACAACGTCATGACTCCTCTGGGTATGGGAAAAACCAGAGACAAAATATATGCTCACATTCTCCCATGGCCACTCAGGTACTAGAAATGGTTGTAATAAACTTGCTGGATGTCTACTCTAAGACTTCACCTGTTGACAAGTCAAACATCTAGAAATATGTTCCGCTACATCCTTCTTCATCCCTGACCACCAATAATTTTGTCTCAACCCCTATACATCTTATTATTACCCGGGTGCATAGAATGTACAGAATCATGAGCCTCCATTAGTATCTCATTTCTCATCTTCACATCATTGAGAACACAAACTCTATGCTCCAATACCAACATACTAACTTCTCTAATTCAAAACTCAGTTGGCTTTCCACTCAACACTTCCTGTCTGATCTTCTCTATCCCTTCATCTCTACCTTGCATCTGTAATAAACGATTAATAATAGAATATTGTACCACCATATTTTTCATCAATACTCCTCTATCATTGACACTCAACTGCATCCTCATTTTTCTTAATTCTATCATCAAGCTAGTATTATGACTCCCAATAGCAGTTAATCTCCCTGTAGCCTTTCTACTCAATGCATCAGCTACTACATTAGCCTTTCCTAGATGATAATGAATTGTACAGTTATAATCACTAATTAACTCCATCCACCTCCTCTGCCTCAAATTCAACTCCTTCGGTAAATGCGTCAAAGTTTTATGATCAGTAAAAATTTTACAATTGGCTCCATACAGATGATGTCTCCAAATCTTCAAAGCAAAAACTATGGCAGCCAATTCTAAATCATGGGTCGGGTAATTCCTTTAATGGTTCTTTAATTGTCTAGAAGTATAAGCTATAACTCTCCTATGTTGCATCAACACACATCCTAACCCCTGATGTGACGCATTGCTATATACCATAAATCCGTCATCACCAGAAGAAAGCACTAATACCCGGGCAGTAGTCAATTTTTCTTTCAATAGCTGGAAACTCCTCTCACATTCTTCTAACCACCTAAACTTCACTTCTTTCCTGGTCAATCTAGTTAATGGTCCAGCAATCATAGAAATTTTTTGGATAAATCTCCTATAATAACCAACCAACCCCAAAAGCTTCTAATTCAGTTACACTAGTGGGTCTTTCCAAATTCAACACTACTTCTACTTTCTGTGGTTCAACTGTTATTCCCTCTCCCGACACAGCATGCCCCAAAAAACATATTTCACTCAACCAAAACTCACACTTATAAAACTTTGCATATAATTTCTCTCCTCAGAATTTCCAACACTATCTATAAATGTTGCATATGCTCATCTTCATTCTTAGAATATACCAAAATATCATCAATAAACACAATCACAAATCTATCCAAGAATGGTTTAAACACTCGATTAATTAGATCCATAAATGTTGCAGGAGTATTAGTCAACCCAAATGGCATCACAAAGAACTCATGATGGTCATAACGTGTCTTAAAAGCAATCTTAAGCATGTCCCCCTTAGTTATTATCAATTGATGATAACCTGATCTCAGATCTATCTTAGAAAACACCCTAGCTCCCTGTATCTGCTCGAATAAATCATCTATCCAGGGCAAAGGATATCTATTCTTGATGGTGATCTTATTCAACTGTCTATAATCAATACACAACCTCATTGTCCCATCTTTCTTCTTGACAAACAACACAGAGGCTCCCCAAGGTGACATACTAGGTCGAATAAACTGTTTATCTAGAAACTCCTGAAGCTGAACTTTCAACTCTCTCAATTCAGTTGGTGCCATTCTATAATGCTATAGATATGGGTACTGATCCCAAAATCACCTCAATAGAAAACTCAATCTCCCTATTGGAAGGCAAATCAGATAACTCCTCAGGGAATACGTTAGAAAAATCTTTCACTACCAAGATTTCTTCTAACTTCCTAATCTCCTTACTAGAATCCACCACATATGTCAAATACCCCTCACAACCCTTCTTCAACCATTTAATAGCAGTCAAGGCAGAAATAATACAATTAGTAAGTATCTTACGTTCTCCCTGAAAATTAAACTCCTCTTATCTGTGTATCTTAAACACCACATTCTTCCTGAAACAATCTATCCAAGCATGATATACAGATAACCAATTCATCCCCAGAATTAAATCAAAATCTGTCATATCTAAAGGCAATAGATCAACTTCAAATTCTCTATCAGCCAGACTAATCACATAACCTCGATAAATTTTCCTGATAATAACCCTATCCCTAGTAAGAACCTCAACAACAATAACATGCATCAAAGGACTAACGTTAGCATCAATAGATTCATATAAACACTGGATGCTAAAGAATAGGCTGCACCAGGATCAATCAATAATCTAGCAGGCCTATCAATGATAGATACCATACCCATAATAACATCAAGAGTGGCTTGTACATCCTGTTGGGTCAACGCATAAACTCTGCTGTCTCTAGACTATAACTGGCTACCATATCCTCTCTCAGCTACTGATCCTTTACCTCTGCCCCGCACACTTCCTGATCCACTGCCTCTCTCCATTTGTCTTATCCCAACACTTTCAGCACCTACGTCAATAGATTTCCCTACTGGACAATCTATACTAACATGTCCTCCTTCACCACATACAAAGCATATCTGCGTAGGGTAATTCCGAGATAGATGCCTCGTTTGATTACATCTAAAGCAAACCCTTGGCTCTCGATCATACATTAAATTACCACCTTCCCTTGGTGGCATACTTATTCCTCTACCATAACTCTCACTTCCCATAGGCTGTCTCCCAAATCTAGGGATCCCACTAGTATTACTCTGAGCTACAGAAGCAATAGATCCTGCTTGCCTCTGACTTTGCACTACAGTTTCTTATGACAAGGAACGTCCCCTCTAAGGTAGTCTTCCACCCTGCACATTCATACTGCCACTACCACTAGGTCCCTCAAATCTAGACCTCTTAGCCACTCCCTCTTACCTCTAAACTCCATTAAATCCTGCTCAATGCTTTATCCACTAGTATAGCATAATTCCCAATGCCCATATAAGAGAGTTTAGTTCGAATTTCATAGTGTAATTGATGTGCAAATTTTAAATGCTCGCAAGTGCACAAATCACAAATAGTATTG
The DNA here is from genome assembly GCA_023935145.1 of Bretschneidera sinensis. Classification (NCBI taxonomy): domain Eukaryota; kingdom Viridiplantae; phylum Streptophyta; class Magnoliopsida; order Brassicales; family Akaniaceae; genus Bretschneidera; species Bretschneidera sinensis. Next base: position 75,986,952 of record CM043703.1, on the reverse strand, counting down.
CGATGAGTTTACTCTCGAGGTTGATCTCTCATGGAATTGCAGTGGTTTAAATCCTAAATTAATTTCTTAAAATTACTAAAACAAACTCTGAAATTAAATCCTAAACACTCTTATTAAAAGATTTGTGAAGAGAAAATTGAAATAAAAACAATTAAGTAAATTAAACAAAACAAATTATGAAGAGATGGGTATAATCAATGAGAATAATTAGGAGTTTAGCTTGCTATCCAATCATGAGGTGAATATAATGAATTAATCAACATTCAAGATTATTGGTATTTTCGCTAAGACTAGAGAATGCCATTGATCGTGTTTATTCTCAATTTATAACTAATTAATTAAATCCCATAGATTATGTCCATCAATTAATTAGTTAAATTAAGTATAAGGAAAACGCAACCACCTAAATCACAATTTGATTTGAATCCTTATTTAAATTCCTATTCAAGAAAGCTTAATTAGGTCTAGATGATTTATCCTAAACCTAATCTCGAATATTAACCTTATCGATAATAGATGGCCAATCCACAAGCAATAATCAAAGGTATGAAGGATATTGAATAAGAAATAATCTAAAAAAATTTATAAAACTAAATCCACCAAAATATCCAAAACAATCAAGGTAGCTAAGCCAAACGCCCAAACAATGCGTTCAGCAACTTATGTTTAAATCCCAATCACAGAATTCAAATACTAGGGTTATAAGCATATTGAAGGAAAATGAGAAAAGATAGAATTTCATCCTGAATTACAAGATGAATCCTCAAAGTCTTGAAGTGATTGATCATCATCTTCAATCTCTTGATAAGCCGTCTTGATGAAAGAAACCGTCTCCTCCTTCAATCTCCCAAAACTCCTCTTGATAATATCTCTCTAAGAACTACCATCGTCTCCAATCTTTTATGGCTATAAAATTCCTATATATAGCTGTATGGAACTGGTTTTGAAGACAAAAAAGTTACCACAGGGTTTCTGTTCAGGCCGTGTGCTTCTGCTACTATCCAGGCCCGATTCTGCTACTGTCCAAGTCCGGTTTTGCTGCTATCCAGCCTGTATGTTTGCTGCTGTCCAAAACTAGTCCAATTGTGTTGTTCTCCAGCCCACGCAAATTCCCAAAAAAAAAAAGAATTTAATAGCTCATTCACTTCTGTCACGCTGAAATCACGCACAGCCTGACCTTTGTCTACTAAAATTGTCATAATTGTCTCTAGAAAAATCATATTTATGAGCCATAAAATTCTCCAGAAAATAGACATATGGATTTTTCCAAGCATATAAAGCTCATCTCATGGTTCTTCCTGAATCAATATAGTTTAATTCGTAAAAATAACTTCTGCCATGTTGAAATCACGCACAGCCTAACCTTTGTCTACTAAAACTGCTATAACTTTCTCTAGAAAAATGATGTTTATGAGCCGTAAAATTCTTCAGAAAATAAATATCCGGATATTTCCAAGCATAAATGGCTTATCTCCTATTTATTCCTGAATCAATACAGTTTAATCCACAAAAATCACTTTTGTCACGCTGAAATCACGCACAGTCTGACCTTTGTCTACTAAAACTGCCATAACTTTCTCTAGAAAAATCACATTTATGAGCCATATAATTCTCCAAAAAATAGACATCTGAATCTTTCCAAGGATATATGGCTCATCTCTTAGTTCTTCCTGAATCAATATAGTTTAATCCACAAAAATGACTGATCTGTACGGACATTTCTGGCAATTTAGTGAAACTCCTTTCCAAGTGCTTGCGAACCTGTAAAACAACGAAAAACAACTCAAAGTAACAAATTCATAAGCTAAAAATATAAATAAATACTTGAAAAACATACAAAATACAAGGACAAATATTCGTTCATCCGTAATCCGTCTAAAAACTCTTACATTTCCTCTTCTCCGTATTCACTAACTCAGGTAAAAACCTCGACAGAGCTATAAATCTACTATCATACTTAGCCACAAATAAGGTATTCTACCTTAAGTTAATAAAATCTCTCTCCTGTTGTGCTCGAAATGTATCTGGAAAATACTTTACAAAGAATTCATCCTTAAACTTACTCCAAGTTAAAGGTTATTCTACTTGTGTACTCACCCTAGACAGAATATCCTCCCACCATTGTGAAACCTCACCTTCCAAAATAAATGAAGTAAAAGCAAAATTTTTTCTATCTGTCACTGGTAAGACTTCAAAATATTTCTCAACATGTCTAACCCACTGCTCAGCTTCCATAGGATTTACAGATCCTCTAAAAGACTGGGGTTTAAACTTAAGAAATCTCACAAAACAATCACCTTGCATCTCATGTGCAAAGACACCCTCTCCCTTATGAACCTCTTGTCTCACCATATCAGGGTTCTATTCTACCCCTCTTCTCTAATCTCCTCTGTAAATTATCAGCTATTTCTTCAGCTGCATTCATCCTCTCTATAGCACGATCAAGAGTTTCTCTCAATTCATCCCTCCTAACCTCATATTCTCTCCCAACTCTACTAATACCAGCTGCACTATCAATCTGTTCCCTCGTAGGAACCACAGACTCAACTTTCCCCTCTGCTTCAGTTATTCTAAATATTGGGGGTCTACCACGTCCCCTCTGATTTAGAATTCCACCTCTAGCTGTAACACGTCCACTTGTCATCATCAAACTCTGTATTAACATACAATTTATTTAGATCTTTCACTTCTTTAAGTTCTCATGCAGTCTACAGAATCATAAAACCTAATGCTCTTATATCAAAATTGTAACGACCCATCTCGGGTTGGCAATCCCCGAGACAATGTTATCGCATTTTGAAAATCCTAGCACGACACATATATGCAACAATAAAGATATCATTTGCAACTGTTTACATCGATCCTCAACCCTTAATAAGGGAGATACATCATTCAAATATCAACTTAAACATTTTATACAACATAATATGCATGAATATTTATAAACGAATTTTTATTTTCTCATTAGTCTGAGGATGTGGACCACGTGGCTTACAGATAATGACTCCATCTGAATCTCAGCTCACTAACAATCTGTCCTGCCTGCTGCCTGAAATCATTTAACATTGAGGGATGAGCTTGACAAGCTCAATGAATTAAATTTACTAGAAGTATTCAATTTATATAAATAGTCTTTTAATATTCAATCATTTATATCTCATATAATTTGATAATAGCATTCTATTATCACTACTGATAAGTGCTTAAATATTCATATTTAAGCCCCTTAATTTATATTTGTTAAGCTCTTAGTTTGTGTTATTTCAACCTATTTTATCTCCTTTCTGTATTTATTGTGTTTTCTAGGTTGTTATATGTTTAGCTTAGGAATTTATTACTTTGAGTTGTTTTTCATTGTTTTACAGGTTCACAAGCACTTGGAAAGGACTTTCACTAAATTTTCAGAATTGCCTGTACAGATCAGTCATTTTTACAGATGAAACTATATTGATTCAGGAAGAACTATGAGATGAGCCATATATGCTTGGAAAGATCCAGATGTCTATTTTCTGGAGAATTTTATAGCTCATAAATATGATTTTTCTAGAGAAAGTTATGGCAGTTTTAGTAGAAAAAGGTCAGGCTGTGCGTGATTTCAGCGTGGTAGAAGTGATTTTTGTGGATTAAACTGTAATGATTCAGGAAGAAACAGGAGATAAGCTATATATACTTGCAAAGATTAGGATGTCTATTTTTTGGAGAATTTTATGGTTCGTAAATATGATTTTTCTAGAGAAAGTTATGGAAGTTTTAGTAGATAAAGGTCAGGCTGTGCATGATTTCAGCATGGGCAGAAGTTTTGAGCGGCATGTGAAGGCTTAAATCCCACATCCCACATTGGTTGGAAACACATTCTACATCTCACATCCCACATCGGTTGGAAACATATTCTACATCCCATATCCCACATCGGTTGGAAACATATTGCACTCATGGAGCTTCCTTATAAAAGCCCCATTTCACTTCATCTTCAGGGGTGGTGGATCTTGAAGGATTTTCTATCAAGGGGTGAGAGAGCCGCATAGCAAAAAAAAAAAAAAACAAAGAGAGGAGCTGCAAGTGTAATTTCTCTCTCAATGTATTTTCAGCTTTAATTTATTTCTTTTGTGTTTTAAAATTTAATATTTACCACTTTAATTGTGAAATTTATTTTCGTAATCATGAGAGGCTAAAACCTTCATCTAAGGTTGAAGATGAAGCCTCTCCATTTATTAGCATTATATTTTCATATATGATCATACGATTTCAATATTTTTTGATGTTCTATTTCAATTCAATTGTTTGAATAAATTCTTATGATTGAGTGTTTTGTTTATAAATTGTTCAAATTGGATATTCGATTGGTTTCATCTGACAGATACATCGAATCATTCAAATTAAATCATATATCCATTGTGATTCTAAAGTAAACGGATACATTGGATGATTTGATTTAATTAGGGTATTCGTTGTGATTTGTATATCAATGGATTCATGGAATTATTTGATAAATTACTTTTATATATAACATACGTAGGATGTAATTACTTATTGGTTGTAGGAACAAAATCATGAAAATATATGCTTTAATTTGGTGGGGTGGATTCAGAAACCTTAGTGCTTTTATTATTTGTTTTAAATCAATTTAGTTTAGTTTATATTCTTTGCACGACACAGTTCAAATGCGGAACTAGGTTAGAATAGGTTTAGTTTAGATAAAAATCTATTTTCACGACGCAATTCCCTGTGGATTCGACCTCGCACTTGCACACGCTATATTGCAAACAATTCATGCGCTTGCAGGTAATTTAAAACTCACAACAAGTTTTTGGCGCCGTTGCCGGGGAGTTGTTTTGTTTGTGAAAATTAAATTTTTGTCTGCATTGATTTTATTTTTCTACTAGTTTAGTTAGCACTTTTCTTTTATTTTTCTTTTTGCAATTTTAATTTTGTTTATTTGTTCCTATTTGCAATTGCCCAAAAAAAATATATATAAAAAAAAACAAAAGAAAATTTTGGTTTTTGATCTGTTTTTGCAGTCTGTCGAATCACACTTTACCCATGCTCGAGTGCATCTCCGCAGACAACATCAGCAGACCGCCAGCAGCTAAAAAATAAAATTTGCCAATTTTTGTTGGCCAATTTTGTAAGTACTGTGTTTTCTGTTTTTGCATTTATTTTATATTGTTTTGTTTTATTTTATTCTTTTGTTTCTGCTAGTTAGTTTATTTTATTGCCTTTTTGTGTGGTGTATGCTTTGTCGGAGATCCCTGAACTTAGAGTTGATACCTTTAGATCTCAAAAGAGAAAGAACTCTTAGAACTCTTAGGAGAAATAAAAGAGCACTTGTTGAGAGAGAGACGATTGAGATGGGGGACAATTTAAGGAATGCAAATTAACTAGAGAATGTAGAGCAACCTAGAGCTTGGAACGTGGACTTCACTATATCCCTTAGGGATTTGTTCGCACTTGTTGCGACTAACTCCCCTTCTTGTATAGTGTTGCCACCAACCAATGCTACCCATTTTGATCTAAAGCCACATGTCATCTAACTCCTACCCTTATTTTATGGCTTGGATCTTGAAAATCCTTACAGTCATGTGAAGAAGTTCAAAGATATTTGTGCCACATTCAAGTTCTAGAACTTTTTTGATGAGTCGGTCCATCTTAGACTTTTCCCTTTTTCTCTTCATGATAGAGCTAGGGCATGATTGGATTCCAACACGCCTGGGTCTATTACATCTTCAGAAAGCTTGTTGAGTAAATTCTATAATAAGTTTTTCCCAATGTTTAAAGTGAATGAGTACCAAAAGCAGATTAGTTCTTTCACTCAGGAGGAGGATGAGAAGTTTTATGAGGGTTGGGAGCATTTCAAATAGTTACTGATCAGATGCCCTCCATATAGATATGAGAAGTGGAGAGTCGTTTAGTTCTTCTACCAAGGGTTGACTCAACCCAACCATAGCATGATCAAGTCTATGAATGGGGGGGGGGGCATTCTTAAGTCTAACAGGGGATAAAGCATACAAGGCATTGGACAAGTTGTCCGACAACTCACAGCAATGGGATTTTTCAAGTTGTTAGAACAAGCCCATTCATGCCAATAATAAATGAGGCATCTATGAGATTAAGAAGGACAATGACTTAAGGATAAAGATAGATGCTCTCACCAAGAAGGTTGACGCTCTCACTGTGGGCCAGTCCATCAATACTACCAATACATTCAATGTTGATAGTTATTCCATATGTTCTAGTCTTATGCATTTAGCATAGAATTTTCCATCTATGCCCGCTTTTGCCAAGTATCCCATGGAACAAGTGAATGCTTTTAATGATTATTGGAAACAATCAAATGGATCTTACTCCGAGACTTACAATCTAGGGTGGCGGAACCACCTTAATGTTTCATGTAAGTAGAACCAACCGATGAATTAGAGAGAAGTTCCTCATAATACTCACAATCAATACCCTTATGGATTTCCTCCACCAGTTCCTAGTCATGGTCGGTCAGCCCATCCAGCACCATCACCTGTTTACAAAGCTCCCACTCAAGCGCCAGCATCGATTTCACAGTCATTAGAGGACACCTTCAAAGATTTCATGAAGATGACCGACCAATCCATCAGTGAAGTGAAGAGTGCGATAATAGTAAACACCCAAGTGATTGCCAAGCTAGAGAGTCAAATGGGTCAAATCGCAAGTCATGTGGGTGAAAGAGAGAAGGGAAAGTTCCTCAGTCAACGCGTGCCTAACCCAAAGGGACAGTTTGCGGTTGGAAATTCATCAACTCCTACACATGGGCAGGAAGAAGTGCAATCGATTATCATATTGAAGTCTAGGAGACAAGTGGACAATCAAGTGGAAGAGAACCCTGTTATGCAGCAAGGGTAAAAAAGTGGCAACAAGGAGAAGAGAGATGCTGAGCCATCTACAGCCACACCTACTGTTAAGGATCTTCTTAGGTCGTTTGTACCTAAAGAGATTTACTCTGAAAGATTACAAGTGGCCAAGAAAAGGAGGGAAGTTTGAGGACATTCTGGTGGTGTTCAAGCAGGTCCAAATCAATATCGCATTTTTGGACGCCATCTAGTAAGTGCCGTCATATGCCAAGTTCTTAAAGGACTTGATCACTGTCAAGAGGAGGAAGAATGTCCTGAAGAAGACATTTTTGACCGAGCAAGTTAGCTTAATCCTTCAGTGCAAGCTGCCCATCAAGTATAAGGACCCGGGGTGTCTTACCATCTCTTGCATGATAGGAGTCAATCGGATTGAGAGGGCTCTTTTAGATCTAGGAGCGAGTGTGAATCTTCTGCCCTACTCCGTCTATTTGTAGTTAGGGTTAGAAGAATTGAAGCCCACATCTATGATGCTTCACTGACAGGTCAGTGAAGATACCACGGGGAATAATTGAGGACGTTTTGATAAAGATAAGTTTTATTTCCTCGTGGATTTTTTTATGCTTGACACAGAGCTGGTTCAGAATGTGGGGATTCAGATACAGGTGATTCTAGGGCGACCATTCTTAGCTATGGCTAATGCCCTGATAAATTGTAGGACAAGAGTGATGAAGATTTCCTTCGAAAATATGTCAGTGGAGCTAAATATCTTTGATATCAGTAAGCAACCACTGGAATATGATGAAGTGAAAAATGTATGCTTGATAGAGGAGATTATTGAGGAGACTGTGGATGAATCAAGCATTGAGGACCCCCTGGAGGCAGGCTTTGCTTAGTTTAGAGAGGATTTAGATTTGGATAAGTTACTTGAGAAAGTGAATGCTATTTTGGAGTCTGCTCCTCGGGAGAGCAGTGGGACGGAGGAGACCGCAGCACCTGAGCCCCCTAAGAAAGAACTTAAGCCTTTACCAAACAATCATAAGTATAAGTTCCTAGGTCTAGCAGATTTTTTGCCTGTGATTATAGTTTCAGATTTGGTTAATGCTCAGGAGGAAAAATTACTGGACATTTTAAGATAGCACAAGAAAGCTATCGGCTAGACTATTAAGGATATCAAGGGGATTAGCCCTTCGATGGTGATGCACAAGATACATTTGGAGGAGAATGCCAAGCCATCGAGGGAGCCACAGAGAAGGCTCAACCCACCTATGCAAGAGGTTGTGAGGACTGATGTGATAAAGTTGTTGGATGCAGGGATCATTTATCCAATCTTTGATAGCAAGTGGGTGAGCCCGATTCATGTCATGCCAAAGCGGTCTGGATTGACGGTTGTAAAGAATAAGGATGACAAGTTGGTGCTAACTTGTGTTCAGTCAGGATGGAGAGTGTGTATAGACTACCGTAAGTTGAATGCTGCCACAAGGAATGATCATTTTTCACTCCCATTTATTGATCAGATGGTGGAGCGCTTGGCTAGGCACGATTACTTGCTTCTTGGATAGTTATTCTGGATATAACCAGGTCCCTGTGGACCCTGAAGATCAGGAGAAGACGATGTTTACCTGTCCTTTTGGGATATTTGCCTACCATCGCATGCCCTTTGGGTTATGCAATGCACCCGCTACTTTTCAGTGGTGCATGGTCAACATATTTTTTGACATGGTAGAGTGTTTCTTAGAGATTTTCATGGATGACTTCTTCGTGTTCGGTTCATAATTTGAAGAGTGTCTGCATCATCTCACTTTGGTCTTAGTACGGTGCAAGGAGAAGAACCTGGTGCTTAATTAGGAGAAGTGTCATTTTATGGTCAAGTAATGTATTGTACTGGGGCACATCATATCTCATTAGGAGATTGAGGTCGACAAAGCGAAGGTGGACCTGATTTCCAACCTTCCACCCCCACGTACGGTGAAAGAGGTTCGTTCTTTTCTAGGCCATACAGGATTCTACAGGCGATTTATCCAAGATTTCAGAAAGATCGCCAGGCCCTTGTGTAAGTTGTTGTTGAAGGATGCCCCATTTGTATTTGATGAGGATTGTAAGAAAGCATTTGGGGATCTAAAGAAGATTCTGACATCCACACCCATTATTCAGCTACCCAGCTGTGATGTACCTTTTGAGATTATGTGTGACGCATCAGATTTTTTAGTTAGAGTTGTTTTGGGGCAGCGTGTTGATAAACTCCCCCATGTCATCTACTATGCAAGCAAAACTCTAAAAGATGCACAACTCAATTACTCTACCACTGAGAAGGAGTTGCTAGCAGTCATTTTTATATCAGAAAATTTCAGATCCTACTTATTAGGATCGAAAGTCATTGTCTACTCGGATCATGCAACATTGAAGTATCTTTTCTCCAAAAAGGATGCCAAATCTCATCTTATCCAATATATCTTGTTACTTCAGGAGTTTGACATAGAGATTCAGGATAAGAAAGGTTCCAAAATGTGGTGGCGAACTATTTATCTAGGTTGATAGTGGATTTCACTGAGGCCACCCTTCTCATTTTGGAGACCTTTCCTAATGAGCAATTGATGCACATTGTTCACAATCTCGCACCATGGTTTGCTGATATAGTGAACTATCTTGTCACCGGTCAAACGCCTTTACATTGGGGGCGACAATATAAGTCTAAGTTTTTTGCCATGGTAAAGCATTTTTTCTGGGATGATCCTTACCTGTTCAAGTATTGTCTTGATCAGATCATTAGAAGGTGTATTCCTGAGCATAACCAATCTAATGTTATCTCCTTTTGTCATAATCATGCTTATGGAGGCCATTTTAATGCTAAGAAGACTGCTGCGAAGATTTTGCAATGTTGATTCTATTGGCCTACCCTGTTCCGAGACTCTCACACCTACTGTGCATCTTGTGAACGTTTCCAAAAGCTAGAGAGTATTTCTAGGAGGAATATGATGCCTCTCAACCCCATTTTGATTGTTGAGATTTTTGATGTGTGGGGCATTGATTTTATGGGACCTTTCCCAAACTCCTTTGGCTATCTGTACATTCTGGTTGCTATGGACTATCTGTCCAAATAGGTGGAGGTTGTTGCATGCAAGACCAATGACCACAGAGTTGTGGTCCAGTTGTTGAAAGACACTATCTTTGCTCGTTTTGGTACGCTTCGAGCAATCATAAGTGATGGAGTTAAGCACTTTTGCAATAAGATTTTTGAACAGTTGATGAAGAAGTATTTTATCACACATGAGGTTTCCACCCTGTATCACCCGCAGACGAGTGGACAAGTGAAAATTTCTAATCGCGAGATCAAGCATATTTTGGAGAAGACTGTGAACCCTAGTAGAAAAGATTGGTCTCTGCGATTGAAAGATGCACCGTGGGCATATCGGATAGCATTCAAGACACTAATTGGCATGTCTCTATATTTTCTTGTGTACGGAAAAACATGTCACCTTCCAGTGGAATTAAAGCATAGAGCTTATTGGGCTATCAAGCAACTGAACTTCAATCTTTTGAAAACTGGCTCACAAAGGAAGCTCCAACTCAATGAATTATAGGAGCTGCGGAATGATGCATATGACTGTGCGCCGTTATACAAGGCACAAATGAAGAAGGCTCATGACCAGAACATTTTGAGACTATCTTTTGAGCCTGGTCAAAAAGTTCTTCTTTACAACTCAAGCTTGCATCTTTTTCCAAGCAAGCTCAAATCTCGATGGACAAGCCTATTTATTATTCGGTCAGTTTTTCCTTATGGGGCCATCGAAATTGAGGATCCAAAGAATGGTAGCACTAAAGGTGAATGGACAGAGGCTAAAACCATTCTTCGAGTTGAGGAGTCTGGAGATTGAGATGACATTGTTGGAGGATCCTAGTTACTCAGAGTGATTACAGTCTACTATAGAGAGTCTGGCTGAAGACTTTAAACTTAGCGCTCATGGGAGGCACCCCACAACATATCCTTTATGTTTTTATTATTTTTCATATTTTTTGTTACTGTTTATTTCTAGTATTTTTTATTTTCCAGTATTCCCTTAGTCTTTATTTTTCAGGGACAACACGTACTTTAGTTCAAGTTTAGGGGTATGCTATGAGCCATGCCAGTCCAGCTAGTTCTCCATCTCCCAGGTCAGCTCTTTCCATATTATTCACACATTGGGGACAATATGTAATTTAAGTTTGGGGGTATGGGAGACACATTACACACACTTTGTCCTAGTTTGTTGATGTTTTTTTCCTTTGTTTTAAAGAAAAGATAAATGCATGCTCATGTTGTTTTGAAATTTTAGCTAATCTGAACAAATATTGTGATGTGATTTCATTGGAAAGGTTAAAATCTTGAACAAATGATCTGATGATAGAGTTTTAAGGTTTAGTTACTTACTTTAGGCATTTGAGAATTCACATGTTTGATCTAATCTGACACGAGCACATTAGCACATAATTGTGTGAGGTATGACATGTGATTTTAATGTGTATGTTTCTATAGCTTAGCTGATTCCTGATGACTTGTTGGATGGACACTTTGGCATAAAACAAATTGCACAAAAAGAGAAAAATGCTCATCATTGATAAACTTTCCACTGAGTAACTGGACCTCTTGCCTCAGTAAGCAGTGAATGTTCACGTCAAAAGGCGGGAGTTTTGATTGGTTGCATTAAAGCCAGTTTAGTTTCATAGCCTTTTTTACTCGAGTTAGTAAGTCCTTAGGAGTGTCTTTACACATAATGCCCTAAAACCATCTGGTTTAGGAGTCATTGACTCAACACTCACTACATGGGTCAATAAGAAAGCTTAAGGGAACTAAACAAGGCAGAGTCTCACAATAAAATAAATAAGAAAATAAAACTATGCCACTGATTATTCATTCTGATGGGAAATTCTATGAATTTTGAGACATGGAGACATTGCACATTAGAATTATTTGGAAGCATCATATTTATGTGCTAGTTCACTTTACACTGATTTGAGCTTATGATGCTTCAGTTGGTCTTTTGTAAGTAATCAGATTTTAACATTTCTATTCATTACGAAGATAGGTTTATCTTTTTAAGCTTACTCATGAATTAATATCATGGTTTTGTGTGATACTTAAATTTTTGGATACCATGAAAGATGGATTATTCTTTGTGTTCTTTGTTTTTCATTTAGTTTTTATTTTCGTATTGCTAAGAGACTAGCAATATGTAAGTTTGGGGGTGTGATAAGTGCTTAAATATTCATATTTAAGCCCCTTAATTTACATTTGTTAAGCTCTTAGTTTGTGTTATTTCATCCTCTTTTATCTCTTTTCTGTGTTTACTATGTTTTTCTAGGTTGTTATATGTTTAGCTTAGGAATTTGTTACTTTGAGTTGTATTTTGTTGTTTTACAGGTTCACAAGCACTTGGAAAGGAGTTTCACTAAATTGTTAGAATTGCCCATACAGATCAGTCATTTTTGTGGATTAAACTATATTGATTCACGGAGAACCAAGAGATGAGCCATATATGCTTGGAAAGATCCAGATGTCTATTTTCTGGAGAATTTTACGGCTCATAAATATGAACTTTTTAGAGAAAGTTATGGCAGTTTTAGTAGATAAAGGTCAGGCTGTGCGTGATTTCAGCATGGTAGAAGTGATTTTTGCGGATTAAACTGTAATGATTCAGGAAGAAACAGGAGATGAGCCATATATGCTTGGAAAGATCCGGATGTCTATTTTCTAGAGAATTTTATAGCTCATAAATATGATTTTTCTAGAGAAAGTTATGGCAGTTTTAGTAGTCAAAGGTTAGGCTGTGCATGATTTCAGCGTGGGCAGAAATTTTAAGTGGCATGTGAAGGTTTAAATCCCAAATCCCACATTGGTTGGAAACACATTCTACATCTTACATCCCACATCGGTTGGAAACACATTTCACTTATGGAGTTTCCTTATAAAAGCCCCATTTCACTTCATCTTCAGGGTGGTGGATCTCGAAGGCTTTGCTATCAAGGGGTGAGAGAGCCACACAACAAAAAAAAAAAGAAGAAAAAACAAAGAGAGGAGTTGCAAGTGTAATTTCTTTCTCAATGTATTTTCAACTTTAATTGTTGGTGTTTGTCTAAGGTTTAAACACGGTTTGACAAGGTTCTTCATTAGACCTTGGCGCCTCAGTGCACAGTAAGACAAAGAAGTGCAGCATCAGGTCAGGCCGCAGCCCAGCCTTCCCAGGCTGCAGTGCCCAGCATAGAGGAAGCCTGGAGGAGGTGTGCACTGTGGCTCAGCCTTCCCCAGGCCGCGGCTCCCAAAAAGTGGAGAAGTGTAGCCCTGCCTTGCATCGCGGCCAGCCCTGTTCTGGCTGCGGCGCCAATCACACTGAGACAAGCTTTTCAGCCTCCTTGAAAGGTGCGTGGATACATGATCAAAATAAACAAGATCATTAAGGATTGATGAAGGGTTATGATTGAAAGGTCCTCAAAATCTAATTGTCGATATTGACCTTCAAGATTAGTCAAGAAGTGGTGCACTATATAAAGGGTCACCTAGCTTTAATCTTAATACAATAACACAAGTTGAAAACACAAGTGATCATCATATAAGAGAATTTAAGTGCAAGTGTGAGAGTGCAAAGACACAAAACATAGGAGAGGCACTAGAATACATTTTAAAAGAGAGGCTGGTTGTAAAGAGAGAGTAGTATAGATTGTGGGTGGAAGGCTTTGTAATAGTTCTTATCACTTTCTTTCTTCTCTTCTTTGGTTCTTCAAGAACTAGAAGTTTCTTGAAGGGGGTTGCTGTAATCTGTAAGAACTCATTGATTTAGTGCAGAGAGTTCAAAGGAACTCACGGGGACATAGGCTATTGCCGAACCTCGATAACAATTGTTGTGTTCTTTCTTTTCTTTGATTTCTGTTTTTGTTTCCAATTCATCTTTACAAGTCATTCTAGACTTGGGTGTTTGGAAGATCACCACCTGGGCATATCTAAGGTAATTTCCCAATAGTGGTATCAGAGCTAGAGGAGATACCACAACAGTGGTATCAGAGTTAGAGGAGATACCACAACAGTGGTATCAGAGCCGGAGGAGCTTTGGAGAGCGGGTATCCGAGCTAGAGGAGATACCACAGCAGTGGTATCAGAGTTAGAGGAGATACCACAACAGTGGTATCAGAGCCGGAGGAGCTTTGGAGAGTGGGTATCAGAGCTGGAACAGAAGGTAGCGGAGTAAGACTCCAAGAATCAAATGCCAGCTTCTTGGATGATTCAAGAACGGTGCTGGGATCAAGATCTGATCGTGTTCTTGAGGGTGATTCAAGAACGGTATTGAGATCTATCTTTGATCAAGTTCTTGTGATTTAGAATTTTGGGAAAAGAATTGTGAGTGCTGCATAAATCTGGGATTTTCTCCGCAAGATGGCTTCAAATTTCTGTGCTGAGAAGTTTGATGGAAAGGGAGACTTTGCCCTTTGGAAGTGGAAGATCAAGGCTATTCTTATGCAATAGAAGGTGGACTTGGCGATTGGAGAAGATGATTTTTTTCCAACAAGTATCATGGAAGTCCAGCGGATTGAGATGAAGAAGATGGCATACAGCACCATTTTCTTACACATATCGGATAGTGTCACAAGGGAGTGCGGAGACTCAGAAGATCCTACTGTCATGTGGAATAAACTAGATGAGTTGTTTCTTACCAAAACTCTCCCTAATAAGATTTATCTTCTTAAAAGAATCTTTGCTTTTAAAATGGATCCTAATAAAAAGTTGCAAGATAATCTTGATGTGTTTAATAAGCTAGTTCAAGATTTGAATAGTTGTAGCATAACATTCCTGGATGAACAATTGGCTGTTATTTTGTTGAATTCTCTTCCTGATTGTTTTGATAATTGTGATCAATGCTATAAGGGCTCATAATTTCAAAGCTAAGATGAGGGAAGCATCAAGTGGAAAAGGGTTGCTCATTAGAGGAAGGCCAACAACTCGGAATGGCAGTAGTATTCATGGCAACTACCATGAGAAATCAAGAGGTAGAGGGTAGAGCTATGGGAGATCTCATTCCAAACCAAGATTTGGAGGAAAGAGATACTTCTACTGTAAGAAGGAGGGACATTTCAGGAAAGATTGTAAGAAGAAGATGTGGGATGAGAGAGGAAAAAGCCATACCAACAATGGAGAGGCTTCGGTTGCCAAAGGTGAACAGCAAGATGATGTTCTTATTGTGTGCTCAAATGTGAGCAGGAGGCAAGGTAGCGAGAAATGAATTCTGGATTCCGGGTGCACTTATCACATGTGCCCTCACTAGGATGGGTTCAAGAATTTCCAGGAAACCAATGATGGAAAGGTTTTCTTGGGGAATGACACTTCTTGCCTAGTGAGGGGGATATGAGACATCCAGTTGAGGATGTTTGATGGAGTTACAAGGCTATTGCGGAATATGAGGTATCTTTCGGATTTGAAGAGGAATTTAATCTCATTGGGGCAGCTGGATTCTATGGGGTATACATACAAAGCAGAGGAAGGAAAGGTCAAGGTAACCAAGAGATCTTTGGTAGTGATCAAAGCAGTAATAAAAGATGGACTCTATGAGATGATGGCTGAGATGGATAAGGCAGCCCTTTGGCACACTCACTTGGGACATATGAGCGAAAATGGCCTGCAAGTTCTCAGCAAGGATGGTCTACTTGGTGGTGACAAAGTAGAGAAATTGGATTTTTGCGAGTGTTGCATTCTTGTGAAGCAACACCGGGTCAGCTTCAACATCGGAGTGCACAAGTCTAAGGGCATTCTTGACTACATTCATTCGGACCTTTGGGAACCAGCAAGAACACCAACACAGGGAGGTAACTTTTACTTTTTGTCTTTAATTGATGATTATTCAAGAAAAGTTTGGGTTTATTTGCTTAAAAATAGATCAGATGCTTTGAATAAATTTGTGGTGTGGAAAAAGTTGCTGGAGACTCAAACGGGTAGGGTAGTTAAGGCTTTACTAACCGATAATGGCTTATAATTTTGTAATAAGGATTTTGATAAATTCTACTAGTTAAATGGCATTCTAAGGTATAAAACAGTTGTAAAAACACCTCAGTAAAATAGAGTTGCTGAGAGGATGAATAGGACCCTTATGGAAAAGGTTAGATGCATGTTAATAGAATCCGGATTACCAAAATAATTTTGGGGGGAAGCTATGTCTACTGCTGCACACTTAGTAAATAGATTGCCCTTTAGAGCTTTAGAGCTTAAGACTCCCATGGAAATGTGGAGTGGGAAACCCCCTGAGTTGAGCAACCTTAGGACTTTTAGGTGTGTTGCATTTGCACATCAAAAGGATGATAAACTTAACCCAAGGTCTAGAAAATGTGTGTTTTTAGGGTATGGTGATAGGGTTAAGGGGTATAAGTTGTGGTCCTTAAAACCAAAAGGAATGAAACTCATAATAAGTAGGGATGTTATTTTTAATGAATTATTATTTCTCTATTTGGAGAAAACTAACCCTGCAGGGGCTAGTGAGCAAACCAATCCGGAATTTGTGTAGCATCACATCAAGGAGAATTTAGTTCAAGTAGAGCAAGGAAGGAAATAGGGTTCAGACCAGGTAGAGCCCATTAATGAAGGCCAAGCTTAGGGCACTCAAGAGGAGGTTGAACTAGAAGGGGTTGATATAGCAAGTCAGAATGACTACCAGCTCACAAAGGACCGGGGAAGGAGCGTGATCAGACCACCTTTGAGATATGGGTTTGCAGATACTAATGTAGCAGATCTTTGGATAGAATGAAGGATGGTTGAACTAGAAACTTACATGGAAGCCATTGAATGTAAGGAGTTATCAAAGTGGCAGCTAGCTATGGAGGAAGAAATGGATTCTTTGAGGAAGAACAACTCTTGGGAATTGGTGCCCAAACTAGAAAAATAAAAAGTCGTGGATTGTAGGTGGATCTACAAGATCAAAGAAGGGAATCCTCCAGGGGATGAAGTCCAGAATAAAGCTAGGCTAGTGGCGAAGGGGTTCATACAAAGAGAAGGCATAGATTTCACTGAAATGTTCTCACCAGTTGTGAAGTACAAGACAATATGGATAGTATTGGCTATGGTGGTCCAATTTGATTGGAAGATTGAGCAAATGGATGTGAAGACAACGTTCTTGCATGGAGAACTTGATGGACTATCTATATAGGGCAACCCGAAGGCTATGAGGAAGAAAGGCAGGGAGAGTTGGTGTGCCAATTGAAGAAATCTCTCTATGGCCTGAAGTAATCACCTCGGCAATGGAATAAGAGGTTTCATTCCTTTGTAACTAGCTTGGGTTTCATGAGGAGCTACTATGATTCGTGCTTGTACTATAAGGGGCACAAGATGGAGGAAGTGGTGATCATCCTCATCTATATTGATGATATATTACTGGTTGGGAGCAGCATGGAGAGGATACAAGAATTAAAGTCTAAACCTAGTGAAGAGTTTGAGATAAAGGATCTTGGGCATGCACAGAAGATCCTTGGGATGAGCATAATCCGGGAAAGGGAGAGAAACAGATTGAAGATTTCTCAGACTTTCTATATAGAGAAGATGATATCTAAGTTCTCTAAGGAAGATAGCAAACCAGTGAAGGTTCCCCTTGTTGGTCATTTCAAGTTCTCCAGCGATCAATGTCTGAGATCGGAGACGGAGAAGAAGGAAATGGAAAAGGTCCCCTACTCTAGTGCGGTTGGTTCAGTTATGTTCACCATGGTAAGCAGACCACTTTTAAGATATGGATTTGCAAAAAATAATGTAGCAGCTCCTTAGATAGAAGGAGGGATGTTGAACCAGAAACTTACATGGAAGCCATGGAATGTAAGGAGTCGTCAAAGTGTCAATTAGCTATGGAGGAAGAAAAAGATTCATTGAGGAAGAACAACTCTTGGGAATTGGTTCCTAAACCAAAAAAACAGAGAGTTGTGGATTGTAGGTGGATTTACAAGATCAAAGAAGGGAATCCTCCAGGGGATGAAGCCCAGTATAAAGCTAGGCTGGTGGCGAAGGGGTTCACACAAAGAGAAGGCATAGATTTCACTGAAATATTCTCACCGGTTGTGAAGTACAAGACAATACGGATAGTATTGGCTATGGTGGTCCAATTTGATTAGAAGATCAAGCAAATGGATGTGAAGACAGCGTTCTTGCATGGAGAGCTTGATGAAACCATCTACATGAGGCAACTTGAAGGCTATGAGGAAGGAAGGCGGGGAGAGTTGGTGTGCCAATTGAAGAAATCTCTCTATAGCCTGAAGCAATCACCTCGGCAATGGAATAAGAGGTTTGATTCCTTTGTAACTAGCTTAGGTTTCATGAGGAGCTACTATGATTTGTGCTTGTACTATAAAGGGCATAAGGTGGAGGAAGTGGTGATCATCCTCATCTATGTTGATGATATGCTGCTGGTTAGGAGCAGCATGGAGAGGATACAAGAATTAAAGTCTCAACTCAGTGAGAAGTTTGAGATGAAGGATCTTAGCCATGCACAAAAGATTCTTGGGATGAGCACAATCCGGGAAAAAGAGAGAAACAGATTGAAGATTTCTCAGACTTCCTACATAGAGAAGATGATGTCTAAATTCTCTATAGAAGAAAGCAAACTAGTGAAGGTTCCCCTTGCTGGTCATTTCAAGTTCTCCAGCGATCAATGTCTGAGATCGGAGACGGAGAAGAAGGAAATGGAAAAGGTCCCTTACTCTAGTGCGGTTGGTTCAGTTATGTTCACCATAGTAAGTATACCACCTTTGAGATATGGGTTTGCAGATGCTAATATAGCAGCTCCTTGGATAGAAGGAGTGATGGTTGAACCAGAAACTTACATGGAAGCCATAGAATGTAAGGAGCCTTAAAAGTGGCAGCTAGCTATGGAGGAAGAAATGGATTCTTTGAGGAAGAACAACTCTTGGGAATTGGTGCCCAAACCAGAAAAACAGAGAGTTGTGGATTGTAGGTGGATCTATAAGATCAAAGAAGGGAATCCTCCAGGGGATGAAGTCCAGAATAAAGCTAGTCTGGTGGCGAAGGGGTTCACATAAAGAGAAGGCATAGATTTCACTGAAATATTCTCACCGGTTGTGAAGTACAAGACAATACAGATAGTATTGGCTATGGTGGTCCAATTTGATTAGGAGATCGAGAAAATGGATGTGGAGACAGCGTTCTTGCATGGAGAGCTTGATGAGACCATCTACATAAGGCAACTCGAAGGCTATGAGGAAGGAAGGTAGGGAGAGTTGGTGTGCCAATTGAAGAAATCTCTCTATGGCCTAAGGCAATCACCTCGGCAATGGAATAAGAGGTTTGATTCCTTTATAACTAGCTTGGGTTTCATGAGGAGCTACTATGATTTGTGCTTGTACTATAAAGGGCATAAGGTGGAGGAAGTGGTGATCATCCTTATCTATGTTGATGATATGCTGCTGGTTAGGAGCAGCATGGAGAGGATACAAGAATTGAAGTCTCAACTCAGTGAGGAGTTTGAGATGAAGGATCTTAGCCATGCACAAAAGATCATTGGGATGAGCATAATCTGGGAAAGGGAGAGAAACAGATTGAAGATTTCTTAGACTTCCTGCATAGAGAAGATGATATCTAAATTCTCTATGGAAGATAGCAAACCAGTGAAGGTTCCCCTTGCTAGTCATTTCAAGTTCTCCAGCAATCAATGTCTGAGATCGGAGACGGAGAAGAAGGAAATGGAAAAGGTCCCTTACTCTAGTGCGGTTGGTTCAGTTATGTTCACCATAGTAAGTATACCACCTTTGAGATATGGGTTTGCAGATGCTAACATAGCAGCTCCTTAGATAGAAGGAGTGATGGTTGAACTAGAAACTTACATGGAAGCCATGGAATGTAAGGAGCCGTCAAAGTGGCAGCTAGCTATAGAGGAAGAAACGAATTCTTTGAGGAAGAACAACTCTTGGGAATTGGTGCCCAAACCAGAAAAACAGAGAGTTATGGATTATAGGTAGATCTACAAGATCAAAGAAGGGAATCCTCCAGGGGATGAAGTCCAGAATAAAGCTAGTCTGGTGGCGAAGGGGTTCACATAAAGAGAAGGCATAGATTTCACTGAAATATTCTCACCGGTTGTGAAGTACAAGACAATACAGATAGTATTGGCTATGGTGGTCCAATTTGATTAGGAGATTGAGCAAATGGATGTAAAGACAGCGTTCTTGCATGGAGAGCTTGATGAGATCATCTACATAAGGCAACTTGAAGGCTATGAGGAAGGAAGGCAGGGAGAGTTGGTGTGCCAATTGAAGAAATCTCTCTATGGCCTGAGGCAATCACCTCGGCAATGGAATAAGAGGTTTGATTCCTTTGTAACTAGCTTGGGTTTCATGAGGAGCTACTATGATTTGTGCTTGTACTATAAAGAGCATAAGGTGGAGGAAGTGGCGATCATCCTCATCTATGTTGATGATATGCTGCTGGTTAGGAGCAACATAGAGAGGATACAAGAATTGAAGTCTCAACTCAGTAAAGAGTTTGAGATGAAAGATCTTGGCCATGCACAAAAGATCCTTGGGATAAGCATAATTCGAGAAAGGGAGAGAAACAGATTGAAGATTTCTTAGACTTCCTACGTAGAAAAGATGATATCTAAGTTCTCTATGGAAGATAGCACCAGTGAAGGTTCCCCTTGCTATTCATTTCAAGTTCTCCAGCGATCAATGTCCAAGATCGGAGAAGGAGAAGAAGGAAATGGAAAAGATCCCTTACTCTAGTGTGGTTGGTTCAGTTATGTTCACCATGGTAAGCACTAGACCTGATATTGCTCATGCAATAAGTGTTCTAAACAGGTTTATGAGTAATCCCAAAAATGAGCATTGGCTTGGGATGAAGTTGTTGCTGAGGTACTTGAAGGGAAGCCCAAATGCGGGGCTGGTGCATGAGAAGAATGGTAAGTCCATCTGTCTTGAGGGTTATGTGGATTCAGACTATGGAGTAGACCGGGATAAAAGAAGATCGATTACCTCCTACTTCTTCAGCTTAAACGGATGTTGTGTAAGTTGGAAGGCTCAGTTGCAACCTGTGGTAGCACTCTCAACAACCGAGGCTGAGTACATAGCGGCAACAGAAGCCATTAAGGAGGTTATGTGGTGCAAAGGATTGTTGGAAGAGTTGAAGGTCCTGAAAGAGCAGGTGGTGGTGTATTCGGATAGCCAAAGTGCGTTATACTTGTGTAAGAGTCCGGTGTTCCATCAGAGGACAAAGCACATGGATGTTTGGTATCATTTCATTCGGGAAAATGTTACGGAATGATGCATTCATGTGGACAAGGTAGTCACAGAGGAAAATCCTGTAGATTTAGGCACCAAGGTTCTACCTCTAAGTAACTTCAATCATTACCTTGGGCTACTTAGGATTGAAGTCGGTTGATATGATGACTCAAAATGAGTTTGGATCCTGAGTTCTCTGTACAATGGGTTCGGGTTTAATCACTTAGACAAAGGTAGAGATTGTTGGTGTTTGTCTAAGGTTTAAACATGGTTTGACAAGGTTCTTCATTAGACCTTGGTGCATCAGCCCACAGCAAGACAAAGAAGTGCATCATCAGGTCAAGCCGCGACGCCCAGCATGGAGGAAGCCTGGAGGAGGTGTATGCCATGGCTCAACCAACCCTGTTCTGGGCCGTTGCGCCAAGCACACTGAGATAACCTTTTCAGCCTCTTTGAAAGGTGCGTGGATGCATGATCAAAATGCATAGGATCACTAAGGATTGATGAAGAGCTATAATTGAAAGGTCCTCAAGATCTAAAGGTGGATGTTGACCTTCAATATTAGTCAAGAAATGGTGCACTATATAAAGGGTCACCTAGCTTCAATCTCAATACAATAACACAAGTAGAAAACACAAGTGATCATCGTACAAGAGAATTCAAGTGCAAGTGTGGGAGTACAAAGACACAAAACACAGGAGACACTAGAATAGATCTCAAAAGAGAGGTTGGTTGTAAAGAGAGAGTAGTATAGATTGTGGGTGGAGGATTTTGTAATAGTTCTTATCACTTTCTTTCTTCTCTTCTTTGGTTCTTTAAGAACTAGAGGTTTCTTGAAGGGGGTTGCTATAATCTGTAAGAACTCATTGATTTAGTGCAGAGAGGTCAGAGGAACTTACAGGGACGTAGGTTATTGTCGAACCTCGATAACAATTGTTGTGTTCTTTCTTTTCTTTGATTTCTGTTTCTGTTTCTGATTCATCTTTACAAGTCATTCTAGACTTGGGTGTTTGGAAGATCACCACCTGGGCATCTCCAAGATGATTTCCCAACATTAATTTTTTTTTTTTTTTTTGTGTTTTAAAGTTTAATGTTTAGCACTTTAATTGTGAAATTTATTTTCATAATCATGAGAGGCTAAAACGTTCATCTAAGGTTGAAGATGAAGCCTCGCCATTGATGAGCATTATATTTTCATATATGTTCATACAATTCCGATAATTTTTTGATGCTCTATTTCAATTCAATTGTTTGAGTAAATTCTTATGATTGAATGTTTTGTTTATAAATTGTTTAAATTGGATATTTGATGTGTTTCATCTGACGGATACATCGAATCATTCAAATTAAATCGGATATCCATTGTGATTCTAAAGTAAACGGATACATTGGATGATTTGATTTAATTAGGGTATTCGTTGTGATTTGTATATTGATGGATTCATGGAATTATTTGATAAATTACTTTTATATAGAACATACATAGGATGTAATTGCTTGTCGGTTGTAGGAACAAAATCACGAAAATATATGATTTAGTTTAGTGGGGTGGATTCAGAAACCTTAGTGCTTTTATCATTTGTTTTAAATCAATTTAGTTTAGTTTATATTCTTTGCACGACGCAGTTCAAAATTTGGAACTAGGTTAAAATAGGTTTAGTTTAGATAAAAATCTATTTTCACGATGCAATTCCTTGTGGATTCGACCTCGCACTTGCACACACTATATTGCAAACGACTCGTGCGCTTGTGAGTAATTTAAAACCAACAACAACTACTCATATCATAACCCCATTCTCTATCAATCTGTTCTTCTCATATAATTATTCACCTTGTGATCATCAATTATATCTCATATTTACCTCGTAATGAGGTTCATAGCATATAGTCTATCACTCAGATAGTTCTTATCATATCATACTTTCATATTTATTTCCCACTGTATTTGTCTCTCTATGAGACTCATTCATTTATTAATAATTTTACAATCAAGAACAACACTTTAGCATTTCAGTAATAAAATCAATATTTAAAACATATGCAATGCATGAATTATTAATTGGGAATGTCTTCCCACATGTCGACATGTTTTTATCTTAGACCGGTTGCCTTCTCGGTTCTTTTATAACCAGCATATAATGGCTGTCACGGATTTCATTTCTCACTAGCATATACCGGCTGTCACGGTTTTCATTTATCACCAGCATATACCTGCTGTCACGGTTTTTCATTTATCATTAACATATATCGGCTGTCACGATTTTCATTTCTCACTCGCATATATCGGCTGTCACGGGTTTCATTTATCACCAGCATATACCAGCTATCACGGTTTTTCATTTCATGTATATGCATACGAACAATGATATGAACTATGCATATCCACAATAATATAAAAACACGTATATATTCATACATTCAAATTAGTTATCTTATTTCTTCTCAAATTATTATTTGATCAATTCAACTAATTTCTTCTCCTCATATATCATATCAAATCATCATTCATAGTTCGTCAAGAATTTCACTTATCACCTTTATTATTAAATCGACTCATTATTTCAATAATATTACTTCTCATAAAATAATTTTCTACAGATCAATTATTCCTATCATACATATCAACCAACTTTCATCTATCACCAAATTATAAGTTAATAATTTATTCAGATATTATCACTATATATTTCATATTTATCTTGATTACTTAAAGTAAATATGACTCACCACATAGCACTTAGAACTACCCGTGGATCACCTCCTTGCTTTTTCTGCTATTTTCAGCAATTTCTTCTGGTTGCTGATCGTCAACACCTGACATAATATCTATATTAAAATTTCTAATTTATTCTTCAATTCCTCCATAATTCACACCATTTGAAAATTCCCACATTGAATTCCGAGAATTTCATGTATGCTAAATTTCAAAAATAAAATTCATGTTATTACCTTTTGTTTTTCTTAGAGCTTGCTGTGACTCTCTATAAAATTCTCTCGTAAACCCCTCAAAATTTTACTCTTTCAACCTTTCTTTCAATCCCCAAGTGTTTAAAGAAATAGAGTAATTTGAATTGTAGTTGAAGAAAACCAAACAGGATTTGGTAAGTAATAAATAAAATAAACTAAAACTATATATATATATATATATATATATATATATATATATATATATATATATATATATATATATATATATATATATATAACCAACAGTCAGCAACCCCCCCCCCCCCCTAAATTTGTTGCTACGAAATGAAATGTTGTCATACATGCAGTATTTTGTGTTTCTTTTGGCAACACCTATTGCCACACCATTTTTTTTCCTTCTCCACGCTGGACCTTACATTTTTTTCTCAAAATAATTATTTTATAAGAATTTGATCTTTCACACACACACACACATATATATTATTTTAACTTTATTTCATATTATTAAATTACTTCTTTACGCTTTCTTTACGAATACGGGCATTAGAGCTTATATATAATATATATTGAAACAATTACAATAATTTGCTTAAGATATGGAATGAAAGGACGTGAGAAGAAGAACAAGTTAAATAACAATAGATTGAGGCACAATATTCACTCTTTTTAATGCGATTCAAGTCGCCACTGCGGGAGTCACTTTTCAATTGGTGTAACATGATCAATAACTTGTCACTTTCAGGATACAACAACTCAACTTTACTACATCATATAACTCTTTCAATTTTGCACTATAAGGAGAGCTCAAAGCTCCACATAATATACCTCTCTTTGCCTGAAAAATAAAATAAAAAGAGAGTAAGATGAGAATAGATAAACAATACAAGATGAACGAGTGGATAGGTGTGATTGAGAGACTCTCATACAAGGATATATATATATATAAGCTTACAGAGTAGCGTTAATGAGAATGGTGGAGTTACAAATATTGTGTAACTTAATGTAACTCTTAAACACATAAAAGATTGTCCACTAAACACTTCACTATCTCTTATTAATTACCAAAATCATGCGTAACACTCCGTTTGGAACCAAATGAAAATGAAATTTATTTGATTTCCAAATGAATTGAAAATATAATTATTTTATAAATGAATTTTAATTTTTGGATTTCTTTTGTTGATAGAAGAATTCAATTGCAATCTTATGTTTAAGATATTTGAAATGAATGAAGAATTCCAAAGAGGAGGGAGAGGGAGGAAGGTGAAAAAGAGGGAGGGAAATAGAGATTTTGTTCAACATAACATTTTACTCCTTAGTTTGTGGAATTCATTTTTGAATTCTATCAATTTTGATATAATTTGCAACAAGCTATGATGTAGGAACATTTATGCGGTTCTACTATCGTAAGGTATGATGAATACCGTGGTAGCAAAGCTGATAAGAATCTTAATGAGATTCGTGACACAATTTCAGAATGATTTTAGAAACATTTGAAGAACTAAGGAGACAAGTCTAGAAACATTCGGATTGTCTTCCACGATTCGAAGCTCAAGGTCACGAAGGTGAGAATCCTGATCTTTAGATTGATTTTAGTCCTTTTCATCATCGTCCTCAACATGTAAAGCCACGTGAAGAGGATGATCCTCATCATCCGGAACTGAATCAACCATCCCATGATGATGGACTAAAAGATGATGTGTAAGAGTTCAAAGGAAAGATTCAACCATATGAGTTTATTGATTGGCTCAACTCAATTGAACGTATGTTCAATTACAAAGATGTTCAAGATGAGAACTACAACCATAGCGACTACCGCCTTAGAGACTATAACCATAGTGATGATGTAGAAAATTTAAAGTTTGACCCAAGATAAAGTTCTAAATCAAAGGCTGGTGGGATGATCAAGTGCTTTAAATGCTTAGGTATTGGCAATAGCTTCTGATTGCTCAAACTGAAGGTACGTCAAATGCTTAGGTTTTGGCAATAGCTTCTGATTGCCCAAACTGAAGGTACGTCAACTTAGCCAAACAATTTAATAATTATACAATAGTACATAAACCATCTATGTATGATGAATATGATGATAATAAAAGAAACTAGATTACTTTGGGTGATCATGGAGAAGCCCTAGTAATACAACTTGTCATGAAAAAAAAAAAAACAAAGACTAAGTATTAAACTAAATGGTTATGGCACAACATTTGTAACTCTAATAGGAAAGTTTGTAACATCATTATAGACAGTAGAAGTTATAAGAACATTGTATCTAAGGAGATGGTTGATAAGGTGAGCTTTAAGACAAGAAGGAGGACAAAATTTACAAGCTTGAATGATTCAAGAAAGAACCTATGGACGCTGGTCACTTATTGTTAGGAAAGCCATGTTAATTTGATAGAAGGGTAATGCATAATGGGTATAAAAATACATACTTTCTATAAAGAAGGTAAAAAGATAGTTTTAGGGCCATTAAAATTAGAGAAAATTCCTAAACCTTCAAAACGTGACAGAAATAACTTTTTGTCTATGGTGGTAAAGAAACAAACAAATTGGTGCAAAGTCTTACCCCATTCAGAGTTTGCATATAATCAGTTTAGGAGTTGTTCTATTGGAATTAGCCCGTTTGAAGCTGTCTATGGCTGCAACCTAAATACTACACTGGACTTGATCCCCCTACCTATCAATAATCGCTTCAGTGGGGTGAGCGATCACTATGGTAGAGGTTCTACTATATAGGATATGATGAATACCGCAATAAAAATGTTGATGAAAATCTCAACGAAATTTGTGGCACAATTTCAAGAGGGGGTGAGATTAGAAGGTCAAATAGAACCAAAGTCAAACCAACACATCTTATAGATTTTCTCTATTAACAGCCTATCCAATTGATTGTAACTAGAATGATTACCTGCCATGATTTAGAGTAATTATTCTTATTATGTAGTTTCCTTATTTATCTCCTAGACTATTATATAAATGGTGTAAGGAGTCTTGGGACATCTTATTATGATTATTTATTAATAAAACCTTTTTGAGTGGCTTTCTAACACTCTATTTATCTCTCTTCCTCTTTCACTTGGTTTGTTTACTAATCGAAATGGAGTCGAGTGGTAGTTCACTAGACCTTAACCTTTATTTCCTCCAATCTTTGTGAAATGTCGATGTGGTTCTACCTACCCCAGGTTAGTTAGTATAAGAGCTAACCTATCTTATGGCTATCTTCCTATTCTATAAACTGTTTGTGAGAAGTCATGGCAAAAAAATAGACGTAGTGAAGACGATGTTTGGATTGAAGCTCCTCAACCCAATAACTAACCAACTGATTTGATGAACTAAGGAGACAAGTCTAGCAACATTCGGATTGTCTTACATGATTTGAAGCTCAAGTTGTGAGAATCTTGATCTTGAGATTGATTTTACTCATTTTCATCGTTGTCCTCAACATGTAAAGCAGCACGAAGAGGATGGAACTGAATTAAACATCCCATGATGATGGACTAAAAGATGATGTGTTAGAGTTTGAAGGAAATATTCAACCATATGAGTTTATTGATTAGCTTAATTTAGTTGAATGTGTGTTCGATTATAGAGATGTTCAAGATGAGAACTACAATTAAAGTGACTACCGTCGTAGCAATTATAGTTGTAGCAGTGATGCATGAAAGTTAAAGTTTGACCTAAGAAAGAGTTCTAAATCAAAGCCTACTTAGATGATCAAGTGCTTTAAATGCTTAGGTATCAGTCAAAAATCTTCTGATTTTCGTCATGCTCCACATGTAGAGCCACTTGAAAGGGATGATCCTTATAATCTGAGGCGGAATCAACCATCCCATGATGATGGAACACGTGTTCGATTACAAGGATGTTCTAGATGAGAACTATAGTTGTAGTGACTATCGCCTTAGCGAATATAACCGTAGTGGTGATGAAGAAAAGTTGAAGTTTGACCTAAGACAAAGTTTTAAATTAAAGGCTGGTAAAATGATTAAGTGTTTTAAATGCTCAGGTATTGGCCATATAGCTTTTAATTGCCCAAACTGAAAGTACATCAAATTAGCCGAACAATTTAATAATTATACCGCAGACATGAACCACCTATGTATACTGAATACGATGATAAGGGATACCAAATTACTTGGGTGATCTTGGAGAAGCCCTAGTAATAAGACGTGTCATTAAAGCAACAAATGCCAAGGATGAAACCAAATAGCTATGTCACAACATTTGTACCTCTAATGAAAAAGTTTGTAATTCTATTATAGACAATAGAAGTTATAAGAATGTGGTGTCTAATAAGATGCTCGACAAGTTGAGCTTCAAGATGAGAAGAAGATTGAACCTTACAAGCTTTAATGGTTCAAGAAAGAACCTATGGATGCTAGTCACTCATTGTTGGATAAGTCATGGCAATTTGATAGAAGGGCAATGCATGATGGATATAAAAATACTTCTACTCTCTAGAAAAATGTTAAAAAGGTAATTTTGAGGCCATTAAAATTTGAGAAAATTCTTAAACCTTCAAAACGGGAGGGAAATAATTTTTTGTCTATTTTAGAAAATAACAAAACAAATTGATGAGAAGTCCTACCACATACAGATTTTGCATATAATTAGTCTATGAGTCATTTTATCTGAATGAGCCTGTTTGAAGCCATCTATGATCGCAACCTAAATAGTCTAGTGGACTTCATCCCACTACCTATCAATAATCACATAAGTGGGGATGCTGCTAATATAGTAAAACAAATTAAGAAGTTGCA